>OU744736.1:45954976-47175921 GCA_916613615.1 Steromphala cineraria
CTACATATTTGATAAAACGTGCAACTTCAGTCAATAACATAACATTAACAAAACGTGAAGCAAATTGATTTAACTTGAAAGTCGTTAAAGAGATACTAGAAAAAAACTAACTAATTGGGTATACTTCTTTAAGCAGATCCAACAAGATCCAACTTAAATCTGTATTGATGTCCATCCAAGTTGCTCTGTAGAATTGATATTTCTAGCAAATCTGATAAAGCTTCAACTGCAAAATTAAGAAAAAGCAAAACGCCTTGCTTTTAAATGGAATCAGCATTTGAAGCAAAATTGTCAAAGTTGTAATGACAAAATATTTTCGATGGTTAAAAACAACATTTGGAGTTTTCTCCCACCATAATTATAAAACACCTGAATTCAGTATTTCAGTTGATTTTTTATATTTCATAGAACTTGACACTTGTTTATCAGAATTTTTTGATCTAACAAATTATAGTAAAAACATTCCATATTTCAAATGCTCAGGGCACATGCCAATAACATAACATTACTGAAAGTATAAATGAAACTTGAATTGAAATTAAACTTCTTGTTAATTTGTGGTGAAAGATATTAAAAAATGTCCCTGGGGATTCAATAAGTTATTATATTGCTGAGGAATATATGGATGACAACTTCTTTGTTCATTGTATGCGACGTTTTGACACAGATTCTCTAACGACACAAGAATCCGTGTCGAAACGTCGCACACAATGAACAAAGAAGTTTTCATCCATATATTCCCCAGCATTATTGTCATTCCAACTTCTTAAATGCCTCTCAAAGAAATTCAATAAGTTATCTCGAAATGAAGGCAGTCTTGTAACTTAACAATATAATTCAACTTTTTACTTCATTACACTTGCAGATACAGGAAATACAAGATCGATATTTGTAGAGTTATTGAAAATCATTTAGAGCTAATTATTATAAAAATTCATTAAAAGACATGTCTATCATTTCTTAAAGAACTGTAAGCTTAATAATTCAATGATAAATTTTTTGCTTTAGTGCAATTTAATATTGATATATTTTTGTTGTATCCTTAATTTTGGTGAAATAACCAACTTTCGAGCCAAATGTCTACAGTCACAGTTTGATTACTAGTAACTACTTCAGAGCATCGAAATTCATAGGGCTCCGAATAGCCTATTCGTTTAAATTGATTACAAGAGAATATTGCCTTTCAATCAATTGTTAATGTTTTGTGGAACAGGACCCAGAAGGTATTTTTTTAAATTCGTTCTTGTTAACAATGTTGCAGTGATTCCTTCATATTTACTGCTTAAAAAAAAAAAATTCCATTCTAGATTTATCAATATGGCCAACTGCCAAAATCTATGTACCTACTATATCAGTGAAACAACTCAATTTACTCTTACAGCTTATTACTCTACAGATACTATCTGAAACATTCGTGTTAAAATTCAAGTTCCAATTACTCATTTCTCAAAGAAAGCCATGTCTATTCCAGCCGCACCACAAGCCTTGGCGTCACAAGGGAATCGTTTGATGCCATAAACACTAGCACTGAACTTGTAACAGGATACAAAGATAATCAAAATGGAAATGTTAGTGCTGTTTTGTGATGAGGGATTGATAACATCCTTTTTTCTTGAAAAAGAAAGATGGTTTAAGAAAGTTTGTCTTTCATAGAAGATTGCAACCGTTACCAAGTTTGGAACAACTGTATTGTCATCTTCTTTCATATAAAACATTAAGTGATCTTTATAAAGTTTATAAAGTGCATGGTATTACGGTAGATGTGATTGAAATCCAGTTTTCCTTGTCTTCTAGAATAAACTACACTGACTTCCAAAAGAAACTTTGCACCATTTAGTAATGATTCTGATTGAAGAAGCAAAAACGATAGAAATTTAAAACAAAGTACCTCTTATTAATCAATCATTTGTTTAACCAACCAGCGAATCCAAATTAAAGGTGGGATACCCAGTTTTGCACTTATTTGATCTGAAGTAGGCTGGGGTCAAAATTTTGGTTGTTCAGACGTTCGATGAAATGATGTTTTCGCAATAATTTCGCTAAAGTACTAAAATGTGTTACTTTAGTACCAGGTTTGAGCAGCAAAAATGCATGAATTCAACTATGTCATTGCCAACTTAAATTATAATGTAAATATGAGATCGTTTTCGAAATATCCGTTTTAAAATTGCAAAGTTTCTTTTGGAATTCACTGTATTACATAAATGTCGATTCTATAAAGATAAGGCCTCAGCAATTTCCTTTTCGTTCGCCTCCAATTTATTTTAGAACAGAGATGGATTTTCAATTAAAGAGACTGTTTTTGTCTAAACGATTAAAGGAGAGACGCTATTGGATGTCTGCATTAGAGCCTTGTGATCTTCGAGAGACTGATTATGTGAATTCAAGCCATTAGCTAACAATCAATATGCATCCTCTGTTTTTCATTAAATTGAAAACAATTGGGTTTCCATGGCGACTTTTTTGTCAAATTTCTTTGAAAGAAAGTTTGGTATCATGTTAGGGGATAAAGTTTGGCCTTCTTAATGAAACCGTATATGTACACTTACTATTAAGTTTCTACTTTCTTCGAAACAAATTGATTACCTGTCAAGTCAGGTTTTAAAACTGTTACATATTTTCAATGAAATAGAAGGCAACTGAACATTACCCAATTTAATCAATCTCCTCCAATAGAGCAGCTGAAGTTATAAATTTCTGATCTTACCTCTGTTGTAACAAGTGTGATTCTCGGGGTTCTGAAATATACACCAATAGCGGCAAAATATTGTACCACAAACTAAGCCAATGGAAACACTTCTTGCATGGAAAGCTTGATAGTTGTCACCAAAGTCTATGTCAATATTCCGTCACCAACGTACCTGTTCCCCTGTATGTCATTATTCAGTCATCAAAGTACGTGACCCTGTATGTCAATATTCAGTCATCAAGGTACGTGACCCTGTATGTCAATATTCAGTCATCAAGGTACGTGACCCTGTATGTCAATATTCAGTCATCAAGGTACGTGACCCTGTATGTCAATATTCAGTCATCAAGGTACGTGACCCTGTATGTCAATATTCAGTAATCAAGGTACGTGACCCTGTATGTCAATATTCAGTCATCAAGGTACGTGACCCTGTATGTCAATATTCAGTCATCAAGGTACATGACCCTGTATGTCAATATTCAGTCATCAAGGTACCTGTTCCCCTGTATGTCAATATTCAGTCATCAAGGTACATGACCCTGTATGTCAATATTCAGTCACCAAGGTACATGACCCTGTATGTCAATATTCAGTCATCAAGGTACGTGACCCTGTATGTCAATATTCAGTCATCAAGGAACATGACCCTGTATGTCAATATTCAGTCATCAAGGTACATGACCCTGTATGTCAATATTCAGTCATCAAGGTACGTGACCCTGTATGTCAATATTCAGTCATCAAGGTACGTGACCCTGTATGTCAATATTCAGTCACCAAGGTACGTGACCCTGTATGTCAATATTCAGTCATCAAGGTACATGACCCTGTATGTCAATATTCAGTCATCAAGGTACATGACCCTGTATGTCAATATTCAGTCATCAAGGTACGTGACCCTGTATGTCAATATTCAGTCATCAAGGTACGTGACCCTGTATGTCAATATTCAGTCATCAAGGTACGTGACCCTGTATGTCAATATTCAGTCATCAAGGTACGTGACCCTGTATGTCAATATTCAGTCACCACAGTACCTGTTCCTCTGTATGTCAATATTCAGTCATCAAAGTACGTGACCCTGTATATCAATATTCAGTCATCAAGGTACATGACCCTGTATGTCAATAATCAGTCATCAAGGTACGTGACCCTGTATGTCAATATTCAGTCATCAAGGAACATGACCCTGTATGTCAATATTCAGTCATCAAGGTACATGACCCTGTATGTCAATATTCAGTCACCAAGGTACGTGACCCTGTATGTCAATATTCAGTCATCAAGGTTCATGACCCTGTATTTCAATATTCAGTCATCAAGGCACGTGACCCTGTATGTCAATATTCAGTCATCAAGGTACGTGACCCTGTATGTCAATATTCAGTCATCAAGGTACGTGACCCTGTATGTCAATATTCAGTCACCAAAGTACGTGACCCTGTATGTCAATATTCAGTCATCACAGTACCTGTTCCTCTGTATGTCAATATTCAGTCATCAAGGTACATGACCCTGTATGTCAATATTCAGTCACCAAGGTACGTGACCCTGTATGTCAATATTCAGTCATCAAGGTTCATGACCCTGTATGTCAATATTCAGTCATCAAGGCACGTGACCCTGTATGTCAATATTCAGTCATCAAAGTACGTGACCCTGTATGTCAATATTCAGTCATCAAGGTACGTGACCCTGTATGTCAATATTCAGTCATCAAGGTACGTGACCCTGTATGTCAATATTCAGTAATCAAGGTACGTGACCCTGTATGTCAATATTCAGTCATCAAGGTACGTGACCCTGTATGTCAATATTCAGTCATCAAGGTACATGACCCTGTATGTCAATATTCAGTCATCAAGGTACCTGTTCCCCTGTATGTCAATATTCAGTCATCAAGGTACATGACCCTGTATGTCAATATTCAGTCACCAAGGTACGTGACCCTGTATGTCAATATTCAGTCATCAAGGTACGTGACCCTGTATGTCAATATTCAGTCATCAAGGAACATGACCCTGTATGTCAATATTCAGTCATCAAGGTACATGACCCTGTATGTCAATATTCAGTCATCAAGGTACGTGACCCTGTATGTCAATATTCAGTCATCAAGGTACGTGACCCTGTATGTCAATATTCAGTCACCAAGGTACGTGACCCTGTATGTCAATATTCAGTCATCAAGGTACATGACCCTGTATGTCAATATTCAGTCATCAAGGTACATGACCCTGTATGTCAATATTCAGTCATCAAGGTACGTGACCCTGTATGTCAATATTCAGTCATCAAGGTACGTGACCCTGTATGTCAATATTCAGTCATCAAGGTACGTGACCCTGTATGTCAATATTCAGTCATCAAGGTACGTGACCCTGTATGTCAATATTCAGTCACCACAGTACCTGTTCCTCTGTATGTCAATATTCAGTCATCAAAGTACGTGACCCTGTATATCAATATTCAGTCATCAAGGTACATGACCCTGTATGTCAATAATCAGTCATCAAGGTACGTGACCCTGTATGTCAATATTCAGTCATCAAGGAACATGACCCTGTATGTCAATATTCAGTCATCAAGGTACATGACCCTGTATGTCAATATTCAGTCACCAAGGTACGTGACCCTGTATGTCAATATTCAGTCATCAAGGTTCATGACCCTGTATTTCAATATTCAGTCATCAAGGCACGTGACCCTGTATGTCAATATTCAGTCATCAAGGTACGTGACCCTGTATGTCAATATTCAGTCATCAAGGTACGTGACCCTGTATGTCAATATTCAGTCACCAAAGTACGTGACCCTGTATGTCAATATTCAGTCATCACAGTACCTGTTCCTCTGTATGTCAATATTCAGTCATCAAGGTACATGACCCTGTATGTCAATATTCAGTCACCAAGGTACGTGACCCTGTATGTCAATATTCAGTCATCAAGGTTCATGACCCTGTATGTCAATATTCAGTCATCAAGGCACGTGACCCTGTATGTCAATATTCAGTCATCAAGGTACGTGACCCTTTATGTCAACATTCAGTCATCAAGGTACGTGACCCTTTATGTCAACATTCAGTCATCAAGGTACGTGACCCTGTATGTCAATATTCAGTCATCAAGGTACGTGACCCTGTATGTCAATATTATATATATATTTATATATGAGAAAAAATCGCATAGTATGACTGAGTGATAAGCTTATAAATAGCCTTGCTGATGGCCAACTGTCGTTGCGTCCAATCAGGCTCCTCCCTTTCAAACCCATGAAGTGCCCGTATTATAACAGAGGCTAGAACATGAATTGTTAACCTGAGATACCTCTGATGGGAGAGAATGCTGTTCAACAGGGTTTAGTGTAACAAATGACCGGATAGTAATGAGCGAATGTCAATTAGTGGCACGTGCCTGTAAGCTGTAAGAATATTTCCCAAATCAATATCCTTTATATGCTTTACAGCTTCATTTACAAACTTATCCAAATGCAAAAGCAACACATCTTGATGAATTAAGAATTATCACAGCTTTCACTAGGAAAATTATTTGTGAATCCTCTCGCTTGAATAGATTTTAATTCCGACGTTTTTGTTCAATTTGCATGCTCTCATGCCTTGTCAATTCGCCGCTCCACACAAACATAGATTATCTGCTATAATGTCAGAAAATCAATTGGCAAAAGCAAGAGTGAAGAATTAGCAAAAGAAAAGCAGTCATTTGTAGGGAACCTGATGGGAATAATTATTTATTTCAGTAGGTCGATTATTTGAAAGTAGCTAAGAATAGGAGAAATCAACCCAATAATATCAAGCAAACGGTAGATTATTTATGATTGACTTCTAATTACATAATAATAAGGTCGTTTATCTCTTTCTAAAAATGGAAACTATTTGAATTTGAGTTTTATATAAATTGGCTTTAACACAATCTGGAAAGGAAATTTAGTATTTAATTATAAATAGACTCTTAATTTTTTTTACAGATGCCAATTGCCACTTGCCTTTATATAGTTTTAGATATCCAAATGTTAAAAATAACGATTTCTTCCAAACCTGAATAGTGCCCCCTTTTTAATGCAAATTTGTAAACATAATCTCTGTACAAACTGTAGAAATTAATCAAGTAATAAACAAAATCTAATTTTGGAAAACATTTCCTTTTTTTCGATTTGTACCAATTAAATACCCTGGTGAAAATCAGCGTCCCAGTGAGTTCAGACGATGTTGATAGAATGATTACTCTATTGCTAAAATGTAAAGTCATCGATTCAACTAAAGTATTGAATTTGGATTTTCTACATGTGATAAAATTGTCCAGGTGTTTATTTGTAGACTACAAATTTCCTAAAACCTAACTGACACTAAAAGTCATAGCATTTAAAGGAACAGTAGCAAATTTTTTAGCGGGAATATAAGGTGATGTCAGGAAAATGAAAAATGGTTCCAGTTGATAGACAATGTATTTAAACTAAAGGAAACAGTAATAAATCAGATATATGATGTAAGTTCAGCAATGCGATTCTTTTTTTCCTTACACAAAATGAATTTAAAGTTGTTCACACAAAAATGAGTGAGTGAGTTTTTGTTATACGCCGCTTGGGCAATATTTCTGCCATTAGCGGCATGAACTCACAAAAGTGGCCCACAATTGACTCAATGTGAATCTTTATAATTTGTTCTCTGACTATGGATGATTGGTTTATGTAATGAGATTTTTGACACTATCAGAATTATAGGTTTAGCAATAATTATCTGTGAAAAAAAACGTGATACTTCCCCTTTAAACAACGCAGACACGAAGATAACTCTTTTGACAAAACATAGTCGAGTGGTTCAAATCCCTCTCAGTATTTTCCCTTTGTACTTCATTCCAACCGTAATAAATAAGTTCTTTAAATTTATATTTTCGTTAAGTAGAAAGATATTGACAAAGGAGAACTGTTATATAAGCTATCAAGTAATCTAATAAAACTTTAAAGTAGAAAATTACCGGACAATCTGAACAATCATATAGCGTTTGTTTATATTGTATGTCATTCTTTTATCAGTCTTGTCACGATGTGTATGAATAAGTACATGAAAACATTGAATTTATCATACACATCTAAGATAAACGTGTCAACAACGATAATATAGAACATTTAGTTGAACATTAACCGTTCACGGCAGGATTGAATGGGTAGCAATTCGTTATTGTGAAACCTCTGGGACTATATGTTTACAACCTCATGAGTAACAAATGGTTTGCATAAATGCCTTAATGCATACCAGATGACGAACCATTCTATAAAAACATTTTAAATGCCCCTACATGAGTCAGGAATTTATTTTCAAATCATAAAAATGTCTGAAACTCAGACCGCACTGTTAGAGGCTAGAATAACTTAATAAACCCTCAATTGACTGAATTTCATCTTTTTGCAGATCTTGTTATTAAGAAATGCATTTACTTAATCTAAATTTCAGAACGTCAATAAGCAAAAACGGATTTGTATTTCAGCTGCGAGATCACAAGAGACTCGTTGGCTTGATGCTTTAAAAATATTTCTTGAAAAGGACGAAAAGGTAATTGGGATAGAAAGTTCTTGCAATTTCGCATTGTAAGAAGTTGATAAGTTCTTTAGGGTATTCACTTTCGATTAATCGAAAATAGAATAAAGTTCATAGCAAACGTGAATACTAGTTAAAAACCTAAAGCATTTTCAAGTCCGAAACTATTTTTTGGAAAAGCGCACATTGCATGTTGATTGGTTGAGTGATAAGTTGTTCATAGTACAGTCAATGTAGAAAGATTCAAAACCTGACACAGTTGTTACTGCATCGGGAAATGAGATAACAACAAAGAAGAAATATGCGTGAGATATCCTTTGACCATCATAAGTTGACAAAGATCACTGTTATAGAATAATGATTATCCATGATCAAGAACAACAGATTGTTCAGGGTGTATCTTATTGCCAAAGTGTTTTTGAAGTACAGCAGATTTATTTTGATCATAGACTTTCGTTTTGGATATTATTGTTCATTTTCAAAATAAGCCCCACTATACAATGTATGTGACAGGTTACCTCAGCAATAAAAGGTCTTGTCAATCGATTAAAGGTGTTGTCAATCGTGACAGAGGGTGTTATCTCATATGACCTCGCTCTGACAAGACCGCACCATAAGCACTTATCTACCAATAAGGGAGTGCCAGGGTTCTGCAAATAAGTATATGTTCAAACTTTGTAAACATACGTAATTGCAGACAGTCACGCAGACAGACAGTCACACATTCCATCACAAGCATCATTTACCTGTGGATTAAATTGTCTTTCTTTTGGATACTAGTTTATTATCAAAGACAGTCACTCATGCCATAAGCCCCTTGACATCCTTGTTCATTTAAATATGCAAATATGACTACTTTGATGAGTTTGATTTACAAGCAAAATAAAATTATTGCTCTTTTGATAGCATTCTTCTGTTTTCATGTAGAATTTTTTTTAGCACCAACCAAAGTTATTGTATTCAGTAACTGCAATTTACAAAATACGATGGGGGTTTATTTTACTTGTACTTCCACAATGAGTTACAAGAGAACATGAATGACAAAGAATACAGATCAAACAAGATACATTAAATGAATATGGACTTTGGTAATTTATTGAATTGATTCAATTGGATGCAACCTTTAATTTCGTTTAGATATTAACAGGAGATTCGGTAACACATTAATCAACACTGCACTGAAGCATTGATGCTTTTGGATATGATGTCTTTGATTGCATTTAAATAAACATTAAAACCGATTATAGATTAAAGCAAATGTATTTAAAAAAGTTGTGTTTTAGATAACACCTCTTTTTCTTTTCATTTTGTAACAATTAACAAGACTGATTATTGAATGCCATCTCTAAACCAATTCAATAATTTTAGGTGATTTGTAAATGCATTAGAACTTTTGAAACTTAAATCCCTATTGATGTTCATTCAAGTTGAACTGTAGAATTTGGTACTGTCAAACAGAATTCGCTAAAAATTTTAACTTCAAAGCCTGGTCATTGATTAAGGAAAGATGTTTTGATATAACAAGATTTATAGATTAGAATGTGTTTCCTTTGCAAACAATGCATTTCACAAATTTGATTGATAAACATAAATTGGATCCAACCTCACTGTTTTCTATTTTAATTCGTGGATTGTAAACACTTTTATACTTGAAAAATAAATCCTTATCGATGGTTATCAAAGCTGCATTGAAGGTGTTCAGGATTATGTTTTGACACTTTTTGTTTCATCATCAAACTTTTAAAGCTGATTATAGTTTAAAGCAAGCTATGATCATATTTCTGGATACAAATAACTTTCCTTACTGTTAAACAACCTGCAGGTACTGCATTTATTATCAATACAGTCCTTGCAATTATTTTGTGTTCAACATGTTAGTACATAAACATGTCAAGGCTTTAGTAATACAAAGAAATACAAAGAAATTAGTTCGCTATATCCGGTGTACGCTATACGCATATAATTTTAATGATATTATATAGGAACGGGACTTGATTTGTTCGCTATATCCAAGTGTTCGCTATATCCGTGTTCGCTATATCAGTGTTCTACTGTAGAATGTATGTTAAATAACGAGATCTTGTTCTTAAAACAGAAAGGTAATATTTCAAACTCATTGTACTAAGAAATACAGAATGTTATGCAGAAAATATGACTAAAAAGAACCTTGCTGTGAAGGACCAACACTGACATTTAAATTGAAAATTCAAAAGCATTACTATAATATATATGGTAACTTTTACAAAAGGATATTTTGTCCAAAGTTTATTAAGGTTTAGCTTAAGGTTAATCGTTTGACAGATCTTAAATTCTAATCATTTAATAATATCAAATTATCTATAAACCAAGGTTTTCATATTTTCACCATCTACTCACCTAGAACCATCAAAGCTGATACAAGTTCTCTGATCGTCGAATGAAATCTTAGAGTCTGGCACTTCTCAAGTCAGTGTTTTCATCATTATCAACAAACAATGTGTAAAAGGTTCGGCAAGATGGGTGCCCAGAAATTTATATTCAAAACGATTCATAAATTATTGTAATGTGTATTTACTTTTAATGGCTAACATGCTACTTTTCTTGGTAGAGGAGTGTTTGAAACTGAGAAGAGCATGGGGTAAATTTATGCCACTAGTCACAATTAGTTGTGCACATGATAGGGTGAGTTGTGACGATCATATGTTTTATACTGTTCTGTGGTAATTGTTTCTTTTTTATGTACAAATGGAAAGTTAGAGACTTTGAGAACCTATTTTTCATTTTCTTCTGTTTGACATTGTTGATACTGTTATTTTTATCTTCATTCATCTTCAGATGTCTCTTCCGGACATCAGCACGATATGCTTATCTGGATAAAGAATGTCAGTAGCTGTCTCAATCAAAGCTTGTTGTGAATCTTCTTGCTTGAATAGATTTTAATTCTAAACTTTCCTTTAAATTTTAATTCACTCCAGTCTTGCAAATCACTATTCCACACTAAGATAGATTACCTTTCATGGTATTTGTAGTGTCCGGAAACCAATGAGCAAAGACAAGCATGTAGAAAGTTTTATTCGATATTCAGCAGTTAAATGTACCCTGTAGAGAAACGTTATTGATTTCCCGTTGGTCAAATATTTCATAAGGCCACAAGAGAAGATCATTTATTAAAAAGTTAACGAAAGATCTTTTACAAATGATTTATGATTATATAGTCATATAGTAGTTTATCGCTTTCTCAAACAGGTGAAACTACGTACATACAGGGCTTTCACTCTCTATAAAACATGATACATTACACATAAACTTAAGAATCCTATCAGATGCCAATTACCATTTTTTTTTCATTTGCACTTTTAATACTGACCATAAATAACAAATTCTACCCTACATGTTAAGATTAAATTGTTTGATAGTCATTTTAGAAATATCAAGGAAAATTAGTTTGATGGATGATCATTTTTTTAATTGTAGAAAGTAGGGACATTTCAGTATAGAACCTGTTTACTATTTCCTTTCTTAATTTTCTTGCAGTTATACAAACAAAATCACATTACATATAACAACAATTTGGTAAACATGTTTTTGCTTTCGATTTTGTTCTTGGTTAAAAGCTGGTGGTATTCTTTTGAGTCAACAGGAGTTCAAGGAGTTCAGACGATATTGTCAGAATGATCACTGTTTCCATAACCATCTTTACCAACTTAGGTATTCTTCTTTGAGTTTCTACTGGTGATAGAAACCGGGGATGTAGCTCAGAGGTAGAGAGGGTTCGATTCCCGGTCGCGTCATGCCAAAAGACGTTAAAAGGTGGGAGTTGTTGCTGCCTTGCTTGACACACAGCATTGTAAAGGCACAACAACGCATTAACTGGCGCTGCACAGTGGCTGCCGGGTGCAAATGCACAAAACAAATTTCCAATATTTTCATGTACTGAGGACAATAAATAGTTATTATTATTATTATTAGTATTGTCCTAGGTGTTTATTTCTAGCCTGTAAACACCCTACTCCTGATCTCAGACACTTAAATTCACAGCATTCAGACAGCGTAATTCGTATGATAACTGGTTTGAGGAAATACCGACCAATGGTTTCCCCTTTCCTTCATCAGATCTTGTAGAGAGGTAGAAAGTTTCACTACATACATACCAAACACAATACCATTTTTATTCAGATAACTAGCTGTAACCAAAACGTCCGGAATAACGAGGTTCGACTGTTTACAAATTTCTAAATTTTTTGTTCGTAGAGTAGAAAGGTAAAAAGATTTTTGTAGAACAGAAAGGAATTGAAAAATGAGCACTAAGATCTTAGCTCCACTACCTTGATACACAAGCTTTGTTAACATATTAATCTTTAAAGATTTTAATACTGTGTCTTGAAAATTGAAACAGACGTCCTCACTAATTTACGTTAACACAGTGAGCTTCTTCTATGTAAACTTAATCTTTGTGTGCGATACATAAATAACTTATTGCATAGAAAATAATGATACAATTCCACTACGAACAATTTGATTTTGTTTTCAAATTTTAGTCAGGAATTTAATTTCTATTAAGAATTTAATGAGGTACAAAGTATGTTAATAATATATCTATAACATTTCTTTTAGAGGTTATCATAACTTTAACAGCTTTCAATTAACTCCATGATTGTTTTGGGTTAAGGCAAATTCCAAACCTATTATTAATATTCAAAGTTTTTTAAAAATGTTCAACTTGTTTAAACATTGGTGCCTATTTCAGCTGTGATGTCACACGAGACTCATTTGCTTGATGCTTTTAAATCTAAAGCAAAATCTTCTGTAAAAAGAAAAACAAGGTAACTGAAATGGAACGTTTATTGCTATTTCACACTGAAAGAAATTAATCAGTTCCGCTAGCTCTTCATTTTAGGTTAAGCAAACATTTTTAGAATGACATATAAGTGAGCTTTTTATCATTTTAGGAAGAGCACTCATTGTATTTTAGTTAACTTTACCATTCAAAATAGTTCAGAATACAGTAAATATACACTGAGTTACAAAAGAAAGTTTACACCACTGTTTTGTTATTTAATATGTAAACCCATGTAATGGATTTGATTATCGCATGATCACAGTAACACATATTTGCAATAGTTTGAACCAATTCTGTGTTATTATTATTTTTATATCTTGATATGTTGGCAATAAAAGTGATAAAACCAACTAAGGTGTAAACTTTCTTTTGTGCTCCAGTCTATTTGAAAGCTTAATTCTTGCCACATTTGTTTGGATATTGATATATTAGACAACAACTAAGGCTACCTTTGTGCGCGATATTTGCTTTAAACATCATATTGACCAAGGTCATTGTCATGGTCAAATGATAATCCTCTAATCAATACTTTAAGATTGTACAGAAAGCATGCAATTGGTTTTTTGTTTATAAAAACTGTCGTTAGGGACATTCATGGTTCGAGTACAGCCCCCATCTTGTTTTAAAGTGGCAACCTTCACAATAAGTTCAACAGACATTATATTATACGGGCGACAAAAAGTTATAATCTCTTTATGAGAGATTTAAACGTCCATTAAGAACTCATGTGTATACATGAATAAATGTTGTGCTTCTTTAAATGACAAAGACGAAGTTGTTTTATCATCTATGATTGATGGATTTTACCATATCATCACTCATGTGATAATCTTTTTCAAAACCTTGTTCTAATTATTCTAAATATTTTCATTTACCATGAAATGTGGTTTTCTGCATTAATCTAAAATAAACCCTACGTATGTGATAAAACGTGCAACTTCAGTCAATAACATTACATAACATTAACAAAACGTGAAGCAAATTTATTTTTTACTTGAAAGTCCTTAAAGAAATTTAAAAAAAAAAACCAACTAATTTTCTGTAATAATCCAAAATAAACCCTACATATTTGATAAAACGTGCAACTTCAGTCAATAACATAACATTAACAAAACGTGAAGCAAATTGATTTAACTTGAAAGTCGTTAAAGAGATACTAGAAAAAAACTAACTAATTGGGTATACTTCTTTAAGCAGATCCAACAAGATCCAACTTAAATCTGTATTGATGTCCATCCAAGTTGCTCTGTAGAATTGATATTTCTAGCAAATCTGATAAAGCTTCAACTGCAAAATTAAGAAAAAGCAAAACGCCTTGCTTTTAAATGGAATCAGCATTTGAAGCAAAATTGTCAAAGTTGTAATGACAAAATATTTTCGATGGTTAAAAACAACATTTGGAGTTTTCTCCCACCATAATTATAAAACACCTGAATTCAGTATTTCAGTTGATTTTTTATATTTCATAGAACTTGACACTTGTTTATCAGAATTTTTTGATCTAACAAATTATAGTAAAAACATTCCATATTTCAAATGCTCAGGGCACATGCCAATAACATAACATTACTGAAAGTATAAATGAAACTTGAATTGAAATTAAACTTCTTGTTAATTTGTGGTGAAAGATATTAAAAAATGTCCCTGGGGATTCAATAAGTTATTATATTGCTGAGGAATATATGGATGACAACTTCTTTGTTCATTGTATGCGACGTTTTGACACAGATTCTCTAACGACACAAGAATCCGTGTCGAAACGTCGCACACAATGAACAAAGAAGTTTTCATCCATATATTCCCCAGCATTATTGTCATTCCAACTTCTTAAATGCCTCTCAAAGAAATTCAATAAGTTATCTCGAAATGAAGGCAGTCTTGTAACTTAACAATATAATTCAACTTTTTACTTCATTACACTTGCAGATACAGGAAATACAAGATCGATATTTGTAGAGTTATTGAAAATCATTTAGAGCTAATTATTATAAAAATTCATTAAAAGACATGTCTATCATTTCTTAAAGATCTGTAAGCTTAATAATTCAATGATAAATTTTTTGCTTTAGTGCAATTTAATATTGATATATTTTTGTTGTATCCTTAATTTTGGTGAAATAACCAACTTTCGAGCCAAATGTCTACAGTCACAGTTTGATTACTAGTAACTACTTCAGAGCATCGAAATTCATAGGGCTCCGAATAGCCTATTCGTTTAAATTGATTACAAGAGAATATTGCCTTTCAATCAATTGTTAATGTTTTGTGGAACAGGACCCAGAAGGTATTTTTTTAAATTCGTTCTTGTTAACAATGTTGCAGTGATTCCTTCATATTTACTGCTTAAAAAAAAAAAATTCCATTCTAGATTTATCAATATGGCCAACTGCCAAAATCTATGTACCTACTATATCAGTGAAACAACTCAATTTACTCTTACAGCTTATTACTCTACAGATACTATCTGAAACATTCGTGTTAAAATTCAAGTTCCAATTACTCATTTCTCAAAGAAAGCCATGTCTATTCCAGCCGCACCACAAGCCTTGGCGTCACAAGGGAATCGTTTGATGCCATAAACACTAGCACTGAACTTGTAACAGGATACAAAGATAATCAAAATGGAAATGTTAGTGCTGTTTTGTGATGAGGGATTGATAACATCCTTTTTTCTTGAAAAAGAAAGATGGTTTAAGAAAGTTTGTCTTTCATAGAAGATTGCAACCGTTACCAAGTTTGGAACAACTGTATTGTCATCTTCTTTCATATAAAACATTAAGTGATCTTTATAAAGTTTATAAAGTGCATGGTATTACGGTAGATGTGATTGAAATCCAGTTTTCCTTGTCTTCTAGAATAAACTACACTGACTTCCAAAAGAAACTTTGCACCATTTAGTAATGATTCTGATTGAAGAAGCAAAAACGATAGAAATTTAAAACAAAGTACCTCTTATTAATCAATCATTTGTTTAACCAACCAGCGAATCCAAATTAAAGGTGGGATACCCAGTTTTGCACTTATTTGATCTGAAGTAGGCTGGGGTCAAAATTTTGGTTGTTCAGACGTTCGATGAAATGATGTTTTCGCAATAATTTCGCTAAAGTACTAAAATGTGTTACTTTAGTACCAGGTTTGAGCAGCAAAAATGCATGAATTCAACTATGTCATTGCCAACTTAAATTATAATGTAAATATGAGATCGTTTTCGAAATATCCGTTTTAAAATTGCAAAGTTTCTTTTGGAATTCACTGTATTACATAAATGTCGATTCTATAAAGATAAGGCCTCAGCAATTTCCTTTTCGTTCGCCTCCAATTTATTTTAGAACAGAGATGGATTTTCAATTAAAGAGACTGTTTTTGTCTAAACGATTAAAGGAGAGACGCTATTGGATGTCTGCATTAGAGCCTTGTGATCTTCGAGAGACTGATTATGTGAATTCAAGCCATTAGCTAACAATCAATATGCATCCTCTGTTTTTCATTAAATTGAAAACAATTGGGTTTCCATGGCGACTTTTTTGTCAAATTTCTTTGAAAGAAAGTTTGGTATCATGTTAGGGGATAAAGTTTGGCCTTCTTAATGAAACCGTATATGTACACTTACTATTAAGTTTCTACTTTCTTCGAAACAAATTGATTACCTGTCAAGTCAGGTTTTAAAACTGTTACATATTTTCAATGAAATAGAAGGCAACTGAACATTACCCAATTTAATCAATCTCCTCCAATAGAGCAGCTGAAGTTATAAATTTCTGATCTTACCTCTGTTGTAACAAGTGTGATTCTCGGGGTTCTGAAATATACACCAATAGCGGCAAAATATTGTACCACAAACTAAGCCAATGGAAACACTTCTTGCATGGAAAGCTTGATAGTTGTCACCAAAGTCTATGTCAATATTCCGTCACCAACGTACCTGTTCCCCTGTATGTCATTATTCAGTCATCAAAGTACGTGACCCTGTATGTCAATATTCAGTCATCAAGGTACGTGACCCTGTATGTCAATATTCAGTCATCAAGGTACGTGACCCTGTATGTCAATATTCAGTCATCAAGGTACGTGACCCTGTATGTCAATATTCAGTCATCAAGGTACGTGACCCTGTATGTCAATATTCAGTAATCAAGGTACGTGACCCTGTATGTCAATATTCAGTCATCAAGGTACGTGACCCTGTATGTCAATATTCAGTCATCAAGGTACATGACCCTGTATGTCAATATTCAGTCATCAAGGTACCTGTTCCCCTGTATGTCAATATTCGGTCATCAAGGTACATGACCCTGTATGTCAATATTCAGTCATCAAGGTACGTGACCCTGTATGTCAATATTCAGTCATCAAGGTACGTGACCCTGTATGTCAATATTCAGTCATCAAGGAACATGACCCTGTATGTCAATATTCAGTCATCAAGGTACATGACCCTGTATGTCAATATTCAGTCATCAAGGTACGTGACCCTGTATGTCAATATTCAGTCATCAAGGTACGTGACCCTGTATGTCAATATTCAGTCACCAAGGTACGTGACCCTGTATGTCAATATTCAGTCATCAAGGTACATGACCCTGTATGTCAATATTCAGTCATCAAGGTACATGACCCTGTATGTCAATATTCAGTCATCAAGGTACGTGACCCTGTATGTCAATATTCAGTCATCAAGGTACGTGACCCTGTATGTCAATATTCAGTCATCAAGGTACGTGACCCTGTATGTCAATATTCAGTCATCAAGGTACGTGACCCTGTATGTCAATATTCAGTCACCACAGTACCTGTTCCTCTGTATGTCAATATTCAGTCATCAAAGTACGTGACCCTGTATATCAATATTCAGTCATCAAGGTACATGACCCTGTATGTCAATAATCAGTCATCAAGGTACGTGACCCTGTATGTCAATATTCAGTCATCAAGGAACATGACCCTGTATGTCAATATTCAGTCATCAAGGTACATGACCCTGTATGTCAATATTCAGTCATCAAGGTACGTGACCCTGTATGTCAATATTCAGTCATCAAGGTACGTGACCCTGTATGTCTATTTTCAGTCACCACAGTACCTGTTCCTCTGTATGTCAATATTCAGTCATCAAAGTACGTGACCCTGTATATCAATATTCAGTCATCAAGGTACATGACCCTGTATGTCAATAATCAGTCATCAAGGTACGTGACCCTGTATGTCAATATTCAGTCATCAAAGTACGTGACCCTGTATGTCAATATTCAGTCATCAAGGTACGTGACCCTGTATGTCAATATTCAGTCATCAAGGTACGTGACCCTGTATGTCAATATTCAGTCATCAAGGTACGTGACCCTGTATGTCAATATTCAGTCATCAAGGTACGTGACCCTGTATATATGAGAACAAATCGCATAGTATGACTGAGTGATTAGCTTTGAAACCCCTTCACATCCTTATTCGCTTAAATATTCAAGTTGACTATTTTGACAGTTTGATTTTCAAGCAAGATAAAATTATGCTCCTTTGATAGTATTTTCTGTTTTCACCGGGAATAAGTTTTAAACTGTAATCAGTAACTGCAAATTACAAAGGATGAGGGTGCGTAATCTTTCTTGTAATTCCATAATCAGTTACAAGAGAAATACAGTAAATGAATATGGATTTTTGTGATTACTTCAATTTTGTTTTATTTAAGTGATTCAATTGCATGCAACCTTTAATTTCGTTAAGATATTCATAGGGGTTTATAACGCAATAATCAAAACTGCATTGTAGAATTGATTGTAGAATTGATGCTAGTTGATATGATGTCTATGATTGCATTTAAAATAAACCTTATATCCGATTATTGATTAAAGCAAATGTTTAATGAAAATAAGAATTTTAGATAACATATCTTTTCCTTTCCATTTGTAACACTTTACAAAACTGATTCATTGGATGCCATCTTTAAACTAATTTAATTCATTAAAGGGGATTTATAAATGCATTGAAGCTCGTGTAACTTAAATCCCTATTGACGTTTATTCAAGTTGAACTGTAGAATTGGTACTGTCTGATTGGACAGTTTCTACAATTTGAAACTTCAAAGCCTGATCATAGATTAAGGCAAGATGTTTTAATAAAACAAGATTAATAGATAAGATGCGTTTCCTTTGCAAACAATGCATTTCACAAATTTGATTGATGAACATCAATTGGATCCCACCTCACTCTTATCCATTTTAATTCGTGAATTGTAAACACATTTATACTTAAAAAATAAATCCTTATCGATGTTCATCAAAGCTGTCTTGAAGATGTTCAGGAATATGTTTCGACACTTTTTTTTATCAAACTTTTAAAGCTGATTATAGTTTAAAGCAAGGTATGATCAGATTTCTGGATACAAATAACTTTCCATAGTGTTCAAAAGCCTGAAGGTACGCCAAGTGTCAACAAAAAGATGTTATCAATACATCTTGCAATTATTATGTTTTCCACATGTTAGGTCATACATGTCAATGTATTACTAATATTATGTCTTTTGAATAACAAGATCTCGTTCATAAAACAAAAAGGTAGTATTTCACTATTCAACAAGTTTTCAAAGGAATGTCCCTGAACTAAGAAATACAGAATATATATTTTGTTTTAACTTTGATACGTCTTTTACTAATAATACCCTGCTGTGAAGAACCAACACTGACATTTATATTGTTTTACCATCTTTATTTTGAAATGTCATTATTTCATTTTGTTCCATTTATTCAATAAGATGTAAAGTATTCTCTATTTATACAGCTGCATGTTAGGTCACATGACATGAAACTAGACAGTTAGGTGAATTTTAACTGAGATGTAAAGGTTACTGGCACTGAATTGAAAACTTATTGCTGTTCTGTGTTGAAAAGAATTGAAGTTCATAGACAGATAGATAATTGAAATGAGTATAGCTAATGACATCATTTAAGTGTCATTTCCTGACAACCACATGTGTCCCTTACCATGGAAAATTCAAAATATATTGCAACTTTTATCTAAGGATATCTTGTTCATATCTAAAAAATAAGGTTTATTGTTTGACAAAAGATTATAATTTGCCAGATCATAAATTCTAATGATTTGATGATAAAAAATTATCTTTAAACCAAGGTTTATATGTGTTTTAATCATCCAGTCACCTGGAGCCATCACAGCTGATACAAGTGCTCTGATCGTTAAATGGACATTGACGAGAAATCTTGTGTGGCACTTCTCATGGAAGTGTTTTATTATCATTAACAAAGATTTGACAAAGGTGCGGCAAGATGGGTGCCCAGAAATTGTAAATTCATAAAATGAGAGCAATGTGTACTTACTTTTAATCGCTTAACATGTTTCCTTTTTTCAGACAAAGTAGTGTTTGATACTAACAATCTGAGAAGATCATATACTAAATATATAACAGAAGTTGCCATTAGTTGTACACATGATAGGGGCGTTGTGGGGATCATTTGACTTTTTATACTGACCTGTGGTAATTGCTTCGTATTTTATGTACAAATGCAAAGTATGATACTTTGAGAACCTACTTTTCATTTTCATCTGTATGACACTTATCACAATCATAACACTAAGAACGACTAAAGAACCGCCCGTTGATATTCTCCTCGAGAAGACTCAGACGGTATAATTCATGGCGTTCAGACCGTTTTGACAGCATTATTTCTGTTCTGTGATAACTCAAGTAGTTGGTGGAATTCTCAGGACGGTTGACATGACGAAGGGATTAACATCGAAAGATCTGAGTTTTCGCATTAGATGAAGACGTTGCTGGCATTTGTTAAACAAGGCTTCAATGTTGGAATTCCAGTTCAATTTAAAATCAATTTAGGTTCCAAAATATTTATATTCCGACACAGTCTCAACACATTCACCATTTATTACGACTTGAAGCATTTGAGATGGTTTATTTCGAAAGTCAACGGCCAGTTCCGTCGATTTTGTCTTCATACCAAAGGTAATCACATAACAAATCACAAGAGTTTGGTAAAAATGTTTTTGCGTTTTGATTGTGTTCTTGGTAAAAAGATGGCAGTGTACTGAGGCAACAGTAGACGTCCTCAATCAAGGAGTTTAGACGATATTGACAAAATGATTATTGTTCAACTGGTAGTAGTATCGTCCTAGGGGTTTATTTCTAACCGGTAAATCTCCCACTCAAGATCTCACAGACACATAAAATTCACAGAATTCAGACTAATTAGAGTACTAGAGTAATTCATATGTAACTGGTTTGGTGAAATACCGACCACTTTCCTTCATCAGATCTGGTCGATAGGTAGAACGTTTCACTACGTACATACCAACAAAATATCATAGCTGGATGATTCGCTATCCCGACAATTATCAGGTGTAGGAAATTGAAAAATGAGCACTATTACCTTAGCTTCACTAAATTCGTATACAAGCTTTGTTCTATCTAAGATTTTAATCTTTAAATATTTTATTAATATGTCTTGAAAATTTAAACCAACGTCCTAACTAATTTACGTTAATACAGTGAGCATCTTTTTTATGAATTAGAACTTAATCTTGTTCCACTTCTAAAACTACAGACATGTTTTTTCACAGAATAACTACTCAATCAGAGAACGATCATTGTGATCCTTATTTTACAAAAAAATGAATTTATCAAAAATAGAAATTCACTATGATCCTCATTGTTTATGCTTTTATGTCCAGAACTAAACCATGAAGATGAATCGATTCCACGTTTACAATTTTATCATACATACCAAACACAATCATTTTTATTCAGATAGATTGCAAAACCAAAACGTCTGGATAAACGAGGTAAAATCGTTTTTCGTAGACTCGAAAGGAATTGGAAATGATCACCATGATCTTAGCTTCACTACATGTACCTTGATACACAAACTAATATAAGGTATTAATCAATTAAATGAAGTATGAGATATGGTAATAATACCTGTCAGGCATTTCTTAGCAGTTCTCATAACTTTAAAAGCTTTCAATTTACTGCAACGATGTTTTGGGTTAAGGCAAATTCCAAACCTATTATTAATATTCAAAGTTTGTTTAAATTATCAACTTGGCAAAATATTGGTGCCTTCTTCAGCTGTGATGTAACACGAGACTCATGCTTGATGTTTTAAAATCTAAAGCAATAATCTTCTATAAAAAGAAAAACAAGGTAATTTAAAAGGAACGTTTATTGCTATTTCACACTAAAAGAAATTAATCAGTTCCGCTAGCTCTTCATTTTAGGTTTAGCAAACATTTATAGAATGACATATTAGTGAGCTTTGTATCATTTGAGGAAGAGCACTCATTGAACTTTGTTTATCTCAAAATTCAAAATTGTTCAGAATACAGTAAATATACAGTAAATATACTGTTATTTCTTTATTCATTAATTTTGTAAACTTATGTATATTGCCCGATCACAATCACACATATTTGAGTAGTTTGAAGGAAATCTGTGTCATTATCATATTTATTTGTCTTATGTTGGCAGGTTAAAATGCAAATCAAAATTTACACTTTCATGACCCCATCATGTTTAAAATGTTTTGAAAGGTGAAGTTTTTAACATAGAAACCATCTAATATGCCTAGAAACAGTTATGTTTATCAAAATAAAGTTTTGAAAAATATTTTATTTTGTTGTTGCTGTAATTTTTGTGATATGGTCTTTAGCATTAATCCAAAATAGACTCTACATATCTAATAAAACGTACAACTTCAGTCAATAACATAACATTTACAGAAAATGAAGCAAATTGATTTTTGACTTGAAAGTCCTTAAAGAGATACTAGAAAAAAAACTAATTGGGTATACTTCTTTCGGCAGATCCAACAAGAGACACTGATGGAATTTCAATTTGGATGATTTATTGAAGTTTCTCAAAACCTTGCCACAATCAAACCAATTTAATCCTTTTAGGTGATTTGTAAACGCCTTAAAACTTTTGAACTTAAATCCGTATTGACGTCCATCCAAGCTGCTATGTAGAATTGATATTTCTGACATAATCCGTTAAAAAGGCTTCAACTGCAAAATGTAAAAAAAATCAAAACACCTTGCTGTTAAATAGATAAGGCATTTGAAGCAAAATTGCCGAAGATATTATAACAAAATATTTAAAAAACAAAACATTTGGAGTTTTTCTCCCACCATAATTGTAAAACACTTGAATGAAGTATTTCAATTGAATTTCATATTTCATAAAACTTGACATTTGTTCATAGGAATTTCGTTTTGATCTTACAAATTATAGTAAAAACATTTCACATTTCAAATGCTCAGGGCACATGGGATCGTTTGCTAAACGCTTCTTGAACACAAGAACATTAACATTACTGAACTTAACAAAAATTAAGAGGCAGCTGAAGTAAAAAATTCCTGATCTTGTTGTAATAAGTGCAATTCTCGGGGTTCTGAAATATATACAAATAGCGGCAAAACATTGTACCACATACTAAGCCCATGAAAACACTTCTTGCATGGAAAGCTTGATAGTTGTCACCAAAGTATAATATTCAGTCACAAAAGTACGTGACCCTGTATGCCAATATTCAGTCATCAAAGTACGTGACCCTGTATGCCAATATTCAGTCACCAAAGTACGTGACCCTGTATGTCAATATTCAGTCACCAGAGTACGTGACCCTGTATGTCAATATTCAGTCACCAGAGTACATGACCCTGTATGTCAATATTCAGTCACCAGAGTATGTGACCCTGTATGTCAATATTTAGTCACCAGAGTACCTGTTCCTCTGTATGTCAATATTCAATCGCATTGATGACTGAGTGATTTGCTTTGAAACCCCTTCACATCCTTGTTATTCAAGTTGACTATTTTGACAGTTTGATTTACAAGCAAGATGAAATTATCCTCCTTTGATAGTATTAATCTGTTTTCACCTGAAATAAATTTTAAACTGTAATCAGTAACTGCAAATTACAAAGGGCGAGGGTGCATAATCTTTCTTGTAATTCCATAATGAGTTACAAGAGAACTTGAAAGACAGACTTTGATATACAGCTTTGATAAGATCAAACTTGATACATTAAATGAATATGAATTTTTGTGATTTATCAAATACTTCAATTGCATGCAACCTTTAACTTCGTTTAGATATTTATAGGGGTTTATAACGCATTAATCAAAACTGCACTGTAGAATTGATTGTAGAATTGATGTTAGTTGATATAATGTCTTTGATTGCATTTAAAATAAACCTTATAACCGATTATTGATTAAAGCAAATGTTTTATGAAAATAAGAATTTGAGATATCATATCTTTTCCTTTTCATTTGTAACACTTTACAAAACTGATTCATTGGATGCCATCTTTAAACTAATTTAATTCAGTAAGGCGATTTATAAATAGATTAAAACTCTTGTAACATAGATTCCTAATGACGATTATTCAAGTTGAACTGTAGAATTGGTGCTGTCAGATTGGACAGTTTCTACAATTTCAAACTTCAAAGCCTGATCATAGATTAAGGCAAGATGTTTTAATAAAACAAGATTAATAGATAAGATGCGTTTCCTTTGCAAACAATGGATTTCACAAATTTGATTGATAAACATCAATTGGATCTCACCTCACTCTTATCCATTTTAATTCGTGAGTTGTAAACACTTTTATACTTAAAAAATAAATCCTTATCGATGTTCATCAAAGCTGTCTTGAAGGTGTTCAGGATTATGTTTCGACACTTTCTTTTATCAAACTTTTAAAGCTGATTATAGTTTAAAGCAAGGTATGATCAGATTTCTGGATACAAATAACTTTCCATAGTGTTCAAAAGCCTGAAGGTATGCCAAGTGTCAACAAAAAAATGTTATCAATACATCTTGCAATTATTATGTATTCCACATGTTAGTTCATACATGTCAATGTATTACTAATATTATGTCTTTTGAATAACTAGATCTCGTTCATAAAACCAAAAGGTAGTATTTCACTATTCAACAAGTTTTCAAAGGAATGTTACTGAACTAAGAAATACAGAATATATATTTTGTTTTAACTTTGATACGTCTTTTACTAAAAATACCCTGCTGTGAAGAACCAACACTGACATTTGTATTGTTTTACCATCTTTATTTTGAAATGTCATTATTTCATTTTGTTCCATTAATTCAATTAGATGTAAAGTTTTTTCTATTTATACAGCTGCACTCACAGCATGTTAGGTCACATGACATGAAACTAGCCAGTTAGGTGAATTTGAACTGAGATGTAAAGGTTACTGGCACTGAATTGAAAAATTATTGCTGTTCTGTGTTGAAAAGAATTGAAGTTCATAGACAGATAGATAATTGAAATGAGAATAGCTAATGACATCATTTAAGTGTAATTTCCTGACAACCACATATGTCCCTTACCATTGAAAATTCAAAACATATTGCAGCTTTTATCTAAGGAAATTAAGGTCTATCGTTTGAGAAAAGATAATAATTTGCCAGATCATAAATTCTAACGATTTGATAATAACAAATTATCTATAAACCAAGGCTCACATCTGTTTTAATTATCCAGTCACCTAGAGCCATCACAGCTGATACAAGTGCTCTGATCGTCGAATTAACATTGACGAGTAATCTTCAGAGTGTGGCATTTCTCATGGAATTGTTTTATTATTATTAACAAACATGTGTCAAAGGTTCGTCAAGATGGGGGCCCAGAAATTTTAAATTCAAACGATTCATAAAACGATAGGAATTTGTACTTCCTTTTAATCGCTTAACATGTTACTTTTTTGACAGAGGAGTGTTTGAAACTAACAACCCTAGAAGATCATATAGCAAATGTATAACAGAAGTTGCCATTAGTTGTACACATGATAGGGGCGTTGTGGGGAGTATTTGACTTTTTATACTGTCCTGTGGTAATTGTTTCGTATTTGTGTACAAATGCAAAGTATGACACTTTGAGAACCTACTTTTCATTTTCATCTGTATGACACTTATCACAATCATAACACTAAGAACGTTTACAGAACCGTGGTATTTTACTCGAGAAGAATCAGACGGTATAATTCATGGCGTTCAGACCGTTTTGACAGCATTATTACTGTTCTGTGATAACTCAAGTAGTTGGTGGGATCCTCAAAGTGTTAATTGTTGTGGTGCTTAACTTTAGCCAGTAGACACTACATGTATATTGAAAACTTAGTATGATGTCTAAAAGACAACAATAAGCTCTTACTCCGAATAACTCAAACCTCAAAGGATCAATACAGTTCAACAACTTAAAGCGACAGTCCTATCGAGGTATTTTTTGTGGAAGAAAATTCCAGAGTTCTTTCTTGTTTATACTTTTATGTGATTATCGCATGATTATTTCTCACTTCTTTTCATATATGTTAATACGGGTAATATTTTAGTTGTTGTTGTTCATATAACAATTTGACAAAGTATAAAATGCATCACTTTGTCTTCTTGAATTTCGTTTCCACAAAAAAACTCGACAGGACTGTCGACAACAGCCTCCATCATATTATAAAATGATATATACTTTTTTGGTCATTCCCACTCACTCCTAAGTCAATTTTCTTGACGATGCAAAGAACGACAAAATATACCTATAATTTCCTGGATTGGGCACTTAATCACCTCACGTGAATTTCATGTGTTGTTTGTTGACTTCTATGCCCTATCTTTTTAATAAATGATAAGTCCTATTATCAAAATATTACCAATATGGGAAGATTGACACAGGTTAGTATTTTTCCTGTAAGTCCCTACAGATTTCCCTACAGAAGCTACTATATGTTGAGACCTTTTTTTTCATCTTCAGATGTCTCTTCTGTACGTCAACACGATGTGCTAATCTGGATAAATAATTTCAGTAGCTGTCTCTATCAAAACTTTCTGTGAATCTCCTTGCTTGAATAGATTTTAATTCTAACATTTTCTGAGAATACCAAAATCAACTATCTTTAGTGTTTACAAGAAACTTCAGGAGACCGATACAGTTGAAAACAAGACGCGAAAGGGAAGAAGGAAATCAATAGATCGAAGGAATTCGAGACAACTCATCAGACTTACTTGGGAGGACAGAAAGGCCACACTGTCTGATATTACTGCAAGATTTATTAATGTGACCACAGTCCAAGTCTCAAGCAAGACTGTCTGGCGTTGTTTGAGGGGGAATGGGTTTAAAAGATGCGTATGCAAGAAAAAAATCCGAATACGGGAAGTCAATAGACAGAAAAGAATTCGATGGTGTTTAGACAAAAGGGCATGGGATATTGATAACTGGGAAAATGTAATTTTTTCGGATGAAAGTCAAATAGTGATCGGGAGTGATCATCGAATTTATATTTGAGGAAATCTGATGAGGCATGGCTACCTGAATGCATCAAACAAATTTTTCCGTAATGATATGGGGATGTCTTACTTACCATGGTGTAGGGACACTGGTAAAGGTGGACGGTATTATCAACTCTCAAAAGTATGTGGACATTTTTGATACAAATTTGTAGCCAGTGGTTATCAGAAATTTCCGAATGATATTTATTTATTCATGGATGATAATGCACCAGTGCATAGGTCTCGATTGACCACCGCCTTTGTCAATGAAAATGAAATCCCTAAGTTGGATTGGCCTGCCCAATCGCCGGATTTAAATCCCATCGAAAACGTGTGGCTTGCAATCAAGCGGAAATTGAAGGATAGAATAGAACCAATCTCAAACACTGGTGAACTTTTCGAGGCAATATTTGATATTTGGACACAATTTTCACCGGATTTCATCCAGGGTCTGTACACTCTATGCCAGAACGACTGAGCCGTGTTCGACGGGCTCGAGGTTACATCACTAAATACTAAGGTAAGACAAGCTTTAAACATAACTTTTTGTGTGGTTATTTGATGAGTTATGATAGATGTGTTGTTATTTCTGTGAAATCAGAAAATCCGCTGTTAAATTCACCGTCTAACACGTTTGTTTACATCGTACCGGTGCAACCGAAATTGCGCCCCGCCATATTGTGACGTCGCTATCGTGCGATTACTTTTGTCCAACGTCTGTAGATTACCTTTCATGGTGTCTGCAGTGTCAAGAAATCAATGGGCAAAGACAATCGTGTTGATAGTTTCATGGGAACAAATCAATTCACCATTTTCATTTTGGCTTTTCAGCAGCTTAATGTACCTTGTAGAGAAATGTTATTGATTTCACTTATGTCAAATATTTCATAAGGCTACAAGAAAAGATCATTTATTAAAATGATATTTATGTCATATATCATAAGGATCTTTACGACAGATCATTTATAAATGATTTATAATTATGTAGACATTCATTAGTTTATCACTTTCTCACATAGGTGAAACTATATATCGTGGAAGGGCTTTCACTCTCTTTAAGAACACAACACATTGCACATAAACACAGAGTTCCTATCAGATGCCAATAACCATTTGTTTTTATATCATTTGCATATTTGATAATGACCACTGTATATTAACATATAACAAATTCTATAAAACGTGCTAGTATAAAGTTGTTTGGCAGACATTTTAGAAGTTGGAAATATCAAGAAGACAATGGGTTTATGGACCATCTCTTCTTTATTGTAGAAAGTAAGGACATTCCGTTTTAGATCAAGAACCTGTTTACTATTGCCTGTTTTATTCTCTTGCAGTTATGCAATAATAATAATAATGATAATAATACTTTATTGCCTATTCAGGAATTTGTTTTACATCAACACAGAGCTAGAAGAACAATCCTATGAAATATTTATTTACATGAATTTAATTCTTTTCACATTTATTCAATAGATATATTGTGTTTTGAACAAAAGATGTACAGACTCTCTTAGTTTTCAAAACTTGAACTTTGTAGAGGCGGCCTGAAGCTAAAAGGTGATATTCCGAATAAAGGTAATGTGTCGGGTCAGATATGATTTTGACAGCTTGATTTACGATTTGCCGCTCATAAATATCAGTTAAACACTCGAACTTGGCACCGGCAATCTTACTCGCAACGTTCACACTTTTGTTATCTTTAGATTTTAGATGAACTGAGAGAGATCCGTACAAACAGTAGAATGAAAATGTTAATATGCTATTAATAAAAGCTGTATAAAAGGTTAACATGACGGAGAGATCTGAGATTTCGCATAAGATGAAGACATTGCTGGCATTTGTTAAACAAGGCTTCAATGTTGGAATTCCAGTTCAATTTAGAATCAATGTAGGTTGATATTTATTTTCCGACACAGTCTCAACACATTCACCATTTATTACGACTGGAAGCATTTGAGATTGTTTACTTCGAAAGTCAATGACCAGTTCCTTCGTTTTTGTCTGCACACCAAAGCTAATCACGTTACTAATCACAAGAGTTTTGTAAACTTTTTTTGCGTTTCGATTGTGTTCTCGGTAAAAAGATGGTGGTGTTCTTCTGAGGCAACAGTAGACGTCCTCAATCAAGGAGTTCAGACGATATTGACAAAATGATTACTGTTCCACTGGTAGCAGTATTGTCCTAGGGGTTTATTTCTAACCGGTAAATATCCCACTCAAGATCTCACAGACACCTAAAATTCACAGTATTCAGACTAATTAGAGTACTAGAGTAATTGATATGTAACTGGTTTGGTGAAATACCGACCACTTTCCTTCATCAGATCTGGTCGATAGGTAGAACGTTTCACTACGTCCATACCAACAAAATATCATTCTTATTCAGAAAGCTGGATGATTCGCTATCCCGACAATTATCAGGTGTAAGAAATTGAAAAATGAGCACTATGACCTTAGCTTTACTAAATACGTATACAAGCTTTGTTTCACCTAAGATATTAATCTTTAAATATTTCATTAATATGTCTTGAAAATTTAAACCAACACCCTAACTAATTTACGTTAATACAGTGAGCATCTTTTTTATGAATAAGAACTTAATCTTGTTCCACTTCTAAAACTACAGAGAACGATATTTGTGATCCTTATTTTACATAAAATGAATTTATCAAAAATAGAAATTCACCATGCCTCATTGTTTATGCTTTTATGTCTAGAACTAAACCATGAAGATGAATCGTTTCCACATTTACAATTTTATCATACATTCAGATAGCTTGCAAAACCAAAACGTCCGGATAAACGAGGTAAAATCGTTTTTCGTAGACCCGAAAGGAATTGGAAATGATCACAATGATCTTAGCTTCACTACCTTGATACACAAACTTACATTAGGTATTAATCTTAAAGATTTTATTTCTATGTCTTGAAATTTGAAACCAAATTTACGTTAAAACAGTGAGCATCTTCTATGTAAACGAGAAAGTAATCTTGTTCCACTTATAACAATACAGACATGTTATTTCACAGAATAACTACACATTAAGAGAACGACCTTTGTGATTCTTATTTTATACAATTTTAACATATCAACAATATCTAACCAACCATGATGTTCAATGTTTATTGAATTATGTCAAGAAATTAACTTTGAAGATGAATCGTTTATACAATTACTATTTTATTATAACACATTTATAGCAATAAAACATGTCAATATGAAGACGTAAGATTTAAGGGATTTAGAACAAGATATCAGTTGGTTTTAGGCACATCAACTCCATGATTGTGAGTTCTTAATCTGGTGGGTTATGAGAAACATAAATAACTTAATGCATAGAAAGTAATGATACAATTCGATTCTCAACTTGGCAAAACGTCGGTGCCTATTTCAGATGTGATGTTACACGAGACTCGTTTGCTAAATTTTTTAAAATCTAAAGCATAAATCTTCTGTAAAAAGAAAAACAAGGTAATTGAAATGGAACGTTTATTGCCATTTCACACTAAAAGAAATTAATCCTTTCCGCTAGCTCTTCATTTTAGGTTTAGCGAACATTTATAGAATGACTTATAAGTGAGCATTGTATCATTTTAGGAAGAGCGATCTTTGTATTTTGCTTATCCCACATTTCAAAATATTTCAGAATACAGTAAATAAATAGTGAGTTTGAAGGAATTCTGTGTTATTATCATTTGTTTATGTGTTATGTTGGCAGGGTAAAATGCAAAATCAAAATTTACACTAAAATGACCCAATCATGTTTAAAATGTTTTAAAAGGTGAAGAACAAAACTCAATTCTGGATTTTAACATAAAAACATCTAATATGTCTATAAAACAGTTATATTTATCAAAATAAATTTTTGAAAAATATGTTTCAAATAACATATCATATATATAGTCAATAACATAACATTAACAACAAATTAAGCAAATTGATTTTACTTGAAAGTCCTTAAAGAGATAATAGAAAAAAACGAACAAATTGGTATACTTCTTTAGGCAGATCCAACTAGAGGCACTGATGGAATTTCGATTTAGATGATTTATTGAAGTTTCTCAAAACCTTGCCACAATCAAACCAATTCAATCCTTTTAGGTGATTTGTAAACGCCTTAAAACTTTAAAACTTAAATCCGTATTGATGTCCATCCAAGCTGCTCTGTAGAATTGATTTTCTGAAAAAATCCGTTAAAATGCTTCAACTGCAAAATGTAAAAAAACCCAAAACGCCTCGTTTTTAAATAGAATCAGCATTTGAAGCAAAATTGTCGAAGATGTAATAACAATATATTTTCGATCTTAAAAAACGAAACATTTGGAGTTTTCTCCCACCATAAATATAAAACACTGGAAGGAAGTATTTCAATTAAATTTCATATTTCATAAAACTTGACATTTGTAAATTGGAATTTCGTTTTGATCTTACAAATTATAGTAAAAACATTCCATATTTCAAATGCTCAGGGCACATGGGCTCGTTTGCTAAACGCTTCTTTAACACAAGGACAATAACATTACTGAACTTAACAAATTTCCATTCTAGATTTATCAAAACAACCAACTTCCACTATATCTATGAAACAACTGAATTTACTCTTACAATTTTATTACTGTACAGATACTAACTGAAACATAAACTTCTAGATTCAATTACTCAGTTCACAAAGAAAGCAAATGCTATTCCAGCTGCAACATCAAGCCGTGGCGTCACAAGGGAATCGTTTGATGCCAAAAACACTAGCACAGAACTTTCCTGTAACAGGATATGAAGATAATTGAAATGGAAATATTAGTGCTGTTTTGTGATGAAGGATTGATAAGGTCCCTCTGACCTTCACTTAATATCAGGAGGACATAACTTATGGTTTCATAACAGTAAGTGAATGATGTTGATATGGAAATTGACTCGGATACGGGGAAATGAATACGTACCGTGTATGAATACAAAATGTTACATTTTAAATTGACTACATTCATACATATCTATGACATGATTTGCAATCGCCGAATTCACATTAATCTTCTATGAGAGGCATTTTAGAATTTGAACAACAAGATTCAAGAGAAACATATGGATAACAACTTCTTTTTCATGTATGCAATAATTTTACATAGATTCTTGTGCCGTTTTCAGCCATAGAATTGAACGTAAAAATGGCATGTTTTACTTAAAAGACTGACTGACTGTAACAGGGACTTCAAACTTAAAAGTAATATTTCTTGACAATTCAAGTGGATTAATCTGCAGCATATCAACATTTAATTACGCACTATTGAGAATCTTTTTGGATATTAATGAAATACCTATTTTACTTCTAAATCAGACGTGTATTTACATTTAGAAAAAACAATGACCATGTACAACCTGGTTTGAAGGTTTAACATCAGTGCACATTCAGAAAACGAACTTTAAGGTTTCTTTACACACCGTGAAATGCTGTTTAAAGATTTACGATGTGTATCAGGAAATACCAATTTCTAGATTTATGTTCTCAAAATGAACCCTTTAAAACCACCACCCTGACCTCTGAGAAAAGTTTAACATTCTTTCTTCCAAATAAATAATCTTCTGTAAACGTGAGAGACATGATAGCACATTTGAAAAAGAAAAATATGTTTATTATGACTTTATCTATTTAAGTAACATTCTTAATACATTTCAAATTTGTGTAGGGAATCCAGTTTACATTGGGAATAAGAAGTAAGTGTCCTGTCAAGCTTGGAACTTAAGTCAATGAAATTATGTTAGAATTGAGGCTGATTAATGTTTTTTTTAAATCCGTAATGAGACACACGAAAAAAACAGACAGACTAATTAGATAAACTTACCTTAGCAGACCAAACAAGAGACATTATGGATTATGATTTATCATAGTGGCTGAAACAGGTGCCACATTAAAACCAATTTTGAAAATTTTAGGCGATTTGGATACTCATAAAAACTATAATTACTATTGACCTTTTTGCCAGTTTGAATGTAGCATGGATGCTGTTGGGCATTGACACGTTGACAATATTGCTAAATTTCCAAATACACTTCAGATCGTGAGTATGGGTTAAAGCATGATCTTAAATGAAAACTATTAATTATTTCACCAATATTTTATAAGGATACATCAGGTGTCTTGGTTTACCTAAAACGCTGGTGTCATTGACTCTCGCAATGATTTTGTATTCTGTAATTTTATAACTTCATTCAAAATAACAAAACTTGATTTTGAAAACGTGATGGTTTGTCAGTCACATCTTTACAAAAGTCCCATCAGTTGTTTTCACTTAGATAAGTAAAGTGCTATAAGCAACAATTCAATCTGCAATAATAAATCAGAAATTACAACAGAAAGAAGATTGATATGGATAAGATTTTTGAAGTGCCTAAGCAATCATTGGCTACTGATATCTCCCAATTAAAGAGTAAAGGCTTTCCGTGTTGCAAAAGGTTAAAGAACATTTGTTTATCATCATTGTTGTCCAAAGATTATCCATTAACCAATATGAAATGTAAGATTTTATTATGAACCAAGGATTACTGTCTAACAAAATATAACTATTTGCAATATGCTAAAATTGGACGAATTGATTGATCATAAACCAAGAATTTCAGTTAGTCGTTTCATAATTCAATATCCTAGAACTATTCGCAGACATTTTAAAAAAAATATCACAATTCGATAAAAAAATAAAAAACAATGACAGATAACCCATAAACCAGGGTTGAAATTTTAAAAAAATGTTTAGAATATATTGAGAATAAAATTTAGTTTTTTTTTTCACAAGAAATGTTTGCTTTTCAGTAAAGAAGGTGTTAAGCAAGTGTTAAGCAAATTTTAGAGAAGTTATCATAATAAATTAACTAATGAAATGTGATGATTGTTGTCCAAACCCAGTCAAGCACTTAAAACAAACTGGCACTGATTCTCTGAGAGATAATTTGTCTGGAAACGGATAGCAGAAGCTTCACGATAGGATTTGAAATACCCTGTTGATTGTATAGATTATATATGGTCATTATCTCCAAATGATTATTATGACCAAGGAAACAGACCATCAAGTCTTTAAGAATAAATATTGTCCCTAACGTGTATTCTAAAATCATATTCAGAATCAATTAAAACCTTCATTTTTTATAATACACATAGGCTTTAACCAGTTTATCGTGTCAAAATATTATGTTATTATGTCTAACGGTTATTTCACATAATTTCATTACTATGAGGTAGGTAAATCAGCATTTATGTCAAGTTATTCGAATCTATCTTCATGATGTTTAACATGTAATGTTTTACAACGAATTAAGATTCCATTTCCTTTAACCGTTTAAAATCCAACTACAAATACTTAAACCAAGATAAGCTGTAGTTTTAGTGAAGAAACCTATGCTAATATCATCTCTACAAAGATAGAAAAGAACACAATAGAAATTGATATATATATAGATAATAGCACCAAGGCCAATCTACAAATACTTAAACCAAGTTAAGCTGTAGTATTAGTAAAAACAAACCTCTGCCTATATTATCTCTACAAGTAAGAAAAGAACACAATGGGACTTGACAATAAGTTAATACTCCCAACTACTTTTTGCCTGTGTTACCACAAATCTTGTAATTATCCTGCCCACATCGTCTGAACGCCATGAATAACAACATCTGAGTGTTCTAGAGTAGAATATATTCAGGCACTTACATGGTGAGGAGAAAAGGAACAATGTTGACATTAACTGGTGGTTATGAATGATTGATATGAGACTCTGGTTATATTACATGTTACAATGCGTGTGTTGGTTCTGAATGGTTAACTTACATTTATGAAGCAAAGTATACACAAATGTTCCGTTTGAGATTTTAAAACAAAAATTCTTCATATTTAAAATACAGAGTTGAATATGAAAGATTTTTAGGAGTTGACAATTTAATCAACGAATTATAAGTAAAGTCGAATGGTAGTTATTTAGTTCAAAGCAATCACTATATTAGTGTGTGTGTAGAAACTCTTACCAATTATCGAAATGTAAGCACAAGGCAGATATCTCATTTTGCAATGCTGTAAAGGCATTTTTTTTATTGTACCAGATTTATAAATTGTATCAATTGTATCAATAAATTTCTTCAAACATTAACCATACAAGTAGGCATTGTTACAGACCATTCACACAACTTCACATATTCTCAGTGAGCGGTATTTCAGATTTAGCCTCGAGAGAACTGGTATTTTCTGGATATTTTGTCAAAAACTAGAGTAAACTTTACATCTCCAGTAAAGCTTGCAACTTTAATACAATAACATTCAACGAACAAACATAGAAGAAGAAGAACATTTATTTTTCATTCAAATACAGAATGAGGCACAAGGGAAAATCAAAGACACTTTAATTGTGAAAAGACTTTGAGCAGATCCAAGCACGAAGATTGATGGGAACTTAGGCAAATACGTTCCATCTTTAAACCAATTTTAACATGTTCAATCGAGTTGAAAAACCAATTGAACATCTTTTTGATTGACAATATTGTCAGGTTGATATTAGGCTCTTAATTATTTTGTCGCATTTTAGAATAAACCTGCAGATTACAGTCTATTACCAACAGTTTATAAATACTGTTTAAAAGTATTTACAAAGAAACATCAACAGAACATCATATGTTGTAGAATAATTGCTGTTACTATTATTCTTCAACACCAATTAAAACAATTGTTGGTGACTTTAATTATTAGATAAAACCCTAAAATCTTAACCTCATTGATCTTTGGCAAATCAATCCTTGCACCGTTGCTGTTTGGGTAATATCTTAGCATTATTTAACTTAAAAACGGTTTTGCCCTCACTGGCTCTCCTCTCTTTTTGAAATTTTATCTTTGCTCAGTACTTTTATCATAAGAGTTGGAAACTATCACTAGAAGATTCATCTCAATGTTTTTCGTAAAAAAAGATCGTAAACTGGTACCTTCATGACATTGGGTTAACTTGACAGATCTATTTTCTTAATCACTGTTTTGTGTATCTATACGCCATCTAGAATAAAATGTTAAATAATTTTAATAACAGATTCGAGATGACCATTAATTTGGGAAACTCCAAAATGGAAATTTAAGATACCATATGCATATGCAAGTCATTGCAAGTTCTTATATGAGTCCTTTTAATACTCATATTGAACATGGATGACAGTTTTACAGCTTTTATGATAACTACCACAGATAAATCATTGCATAAAGAACATCAACATTATTAAATGATTTGCTAATTGAATGAAATATCTTGATTTTAATCAGGAACTAAATTTCCATGAATGAATTAAAAAAGCTTACAGCGTCTCTTAAAGGGGGTCTCCAACTTTAATTTTTCACTTCCAGTGTTTTATTATCGAGGCCCCGAGAGGGTCGTAAATCTCGATCAGCGCGCTGCCTACTCTGCGCTATTTTAACTGCGCAGCAACCTAGTCTTGCATTTTATGGGGAACCAGCGGTTTCGTAGATAAAAATGTTCGTAGAGACCGATTTTTTCAGGGAAAAAACTTCGTAGAGGTCTTCAAATTTTCATTTAATATTGTGAATATATATTATATACTTTGATGTAATATTTACAAAGTATCTACTCAGTTTATTTATACAAGACATTTCATCGATCGTCGATTCATCAATACATTGGATGTACAATTTACAATGATAATTTATTGCTTCTATGATCTTATTTCACAATTTGTCACTCTATACGAAACTGTTTTTCATTATGAATCTGTAAAAATCCCATCTACGAACCCGTTTCCTCTACGAATAAACCTACACAAAGGTATGGTTGCTTTTCTTTCATCTTATCATATTTTTGTACGAAATATTGAATGAAGGGGGGGGGTGTATTTCCTTAACTCGTATGAACAAGAAAAAAACATACCTGCTAGAAGTATCCATGTATATGATCCGCTGCATTTGTTAACATCATACATGATCCATCAAGGTTTAACATAAAGTTGTTGTTGTTGTTGGATTGGGGTTTAACGTCTTCTTCACCATACGGTGATGTCGCCGACGTGGGGTATAAGCCTGAATTATTTCCAAAAAAGGGGGCATGAAATTTAGAATAGGTCTTAGACACCCAAGTAAAATTAATAAAAGTTCTAAAGTGGTTAGAATTAATTTAGAATTTGGAATAGAGTGGAGGGGGGGGGGGATATATATATGAATAGTAAGTAAATAAATAGTGTTGTGAAATGGCGTGGTACCTGAAAGAGATAGAAAGCATATATTTTGTATGGGAAATTATATTGAGGTAAAAAGGTTTAAAGTAGTATTTGAGATGGTATTTTTAATTGTGATAAAATAAAATTGAAATTGAATAGTTGTGTTTGAATTGTATTTATAGTTATTTGTAATAGGTAATGTTTTATAATTAAATTTATTGATAATTGAGTGAATGGAGTAATACTTATCTTTTTGGTTTGATATACTTAGTCTGTTATTTGCTGTTGTTTCCAGCGTTGGTATCTTCGCAATGTGCGTTTTTTCTTTCTTGAAGGTCGTCTAACTGGTATTGTACCTATGTAAAGTGCAGGGGGTAGTCTAACCATACACTTAAGGTACAATACCTGTCCTCCCCACTGAACCCGATTAAGAACCAGGCAGTGAGGGTTTTGAGGTTTGCTACTGGGAAAATTACCAGTTATAATTTAGTAAAGTGCCGGGGGTAGCCACACCGTGCAGTTTTAATGAAGAGTTTTAACCATTTTGCCCTGTGCCAAGTCCTACCAGTTATCCCAAATATGGGAGTGGTAAATATTATTTTAGGTATAAGGTGGAAATCTCCCGTGGGGAGCCTACGCGCCTGTTTGTATAGGCTTGCGCGAGTGGTCCCGAGGTAATGTATATCGTGAACCTATCTCACCAACCAGCTCTGGTCGTGGGTCGCCATGACCAACACTTACCAGAAGAAGGAGGTTTAAGAGATCAGTCTCGCTTCCGTAGGGTCCTTCTGGGAGTTTTACCCGTAGGGTGGTTGTTAGGGTTTAGTGACCCTTAAATTGGGTAGGGGATGAGGGGTAGGTAATGGTTAGGAGTTTGGGTGTAAGGCTAGGTGGTTATTAATTATAATGTTTTATACAATTTGGTTTGTAGTAGGAATACTGAAAGGTACTGGTAATTTTTAGCATTGGCTAACAGTTCTTGTTGGTTGTTAGCGCTTACATTTTCAAGGAGTTGTCCCCTGTGTTTTTGGTATTTATCACATTGAAACAGAATGTGATGTATGGTGTCTTCGACATTACATTGATTGCATAGATTATTTGGTGCTTTCCCTATTTTGTGGAGATAAACCCCATTGCGAACATTGTTAAGCCTAAGTCTAGTTATGGCTACATCAACCCTTCTAAAGTTGTGGAAGTTTTTAACCTTTGTAACTTTTGTAGGTTGTACTTGATAGTACTGGGTATGTCCCCAGTTGCCTTTAAAGTTTGTGTTGTATTCATCCGTTCTAATTGATTTAACAATGCTCTTAATTTCTTTTTTAGTAAATGGTATGTTGACATTATTGCTGTGGGTTAGACCTGCTTTTGCTGCTCGGTCGGCTCTTTCGTTGCCTGTTAGGCCTATGTGGGAAGGCACCCATATAAATCTAACATTGTTGTTATCCTGAGTTAGATAATTATACCCCTGGTAAATTTGGTGTAGAAGTTCATGACTATTTTTTTCCGTTTTGTTTTGTATAGCTTGCAGTGAGCTGAGTGAATCTGTAAATATAGCTATATTTTGCGTTTGTAGCCTTTACTGATAATGAGTGCTTGTCAAATAGCTACAAGTTCAGCTGTGAAGATAGAGGTTTTGTCTGGTAGTTTAAGGGATATATCTTCATCACCTGTGTGAGTGAAGGCTATCCCAGAGCCTACTCTTCCTTTTTCATCTTTAGAACCGTCAGTAAAGATTTGAATGTAATCAGTTTGATTATAGTTTTGTTCTATATAGACTTGAGTGTTACTGAGGTCACTAGGTTTTGGATTATTTTTGTCTATGAGGTCTTTCAATTTGATATCGACTTGGATATCGGGGACGTCTGGAGGTTTTAGGATATGCTTGGTATATGGGTCAGAAATAACGTCTATTGTATCAAGGTCATATTTGTCTATGTGTTTTTTCATGGTAACACCAAATGGTGTTGGTATTTTTTTTACTCTTTTAGTCATTATTTGCTTTTTTCGTGTGATAATATTTTGTAAACATGGCTTATGCTTTGATCTAACAATATAGTTGGTAATATTATCTTCCCATTCTTTTTCTAGCGGGAGTTCGCCTAGTTCCACTGATGTGCCACTTAGGCATCCTGATATATATCTGTAAGCTTGATTTTGTATGGTTTTTAGCTTTTGTATGTTGGTTTGACTAGTGTCACACCAAGCTTCTGCTCCATAGTGCAGTTTGGATTTAATCAGAGATTTATATAGCAAGAGTAACATTTCCTTGATGCTGCCCCACCTGGTGTGAGAAAGCATTCGTAATATATTGAGATCTTTTTTGCATCTTTGTGACAGTTCAACAATATGTTGATTCCATGTTAGATATTCATCAAAGATTATGCCTAAGAATTTGACATATTTAACTTGGTTTAATGGTTCTTCATTAATGTATAATTTCAGTGGTCTGCAATCGGCTCTGGGTGTTGGCCGAAAGAGAATTGATACAGTTTTGCTTGTGGATAATTTAAATCCCCAGTTTTGGGTCCATTCATTTACTTTGATTAAGGCTTTTTTTAATATTTCTGCAGCTACATGTTGATGTTTGTGACTGACCCAAAGGGCCCCATCATCAGCGAATTGTGAGGTGTTCACTTGTTTCGGTAGTTTGTGAAATAGATCATCTATCATGATATTGAACAATGTTGGTGATATGATACTACCTTGTGGGGTTCCATTTTCTAAATTGTAGTTGTCTGATATTTGATCATCTGTTTTAAGACGAAAAGTTCTGTCTGACATAAAGTCGTTTATAAAGTTTAGCATTTCCCCTTGTATGCCCTTTTTCTTAACTTTTTGTATCAAGCCTGTTTTCCAGACCATGTCAAATGCTTTACTAAAGTCTAGAAAGACTGCTGTAGTAAATTTATTATTTTGTTGAGCTTGTCTGATAGAGTGTTGTAATCTAACAATATGATCAGTGGTGCTATAGGATTTTCTATATCCTGATTGATTCTGTGTTATCAATTCGTTAGTTTCTAGATAGTGTTGTAATCTTTTCGTTGCCATAGCTTCGAGTGTTTTACATAGATTAGATGTTAAGGAGACTGGTCTATATGAATCGGATTTGGTAGGGTCTTTTCCCTGTTTGTGTAATGGTATAATAAGACTTTCTTTCCAGTCTGTTGGTAATTTGCCGTCTTTCCATAATTTATTGTAGAAATCTAATCTATAGGGAAGACGTTTAAGCATTGTGTAACTGGTTTGATCAATACCAGAGGCTGTTCCTTTTTTATTATTTACAACATTGTTAAGTTCTGATATTGTGAATGGCTTGTTGTACCATAAGTCTGACTTGTTTTTGTCCTTCGGACAAGGTTGTGTATTTTTTACTTTTTCTTGAAAAGCAGTTTTGTAGTTATTGGTTGAGCTTGCTTGTGAGAATTGTTTACATAAATTGTCTATTTTTTCCAGTTTGTTTTTGCTGTTGTTGATACTTGGAATATGGGATTTAGTGCTTTTACCTCTAAAGACATTAATCTTTTTCCAAACTTGCCTTGAGTTAGATTTGATATCTAATGTGCTACACATCTTTTTCCATGATTGGATTTTTGCCTTACTTATTAAAGTTTTAACCTTATTTCTAGCTGCTGTCGCTTGTTGTATTAACTTTTTATCCTTTTTAGCTTTTTTCCTGAGCAGTTTTCTTTCTTTTCTTGCTTGCATAATTTCTTCATTCCACCATGGTACATGTATATGTTTGTGAGTTCTTTTGGTTGGAATGGCTAGGTTAGCAGCATTTATAATCACCTCGGTGATATTTTTGTTGTATATGTTAACATCTTCGTCTTTTACATCATTGTTTAGGTTTTGCTCACAAATATTTTGAAATATTCCCCAATTTGCTTTGTTAAAATTCCAGCTGTTATGGGTATTGTTTTTTTGTGCCTGTTGTGTATTGTTATTCTTTAATGTGGTGAATAGTGGGAAGTGATCACTTCCCCAACTGTCGCCATGAACATATAAACTAGCATCATTAACTAGGTCTGGTGTAATAATGCTAAGATCTATTGTGGTGTATATTCCTTGTGTTAGCCTGTGAAAAGTAGGTTCGCCATTGTTGAGAATAATAAGTTTGTTATCCTCTAACCATGTTTGTATGACTGTACCTCTTGTATCGGTTCTATCGTCTGCCTCCCAGAGGCTATGGTGTGCATTAAAATCGCCACCCAAATAGGCTGAGTTGGCGAGATAGGGTAGTAATTTGTTGAGTATTTCAACTGTAATTTTTGTGCTGTGGGGTAAATAGACATTGATAACATTTGTTGGTTTATTACCATTTATGTTAACTGTTACGCCATTGATTTCTATGCCTTCAATGTTTATATCTAGGGGTTTGTAATCAATGTCATGTTTTATGGCAATTATGAGTCCACCTTGTGGACTTTTTTTTATTTCCGTAAAACGATCTTTTCTTAGTATGTTATAACCGGAGATTTTATAATCCCTTCTTTTTGATAATTTTGTTTCCTGTAGAATGATAACACTTGGTTGTATTGATTTATTTTTTATCAATACTTTGAGTTCAGCACCATTGGTGCCTAGCCCATTTACGTTTTGTTGGAGTAAGTAAAGTCCGCCATTTTATAAGGAGGGATTTATGTTCAGGAAAGCTTAGGTTTAGTAGTAGCAGCTTCTATCTTGGTTGTGAGAAGTGGTATTGGGTGGGTTGTTTTGGTGGATCCTGTCAAAGAATTGTTCCCAGCTAATGCTGCATAGCCCCAATTTTGCTGCATTGGAGTATAGTCTCTTGACATTCCTATGATGTTCCCTGTCAGAGTGTGTTGGTGTTGAGTTTATGAAAGCTTGTGCTATAAATAGTATTATCCTATCAACGACACTGTTTTTGTTTTTTGGTTTGGGTTTGTCGTTGGTGTTTCTACGGTTGATTGTTTCCCTCAGATCTTTTTGTCTTTGGTGCTGTGTTTTTTTAGTGACATTGTTTTTATTCGTGTGAGAGTAGTTGAGCTTTCTCAACATTGGCGGTCTGTATTTATCACTATTTTGAGCTTTGCTTTGTTCTTTTGTTCTCTCATCTGTGTTTTGTGGTTTTGATTGTGATTTTCTTGCGGACCTGATATCTTCAAGAAGTCTGTGTTCAACACTTTCTAACATCTTCTCCATCTTTTTGTGTTTTTCCTCTGAGGAGCTTATTGGATGTCTAGGAACTACTTTCCTGGAGATTAACATAAAGTGATGAAGGGGAGTCCTATGAAATAAATGTACATTCTTTTTCTTCTTTTCATTGGTCGGATATTATTCTTCAATATCATTGGTTAACATTTTGTCTGCAGAAAGGTGCCAGGACAATTGGCGGTCACTGCCATGTACGAATACGTTAGTCACTAGTCTAGACATTCGGACTGCAGTAAGATACCAAGACAGTCGGCGGTCACTGTTATGTACAAATTCGTTGGTCACTAGGCCAGACAACCTGTCGCCTGTTGTGATGACAAGTTAGTTAGTGCCCGGACAGTTATGTCACTGTTTACGTCATACGACTAGACATTCACACTTTCATTGCTATAGATACACAACGTATAAAATGACAGGTGTCCGGTCGTCATAAAAGAAAATTACAGAGATAGATAAGGTGGTACTAACGAGATGTATATTTTATCAACGTATTGGGTGTGATTACTGTGATTACAAATATCAGCGATGTATTTTATTATCCTCACAATTAAACAAGTAAAAATAATCCTGTTTATTTCACTGCCTGAAATCCGAGGAGACATTACTGTTTATGATACCTGTTAAAGAAAGATGATAAATATTTGATCTATTTGAAACATTTAGACAAAGATTAAATCTTAACTCAATTTAACAAGAGCAACGCACATTCATAAAAAAAAATCTTTATGAAAGGTTATAATCGGTGTTCTGCAAAAAAGTCCCGGTAAAAAGTCCTAATTTTTCCTAGGAAAAAAGTCCTATTTGTAAAACCCAAAGATTTCGATTAATAAGTTTATTTACATGTACTTTGTATATGATTCAACATACATTTATGATATCGTGATATTTGTGACATTTCTGAATCACATTAATATTTCAACAAAACATCAACAAATTTATCATTTTTGAACCAATCGATGGTTCGCCAGGCACTTGGGTGGTGGTGCCCAACCAAGTTGAAGAACTTGGTGTAAGTTGAAGAACTTGGTGTTCCACCCTTCGCAAACATTGTTAGTTCTCGCATCTCCTGATAGAGTAGCCTTCTTTGATTAACTCAGCTAAACTCACATGACAATGCAGAACTGCTTTGATCCAGTCAGCTAAAATCACACATTCAAGTCGTTGAGTTCTTCAATACAATTACAAGCTCTCAATTTTAATCCTTAATTGGTTATCGTAACATCCTTCATGGCTAAATCTAATAATTTAATCCATGTATTTAAAGTCATTATACATAAACACTTCATACTTTCTTTACAATATCAATTGTAAAGATTACTTTGTCAGTTAAAACAAACATAGTTTTCAATTATTAATACTCAAGGATGCATTTTTTACAAAAACTTTGATGTCAAGATCAATGTAATCTGCTTTTACGATAAAAGGACTTTTTCCTGAGGACTTTTTTTTCTGGTACTTTTTTTCCGAGGACTTTTGTACCTTTAATCTTATAATCAACCGTGAACTGTGTAGAGCCGAGGGCGTCTAGTAGCGAGTTCAGCTCTGTGTTGGCGGCTAGTGAGCGGGTTGTAGCATGGTCAGCACAGCCGTCGGTAACTGGTTTCGGTAGGTTTTCTTGTTTAACTTCTTCAACGAGTTTTTCTATAAGCTTCCTCTGTGCCATTTTAAGACCGAGGGATGAAATATCGGTTGAGGTTAAGTCGCCCAATTGTTCTGGTGATTCGAACTCTTCATAATGCAATATATCTATCGTTTTCTCAGTACAACCTTTATTTTCAAGCCACTGTGTAAAACTCTCCGCCATGGTTGCGCTGCATGTAGTCAAACGACTCGCTGTCTCGCCGGCCGGTGAGAGACTAACCACAGGGTGGTCGGGTCTTCACACGTGAGTGCACGTGCAGGGGGTCCTCGGGTATTTCCGCCAGATCCCGAATATTGCCGAGTTAAACATAAAATAATACATCATTTTTCATCAATATTCAGTCTTTAATGATAAATGTAAATTGAAGCATGTAAGTAGCTAGACAGTCTTACTGTGAAGCATATCAACATTTAGGTCATTATTGAAGCTAGTCACCACAAGGGAACTAATTATCATCAAGGCTGTCCATACAATATATATATATATATATATACCGAAATCCTTGAACACTGAATGACCTAGTCTGGAATATCTATAGGTAAATTTCAATTGCTATGTTTAAAGTAAATATTAACAAATCATGCAAATAATAAAAACAAAACACAGATGAAAAGCTAAATTTGTTACATGTGTACTACTTTAGAAGAAATAAATTATCTGAAAGGGTTTAAAAAAAAATCACCAAAAATAAAATTTTCTTTAAATTTTTCAGGGTTTTTCCTAAAAAAAAAATCATTTTTCTAGTTATAGATGATATAAACAATTTATGAAACATCAATTCCCTCATACTAAAAAGTCCTATGTGCTTAAAAATTCAGTTTTGCAAATAATAACCAATTTATAAAAAAAAATACAATTTTCTTTGATTTTTTAGGTCTTTTTGCATAAAAATGCGTTTACCAGAAAATTGCACCACTACAAAAGTTGACGTCCCCCTGGATTTAATATAGAGGTGTTGTAGAAGCTAAAAATGCATTCATAGTTTTTCTAGCCAATGGGGTGAGCAAACACCTTAATTAGAGCCCTTTATGAGTTTGGCTGGTGGACTAAACCTTTTATCCTCAATCCACGTCGGCGACATCACCGTAAGGTGAAAGAAAACGTTAAACTCCAACCCAACAACAACATTTTATCCTCAACGGACATTTTTCATCGACTTGGCATGTGATATTGAACTCTAAAATTTGTCCATTACCTCATGATAAACTCACGAAGATATATGAGTGAATGTTTTAATTTTTGGTACGTAGTAAGTTTGCAGATGTTACTGGCCATGGGTATGCCTAGTATTGAAGTTTGATTTGACATAAGGATGATTTTATTCGGCAACTATCTATCTGACTATCTTGGAAAACAGTAACATTTAACTATTACACCAATTTATCAACAAGATTAATAGACTCTCTTGACTTAACTTTGATTTATTTTTTATCTGAGGCTGCAGCCAGAAAATTAGAACATTGCCGTAGGAAAATAGCTATTTATTCTGTTATCTTAAAAAAACTACACAATTGAACGGGTGCACTCACATGTAAGAAGAGGATTCTGCCAGTTCAAAACAAGTATATTTTGTTGAAGTTATTCAAGATCGATTATTATTCTAAAATGAGTGATCTCTTTAAAAACTATTTTTCAAAGTGTTACCTATGTACGGATTGTGTTCAACGATATGATGTTATTATCCGCAAATTATCTTTGTTTTCTTAAGGACACGCATTTGAATAAGCCTATTGGTTGTTTGCGTATCCTATTTCATGTATGATTAACCTTACTTTTTTTCCTGTTACTTTTTTCCCGATCACCTTAACATGCATATATATGTTTAAACCAACTTATTCAATACTGTACTGTTGTGATGTTACTTAAGCATAAATGAAGATTGTATAAAACATTTTGGTTATAAAACTATACTATACAGAATTTAAAAATCTGAAGCTACACGACAATGAGTGTTAATTTTGTTTCATCTGATAAAACATAATGATTGTTCAATTCTATTCCGCTGGGTCATTTTAGATTCAAAAACAGTTCTCTAAAACAAAACAGCTCATTGCTCGATAGATTCAGATTTAGATTCTTTTATTACCTTTATCTTTACAGATAATTGGGGTACATAACAATAACGGTATTAAATAGGGATAGGAACAAGATAATGATTCAGCCAATCAACGCCCGCATGTCATAAAGGGGAATTCGTTTGGCCGGCGCCCAGTCCGTGTCACGTGACCTCTTTCCTCGGCTATGGCATAACGTAACTGCTGGTCAATCAGGTGTGAAAGCCTCGAAGTAATAGTTCCCCTTTAATGGCTACCACAAATAGACACATTTAGACAAATCTGCCACATCAACAAGGAAGTTTCAAACTTTTAATTTAGATAATTCAGCTGCAACAAAAAAAAAACAACAGCCACATCACTTGTTTATTCATTGCTTCTAAATCTTTTGACTATAATTTCTTAAAACACGAAAGTAAGGTAATTGAAATAGAAATGTTTTTTTTATTTCATGTCAAAGAAGTTAATTAGTTCGTTTGGGCTTTTACTTGGTGAATTAATGTGGCATGCATGAACGTGGTTTCCATGAAACTCAAGAATGAAACAGTTTAACCTTTTTTAATTCCGTGTTAATTTTTCTACTTTTTAAGTTTTTTAAACTAAGGGTATAGGAAACGAATTAATGAATAAATGTTAATGTAATCATGAAATTAAGGAGAGACGGTGCTATTATTTTTTCAATTTGTTATAACATGTGTATCACGTTAAATCATTTCTATTACTTTGTTCACAATCTTTTTCTTGTGGAGAAAATTGAGTAAATATCTGTGTAAAATACCATTGTTAATGAAAGAAAATTCGATATAAGATTGTTACCCTTTCGTTGTTTTGTTATTGCTGACGGTAGGCATTTTGAATTGACTGCGGAATGAGACAACTTCTAAAATTCATTTATTACTCTCCCGTTGAAGATATCACTGTTTAATAAATCTACACATTGTGTAATAACATCGCGCGCTGACCGAATGACGTGTCGTAATCATGACGTCACAATTGTTAAGTATGACGTCATAATGTCAGCGGGCCGGCCGCGACAGTCATGTTGGCGACTTTCTTTGTTTTTTTACGATGTTATTAAGCAAGTAATAAATAAAATACTAAACGACGTCCCGTTTCATAACATTTTTATGATACTCGTTTCATAAATATGTTATGAAACGGGACGTCGTTTAGTATTCTCTATTTATCTTACGGCTGCCCTGATGACATTACGATATTGTGTTGATCAAATGACATTTGTAGTCTATATTAATAAAAATAACCCCTAATTCATCTTATGACATGTAAGTTGTTTGATTGTTAAAAGGATATATAGAACAGCTTTATGACGACTAATCCACTGTCATTCTTGCATACAAAACCGCACATGACATGAGACTGGCACTTGAAGTCGGAGACGATTTTACTGTCTACTATAGCTTCCCTTTCGGGTTACAAAATTTACCTGAGCTCTTGATAAAATCCACTGATACAGGGCCTGCTATACAAGGCCTTTCTCACACGCCGATGAATAAATCCCTTGTAAACTATGACTTGTATAATTTATATGACTATCTTGTCAAGAGCAAGGGCGTTTTATTACAGAGATATAACAAGCATCTCAGACCAAAGGTCCAGTTACTGTTACTCTTTTTCCTTCTCACTACATAAGTGCCTAGAGCTATTCTCCTTGAGAACACTAAGACGTTGTAACTCATGAAGTTCAGACAATGTTGACAGAGTGATTACAGGCTCTATGATAAGAAAAGCAAGTAGACTTAACCCATGTAGTCTGTGGGAACCTCTCAGTGTAAATTAGCATCGTGTTCTGTTTTGTTTTTAAATTTATGAATTTCGATGGAAGAAAATATTCTATTTGACTTAAATGATGTAACATCTCATTTCAAGAATTGTTGATGAATTGAAAATGGTATTTAAACTTTTGAATTTAAATCCCTGTGTTTGTTTGTCCAAATTGTAATCTTGCATCGTCGTTACTGATTTTGGACCCATTTGCTTGTAAACAAATTATTTGTTGAGACTGATAAATGAATATTACCGTCCTTCATTGTCACTCAAATTAATCTGCTTTTTTAACATTTGCAAAAATTAACAAAATTTGCATTGTTTTCTTAATATTTTGCTTTTGAAATATTCTATATATTCTTGTTTATTTTTTATTATGCAAACTGCCCATTCATCCTGTGTTTAATGCCATGCCAAAATGTTCAATTAGCTGCTAAACCTTCAAGGCATTTACAACACCAACACAATGCAATAGCAATAGATTTTTCGACAGACAAATTTATACAGAAGTTGCATGATGTATAGATCTATTAGAAAAGCCTTAATTCTGTTTACAAGTACAAGTTGTTTGGTGGTAGGATGGATATTTAGTTACAGTTTGATGGCAACTAATCCACTGTGATTATTGTAGACAGAACCCAGTCTTGCGGGTGACAGAAGACTGGCACTTTGAGTCTGAGACGATTCCACTGTCAGAAAGTGATGTAGGAGGTAGCTTTGAGACTTAATAAGTCTATTTATGGGAATGTGTATATTACAAAACTGGCTGGAACGTTAGGAATTAGGGTATTTATGTTTAAAGCAGTAAAGGAAGTAAAAAAGAAAATTTCATGTTTCATTACAGCCATAACAATGTTCTGATAATTCAGGTAGTTTATGTTATTAAACGACACACGAGTGCTTTTTTTATATCATGTGCCTTAAAAATGTATGTCAAAACGTAGTTTCATTAGAAATCATTTTTAAACCAGTGTATGAGAAATGTGTTTGTTTAGGTAACCTTTGACATGGAATGTTAATTCGTGGTGTATATCCATAAAATAATTTTCTTAGGGGACATCAAGTTTCAGGCAGGATACCCACTGAGATAATTGTAGACAAAACCCAGTCCAGCGATTGACAGGTGACTGGTACTTTGAGTCTGAGACGATTCTACCATCAGAACACTATGGAGCGAGCTCTGCGACTAAATTAGTTTAATTCTCAAATCGAAATTGGTAAGATGGTTCACTGATTTGCTGAGACAGTATGAATCTGGTTTACTGTCGCTGTGATGTTATCTCCAACACGCTTCACATTGTATCCAGAAAATTGTAATTTGTGCCTTGCTCTGATTACAGAAAAATTAGTCTAGTTTTGTCTTTGATGAATGTACTAGTTTATAATTATTGGAAGTGAAAGAAGGTTTGCAAAGAAATGCGGTTACCAACATTATCAACACGACCTTGTGTAAATTTCTAAATAAAAGCTTTCTCGAGCTAAACCTTAAACAAACATTGATGACATGAAAATCATCTTAAAATTATTGGAAGTGAAAGAAGGTATGCAAACAAATACTGTTTCCAACATTATCAACACGACCTTGTGTAAATCTTTTAATAAAAGCTTTCCCAAGTTAAACCTTAAACAAACATTCGATGACATGAAAATCATCTTAAATTTATTGGAAGTGAAAGAAGGTTTGCAAACAAATGCTGTTTCGAACATTATCAACATGACCTTGTGTAAATCTCTTAATAAAATCTTTTCCAAGTTAAACCTTAAACAAACATTCGATGACATGAAAGTCAATTTTAAATCAAAGTCTTCAGTCTGCATATTGGCTCTGGGGAGTTATGCTGTCCCTGTAGATCCAGAGTTCCTTTCAAATGAATTATTGAGATGATTCAGTTGGATGCAATCTTCACACGCAATAAAAATCCTTTGATATTCATAAATACTCGTAAACCTTTTTCTTAGTTAAAATCAAATCCATTTGTTGTCAAGCTCGAGTGTTTCAAACCTGTATTGATACTTCGTATTTAAATAATCTGTTTTTAATTTGTTTGTTGAATTATTTGCTAAAAGTTTCATGTGTTGGTTTACTAAGGCCGTTTTGTGAGGCTTATAGATTAGACTAAACTTTATATCTGGTTCAACTTAATCTTAAACTGTTTCAGCAATATGCCCTGGTGACCTATCAATCATTTGCTGTAGATGTGTATTTCACAAATCATTTGCAGATTGACAGATTGTTTTGTGTATCTATAAAACTTCAACATGGATTATAAATGTTTTGAACCATGACATTTCTCTATGCTAGTTTGTTGTTGGATGCATATATGATTGCAATGAACCACTTTAAATTCACACTTTGAACATAAATGACATCATGAATTTTCTCAGGAATTCAATTACCCCAAATCTTCATCCAAAAGGCTACCATAATTTCGCAAAATTACTTGTTACTATTGGAAATGGATTTCTCCTTTGCATATATAAAGGACTTTCTGTTAATTTCAGTTTTGTAATTAAGAAAACGCTTCCTTGCAGCTTGCTTTGCTTCGATGCTTCCAAAACGTTAGAACATAACTTATGAAAACATGGAAAAAGGTAATTGAAATCGTTTCTAGTTACAGAAATTAATTGGTTCCCTAAGGCTTTATTTTTTATTTTGCCAGTTTATGGAATCAATTTTCCATGAGCAGGATGCAATTTCATAAGCGAGTATGTGAACGAAATTATGTTGAAAGAAAAACATTATTTCAAATTTGTGTATCATTTTCAAACAGGAACTTACATGACATTTTCACTAAAGACATTTCACCGCAGTACCAAAAAGAGGACACTGAATGGATATAAATGTAATACATTAAAATTGTTAAGATGTAACAGTGAGATATTTCAGTCCAGTAGATGACAGGAAACTTGCAGCTTGAGTCTGAGACGAACATACTGTCAGAGTACCCGTAGAGGGAGCTTTGTGATTAAATTAGGTTATCTCTCTGGTTCAAAATAGTTAAGTGTAATAAACGTTTATTTCAACGTTTATTAATAGGGCGTTCTTGTTCATAGAAATGAACGTTCAAACCTTTTTTCACGACTTTTCATTGTTAAAGGAGGTGAATCGAGTTTTGGATGTGTTTTTGCACCTAAAGAGGTGTAATTCAAAACAGTTATAGGATATCTAACGAGCTTCCCGAGGGACATTCACTTGATATGAAAGGGAAACGAGTTATGTATCCTATTTATTACCAACTTGCATTTCAGACGATTTATTGCTGTTTTAATCAACTTTTTATTATGCCTATAAAGAGACGAAACGGCGAATGAATATCAAACCACGTCACAGCCTCAATTATTATACTAGTACGACATTTCTAAATTCTACCCTACGTAAATTCATAGTGTCTGGTGAAATGTAAGTAATAAGCACTTCTGTCATGAACGAAGCGTACGTGAAAATAAAATCTCACTGCGCGAGAACAGTCAGAGTTATCTTTCTTTGATCAACGGCATGTCATGGCGGCCGCCATTTGCCTCTATCTTTTCGTCAAAATGTGTAAACAACCGCCTTCAAGTAAGTTTAAGATGCTTATCATTGTTCAAACCTGGTTTTTTTTGAAGAAATGTTGTCTAAAGAATATTCAGTTGTCTTTATATTCTATAGATAACAAGCAATGTCTGTCTGTGTCATTTTGGAGCGACATGGATCAAATTAATGAAATTCGGTGATCAAATTGTGCTGAATTTAAAGCCTTTTGTGTTTATATGAGCCTTGAGATATCAGTAAGATGTTTTATTGTAATTCTTTTGTCCTCCGATTCGGTTAGGAAGATTAAAAAAATAAACTGAAAGTTTGAAGAATGACTCCGACTCACTCAGTCCCATTCGAATTTGTGAATGAAAACACGTTCGTTTTATGAATGAATAAAGTAGTCCGGACAATGTCAAAGTTCACCGCAAGCCAATCAAATCACTTTGAGATGTTATGACCCATATGTGTCATAACAAATTGTTATGAAACCCCTTCATGAAATACCACGTGGGTAATAAAATCTCTTTAGAATGTAACACATGTCATTACTCCATCAGATTATTCTAAGAAAGTAAGGTAACATTTCGACCTAGACTCCAAATGTTAATCCGTTGTATATTCCCACACAACTACACTGTCTTTGGGATAACAAGTTGTTTGACTTCAGGGAGGATATTTTGTTACAGCGCAATGGCAACTAATCCACTGGGATTATTGTAGACAGAACCCAGTCCAGTAGATGACAGGAGACTGGCACTTTCATTCTGAGACTAATCTACTGTCAGAGAACGAGAAAAGGAGCTTTGGGACTAAATCAATTTTGAAATTTGTTTGCTGGTTCCCTTGGTTAAATGTCACTGTTTAATTGGTTTGGTCTTAAGCAATATATACGAAGTCACAGAAAAAACTGTCCTGTTTACAAAAAAAACCTATGCGGCTATTTAGCTTGAACGCCTCTTAGGGAATTGAATTGCGTTGCAAGAGCGAACTTTGTTTCCAACAGTTGCTACAAAGCCTTGAATTCTCCTGTCTGATGCGCATGCTCCTGAATACATTCTCTTTTACACTTGATAACGAGTTAATGATTAATTGACATGTAAGACATCTAGTTTATTCAAACGTATTTCATTACTGAGATATAACTAGCATCACAATCAAAACGTCCATAATCACAGTTAATGTCCAGTAACCTCTCGTTCCTATTGTTCTCACTATATAAGCGCTTGGTGATATTCTACTCGAGAACACTCAGACTGTATAATTCACAGCATCCAGACGATGTTGACAGAATTATTACTGTTCTGTGATAACTCAAGTAGTTGGTGGGATTCTCGAAGTGGTAATTGTCATGGTGCTCAATTCTAGCCTGTAGACACTATACAACAAACGTAGTACATTTTCATCTGTGTACTCGAAAAAAGAAATAAGATGTTTATGCTAGAGTATCATTACAGAGATATAACCAACGTCTCAGACATAACGACAATAACAACCAGTTTATGTCCAGTATCTTCTCTTCTTACTATGTAAATGCCTTCTGATATATTATTAGAAAACCCTCAGACGTTGTAATCCATGACGTTCAGACACTATTGACAGAGTGATTACAAGTTCTGCAGTAGACCACAGGCAAGTTCAACTGAAGTAGCATGATCTTTGTTATTGATACTTGTCCTTTTATTTCTTGGCAAGGTAGCTAGACAAATATATGTGATAACCTGTACCTTATAGAAATTTCGAATCGAGAGATATTGAATATATTCCATCCTTGGGTAGACACTATTGGTTATGCAAACATGCAACGTCAACAAAAGCCAGAGGGGAAAGTCAACGTTGGTATTAGGGAAAATGTGAGGTGTGTTCTTATATTTGATTTTTATCCAAAAACCTTTTCAATTGCTGTCTCTTAGACACCCTAAATTTGTGCAAATAGATAGAAAAACAAGTAAAGCAAATACTTGTGATAATATATGACGATAAAATTCAAATCAAAAGATATCAAATATTGTTAAAGGGTTTCCCTCCTTTGGTATAAACTATTTTAAATACGATCAGACAAACGCCAGAGGAGAAAGATTCAACTTAGTAGGGAAAATTGTTATGTGAGATGTAACCTTGTATTTTGATTTTATTCCAAAATCTTCAAAATTTGATATATGGAGATGTTGATAGTATGTTTCTTGTAGTCATAAGACGTTTATCCACTGTATATCTCAGTTTATTTCTCATAGACGTAACGTTACTCTTAATAAAATGCTTTTGCATCCAAGAGAACGTTTTCTACTTTTGTATTTTTAAGAAAACATATGTCCTACCACCACATGACTTTAGAAATATGATATTTTCCTTAAAACTACACGAATTTGTCATATTCGTGATTACCCAAAATGTATAATGGTGTCACACACAATATATATTTTTTTAAGTTACTAGTTCATCAAAGATTAGTCATTATCGAGCATCATCTTTTTGAAATATCTTTTGTATAGACATGTACACAATAAGCATTTTGGGTTATCTGAACAATAACTATTTGATAAAATGATAATTTTAAGAGCATATGTTATGCATATGATCGATATCATTGAAAGAAATTAATTCGGTTATAGATTCACTAGCTAATATATACTGGCTTATCCATCATGATGATTGTGGACAGCACTCAGCCATCTCATGACAGCGATGGAACTTAAATCCCGTCACTTATCCAATAGTTGATAGACACGAAATTAGTTTGATGCTGCTTCAGGGTTTTGTTCAGGGAAGGGAGTGAGACATTTCAGAGGATCTATGAAGTGTTGAATAGTTTCTTTCATTATATCTGAGAAAAGTTCCTTCCTTTATATGAAAAGGGTATCAAAAGCTTTCTAAGGTTCAAATCTTCAAAGAATGTCTTTGTTGGCGTGTATGATTATCTGCCGATAAGTCCCGTTGTACAAAACGTAAACATAATAATAGGTTTAAATATGGTTCTACGTATGCCTTAATGTTAAGATTGTTAAAACGAAACATATTTTAAGTGAACAAAAAACGTAACCATTTACGAGACTATTTTGTAATCAAAAGTTGCAGTTTTAAAACGAGTGTAATTTGAACATTCACCTTCCAAATCGATATCATATAGCTCGAATGACAAAAGATACTCACATTAATATGGACGTGGATTAATATGGATTTCTTAATTGATAATTTCTTTAATGAGTACAGACAGTGTTGAGTTTTAGATATTTAAACCTTTGAAAATTTGACATAAACTTATATTTATTGGTGTATTATATTATTTTTTTAAAGTTCACGGTATGGACAGAATGTTCCTAATGTTTCCACATGTTTCTAATGTTTTTACAATCTTATTTTGACTTCGGTAAGACAAAAATGCTACCCACCATTTTTAAAAACACTTTGAATGTATACGAACAATTTCAACAAACAGAACCAATTCTAGAACTCCCAAGACAACTCAAATGGAGATATGGATGATACTTACTTACTTACTTACTTAAACCGATTGCAATAAAAGATCACCTCTGTTTGTTGGCTTAAAAACTCACATTTCAATAAAGCACTTCAAGGTTAAGAGTATTCCAACAAATTGCTGACATGGTTGACGGTATTCCTTGCGAATAAAATGTTATGCAAAGGAAATTTGTAATGAAATTTTATTTGCTGAGGGATTTTACCTGATTAATTCAGTAAGTAAAAGGAACTTATTCTAAAGTTTAGTGCTTGTTATGGATGTGAGTTGAGCCTTATTAAATAGTGCTGGAGATAGGGAGTGAAATGTACATGGACAATTTGTAATTCAAGTATATTGTTTCATAGCAGACAAAAGGTTTTCCTTAAACGGAAAAACATTATTATTAAATGGTGGGGCGGTGTGGTTAAATGCATGCAATAGTATTTGAAATATAGGATATTGACAGTTGGAAGATGATGCAATGTGTTAAAACAGCGAGTAGTAACATAACTCGGACTCTTGTCTGATTTAATTTTGTTAATTTGTATTCCGGATTTCTTTATTTTTAAATACTTTGTAGATGGTGATGGTTTTTATTCTTGGTTTCGTTTTATTTTAACAATGAAAGACGTTATAAACGAATTATAAGGTTGTGGTAGAATTTTCTCTATTCAACTGCTTTTGTTTCTCTTTCTAGATTTAGCAGTCTTTATGACTAATAGTAACAATCTCGAAGCTTTGTTTAAATTGGGCTGAGGCATTTCAATTAAATTATTGTGATAACAATCATGTTTTTACCCCTTAAGACTTTTCTTTTCAGTTAGAAACCCAATTAATGTTACGAGACGTTGCTGTTATTTTTCTATCGATCATTTGTCCAGTTTAATTTCAATTTGTTCATGAAGTAAGACAACTTCCTCCAATTACATCTGCACCTTAATAGCATGTGCAGGACACATGGGACTCAATTGCTGGATTTCAGCAGACTTAGAGCATCAATGTCTTAATAAAGGAATTAATTCTTAATTGAATTGGAAATGTTGTTGCTGGTTCGTTGTGAAATATATTAATAACTTCTCCAGACTCTCACTTCATGTGAAATTGATGTTGAAGTCACAGAGTGAAAGAAATAGGCCTTGCTCTGAAAGCATTAACGGCTATTCTTCTGTCAATTCCCTTACATGCCATCTTCTGTAAATTATTCTTTTATCAGAGGTTAGATAGAGTATATATTCATAAGTTCGACTTTGAATTTGATGTCAAGGTAGAGCCAAAAATGTTTTGTGGTGAACGCTCCATCAAGGTATCTTATATATATATATCTGCAATTCTATGAAACTGATAAATAGATGTTTAATTATATTTAGAAATAAGAAACTTCCAAAACAAAACGACTTATGTTTAAATGGGTTATGTTGACCCAAGCTTTACAGTACACCATCTTTACATCAAATAAGTTATCAATGTTTAATTAATGATAATTCTTCACAAAATATATAAGAATAAATTTACAAAATGATATTGCCGATTCCTATATCTTATTTCTGTTATTTTATTAACTGAAATTACATCTCAACGTTTTGCTTATAAGCTTACCTATCAATATGGATTGTTCCTATGAGTTTTTATGAGACTCAAGGGTTTAAAAATTTGAAATGACATGACTATTTACTATATAGCAATTGGATAAAAATCACAAGATTTTGCCTGTTGGCACGCTTTTTAGACAAGATATAAAACTATTGCTATTTGATGCTATAAATACTAAAATATGTTTACATGAAACAGTTTATAGAAGTTTGGTCTCTAATAATACATAACCAATTCAAACAAAATATCCACTTATAAAACTCTAAAAACTATAATACAATTAATAAATCTTATTTCCTAAATACAAACAATGGATTGCAGTTATAGATTGCCCTTCTTCTGTTGGCATGGAAACTCGTAAACCAATAAACCATGTCAAGCTTTATTTCCCACAAATCACCGAGCAGCAGTTCCAATAAGGTTAACGATATTCCGAGGACAACTTGGAATATAAAGATTCGAACAGTTACCATATCCCATGCAGCTTGATTCCGGGACAATTTAAGGGATTTATTCAGGAATCTAAAGATGCTATTTGATACATATAGTGCGTCTTCTGGTGGCGCGTGAATACATGAATACAGACATGGGGAGAATTCTACATTGTAAATCTTCTGAAGTAGCAGGACTATACAAAAAGTTTATTTTTTAAACCACAAAACTCAAAGGGTAAGAAGATTTTGACATAACTTATAATTGAATTTCATTGCCCTGATCTACAGAAGAAATGTCAGTTTATAAAAAAGATTATTCATCATACCTGTTGAACCCGTGTTCCAGTATGATTAAGTGTCATGAATCTAATCAGGAATTCAAGTACCACGAAAAAGAACAACCCCCTTAAGAAATTACATTTAACTGTATGAAATGTATTTCTCAATTGCGCATTACAAGAACTTTCTGTTTATTTCAGGGCTTTTAATTAAGAATATGCTTCCCTGCAGCTTGGTTTAATTTGATGATTCCAAAACATTACATAATTTCTGAAAACAGGAAAACAAGTTAATTGAAATTGAATTTCGTGTTACAGAAATTAATTAGTTCCCTTAGGCGTTACTTTAGATTTTTCCAGTTTATGGAATGAATTTTCCATGAGCAGGATGCGGTTTCATAAGCGTGAACGTGAACGAAATTAGGTTGAAAGAAAAACATTATTCCAAATTTGTGTGTCATTTTCAAACAGGAACTTACATTATATTTACATTTATATTTTACCGCAGTACCAAAAAGAGGACAGCGAATGGATATAAATGTAATAACTTAAAATTGTTAAGATTTAACAATAAAGGGTAACCCAGTGAGATTATTGCAGTCCAGTAGATGACAGGAAACTGGCACCTTGAGTCTGATACGATCATGCTGTCAGAGTACCGATCATGCTGTCAGAGTACCGATCATGCTGTCAGAGTACCGATCATGCTGTCAGAGTACCGATCATGCTGTCAGAGTACTGATCATGCTGTCAGAGCTTTGTGGTGAAATTTCTCTGGTTCAAAATAGTTAAGTGAAATAATTGTTTATTTCAACTTTAATTGATAGAGCGTCCTTGTTCATAGAAAAGAAAGTTCAAAACTTTTTTTTCTCGGGTTTTCATTGTTAAAGGAAGTGAATCGAGTTTTGGATGTGTTTTGCACCTAAAGAAGTGTTATTCAAAATATAATCTCTTTAGAATGTAACACATGTCATTACTCAATCAGATTATTAAGTTAACAGTAAGATAACATTTCGACCTAGATTCCAAATGGTATTGCGTTGTATATTCCAATACAACTACATTGTTTTTGGGAAAACAAGTTGTTTGATTTCAGGGAGGATATTTTGTTAAAAGTCCAATGGCAACTAATCCACTGTGATTATTGTAGACAGAACCCAGTCCAGAAGATGACAGGAGACTGGCACTTTCATTCTGAGACTAATCTACTGTCAGAGAACGAAATAGGAGCTTTGGGACTAAATTAAATTTGAAATTTGTTAGCTGGATCCCTTGGTTAAATGTCACTGTTTAATTGGTTTGGTCTTCAGCCGTATATCCGAAGTCATAGGAAAAACTGTCCTGTTTACAAAAAAAAAACTACGCGGCCATTTAGTGTGAATTCTCTTGTCTGATGCATATGCTCTCTTCTACGACTTAATGATTAATTGATATGTAAGACATCTGGTTTATTCAAACGTATTTCATTACTGAGATATAACTAGCATCACAATCAAAACGTCCATAATCACAGTTAATGTCCAGTAACCTCTCGTTCCTATTGTTCTCACTATAAAAGCGCTTGGTGATATTCTACTCGAGAACACTCAGACTGTATAATTCACGGCATCCAGACGATTTTGACAGAATTATTACTGTTCTGTGATAACTCAAGTAGTTGGTGGGATTCTCGAAGTGTTAATTGCCCTGATGCTCAATTCTAGTCTGTAGACACTATACAGTAAACACAATAAATATTCATCTGTGTACATGACAACATTACTTTTGAGGAACTTGTAGGCATAGTAGCATTGTATTATTGTAAACTGTAGGATTCGAAAAAAGAAATAAGGTGTACATGTATATGATCGGGCCAATGAATCGCATGTGTTTCCTTAAAATATTGTATTCAGAAATGTTTTCTATTTCTTGTATGCATTAACAAGCAGATACATCATTCGTTTGCACGATGTTTCCAAAACTTTCTTCAATACATCATTTAATGTACAGGTGGCGTTTTGACATACATGTAGATCATTTGTGTGAAATATGTATTCTAAAAATTGTCTCTGTTCTGCTTATGTGGGAAATGTTGTTTGACACTAGGGGGATATTTAGTTAAAGCTCTAAAGTAAATAATCCACTGCGATTACTGAAACAGGAAAGGAAAAAGACTGGAACCAGTGGCGCTGTCAGAGATCTATAGAGCGAGCTTTGAGACTAAATTAGCTTATTTCTCAAGTTGAATGTGGTTATTTGGATCACTTATTTGCTTTTAAAGGGAGTGCGAATCTAGTCAAAACAAATTTGCGTAAACATTTGTCAAATGTTGTCTTTGTATTGTAACCAATATTCTGTCAATTCTGTCAATTTCTCTTGATAAAACGTAGCATTTATATAAAACACAATAAGGGCACATGTAAAACTTTGTTTTACTTTTGATACTCAACACCGCACTAGTAGTATAAATAATAGATCAATAGATTAATAATGCTGTTGATATCAAATACTAGTAGTTCAAAAGCCTACTAAAGATTGCTCATTTATATGATATTCATGTAATATTGCATACCTGACATATCTGACACGTCCGCTAATCTTCTTGTTTGGGCCGGTGTGTAAGATGTACAAGTTATACCTCTTCAGACGTTTTCATTCATTGATATATGATTCCCTTCATCAACTCACATGAATCTCATCTCTCTGGATGTTTGTTCACTTCTATGCCTAAGACTATTAAGTCTTATCATACGAGTATCATTACAGAGATATAACCAACGTCTCAGACATAACGACAATAACAACCAGTTTATGTCCAGTATCTTCTCTTCTAACTATGTAAATGCCTGGTGATATTCTACAAGAAAACCCTCAGACGTTGTAATCCATGACGTTCAGACGCTATTGACAGAGTGATTACAAGTTCTGCAGTAGAGCACAGGCAAGTTCAACTGGAGTAGTATGATTTTTTCAATTGATACCTGTCCTATTCTCTCTTGACAAGGTAGTTAGACAAATATATGTGATAACTATAGAAATTTCGAATCGAGTGATATTGAATATCGTTTTTCATTCCAAACCTGGGTAGACACAATTGGGGAATAATGCAAACAGGCGTCAACAAGGGCAGAGTAGAAAGTCAACGTTGGTATAAGGGAAAATTGTAAAGTTAGTTAAGGTGTGTACTTGTATTTTATTTTTATCCAAAAAAAGTCCTAATCTCAATTGTCCTTGTCTGTCTCTTAGACACCTTAATTCGGTGCAAATGGGTAGACGAACAAATAAAACAAATACATGTGATAACATACAATGTATGTCTAAAAATAAATTTAAAAGATATCAAATATTGTTGTAGGGTTTTGACTGCCTCTTTTGGTATAAACTATTTCATATATGAACAGATAAACGCCAGAGGAGAAACTTTTAGTAGTAGGGAAAATTGTAATGTGAAGTGTATCCTTGTATTTTTATCCCAAAATCGTCACAATTTGATATATGGAGATGTTGATAGTATGTTTCTTGAAGTCTTGTAGATGTTTATTTCTCACAGACGTTGTGTTACTCTCACTAACATGTTTATGGCATTCAAGAGAACGTTTTATTTAACTATACGTTTGTATGTTTAAGAACGCATATGTCCTTCCGTGACATTTTTTTAGAAACAATATGATTGTGTCATTTTTCTGATAAGTGTTCCCCCTCCAAAATTTTTTTTTAACAGTATCATACATCATAGATATTTTTGAATTTACTAGTTTATCCAAGATGAGTTATTATCCAACATCAACTTCTTAAAAGGCCGTTTTATATAGGCACAATAGGAATATTGGTATCAAAACAATAAATATTTGATAAAATGATACTTTTAAGTGCAATCGAGCGATATCAACGAAATTAATTAATTTGGTTATAGATTCATTAACTAACTAATAAATACTAGCTAATTCATCGTGATTATTGTGGACAGCACCCAACCAGCAGATGATAGGTCTGTCACTTTTCCAATAGTTGATTGACACGTGATTAGGTTTATGCCAGGATAGCGGTTGGTTGGTATGTTCAGGGTAGGGAGTGAGACATTTCAGAGGATCTATGAAGCGTTGAATAGTTTTTTAAAAAAAACAGAAAATTACCAAAAAACCTCAAAGCTTAATAGAAAAATTACATAAGATGTGTTATTTACATGTGTGTGCAATCGTTCAGCACATCAATATCATGAAATTAGAATGTCTTTGTTTAAATGTTTAAATATGGTCCTACTTTATGCCTTAGTGTTAAAACTGTTTAAACAAAACATGTTTTAGGTGAACAAGGAGATATCGCACAAAACAGCGTTACCATTCAGCGAGACTAGTTTTTAATCAAAAGTTTCAGTTTTTAAATGAGTGTTATTTGAAACATTCATGACCCAAATCCAATTCCTATAGCTCGAATGACAAAAGATACTCACATCAACATGGACGTCAGCAGATTTCTTAACCCTCCCGATGCTTCCTGGGGCCTCAGAGGCCCGCTAGTCACTTTAAGGTTATGTATAAATCGTTGAATTGATTTTAGAGTATCAAGATTCCATGTATTCCTGTAAATCCTTTAACAAAACAATGTCCCAGAATAAGATGATTGACAATATTTTTTTGGAAATATAATATCAATTTACAAATGTACAGTTGGTAAGTGCTTCGCGGGGCCTCTGAGGCCTATAGTCATCAATTTTGTTTTACCAATACGATTACAATCGTCACAAATTCTTGAAATTAGCATTTCTACAGTAAGTGTTCTGCGGGACATTTGTATGGAAAATATCAATCATTTCAAACATTACTCACAAGACCTAAGCTCATTATAAAAGAGGTAACCATAAAATAAGTGCATGAAAACTAAATTTGTCAGAGGTTGTTGCCATTTCAACTTATTTGTATTTGTATCAGACACCATAGTTGATAGTATGCATACTCCTAACGATTCCGACCCGTCTTTGGAAGATATTATCAGATATTAAACCTTATATATTGCACTTAAACGAACAAAATTCGTTATTTGTTAAAACTTGTCACTACAATTGTTTTTGGTGTATTCCTTTTGAAGGATGATTGTCATGCATGACAACGTTTAATTACAGGATAGCTTAGGATAAAACCAAGTTGATATCTAAATCGATTGCATTTACATACGGACGTCAATCATTGAAAACAAATCGAAACATCATTGTATCTACAGTGTTTGAGTTTACATTGCCCTTTCGACAACAACCAGTCCATTTCTGTTATGTGGTGTCATCACCAAGAGATTTCCTTTACACATGTTGTACTCATACAGCAGATTCTGTGCTGGATATCAAAACCCTGCAAATATCTGTCAAATTCACTGAACATTTTTATGCAAACTTCATCATAACAATCACTTTCCACAACCGGATAGTTGCAGCTTTTAGGTCCATAAATTTGGGGGATTCAGGTTTTATATAAGGATTTTCAAGGATAAAAAAATCATGATACCTGAAGAATGTTCTTCAGAGAGTTCTACAGAATGTTCTGCAGAATGGTCTACATTATTCTGCCATATCCTTTCATTGACAACTAGAAATCTGTGCATGTGATGCACTGTGATGTCCCCCGCTAACATTTTATCCGAAAGTGACCCTACCCCCATTATGTACAAATTTCATATTGTTTTCATGGAAACTAGAAAAATAACAATTGAGAATAACTAAAGTAGCAAAAGGCACAACTCCTCTAGTAGTTCTAACCACATATCAAGTCTAGTAAAAATATTTTGAATAGTTTTTAAGCTTAAGTACGGAAACAGACCCTACCCCCCATATACACCTAGTTCAACTTGTTTCTTTAAAGACCAGAAAAAAAAAATCAAAATTCAGAATAACCAAAATAGCAAAAGGCACCACTCCAGTACTAGAACTAACCACATAATGACTTTATGTGCAGCTGATCTAGCACCTCGGGGTAAACGTGCATTGATGGAAATTCTCCATAACTTAAATAAGTTGAATATTGTTCACCCATCAGTATTTTTTTTAATATTTCATTCCCAGGTTCAACCTATCCTATTATACGGTTCCGAGGTGTGGGTAACAGATTTGAAAAAATTGAAAATGTACATATCATAGCATGTAAAAGATTTCTTAATGTTGGTAAACAAATGCCAAATGCTATTACTTACGGCGAATGTGGCCGATATCCATTATATATCAACGCTTTATGTCGGGCTGCTAGATATTGGTTGAAATTAATTGAGATGCCCAATCATAGAATACCTAAAAAAGCATATGAAATGTTGGTTAATTTAGACAACTTTGGATATTCAAATTATGCATCATCGATACGTATACTGCTGTTCAGTCATGGATTTGGTTTTGTATGGATCAGCCAATCAGTTGGTAATAAGTTTGTATCCCTACAAAGATTGAAAGATGTTGCTATAAATATGTTTTATCAGTTTTGGAATAGTATTCTACATAATAGCACAAGATACAGATTATATAAGGAGTATAAAAGTCTTTTGTCCCCAGAAAAATATTTAACTTTAATCACTGTTAGGAAATATCGAAATTTGTATATAAGATTAAGATCTGGTTTATTGCGATTGAAAGCTAATGAGGGAAGGTGGTCCAATATTGATTATTGTTTAAGAATTTGTCCTCTCTGTAGTTTAGACGTTGAAAACGAATACCATTTTTTGCTTGTATGTGAACATTATAATGAATTGCGAAAACTATATTTTCCAAAATTGTATTGTATTGCTCCAAATATGTTGAAGTTTAAATGTCTTATGAATACAGAAAATGAAGCATTGATGCTTAATTTATGTAAATATGTTACTCATAGTCTTAACATAAGGCAATCGTTACTCTAGTTATAATCACTGTAAATATTGTAGATGAAATATGTTTCGAAATGTACATGTATATGGGCTTAAGGCCTACACACATGAATAAACACACTTGACTTGACATACCAAGTTTCGTTACAAAATATTGAACAGTTTTGAAGATATGGTCCGGAAACGAAAGCATCCCCCAATATGCACTAAGTTCAAAATGTTTCCATGGAAACCAGAAAAAATAAAAATTCAGAATAACCAAAATAGCAAAAGGCACCACTCCAGTACTAGAACTAACCACATACCAAGTTTCGTTAACAAATATTGAACGGTTTTGGAGATATGATCCGGAAACGAAAGCATCCCCCAATATGCACTAAGTTCAAATTGTTTCCATGGAAACCAGAAAAAAAAAAATTCAGAATAACCAAAATAGCAAAAGGCACCACTCTTTCACTAGGTCTAAGCACATACCAAGTTTCGTGAGATTTTTTGAGATATGGCCCGGAAAAGAAAGCATTTCGGAATGACGGAATGACGGAATCACGGAATCACGGACGGAGGTGAAAACATTATGTCTCCCGAAATAAATTTCGGGGGACATAACAAGCAGATAACTACACTGCAGTAAGACCTAGCACTTATAACTGTCCACAAATGCCTCTCATACAGGATATTGTACATCATTAATGTATTTCCACAATCACTCAGTCGGATCATATATTTGGCTGCATGAATATGTATAGTGAATGGTTGAACCAGAGAATAGAATTTTCACTTACAAAATCTTATCACTATCTAATTGGCGAAACGAAATGGTAAGTGTTGCTCTTTTTAAGAAATGAAACATCGAATAAAAACTTAGAATTATCTACTAAGGGAAACAGTCCCGAAATTTGACTGGAATGCATGTATTTATCTTTTTTATGTCTTGTTCAAGCATTTCTATACCCCCGCCATATATGGCAGGGGCATATTGGATTGACCTCGGTTGTCCGTACGTCCGTACGTACGTACGTAACTACTGTACATGTATACAGGGTATCGTTTATCAACTTCTCAAAAACCGTTCAACAGATTTAATTGAAATTGCACCCATGGCTTATAGGCATCCTAAGGGTGTGCATCTCATATTTTGTTCTTAATTGTTTTTATTGATTTTTGAATGAAAGCTCATATTGGTATATAAGGGATGTTGTTTATCCACTTCTCCTTAAAAGGTACTGGATAGACTGCGTTAACTTCCAAACATGCTTTATAGGTATCCTAAAGGTGTGCATCTTATACTATGTTTTTGGAATTTTTAATTTCCTACAGTTTAATGGATGTCGATGTTAAATGAAGCCAAAGGTGTGCATCTCTTATCTTATTTTAAATTCTGTGGTTGACAACATTGAGGACGTTTTGGTTAGCAGGGGCATCTGTGTCTCATGGACACAAATTTTCTAGTTTCATTACGTAAATGAAGATGATAAACGAATCTATTAATTTAATAAATATGAAAATTAACAACTAAAAATAATTCATCACAACTATATTCCTTTTAATTTGGAAAGGAATTCGGGAATGTTTGTGTTTGAACATTAGATGTATATGCTTTCACCTTTTGATCATCATTTTGGCATGTTTAGCAATCTAAATGTAAAGTGGGCCTATGAGGCCCGGGGAAGCACCAGAGAGCAGTAAAATATCGATGCATCGGGAGGGTTAATTGATAATTCCTTAAATCAGTACAGACAGTGTTGAGTTTTTAGATGTTTTACTCTCACAAAAAAAAACATTTGACAAAACAAATTCATTGGTGTATCATATGAATTTTTCGAAGTTCATGGTATGGACAGAATGTACCTAATCTACCGTCGTTACAATCAGATTATGTATGGATAAACTTGATTTCTAAGGTAAGACAAAAATGATACCAACTATCTTTCAAAAATCCTTTATCGAAACATATTTCAGAAATAATTCGATAAAGTATTAATGTTATTCAGTCAAACAAGAAATCTTTTAAGTTTTTATGAGACTCAAGGGTTTAAAAATTTGACATGACATGACTATTTACTATATAGCAATTGGATAAAAATCACAAGATTTTGCCTGTCGGCACGATTTTTAGACAAGATATAAAACTATTGCTATTTGATGCTTTAAATACTAAAATATGTTTACATGAAACAGTTTATAGAAGTTTGGTCTCTAATAATACATAACCAATTCAAGCAAAATATCCACTTATCAAACTCTAAAAACTATAATACAATTAATAAATCTTATTTATTAATACAAACAATGGATTGCAGTTATAGATTGCCCTTTTTCTGTTGGCATGGAAACTCGTAAACCAATAAACCATGTCAAGCTTTATTTCCCACAAATCACCAAGCAGCAGTTCCAACGTGGATAACGATATTCCGAGGACAACTTGGAATATAAAGATTCGAACAGTTACCATGCAGCTTGATTCCGAGAAAATTTAAGGGATTTATTCAGGAATCTAAAGATGCTATTTGATACATATAGTGCGTCTTCTGGTGGCGCGTGAATACATAAATACAGACATGGGGAGAATTCTACATTGTATATCTTCTGAAGTAGCAGGACTATACAAAAAGTTGATTTTTTAAACCACAAAACTCAAAGGGTTAGAAGATTTTGACATAACTTATAAATTGAATTTCATTGGAATGGTTGCCCTGATCTACAGAAGAAATGTCAGTTTATAAAAAAGATTATTCATCATACCTGTTGAACCCGTGTTCCAATACGATTGAGTGTCATGAATCTAGTCAGGAATTCAAGTACCTTGAAAAAGAATAAACCCCTTAAGAAATTACATTTAACTGTATGAAATGTATTTCTCAATTGCGCATTACAAGAACTTTCTGTTTATTTCAGGGCTTTTAATTTAGAATACGCTTCCTTGCACCTTGGTTTAATTTGATGATTCCAAAACATTACATAATTTCTGAAAACAGGAAAATAAATTAATTGAAATTGAATTTCGTGTTACAGAAATTAATTAGTTCCCTAAGGCGTTACTTTAGATTTTTCCAGTTTATGGAATGAATTTTCCATGAGCAGGATGCAGTTTCATAAGCGTGAACGTGAACGAAATTATGTTGAAAGAAAAACATTATTCCAAATTTGTGTGTCATTTTCAAACAGGATCTTACATTATATTACATTTATATTTTACCGCAGTACCAAAAAGAGGACAGCGAATGGATATAAATGTAATAACTTAAAATTGTTAAGATTTAACAATAAAGGGTAACCCAGTGAGATTATTGCAGTCCAGTAGATGACAGGAAACTGGCACCTTGAGTCTGATACGATCATGCTGTCAGAGTACCGATCATGCTGTCAGAGTACCGATCATGCTGTCAGAGTACCGATCATGCTGTCAGAGTACCGATCATGCTGTCAGAGTACTGATCATGCTGTCAGAGCTTTGTGGTGAAATTTCTCTGGTTCAAAAAGTTAAGTGAAAGAATTGTTTATTTCAACTTTAATTGATAGAGCGTCCTTGTTCATAGAAAAGAAAGTTCAAAACTTTTTTTTCTTGGGTTTTCATTGTTAAAGGAAGTGAATCGAGTTTTGGATGTGTTTTGCACCTAAAGAAGTGTTATTCAAAATATAATCTCTTTAGAATGTAACACATGTCATTACTCAATCAGATTATTAAGTTAACAGTAAGATAACATTTCGACCTTGATTCGAAATGGTATTGCGTTGTATATTCCAATATAACTACATTGTTTTTTGGAAAACAAGTTGTTTGATTTCAGGGAGGATATTTTGTTAAAAGTCCAATGGCAACTAATCCACTGTGATTATTGTAGACAGAACCCAGTCCAGAAGATGACAGGAGACTGGCACTTTCATTCTGAGACTAATCTACTGTCAGAGAACGAAAAAAGGAGCTTTGGGACTAAATTAAATTTGAAATTTGTTAGCTGGATCCCTTGGTTAAATGTCACTGTTTAATTGGTTTGGTCTTCAGCCGTTTATCCGAAGTCACAGAAAAAACTGTCCTGTTTACACCAAAAAAATTATGCGGCTATTTAGCGTGAACGCCTCTTAGGGAATGGAATTGCGTTGCCAGAGCAAACTTTGTTTCCAACAAATGCTACAAAGCCTTCAATTCTCCTGTCTGATGCGCATGCTTCCGAATACATTCTCTTCTACTCTTGATAACGAGTTAATGATTAATTGATAAGACATCTGGTTTATTCAAACGTATTTCATTACTGATCATGAGATTTAACTAGCATCACATTCAAGCGCGAACATCTCAAAGGGAATTGAATTGCATAGCTAGAGCGAACTTTGTTTCCAATTTCTCAAAATAGCAGTTGCCATAAAGCCTGTTATTATCTTGTCTGATCCACACGCTCCAGAATACATCCTCTTTACACTTGATAACGTGTTAATGAATAATTGATATGTAAGACATCTGGTTTATTCAAACGTATTTCATTACTAAGATATAACTAGCATCACATTCAAAACGTCCATAATCACAGTTTATGTCTAGTAACCTCTTGTTCACATTCTTTCCACTATGTAAGCGCCTGGTGATATTCTACTCGAGAACACTCAGACGGTATATAATTCACGGCGTTCAGACGATGTTGACAGAATTATTACTGTTCTGATTACATCTCATTATATAGTAAGAATATCCGTAGTCACTGCAAAAACTGTTGACAAAAAACCCTTAGATGGCCCTTTAGCGTAAACACCTCGCTAGAGCGGACTTAGTTTCCAACTTTTCTAAAGATCAGTTGCTACAAAGCCTGTAATTCTCCTGTCTGATGCACACACTCCAGAATTCATTCTATTTTACACTTGATAACGAGTTGATGAATAATTGATATGTAAGACATCTGGTTTATTCAAACGTGTTTCTTTACTGAAATATAACTAGCATAACTTGCAAAACGTCCATAATCACAGTTAATGTCCAGTAACTTCTCCTTCCCATTCTTCTCACTATATAAGCGCCTGGTGATATTCTACTCACGACGTTCAGACAGTGTTGACAGAATTATTACTCTTCTTTGATAACTTAACTAGTTGGTGGGATTCTCGAAGTGTTAATTGCCCTGATGCTCAATTCTAGCCTGTAGACACCATACAGTAAACAAATTTTCATCTTTGTACCTGACAACATTACTATTTAAGAACTTGTAGGCATAGTAGAATTGTATTATGCGCTCTGGATTGTAAGTATAGGACTCGAAAAAAGAAAAAAGCTGTATATGCTCGGGCCAATGACTTGAATCATCTCTCGCATGTGTTTCCTTAAAATATTTGATTCAGAAACTTTTTCTTTTTCGTATTCAATAATAAGCTATTACATCATTTGTTTGTTCGATGCTTCCAAAAACTTTAGAACATAATTTCTTAATAAAGAAGGAATAAAGAAGGAAATTGACATGTAAATTGTATTTCTAGTGTCTGTAAAAATATTGTAATTAGTTACTACATGAACTAATTGAATAAATCATATATAGAATAGATTAGCAGGATGCATGAACATTTTTGCTTTAAAACTCATTTTCAAAAGGTAAACATTGAAATAAGAAAGAAAGAAACAAGAAAGAAATTAGTTCTTTAAGATTTGTCTTCATGATTTAATTGAATCAATCTCCATGATGCGGGAACATGTTTGACCAAAAAATCATTGAAGAAAATTTTATAAATTTTTCTTCAGAAGCAACATTTCATTCTAAATGGAGATATCTTATTATGTTTAACTGAAAGAAAGGGACTTAAAGATGTGAACTGTTACAGGGTAGCAAGTAAAATTGCACAATAACCACAGCCTGGGCGAGCTCAACATGTTTATACATCATATTCTGAACAGGTGACGTTTTGATAAACATGTTGATCATTTGTGTGAAACATACATTTTTTAAATTGTCTTTGTTCCGCTTATGTAGGGAATGTTGTTTGACACTAGGGGGATATTTAGTTACAACTCTAAAGTAAATAATCCACTGCGATTACCGTAACAGAACCAAGTCCAGGAAAGGACAGAGACTGAAACCCCTACTGTCAGAGAACTATAGAGCGAGCTCTGAGAGTAAATTAGCTTATTTTTCAAGTTGAATGTGGTTATTTGGATCACTTATTTGCTTTTAAAGAGAGTACGAAACTGGTCAAAACAAATTTGCGTAAACATTTGTCAAAATGTTTTCTTTGTATTTTAACCAATAGTCAATCACCTCCAGTAGTTTCTTTTGATAAAACATAGCATTTATATAAAGCACAATAAGGGCTCATGTGAAACTTACTTTTTACTTTTAATACTCAATACCGCAGTAGTATTATAAATAATAGGTCAATAGATCAGTAGTTAAAAGCCTAACAAAGATTGCTGATTTCTTCGAGATTCATATAACATTGCATACCTGACATACCTGACATATACACTAATATCTGGGTTGATGTGTGAGATCTACAAGTTACACATCTTCAGAGGTTTTCATTCATTGATATATGATTCCCTTCATCAACTCACATAAATCTCATCTCTCTGAATGTTTGTTCATTTCTATGTCTATGACCATTAAGTCTTATCTTACGAGTATCATTACAGAGATATAACCAACTTCTCAGACATAACGACAATAACAACCAGTTTATGTCCAGTATCTTCTTAATTTTCTCTTCTTACTATGTAAATGCCCAGGGATATTCTACTAGAAAACACTCAGACGTTGTAATTCATAGCGTTCAGACGATGTTGGCAGAGTGATTACAACTGAAGTAGTATGATTTTTTTTATTGATAGCTGTCCTATTCTCTCTTGACAAGTTAGTTAGACAAATATATGTGATAACTATAGAAATTTCGAATCGAGAGATATTAAATATAGATTTTCATTCCAACCCTGGGTAGACACTATTGGGAAATTATGCAAACAGGCAACGTCAACAAGGGCAGAGGAGAAAGTCAACGTTGGTATTAGGGAAAATTGTTAGGTGAGGTGAGGTGTGTTCTTGTATGTTATTTTTATCAAAAGAAATCCTAATCTCAATTGTCCTACTCTGTTTCTTAGACACCTTATAACATGCAATGTATGTCTAAAAATTCAAATCAAAAGATATCAAATATTGTTATAGGGTTTTGACTGCCACCTTTGGTATAAACTATTTCATATATGAACAGATAAACGCCAGAGGAGAAAATTAAACTTTAGTAGTAGGGAAAATTGTAATGTGAGGTGTATTTATTTGATTTTTATCCCAAAATCGTCACAATTTGATATATAGAGATGTTAATAGTATGTTTCTTGTAGTCTTGTGGATATTTATTTCTCACAGATGTTATGTTAATCTCACTAACATGATTATGACATTCAAGAGAACGTTTTATTTAACTCTACCTTTGTATGTTTAAGAATGCATATATCCTTTCATGACGGTTTTGTAGAAATATGATAATAATCCTTTAAACTATATGATTGTGTCATGTTTCTGATAAGTGCCCCCCCCCCCCCCCCCCCAAGTTTAACAGTATCACACATCATTTATAATTCTAAAGTTACTTATTAATCCAAAATTATTCATCCAACATCAACTTCTTGAAATGCCATTTTATATAGGCACAATAAGCATCTTGGTATCAAAACAATAATTATTTGATAGAATGATACTTTTAAGTGCAATCGAGCGATATCATCGAAAGAAATTAATTCAGTTATAGATTCACTAGCAAAATAATTAATACAAGCTTATTCATCATGATTATTGTGGACAGCACCCAATCAGCTTCAGATGATAGCAATGGAACTTAAGGTCTGTCACTTATCCAATAGTTGATTGACGTGTAATTAGGTTTATGCCAGGATAGCGGTTGGTTGGTTTGGCCAGAGGATCTATGAAGCGTTGAAAAGTTTATTGTCATTATATCTAAAAAATATCATCTTTACACATTTTAATAGTAACTCATGCTTTCCAAAGTTCAATCTTTAAAGAAAATTATCAAACACCTCAAAGCTTGATAGAAAAATTACAAAAGTTTTGTGTTATTTACATGTGTGTGCAATCGTTCAGCATATCTATATCATGAAATTAGAATGTCCGTGCTTATCTACCTCTCTAGGGAAGAATATATTTTCATTGTTTTCTTTGTGTCTGATAACTCCTGTTGCACAAAACGTTAACATATCAATATGTTTAAATACGGTCCTACTTTATGCCTTAAGTGCAAGACTGTTTAAACAAAACATGTTTTAGGTGAACAAGGAGATATGGCACACAAAAAGCGTTACCATTTAGCAAGACTATTTTTTAATCAAAAGTTGCAGTTTTAAAACGAGTGTACTTTGAAACATTCATCACCCAAATCCATTTCCTATAGCTCGAATGACAAAAGATACTCACATCAACATGGACGTCAATAGATTTCTTAATTGATAATTTCTTTCATGCGCACAGCCAGTGTTGAGTTTATAGATGTTTTACTCTCACAATAAAATAAAACATTGGACAAAACTTATATATTCATTGGTGTAATAAATGATGTTTTGGAAGTTCAAGGTATGGACAGAATGTACCTAATCTAACGTTGTTACAATCTGATTAACTTGATTACATCGGTACGACAGAAATGCTACCCACATTCTTTCAAAACACATTTTAATATATACGATAAACTTCAACAGAAACAGAACTAATTCAAGAGCTCCAAATGGCAAAAGACACCCTGAAGAGAAAACTATAAGACAACGCATATGAAGCTATTGATGATACTTCCAACAGGTTTCCAATACTTCTTCAAATAAAAACTGATTACAAAAATTGGATCCCCCTCTGTCTGTTGGCATAAAACCCCTATTTCAATCAAACACTCCAAGCTTAAGAGTATTGCAACAAATCGCCGACATGGTTGACGGTATTCCTTGCGAATAAAATTTTATGCAAAGAAAATTTATCATTAAGTTTGATCTGCTGAGGGATTTATCCTGAATAATTCAGGAAGTAAAATGAGCTAAATCTAACGTTGAGTGCATATTCTGGTGGTGAGTTGAGCCTTCTTGTGAATACATGAATAGTCCTGGAGACATGGTGTGAAATTTACAATGAACAATGTTTGTATTCAAGAATAATGTTGCATGGGAGACGATACGTTTTCTTAAAACGGAAAGAAATTTTTATGTTCTAAGCTGTGATAGTAGTTGAAAGACAAATAGGATATTGACAGATGGAAGATGATATAATGTGTGACATCAGTGAAGAGAAAGATAACTCAGACTCAAGTCTAATAGGATATTAGCAAACGGAATATGATATAATGTGTGACAACAGCGAAGAGAAACATAGCTCAGACTCAAGTCTAATAGGATATTAGCAAACGGAATATGATATAATGTGTGACAACAGCGAAGAGAAAGATAACTCAGACACAAGTCTAATAGGATATTAGCAAACGGAATATGATATAATGTATGACAACAGCGAAGAGAAACATAACTCAGACTCAAGTCTAATAGGATATTAGCAAACGGAATATGATATAATGTGTGACAACAGCGAAGAGAAAGATAACTCAGACTCAAGTCTAATAGGATATTAGCAAACGGAATATGATATAATGTGTGACATCAGCGAAGAGAAAGATAACTCAGACTCAAGTCTAATAGGATATTAGCAAACGGAATATGATATAATGTGTGACAACAGCGAAGAGAAACATAACTCAGACTCAAGTCTAATAGGATATTAGCAAACGGAATATGATATAATGTATGACAACAGCGAAGAGAAACATAACTCAGACTCAAGTCTAATAGGATATTAGCAAACGGAATATGATATAATGTATGACAACAGCGAAGAGAAACATAACTCAGACTCAAGTCTAATAGGATATTAGCAAACGGAATATGATATAATGTGTGACATCAGCGAAGAGAAAGATAACTCAGACTCAAGTCTAATAGGATATTAGCAAACGGAATATGATATAATGTGTGACAACAGCGAAGAGAAAGATAACTCAGACTCAAGTCTAATAGGATATTAGCAAACGGAATATGATATAATGTGTGACAACAGCGAAGAGAAACATAACTCAGACTCAAGTCTAATAGGATATTAGCAAACGGAATATGATATAATGTGTGACAACAGCGGGGAGAAACATAACTTGGAATCTTGTATAATTTACTTTAAAGTTTTAATTTTGTTAATTTGTATTCTGGAATTGTTAACTTTGCAGATGGTGATGGTTATATTCTAGGTTTCTTTTTATTTTCATACTCAAAGACGTCATAAACGAAATATAAGGTTTTGGTTGAATGTTCTCTATTCGATTGATTTTGTTTCTCTCTGTAGATTTAGCTGTCTTTTCTGAATAAAAATAACAATCTCGAAGGTACGTTTAAATAGGGCTGAGGCATTTCAATTAAATAACTGTGAAAACAATCATGTTTTTACCCCTTAAGACTTTTCTTTTCAGTTGGAAACCCAATTAATGTTAAGAGACGTTGCTGTTATTTTTCTATGGATCATTTGTCCAGTTTAATTTAAATTTGTTCATGAAGTAAGACAACTTCTTCCAATTACAGCTGCACCTTAATAGCAAAGTGCAGGACACATGGGACTCAATTGCTGGATTTCAGCAGACTTAGAGCGTCAATGTCTAGATAAAGGAATTAATTCTTAATTGAATTGGAAATGGTGTTGCTGCTTCGTTGTGAAATAAATTAATAACTTCTCCAGACTCTTACTTCATGTGAAATTAATGTTGAAGTCACAGAGTGAGAGAAATTGGTCTTGTTCTGAAAGCATATAACGGCTATTCTTCTTTCAATTCCCTTAACATAGCGGCCCATCTTCTGTAACTTGTTCTTTTATCAGAGGCTAGATAAAGTGTACATAAGTTCGACTTTGAATTTGATGTCGGGCCGGGGTAGAGTCAAAAAAGTTTTTTAATCGACGCTCCATTAGAGTGTCTTATATATATCTGCAATTCCATTAAACTTATAAATAGATGTTGAATTATATTTTGAAAAAAGACACTTCCAAAAAAGAAACGACCTATGTTTTTAAATGGGTAATGTTGACCCAAGCTTTACAGTACATCAACTTTAATTCAAATAAGTTATAATTTTTTAATTAATAATAATTCTTCAACAACAAAAATAACTTTACAAAAGACTATTGCCGATTGGTATATCTGATTTCTGATATTTTATTAACTGAAATTACATCTCAACGTTTTGCTTATAAGCTTACCTATCAATATGGATTTTTCTTATAAATTACTTTAAAACAACCAATGTGTGAAGTTGATATCCTTTGTTTGGTTTTAGTTATGATAAGGGAAACTGAGAGGATGAACCAAAGATGAAGCTATACATATCTAATTCAATAAATATTCTCATTAGTTAGCACCTTTACTAACATCTTTTTGGAGCAAGCAGTACCCTCATTGTTAAGAAAAATCAATTATAGATTAATACTTGAAACTTATCCACTGTGCTTATTGTGGACAGAACCCAGTCTAGCACATGGCATCAGACTGGCACTTTGAGTCTGAGACGATCCGCTGTCATTGATCCAATGGAATCTTGACACGTAATTAGCTTGATGCTCAGATAGGTTTGGTGGTTCAGTGATTTGTTTAACGAGGAGAGAGATTTAACAGGTGAGACAGCTAGACGTTTCTTTAGACAATGGTTACTAGATTGTTTTCATTCTATCCTAGTTCCTTTATCGAAACATATTTCATAAAAAAAATTGTGAAAATATCAATACTATTTAGTCAAACAATAACTCTAATAACTTAAAGGGGCAGTAGCACGTTTTTAGGGGGAATATAAGGTGTTGTCAGGAAAATGAAAATTAATGGTTTCAATTGAAAGACAATGCATTTTAACTAAATGAAGCGTTAATAATTCAAATATATATAAATTAGTTTAGCCATACGATTCCTTTTTCTTACACAAAGTGAATTAAAGGTGTTCACACAAAATGGCCGCCAATGTATTTTATGTGAATCTTCATACTTTTAGTGTTTCCCCTAGGCATATTTAGCAGGGCGCAGCGCCCTGCCCTTCTGAGAGTGCGCCCTGCCCTTTTCTGTTCCGCCCTGCCCTTTTTCTAAAATGTCATGCCATTTTTGCTAGCCAAACAATTTCAATTTACCTTGTCCAGATACAGTAGGATCAATCCATTGTTTCAACAGGACACACGGTCTGCTGACCACATGTTTAGCTAGTTACAGGAACAATAGGGGGATTACTGACAGAGTGTTGGGTGGTGGATACAGCTTAATGATCGCATTATGGGTTAATTACAGATGTTTGAAATCCTTCGTCCTTCTATATTAGGTAACACATCACATTTATTCATTAATACCAAACAAAAATAAAATTACAAGTTTTTTTCATTGTTTATATTTGCAGATACTTATGTTTTATGCTTTACCATTTTCATTTAAAAATGTAACTTATATGTATGTGCCCTTTTACATGAAGTTGTGCCCTTTTCAAAAGGCATTTACCCTGCCCTTTTTTCTACCTTGGGGAAACACTATACTTTGTCCTCTGACTATGGATGATTGGTTTGTGTAAAGAGATTTTTGACACTGTCAAAGTAATACATTTAGCATTCACTTACAATTATCAGTGAAATATTTAAGATAAATAATTATCAAAAAACGTGCTACTGCCCCTTTAATATGAGATTCATACATAAGGGTTTAGAAAATTGAAAGGTCATGAGTAGTTACTATCTAGCAATTGGATGAAATTCACAAAAGTGTGCCTGTCGGCACGATTTCTAGACAAGATATCAAACTATTGCTATTTGATGCTGGAAATACTAGAAAACGTTTATATGGAAACAGTTCATAGAAGTTTGGTCTCTAATAATACATAACCAATTCAAACAAAATATCCACTTACCAAACTCGAAAAAAATATAATACAATCCATAACATCTTATTTCCTGAATACAAACAACGGATTGCAGTTATAGATTGCCCTACTTCTGTTGGCATGGAAACTTGTAAACCCATAAACCATGTCAAGCTTTATTTCCCACAAATCACCAGGCAGCAGTTCCAATAAGGTTATTCCGAGGACAACTTGGAATTTTAAGGACTCGGTGCAGCTTGATTCGCAGGATAACTAAAGAGATATATTCAGGAATTTATAGGTGCTATTTGTAACGTTTAGTACATCTTCTGGTGACGCGTTCTTGAGCCTTCTTGTGAATACATGAATACAGATGGAGACATGGTGAGAATTCTACATGGTAAAACTTATGAAGTAGCAGGACAATATAAACAAATTCTTTTTAAACGACAAAACCCTAAGGGGTAAGAAGGATTTTGACATGTATAAACATAAAGTATTACTTAAATCTCATTAGAATGGTTGCTGGGATATAAAGAAAAAAATAGTTTATAAACAGATAATTCATCATATTAGTTGCCGTGAGTTTCAAACAAATGATAATAAACAGAATGAGTAGTGAGGAGTAAAGATTTATCAAAATGGATATTTAGCCGTGGCTGCTATCCCGCACCGGTTGACCCCGCGTTCCAGTAGGATATAACCCTTCATCCCCCATTCAGCACCTGGAACAGAAGAAAAAGAGGTGAGTAGGGACAGTGAACAGGAAAGAACCATGTGATTTTGGTGATAGTCAATCATTTCGTCGAATTCAGACCTGAAATTAACAACAATAACACAACAATCACAGAGACATTGAGCTTTTTCATTTACTATATTTACTATATTACAATATTCCTACACGTGTTTTATTGATACGAGCAGAAGGTCTGGCTTAATTTCTTTAAATGCAGTGCAACATTATAAACTGCCGTCCAAAAAGAAAATTTACCAGATTTTGTAATAATCCTAAATATAGAATGGAAATCTACAGTAGTTTAAAACAGAGTTCTTCTTATGAATCAATCATTTCTTTAAACAACCAATTAATCAAATGTAAAGGGGGAGGATTTTGCAATTAATTAATTAATCTAACGTGAACACTTGGTTGTTCAGGCGTTCGTTGAAATGACCTTTTTTTACAATAATTTCGTTAAAGTAATGAAATGAAAAGGTAGCCCGAGTGATATCCCTTTCAAATCTGCCATGTGTCACGAAATAAATCAAACGTTATATGACGTCAGCTGGTAGCAGTTTCAACCTCCACATTTAATCAGCATCGAAGCTTTTCAATGAATGGGAATGTGTGAGAAAGTCATTACATGTCATATTGACACAGCTTTGAGTCGTACAAATGGTAACCGCCTTCAGAGCTCAACAATCGCAATTAAATCTTATAATTGCATGCCACTTTACAGCTTCGAAAGAAATTGCCATCTGTCGATTTTTGGTGACCAATGACTATCAGCTAAGCAGTCGAAGAGCTCTGATTACATCTGCCCAAGTTCCTATGGTGTACGAGAGCATACCAGCATGTCGTCCTTTGATGTATGCCATTCTTGACGTCACTAAGAGACATCGTTGGTGGTGGTCTAATGTTACAGATATCGTCCCTCATGCGGTAAGAACAACCGTTTTGTTTTCCAGGGTTGTCAGCAATCCACACAACCTCTACGTTTATCCGGATCAAGTTACCAATAGAAATGAATGAACAATGTGGATTTCTGTAACACGTTTTTCTTTATCATTTTTGTTAATTTTCAATTATGGTTTCAACTATGATATTACCAACTTTACAAAAAATATCGATGTAAGATAGTTTTCGAAATTTCAATTCAGAAATGGTTAAGTTTCATTTGGACGTCAGTTTATATGCAATGCTTTACATATCAACGACCTAAACAATTTGATCTAATTTTCAGGATACAATACCACAAGAAACCACTTGTGACATACCCCAGGTATTTCTACAGATCCAATATGGCGTCCCCTTGTCGTTTGCGCCGTACCCAACCACCTGCAGCACGTGATCTAACTCCTTTCCGGTGCACGCGGGGTCAGTGTAGACACCAGACTTGTACATCTGGAAGGAAGGCATGCCAGCGTAGACGACAGCGAATACCGGAACTTGGAGGACAGCCCGCAGGAGCGCGTCCTCGTTATTTGGTGGAACCCACTTGGTACCTGAGACCTACACGATATTGACAAAAATAAGGTTATTTATCATTTCCCGTTAGAATAAATTTGTATTATGCGAGCCTTTGGCGAGCATAATACATATATTTTTATTCCTATTATTTAAGAATTGAATGTCAGTTTGTGTGTTTGCACTGGAAAATGAACGATGTCAAAGCTACATTCAAACTCGTGTGAACCCAGCGAGCTTGCGAGTTTGAATGTAGCTTTGACATCGTTCATTTTCCAGTACAAACACACAAACTGACATTCAATTCTTATAATTTCGCAACATATATGGAATGGAACGGTGGAGTGATATGACTCCTGATGCTGCTATGAACGAATAACACTAGAACTGCGACAAGAAATAATCCCAATTTGGAAAGAAACTAAATATTTATCAAAATTGGTCTGTCTAAAAACACGCTGCACAAAGATATGCTAAATGAAATGCACACTATGATAAAATCCTTTCACGCAAGGACGGGAGATCAGAGTTATCTGCCTTACGCATAACGTCGTGTCTTGCTGGCCGCCATTTGCAGGGGTATCGCCGTTAAAATGTGTAAACAACTGTGGTTAAGTGATATTTTAATTATAACAACTGCTATACCGTTTTAAGCATTTTAAGCTCTTGTGTATACATCGTGAGTATAAGGTTGTCTTTTTTACGCCATACAGTACTCAATATTGATCGTCATGTATGTAATATTTATCAAGCAACTGTACTAAATGCATATCGTTCCGTTCGATCAGATCCGTTTTTCAGTCTTACAACTGATCTAAAGCAAGTGATAAAATGAATGTTTTTCACATCAAAATATATTTCTTGGTCGATAAAATATGATTTAAGTTTCTTTGGTAATATATACTAAAGATTTATTAAAAAACATTTGATTTGATGTTGGATGGAGAATTAAAGTAGTTCCGGTGAATGTTCACACGACTTGAAAACGTTCACACAAGTATGAACACTTTTTTGTGAGTTCATGCGAAATGAATCGATGAAACTTCGATCACATGACCATGCCCTAGACCAATCAACATTCGGGAATACGTGTAAACTTCAGAGTGTGAAATTATATGATATTAATGATACGGAAACACACGAGGTTAATAATTTCTTTATCATATAATGTCATTTTGAAATAAACGGGTTAAAACGAAAATATGATTCCTTCTGAAAAATATGTTTGACCTAGATTTCGCGGAGTAATTGCTTTCACAATAAACCAAGGTGAAGGTCATATTGTCGGCGATGTAAAGTTGTGAACAGTCTAGAAATATTCCTTCATGAAATGATTTTTTCAGTGTTAGAAACGTCTTCTACAATCTATCGACATTTTCAGTCTGATTCCCAGGGCACGAGTAAAGATTGTATTTTTTTTATAACACAAAATGTGTAAGAACCACTTGTTAACGTCGCTACAACAGGGGAAGTAACTCTAACTGCATTTTGAAAAGCTGCATTGTCATTGTTGTTACGCCAGTTCAGTTACGGTATCCTTAGACCAAACGCCGACTATTTGCGAAGGTGAAGTTGTTGCGTTCGTTACTCCGCTACTAGTTAATCTGTACTTCACTAGAATATGGTTTGTTTTTGCTGATAAGTTGGTAACCGACATGGTCAAAGCGATCTAGGCCTATGTTATTCACGAAAATTGAATCACATATTTTCCCGATAGTCGACATTGTTAGCTGCATATTTTTATCGTTATATTTTGTAAAAGAACGATGAAAACAACTTAAAATGCTTCGATAACAAAGCTATAATTTCCTAAATACGAATGCGTGATAAGTTTACCCTGACGGCTTTTGTACGATATTTATTTCGATAAAAATCACAAAACCTGAAAACTCCCGACGACGTTAGTGACCGGTTTTTGACTCGCATGAAAAGCATGGAGTTTTGTGAAAATAGTTCGGGTTTTGACCTAATTTGCATCTTTATCAGATTTTGAGCAAATCGGATACCAAGTTTATCCGATAACTTTATTGCATCGATAACACCCTCAATAATATGATAAATTTGTTTATTCTAAGAGCACAACGTTTCGATTCATCATGAAAACGATAAGATGATGTGTATCAAACGTCGTGCTCCCGGAATAATAGGAGTTGCGATCAATTGATACACATATTTATAAAACCAACACATTTGTTCAGTTATGTTTCAGGTAAAAAAAACTCACCTGAGCGACGGCAGTGCAGGAGGAGTTATCGCACGTGCCCGTTGTGTGGAAAGTTCCATTTTCACACAGTCCGCCGATGTTGTGGATGCAGCCGAACACATCGGCCACAACCAGAAGTGAGAGTTCGTCTCCCTGGCAACAGCTCCACACTTCCTGGATGCTCAGCTCGTACAGCTTGCCCGTCTTGATGGCGTGGAAACTCTCCACACACTCTGGCGATTTTAGGAGAGTCTATCATTTGCATTTTAAAGTTTGGTCTATATAATCCGAAATTTAAATGAAAACAAGTTTTATGTTCCCTAAACTTAGTCCTTTTTTTTCTGTCTATGTCTTAAGACTGTGTGTGCCAATGGTATTGTCAAAGTTCTATTTCTATGTATATATATAAATAATAAAATGCATATAGAGGATTGTATATTGTGTCAATTCCATTATGTTTGTAAGAACAAGTAATGCTGCATTTTACCTTGCTGCAAAATGGCAATTTGCATGTTGAAGTGATTATGTTTTTTTAAAATTCGTTTTGAATTCTTGAGTAAGCAAGACAGGGTAGTGATACAATGTCTCACAATAAAACAATGCTTAATTTGGCCAAAACCTAGTGCTCTCCAAGTTTGAATGCCATTTTTCATCACATCATTTATCAATCTAAGTCATCAATTTGTTTTTATTAGGTTGAAATTCAATATTTTAAAACAAAACAGCAGCATTTGCACATTTGTGATATCCACGAGTGATTCCCGTCTCTAGATGGACGAGTCTATTGCTAGTTACCTGCAGCCACGTAGGCTTCCACGTCCCCCAGGGGCCCTGTGTTGAGGACGGGGGTGACCACGCCCTTATCTCTCCAGTCGAACTGTTTTGGCACATCCTCCACGTGCACCCCTCCCACATGCACGTGCACCGACCAGCTTGGGTCTTCATCCGGGTACTCGATCAGCTGTGGTGAAGAAGATGGACTTATAGTTTTCTCTTGATGTGTTTTTAAGTGCATCTTCAACCAAATATTCTACATTTAAATAACACAACTATGGATAAAATTGATTGGTAATCAGATTTACATATGTATTCTAGGCTTTTTTTTCAAATACAATGATAGATTGTCGTTGTCATTTAGTTGACACTTTACTTCTCACGCGCATGCGATATTAATGCATCGTATTGTTTTATCCAAGAACGGTAAATAAAAGCATGTTATCTCACAGCACAGTTATCTCTGTGAACCAAGACTAAAAGAAACTATACTGTCAATACAAGATGGATTGTTATTAAAATTCCGACAAGTAAGACAATAGCTTTTTCAAACTGCAACTATGCCAAATTCTTTACTTTCTGGTCAGCATTTCACAACCTTTTTAACAAATGATGTAGGATGTATTTTTGTTGTTGTTGAAAAATGTGTATTTGTACATACATATGACATTACGTGACTGGATGTAAACACATTGTATACAAATTGGGAAATAAAAATGGAAAAAAAATCAAAAAAATCCGACAAAGATGCTAGATAAGTTCATCGTCTTATTATTTTATTTCCTCGACAGGCTTAGGTCACAACGAGTTAGCCTATATGATTTCTGCCAATGAATGTCCTACCCAGTCTGATTAAAATCTGACTAGTTCCGAGGAAAATAAGTTTTAAAATATTTACTCTATCGAGAATCGAACTTGCTATTTCGATAGGTCCTCTGCACTGCAGCCCCGTAGGTCGCATATCCTGACGTTAACTGGGCTTATCAATCAAAAGCCTTCGGCATCAGGTAGGACAAGGAACTCCATGCTTTGAACATGATCGCCGCCGGCGGTCTTATAAGTGAAACAATGTGTTTAGTCCGCTCACGACTAGCCTTCAGCTGCACTCAACATGCGGGCTACGGGGTTGCGGTCAGACCGTGTGTAGAGGATTTCTTATAGAGAATACTTAGTTAATATTTTGAGAATTGTATTCCTCGAACTAAGTCGATTTTAATCAGACTGATGTCCTACCTAGTCCTCAGGACAAAACGACCATTACGAAATAATGGAAGTAATAAAACCATAAAACTGTTTATGGAGCATTGATATAGCGCAACGAATTAAAGTCCACAGTGGAACATTTCACCTTGGTGCTTTACTGTCATTTATGAAAACAAAAGGCTCAGGTTTTCTGAAGGTCATTAGGTCATTATTCAGACACTAGGATATCAGTTCAACATAATAATTAATCTTATAAAGGGTGATATTGGGTTATAAAGAAGTAAATTGGTTATCAAAGTTACCAAGGGTTAAACAGAGTTATATGACGTGATTGATATTACACATTTGAAAACATAGATAAATCTTCTTACATAAGGTTATGTTGGGTTTTAAAAAGATAAGTGTTATAAAGAGTTTGCAGAATTAAAAGAATAAGATGTCGTTATTGATCATAATTCAGAATTATTCTATGATTTCATTGCAAAAAGTCCTAGCTGTTTCGATTCTCTCCTACTATTGCACAACAAAAGTCTTGTTTTTGACCTAAACTCATGTCCAAAAGAAACGATACCAAGTTTTCAAAGTCGTCCGAAACAAAGTTCTATAACCTGACAGAGTCGAATTTAAGTGTGTCTAACAGGCATATATCTTGTAAAAAAGTATGCACATTTTCATTCTTCAGGAAAAGATACTTTTGATTTTGTGTCTTTTCAAATGTACATGGAGTGCATAAATCGAAATTTCAAATTGTTTTATGAACAGAACTTTTGTCATTTCACTTTAAAATTGATAAAGTATTGAATTTATGTCAGAAAAAAATGTTGTTAAAATAATACACTTTATTTGACATAAATTCGTTGACGCGTCACTGCACTAGAACGTTTTAAAACAAGCGAAAGTGTCCAATTTCTCTCTGCTATCTCGCCTAGTTAAGGAGATTCCAGATCGATGATTTTTTCAAATGCATGTTTGTCGCAAACATGAAAAGATAATGTTTCCAAATTTTGCATAGACGTAAGTTGACTACTGAAGTAATGATATTACTATGTTTTAGTCTTATTAATCTACAGTGGATTGAGTTATTTTGGGATTTGTATGGTATCGTTTCTTTTATGAGTTTAGATGTTTCGATTCTCTCGAACTCAGCTAATACCGTAAGTAAATAATAATAAAATGTTAAGACGATATTAAACAAGATCCTACGACTCACCGTGACAAAGCGAAAGGCAGGGTTAGTCAAAGTTAGATCTCAAAAAACGACAGGAGAGATTGGCTACAATCTACATCCTACTCACCTTGTCTGCAAACTGGTTAAGCTCCAGTCTGTATGTGACGTCATCACGTGCATTGTGGGAGAAGACGAAGTCTGCGTTCTCCTCCCAGGCTCTTCTCATCACCTCCTCCTCTTCAGTCGGGTACGACTTCGCATACTTCGCCTTCCACGCATCCCATGCTTCATCGCCAACATCCGGGAAACTGGCCAAGCACGAACTCAGGAGGGACACACAGACACATATAGACAGTGTCTTCATCGTTTTTTGGAGATTTTACCTTTAACTGTTTGCCTTTTAGTGGACCGACATGGAAAAATGAATATATATGGATTAATGACTTTAAATATTGCTACTAGTTGAAATGTAATATGATAGGATTCGGTCTATGTAAATGTTTACACACCTGAACGTCGGGTAGATAGAGCCTATATCAACACGTATGAAGATTATCTTACATATGATAACCTATCCCTCGACACTGATATGACCTGAATCAAACAGTGGTCCGGATATCGTATAGATTAGACTACATGGTAAGCAAAAAAGTATGTTTGAAATGAATTAAAATATCAGTATGGGCTATCTTTTTGGTAAATAAAAACAAAAACCATACAATTTTTTATATCTTTGCATATTGGTTTTTAAATTTACTCTTCATGTTTTAAAATGATATTAAAAGTTATGTAACAGCAAGGCCAGGGTTAAACATTGTTGATTCATGTTTGATAGAAGACATAATTAATATTTTATAAAACTAGTTTCACCAAGCGCCTAGAATTTAACTTGAATACAGGTTGTACTCACAACGCTTGTGTTTCCTTACGGGACAGTACCATATGATTGAACATAACAATTAACTCGCAAAATACAAATCAATCATAAACATAGAATCGTGCTAAATTCAAGGTTTTGCATTGTTGATATTCGCGTAGATTGAAAATTATGTTAGAATATATATTTTAATGAAATAACTTAAAAAGTTATCCCTTTTAGTTCGCTTTCGTAAAGTTAAAGATGTCCGTTTAAGAATGACCTTTCATGCACCAATTAGTCTTTCTTGACCGGTGGTCAAATCCTCGGACTGACCACTGATATCAGACCAGTAGATCAGACAGGAACTAATGACTGTATGTTGTACCACAGTGGGGACCAGCTGCTAGCACCACTGGTTCTGTCTGACCACTCGCTCAGATCCCTGATTAAACCTGTCCCTGTCTTCTTGTTCAGACGAGAGATAGGATAATACCCAATTAGTCTGGCGCTGGAACTGTATTCTTATCCTTGATGCTGTTGAGGGGAACCAGAACGAGGTAGTTACAATGCGGACCAACTCTCTCCTCTCTGATTGGCTTATTCAAGTCATACAGAATTTCTTCTTTGAGAGGCATTTTAGAAGTTGGAATGACAATAATGCTGACGAATATATGGATGACAACTTCTTTGTTCATTGTATGCGACGTTTCGACGCAGATTCTTGTGTCGTTATGAAGCAGAGGAAGAGGATTTTCCTTATTTCTTTCTAAGACAGCACTATAAGATACTGCTGTGAACACCCGAAGTAGATTTTAGCTTGAAACTTTTCACAAAAGAGGATGCTGCCCTTGAATAAAGAATTTTGTCTGATGTACAGGAAAGCTTTATCAGCCAGTGATTGGGGAATGTGCGCGTTATTTTGCGGGTCAACGCTATAGATATTTGTCTCATTCTGTGAGTTAGGGCCCGAATTCAAAGATTTCTATACGAAAATATAAAACAACTTGAAGATATGTGACTCAAAACATTTTCTCACATCGTTTAGGACCATTCAGTTTGTTACGCAGCATGGAACACTAAGTTACTTTGTCCACCTTTCCGATTTTTTTAGTTTTCACAAACATAGAAAATTCGACGACAGCAAATGAACATTTTCTTTTCACATTAAAAAAAGTTTTTAAGTGTAATAAGAACAAAGTAGAACTGTGATGTATAATGTCAAACCTGATGTCTTTGTTTATTAGAAGTTCGAAACTAAGGTCAATGAATGCCATTGTATGCCTTGTAACGGGGTATATACGCATTCAAACAAAACTAAATTGAATTTGAAATAACTCTAATAATGTTATTTTAAGGCATTGAACATTAGCTTTTTCTTAGTTGTTTCGAGTTAGATACATGATTTATGTTTTGACAGGAGTCTTTTCCGGCCAGTGTCATTAACTAGACAGACGGTGTCCATATCTCTGATTGTCAGTCTAGAAGTTGCTGTTATGAACAAGAAGGCCATTTCTTATGGATGAATAACTTCTTTATTCAGTGAAAGCGATATTTCGACATAGATTCTAATATCGTTGTCAAAACCCTGTCGAAGAAATGTAGGTGGCTTCAAGAGCAGCATTGATTAGAATTATACCAGGGCCAAAAGCTGTACATTTAATGAATGACTTTTCATATGATTAAATTCGAAGTAAATTGGTAACAAATGGACACCTCTTAAGCACTACAGAGTATATTCTGCATACGAACCTAAGCTAGCACAGTACAGAGGACGCAATAAAGGATTTACACATTATAGTATAAGTCATGCTAGTACAACCCTTAAGTGTTCCCGCTAGCGAGCATAGCAACATTAGTCGTAGGGAAACCCGATAACAACTGTACTACTACTTGATATACCCGGTAGGTATGGCACAGAACCCCCAGGCTGAGCGTTAAGTGTAAATATATATGCGTCGTCTTGTTCACAGATAATAGAATCACAGCGTAGATAATTATTACCAATACAACCCCTCTACCGAGAGGGGCGTTATAACGAGGGAGGTGGTTTGTTTACACCGCGCTATGGCAATACGGCGGGGCCACACGGAGGACTGACAATACCTGTAATCACGTTGACAGTTACCTGAGCGTTTACCTGAGGATTTTGTGAGGGGGACAGTTACCGGAATCTGTGTACCTCACCTTAATTGGGAGCAGGTAACAACGGGAGACGCTACACGTGCATTACCTGTTCGGAGTACCTATATAACAAGGTAAGAGCTAATCTATTTCGTAGACAAGGCATGTTTTACAACAAAGACGAGATCTATGCGAGGCTTTGACATTTGAAGGAGGTCGTGAATTGGACAAGATATTGAACATAACGTTGAGTCAATATATCATACAAGGTGTTAAACTGATCTCCCGTCTTGAGTCTGTAATCAAGGTAAGCTTCGTGACTTACTGCTGCTTGTACAGCGTGCCCATAGAGGATTTGGGATTGATTGTGTGACTCACTTTTATTAAGTTTATATACTTCTTTTGATGTTAATATATATTAGTTTCCAAGCCAAACCATGCCAATGACTTGGAGTAGTTATGTGATTGAGGGCCTGGATTAGTTTGATTTAGTTGCTGAAAGTCTATTAAGTTAGAACATGATAGCAGTAGCAAACAAACTGAACATTTTATATATTGCATTATTTTTTTTATTGAATAATGTTATCTTGCATAAACTTATATATATCTACCAGTGTTATCTGATCGTTTGTCCATGACAAATGCTTTTTCATAACAATTATGTACTGTCAGAAGATACTCTTCTCTATGGACGTATACTGTAGGTTACACAATACAATATATACAATATATTTTGATACTTTTAGACAAAAAGGGTCATTTAATATTTTTCGTTATTAGCGACACATTATGACAAAATTCTTTTATATTAGCACATTTAAAAAAAATGGATCTGATAGTTTTGGAGAAACCATTCCCCGAAACCTAATCATATATAAACAACAACCAAAGTTACATTGTTAACAATTTCATTTATGCAATTTTCAATCATTTTCCACAAGGCTTACCACGTGAATTATACATACCCTAATAACCTCACCTTAAATATCTATGGATAGATTTAGGTAGAATCGGTGTAAAGTTACTGAGCTGATTTTAAAGTAAAATACAAAGGGACAGTAGCACGTTTTTTGAAAATGTTATATTTTCGATTTTTCACTGATAATTGTACGTTAATGCTACATGTATTATTTTGATAGTGTCACAAATCTCATAACACAAAACAATCATCCATAGGCAAAGAACATATTATGAGGTTTCACAAAAAGTCCATTGGCTGCCATTTTTATGTGAGCACCTTTAATTCATTTTGTGAAAGAAAAATGAATCTTATAGCTGAACTTTAAATTCTATATTTGATTTATTACTGCTTCATTTAGTTTTAATACATTGTCTTTCAATCGGAGCCATTTATTTTCATTTTTCTGACATCACCTTTTATTCCTCCTAAAAACTTGCTACTGCCCCTTTAAGTAGTGGTGTGCGTGTAGCCGTTAGCTTAAACAGTCTGGCAATTAAATGATAGAGACTACCCGTTAAATTGATAATGAATTCCTAATCACTATAACAACGGATAAATAATTTACGGACATCTGTCTGAAAACTGTCAAACACAAGACTCAATTGAACTCATTTGAAGTAAACAAAAAGACATTTCAATTGCAACCATAGCAATGAAACAAAGTTTAATAGTAAGCTTAGACTCAATGATACATATATACACATGAATATAAAATTACAACACCAAGAACATTTTGAAATCGATACTTTCTTTATGTGACAAGAAAACAAGTATGAATAGTTTCACAATACTGTTTGAGTTTTCGGACATATTTCCAATCCATTTTATTACATTTATTCAGCATAAAGAAAGTCAGACAGCAATTCATATCGCTTAACAGTGTTACCGTTATTTGTACCTGCGATCAAGAAGGTCAGGCCGCAATTCATAACGTTTAACAGTGCTTCCCTTATTTGTTACTGCGATCATTCATTCGCGAGCGTGTATTGGTTTGATTGTGGGCCACTTATCACCTGTAGACAAACAAACAAATCTGACAGTTGAGGGAGTATCAGAAGCTATCTGCTGGATAATAGCGATTTATATCGTATTGATAACACGTGGCGGGTTGAATTGAAAATAGAACAAACTGAAAACTAATGAAACTTGATTCTACGCTCTACATACAGTTTGTATAAACATAATTCAAACAACATTGACGCATCTGGGGGTTTACAGGTAAGGGAAGGTAGATTTGGGTTGCGGTAGTGTATGTTTTGGGGAGGGGGTTAAGGGTTGGCAACACTTATTCAAAAGGAGAGATGGTACCTTATAACAGGCAATTGTTAAATCTGACAAAAAAGGGAATCTAGCGGGGCGAGAGGGTGGGGTGGGTTCTTCTAGGCCCATAACCTTCTCATTGACCTCGTATCGGCACTGTAAAGTTAAATACGCTATCCATGTTAGACGACAGCCAATGTTGAAAGTAATGACATACCATTACGAAATAATAGAGTCATAAAACCATAAAACTGTTTATGGAGCATTGATATAGCGCAACGAATTAAAAGTAGACACCTTAGCAAACAACAGTCCGCAATAAGGGCAAGCATTATCAATGATTCACAGAGGAACATTTCACCTTGGTGCGTTGCTGTCATGTGTGAATACAAAAGGCTTAGGTTTGGTGAAGGTCATAGGATATTAACTGTCAAACGATATATGCTAGTTAAAACGTCAGTCAAAGAAATATTGTTCAATTGTGTAAGCTGTGTCATTGTAATGTTAATGATGAATATGACACTCGGGTATTAGTCAGACACTATGATATCAGTTAAACATTATCATTCATTTCATAAAGAGTTATTGGGTTATAAAGAAGTGAAGTTACAAAGGGTTAAACGAAGTTATATGAAGTGATTGATACTACAAATTTGAAAACATAAATCAATCTTCTTTCATGAGGTTATTTTGGGTTTTAAAAGTATAAGTGTTATAAGGAGTTTTACAGAATTGAAAGAATTAGATGTCGTTATTGATCTGAATTCAGAATTTTTCTATGATTTCATTGCAATGTTTTAGATGAATGTTAGTTTTGAGATGAAAATGAACTTGATTAAGTCAAAGGTCGTTCGCTTACAAAGCAATAACAAACAAATATATGATTTTGTACTAAAATTTATCAATCTCATTAAAAATAAAAGCATAATTTAGATTCTCTATGTAATGCAGATTATAGCATAGTGGACCAATCAACCAACTTTTTTATTTATAACATACCCGCCGTCTGGAACCTGTATATTATATTTGAATCTTAAAAAAACATTGAAACAAAAAAATCAAATTGATCCGTATTTGATTTAATATCTTTGACTGTCTGTGATACTATATTTATTTATACATCTGAAACCACGTTAAGGATATTTACCTCATATACACATACGTCCCATAACTACACACAGCGCTGATACAAGTCTCCTTGAATTTAATTATCAAACTCAATGACCACTGTCCGGCGTTCATACAAGTCTCCTTGAATTTAATTATCAAACTCAATGACCACTGTCCGGCGTTCATACAAGTCTCCTTGAATTTAATTATCAAACTCAATGACCACTGTCCGGCGTTCATACAAGTCTCCTTGAATTTACTTATCATACCCAATAACCAGTGTCCAGCGTTCATACAAGTCTCCTTGAATTTACTTATCAGCCTCAATGACCACTGTCCAGCGTTCATACAAGTCTCCTTGAATTTACTTATCATACCCAATGACCACTGTCCAGCGTTCATACAAGTCTCCTTAAATTTACTTATCATACCCAATGACCACTGTCTAGCGTTCATAGAAGTCTCCTTAAATTTACTTATCATACCCAATGACCACTGTCTAGCGTTCATAGAAGTCTCCTTAAATTTACTTATCATACCCAATGACCACTGTCTAGCGTTCATAGAAGTCTCCTTAAATTTACTTATCATACCCAATGACCACTGTCTAGCGTTCATAGAAGTCTCCTTAAATTTACTTATCATACCCAATGACCACTGTCTAGCGTTCATAGAAGTCTCCTTAAATTTACTTATCATACCCAATGACCACTGTCTAGCGTTCATAGAAATCTCCTTGAATTTACTTATCATACCCAATGACCACTGTCTAGCGTTCATAGAAGTCTCCTTAAATTTACTTATCATACCCAATGACCACTGTCTAGCGTTCATACAAGTCTCCTTGAATTTACTTATCATACTCAATGACCACTGTATTATGGACGAGTGGTTTAAAGGGGCAGTAGCACGTTTTTTGATAATTTCATATTTAATTTTTTTCACTAATAATTGTAATTTATTGCTAAATGTAATATTTTGACAGTGTCAAAAATCTCATTACACAAGCCAATCATCCATTGTCAAAGGACAAAGTATGAAGATTCACATAAAATCCATTGGCAGCCATTTTTGTGTGAACACCTTTAATTCATTTTTGTAAGAAAAGCAATCGCATGGCTTAACTTTACGTTATATATTTGATTTATTACTGATTCATTTAGTTTTAATACATTATCTTTGGATTGGAACCATTTATTTTCATTTTCCTGACATCATCTAAACTTCCCCCTAAAAACGTGCTACTGCCCCTTTAAGGTCAGTGTTTTGTCTCCTATAACTGCCGACTTGATCGTTAACTTTCATCATTCGTGCATACTTCGTATAGTATAGTGTTAGGAAACTCAGAAATATGATGGTTGTGAAACTTTTGGTGAAATTTCATAGTTTAAAGCTGTTAGCCTGTTTGCTTCACACTTGTTTCATCCTTATTGTTTTGTGGATGGTATATTGGAATTAACGGTTTACAGCATTCTTTTCGTAATCTCATAATATCATCTGATAAAACAACTATTATAGGTATTCGAAGGATTTGCTTTAAAAAGTTGATGGTCTATAATTACTTTAAAGCGGCAGTAGCACGTTTTTGATAATTTTATATTTCAAATGTTTCACTGATAATTGCAAGTTAATGCTAAATGTATTTCGACAGTGTCAAACATCTCATTTCATAAACCAATCATCCATAGTCAGAAGACAAGATTCACAAATATGAAGATTCACATAAAATCTATTGGCGGCCATTATGTGTGAACACCTTTAATTCATTTTGTGTAAGAAAAAGGAATCTTTCCGTTCTAAATTTGAATTATTACTGCTTCATTTAGGTTTAATACATAGTTGATACTTAATGTTGTTTTCCTACAACTACATTAAGTATTCTATTTATTATATGATTTTTTAATGAAATATGAAATTAAAATGACTTTAAAACTGGAAAGTTACCCTCTTTTCTTCACATGGCTGAAAGTAGTTCCGGCACCTGACCAGTGACCAGTATCGTCACTGGTCACAGTGAAAAAATCATCACTGTTGCCTGATAGACAGTTTATTTCACTGAAAAAACCCAGTATTTCATGACTGATCATATAATAAATTGTCTTTTAATTGGAACCATTACTTTTCATTTTCCTCCCATCACCTTATATTCCCCCTAAAACGTGCTACTGCCCCTTTTAACATAGCATTTTGGTTGAGGACATGTAACCCAGAAGCCAACACGTAAAACTCATATTACATACCTCTGACATGACTACGAGTAAGACGCTCAGACAAATCAACAAACTCGTCAAGGTATTTTCCGAATGACTAACTTTCCCACTTTATAAACCGGATACATGGAGCTTTCTAGCAATTAGACATTCTCGGTAAGTTCCGTGAATTAGTTAACGCTTCCGAGGCATAAACGGGAATATTCCTTCCAGACACTCTTCATCCGGGTCACATCATTCGTGGGTTAAATTTAGAAGAAAAGCCAGACAGGCTTATGTAACTTGGTCCAATATGAAACAATTTTCAGAGTTTATAGCACAAGACATGTCTGGAAATGTGAGATATTCAGGATAAGAAGTGCATTCGTTCTGTCCACTACTCGAATTGATTGGAAAATATGTTCAAATTTAACGAAGTGCGAGTAGTACTGTTATTGATAGACGATCGTTGAACATTTCTCTTGGAAGATGCCTTCACGTTTGATATATCGTTTCTGGGGTAATTTAGAATGTCATATAAGAATTTTGCAATAACAAAGAAGATGATTATTTTAGAATATGCCAATATGACCATATCTTTTTCACTTATCAACTTATTCTAGCTACTATTTGTATGATGTACTAAGCTTATAATATATAATCTCCAATTTACACATGTAATGTAAATGAATATTATATAATTTGCTATTTTTTTTTATCAAATTATGGAATCAATAAGAATTCTACATTCTAGTAAAAATGAAACAATTAAAAAAACATATGACCAAATAAATTCTATTTTATAATGATCAAAGTATTTAGCTCATTGGTGAAATTTAAAAACATTTGTTGATAAAATTATGGAGCATGCATAACATAAACTAAGATATATTACATGTTATACAAGCCAATGATATGAATGTCAACTTCTTTATTTATATATATAATAAATAAAGAAGTTGACATCCATATCATTGTCTTGTATTACTACCCAACTTCTAAATGCCCTTGAAGAATTTCATATTACATGTTGTATTTATATCTACGTATTCTGTCAGAAGATACCGATCATCTTGTAGAAAGATATCAGTAGTGGTATGTTATTGTTGAGCAAGGAAACTGAATTTCGATTTTCAAATGAATATTTACAAAGTTGCGCAAAATGGAAGCAATTCGTATACACGGAGTCACTGGTGTACTATGTAGATACTTGAACAGTCATCTGATAACGATCTTATAGTTCGCTCTGAATCAAGAATGACGCGTTTTGCTTTAATTAACCAAGAACAATGTTGTATTCATATATGCTTAATGCTTTATTTGCATCACATATTGAAATTGCTGCTTCTATATTCAAAAATCAATTTGTATCACACTCTAAAAAGTTGCAAAAAGCTTGTATATATTAGCCACAACGTCAAAACCACAACCTTATTGTTGTTTAATGATCGATACAGTATTCATGCAGATAACATGATAGACGCTTGAAAATTCAATCACCTGAAGTTAATGTTTTCACTGTCGTGTGAAACTCAACACGGGACATACCGATCGTTTGATATTTTTGACATCCTAAATACATTAACAGTGCATTGACCATGTGATTTTACATGGTCAACGCTTTGTATAATTCTGTTGCGAAATCTGGCGTTCATTTTGTACACCGTAATGTGATAGCCTCTTCTCGCGATAGGCAGATTACAAAACTGTGTTTTCAAAATGAATAATTCATTGTGTGGTAGACATGCATTATTCAGATCTATACATTTTTAAAGGTCATCATGTTTCAAAAACTTTCCACTGACAATGGGAAAATGATTGATTGAGAAAAAATCCTCCGTGTTCTAAAAAAGAGTCAGTATCCATATTATTCATCCCTGACGTGTACAACCAAATTACTAAATAAAAGAATCTGCGTACAGCTGCGTACCATAAGTTTGTTCATGTACCTGCGTATTTATAGTACAACTATCATGTGATTGGAAATTTCCTTGAGGAATCCTAGCATTGGAAATACGAAACGGTTCATTTTGCATTAACATATTCGTATGTCATACCTAACAGTTAACCGTAACAATTATGGCAGGTCATGGAAGTGACCAGGGGTCAAATTTCGAAAACATTTTGTTTCCTTTTACTCTACAAATCTCTTATAAGTGAGCAACAACTTAAGGACTATGTCATGTTTGATCCTTTGCACTAGGGCAATGTATTGTTGCTGTTTTCTTTCTCAGGGTATCTTTATGGAATATTAAAATCGAATATTAAGAAAATCGAGGTTTCAAAAATATGACCCAATGTGTTTGTTTTGCCGTGCCAAATTTGAAATTCTGCACTAGTAACAAGAAAATGATAAAATCTGGTATAAGAATGGCTGTTTAACACATGGACAATTGAGGATCTCTTGTAAGTGCCGCTGGAGTTATTTTATTGACATGCAAACTAAAGCCAAAAAACATGATATTTTTACTAAACTCACGGGCAAAAGAAACGCTGGTAACATAGATGTCAGGATATTTTAGTCCATGTAAGATACATGTGAATGAAGCAGTGGCAAAGTTTCCTTAGAAGTCAACTCAACTATGTTTGCCTTGTTTGAATCATTTTGTGTTGATGTTTTTGCATGGCGCCTTAGAAAACGCGTGTCAAATAATCATCAATTTGCTATCTCCTAAAATAAGCGAGATTGGAGAGCCAATTTGGTCATTTTTTGCATATTTATAGACGTTATAACGCGAAGACATATCAATGCAGAAAAGTCAAAGTGGATGTTTTTCATTAACAGTATCTCAAATAAACTTCTGATATACATTTCCGAAATTCAAACTTAATTTCAAAATAGTTATTAACAAAAAAATTACCTGAAAACAGCAATGTAAGCACCCCAACAGTGATTAGACAACCATAGTACAAAACGCTTCATGCCATCATGGTTAAAATTATGAACAATAATTCTCCACATACTTATTTTCATCAAACACATTCGAAATCGAATTTACATGGCATACATAATTTGTTTAACCTTCGTTTGAAAATACCCAGCGTTTCTTTTGCCCATGAGTTTATGATGCAGTAGCAAGTGAACAAACTGAAGGAACGCAGCTGTTTTGGTAATCGATGGTTTTCGAGCAAGAAATGTTAATTTTAACATATTACAAACATGAATAAAATTACCATTAAGAAAGCAGGAATATCCATTCTTTGGGTTTGATTTAATGCAACGTCTCTACCGTTGCAATACACTGAAGTATTTGTTGTCTAGGTCAGTAGATATTCAAGGTTTTGAAATATTTATCGATGCGAGTTTTAAACTTGGCTTGTAAACGATTCAGATCATGTTCGTGAATTTTTCTTAATGGCTTGGACAGAAAGAAGTTGATTTTGTTGCAAAGCAACGATTGTAAAATATCAACTTGACTACAGGATCTCACGGCACTTTGTGTTTTGAATCGATCGCGGTGCTATTGATGTTCAAACGTCATATCTAACAAAACATCTTAACACATCGAGCTTTTATATCGTGATTGGTGGAACAATTATGGAAAAAAGTGTATATTATTCAAAACTGTTGCAACTTAGAAATGGCTATAATATATAATTGAATAGTGTGTTATTAAAACAGAGGAGGAGGATTTTAAATAACAAATTCAAATGTTTCGTATGTCAGTGGAGCCTAAACTATTCAGAATGGTCGGTTTAAGGAATGTAAAACTAAAACGTGTTACATGAATACAGATTTTGTACGAAAAAGATTAGAGAACTATAACGATTTAAAAACTCGTTCAATCTTTTACAAAAAAAAAAAATTCTGTGCTTTCTATCCCCGTACAACGCAGTAAACTTCAAACGTAATTCGTAAATGGATTGTTGTATACTTGGATTATCGAGAATTGATTTGTTTGATATATTCCGATTTTCAATGCAGCTAAATAAGAATGTTTACCCTACTTGTACATTTATTTCTTATATACATTGTCAAGTGTTATACCCTTAAGTTTGTAAGAGGCACCCTTTGTAGTATCAAGATTTCATTATCCGTACTGATTATTTGACAATTTTAGGAATCTAAGGCAATGGCATTAATCACATGCTTGTAAAGGAACTTTAAAGGGGCAGTAGCACGTTTTTTGAAAATTTTATGTTTTCAAACTTTTACTGATATTTGTACGTTACTGCTAAATGTATTATTTTGATAGTGTCAAAAATCTCATAACACAAATCAATCATCCACAGTCAGAGGACAAAGTAAAAAGATTCACATAAAAGCCATTGGCGGCCATTTTGTGTGAACACCTTTTATTCAGATTGTGTAGGAAAAGGGAATCGCATGGCTAAACTTTACATCATATGTTTGAATTATTGCTGTTTAATTTAATTTAAATACATTGTCTTTCAATTGGAACCATTTATTTTCATTTTCCTGAAATCCCCTTATATTCCCCCTAAAAGCGTGCTACTGCCCCTTTAAGACATCGAGAATAGCATAAATATTTAACATTGTGTAACTTGTGATTTGCATTCCCCCTTTAAATCTTTATTTTGATGAAACAAAAATCGTTTTTTTTAGTACAATATACATGCAACGTTTCTCATGTTTTTATTCAATCAGCTGTTTATCATTCCATGATTTTGCAGCCATTGATATTATTGTTATTCCTTTAGCTTCCACTACATTTAAAATGCAAGAATACATATGTAAAGGAACTTGAGACGATTCTCTAAAACGTTATATCTATCTGCAAATGTAAACAAATCAAGCAAGATTGATCAAATATTTTTGTAAAGATAGCATTTCCTTAGTTCAATTTCAATGATATGTGATTCGAAATAAAAGTTTTGCTCTTACTATTTCGTGTTGAAAGAAAAAAACGGTTTGACGTTTATTATTGAAAAGAATGTGATATATATTATATATATTATATGATATATATTCAAAAATGCATTATATCGGGGTTTAAAATGAACATCTACAATATGAATCTTCATTACTGGAAGAAATTTGAACATCATCTCCGCCTTTGATAAATAAATATGAAATCAAAACGGTATGATATAACTTTAATAACAATATCAAAGTTGAAAATAATCCGGACTTTCCGGATTTCAGTACTTCAAAACAAATTACATGCGTATCTACTATATTTCTCCTAGGTCATATTGAAATAGCTTTGTCATTTGATGAACATTATGAAAGGTAGGTCTACTCTATTTATCAAATCAAATTGACTTCTGTCATATTTCATTCTTAGCAAAATCAATATCTACGTTACGAATCTTCCCTCTGGAAGGATATAATGATTCACCTAAACTATCATTCAATTAAAACCTTCAAATCAATCATGTGTATTTCTTAAAAAGTGATGGACCCTTACAATGTAAGTTGTATGGCAGGTAAATACTAAATTTGTAATAACAAGTCATATCAGATCTGCTGTTGACATGTGTTGTTAATTCATCTATCCATTGTAAATTGACAGGGAGAAATGAATCTTATCTTGAAGTCACCAATACCTCAATAAGATATTACGTTCAGTTAACGTAAGTAGACAACTTTATCTCTGTATGAAGGAATCAATAACTTTCATCATGGGCCTTGTTATTGTAAATAAATTTTTTGTCAATGTCAGACAGCGCAAACAACATTACTATTCTCCTTTGTAGTGCAAGTATGTTTTTTCATTTCTATCATATTTGTCTGGCATGAATAGAAACAGGTATGTTTTAACAAACCACCTTTCATTTATTAAGGTTATTTTCCAATTGAAAGGGTGTGGTTTACTTTGCATTAAACTTTCATAATGATGTTTCGTTGAGATATCGCTTGCTGTTTATTGTCTCTTAAGGTGAGGTTAAATATGTTGTAGACGAAGAATGATTGCTTAATCACGAAGAATGTTTGTTAGATCACGAAGTGATTGGTAAATCACGAAGAGTGATTGGTAAATCACGAGGAAGGATTGGTAAATCACGAGGAATGGTTGGTAAATCACAAGGAATGGTTGGTAAATCACAAGAATGATTAGTTTATCACGAGGAATGATTGGTACACCACATGATTGGTAAATGACGAGGAATGATTGGTAAAGCACCCGTTTGATGAGATATAGAAGGAATGAACATCCTCATTGTTAACAAGCTGATACAATCTACTAAACAGTTGACATACATTGTATGAACATTGTGTCTGATTTTGCTTCAAGTAACGCAAAGTACATATATCAACACTAAACAAGAATCAGCATGTTTAATCTCCTTATAGAGGAGGAATGCGATGGTTAATCACCCGTTGACTGAATTAGCTTTGCAGAGAATACTGTGCTGATAACATCAACATGAGATTAAAAATAGAGGGAGGCATTGTTACTGTTAATAACGTCTAGTGACATATTGACAGTAGCCTGGTGTTCTCTTTCAGGGTGTCTGTTAACTATAGCACGTATTCGGCCTCAACAGATTCCTTTTATTGAGAAGACATATACCATTCGTTTGTACTGGTTTAGTCTTGACTCTTAAGGAAGATTTTGTACACGCTACAGTATGGTTTCTTGTTTATATGGTTTCCTGCATTGAATACTTCGAGCATGTATCTTTACCGTTTGTGTTAAGTGCTATTTGCAATTCCTTATCATGAGGACGTGGACATGGGACGTTTTCTGTTTTGGCACACATACAATGCTTGAGGAATATTTGCTTCATTTTGATATGAAGTACCAGTTCTTCTTTCATGATATGGTAATGGGCTACTGTTGACACCTATTTTGGCGGTAGCTGATCCATTCAATCTTCTGATTTATCCAACACTGATAGCATATAAACCACAAACGGCACATCTTTGCAACTTCTTAAAGGCTGTCGCCTGGTAGGGGCGGCATAGCGCAGTGGTTAACGCGTTCGGCTTTGGATCAAGAGGTCCTGGCTTCGAATCCCACCATGGGTTCGGCAACATTGTCTGCAATAGAGAAATGTTCTACAGGCGGTAAGGTTTGGAGACAATGCTACACTGTATTTCATCGCAGTACCACTCATCGTTCTCTAGTTCCATCCGATGCTTGCAGATTTCACTTCAACTGCAATGCATAGCCTCAAAGGTGTTGCGGACTTTCTCCCCGCAGCCGTTATATAAGTGAAACAGAGTCAAGGACAGTTACTTCGAGGTCACATTTATTCGTTTGATTTCAAAGATCATATAGTGTAATTCAAAAGAATATTACCCTCTGTGATCAAACATGTACTGGTCAATGGTGTCCAGCAATTGACCAGTATAGATATAACCAAGCTCAGGACAATGGATGGCGATGTGGGCAGTCACGTGAAGTTGGTTTCCCCTCAGAATCATTGATTTGAGGATCTATATCTGGTCGGACCCGACAATAATGTCACCTGACCCTGGCATTGATCAACGGAAGACACCAACTGTACGGACTCTATTCTTTCTATGCCTGAATGATTATCACAGGTTCTGATCTTGACCGGAACATGTTGCTCTATTGAAGATCTAACAATGGTTGACCGTCGGACAGAGACTGTCTTCCATTGACCACTGACAGTGAATAACAATGATATGCGTGACCCCTGTCAGTGACCAATCTGAAAGTAGTGATGTTAGCTTCAATTTGTGTCCAGTAAACGTTGTTCGAACATTTAATTTCTTTCACTCCCTTCTTTCTTTGTCTGAAAATGTATTTCTCATCTTGACCGGGACGTGTTGCCGAAGTCGAAGATCTGAACAATGGTCATTCATGGAGTCCTTCTTACTCTGGCCATATAAAGTGAATATGTGTGACCCTTCGGTGACACCAATCTAACTGCAGTGATTTCATATAGACTCTGATTCTGCAGTTGGGATGATTTGATATTCTCAATCCAATAACTTGTACTTAATCGATCATAAAATTCTGTCATTTGCCTGGACACTGATATGAATAACGATATGGAATCTCAGTGTTGAAGAGTCTCAGGGTTTGTTTTATGTATCAGAGCAAATTTCTTGTGAATGTATAACATTCCATACAAAATGAGCATACGTGATCTGCTATTTTAATCTTTAGGAAAATATAATAACAGTGACAACCGTTTCTCTGTTGAAGAGATTAATCACCAGTCGAATGATTTATCTACTCGCACTGATAACATCAGTCTGGATCTTGTCTATAAATACGGGTCACTCCTGTGAGTGACACTTCTGAATCACAATAGGGGTAATCCATTGGAGTATATATCTGTCTGAATCAATACTTGTACAATCCCATATACAAGCAGGTAAGTTGGATTATTCATGAACACTGTAACTGTTCAAATTGTACAGAAGAATCTGGTCAGGTTTTTCTTACAAAGAGCGCATTTAAGACGGTGTTTATTTAGTAGGTTATGTGATTGGTAAACGAATTTTATTAGGAGTTTTATGAGACATTTGATTGCTCAATCTGACGCGGATGTGTTTCAAGTTATCGTTACTGATCCAAGTTAACTTTTCACAATTATTTGTTATTGTAAATTAATTCAGAATGTCTATCTATAAAAAAAGTAGTCAATTTCTCTTTAGTCCAAGTCCTCCGCAAATTTTTTTTTCTAAGTTAGATTCAGAAGTGTTTGTGTGTATGTGAAAAATCAAGGGGTTGACAATTAGAACAGAAAATGGTTGATGTTAAAGATAATAAAGTGGTCGTGGAAGAAGGTTTTATTAATAATCAAAGTACATGTAGTCCGTTATCTTCTTCCTGAAGTTTATTTATTCTGGAATTGTGAAACATGTGTTACTAGATATACAATCAATCACATTTTAAAGCTTCTTTATTCACAACTTATATTCTGTAAAGGTAAGGTAATGTTCTTTCAGCAAGTACAGCATAATGAAACATATTGTAGTCACTTTTACCTACCATGTCATGCTTCATAATAAACAGAATAGAAAGAATTTGTTTCACACGAATCATTCAATGATATATATTTATCATCCAAAACTGTGTTCCACAGGAGATATCGCTTGTGGAAGATCAAGCGATATCATCTAGGAGATATCGCTTTGACAGTAGATTTTAAACAATGCCCTGTAATCAGAAAATACATGACATCACAAACGTTTTACATCATCAATAACGACGTCACAATGATATGACGTCATAAACACAACGACGTCACAATGGTATGATGTCATAAACACAATGAGGTCACAATGCTATGACATCACTTGTTTAGGAGTTTTAGGGCTATGCAGTTTTCAAAGATGTACACTTTTCATGCTAATGTGATGCAAAATGATTTTTGATGATAAATAGAATCTCACCCTCGTGTCTTCTGATATCAAATATATCAACACTCGTTGATAAAAGTAAAATATCCTCGGCAAGCCTCGGATATTTGTTACTTTTATCAACTTGTGTTGATATATTTGATATCAGAAGACACTTGGGTGAGATTTTCTATATGTCACAGTCGCTCAATTATATACAGTATATATTGCCTTAGTAACAACAGTTCAAGCTAAATGTGATAATATGAATACCAGTGGAGTGTAATCTAATATACATTGATATGCACTGATGTTTAATCTTCACCGTTGAAAATTGAGGGACAAACATTTCTGGAATTCATTCCTAACTTCCTCTTTAATCAATACCAACGGTAAAAGATTGAAAATCTCTGGATCTAAACACGTGATTACATGATCTACTGAAGCGTATGTTCTTCACACCAGCTCTTCCATGTGACTAGTCGCCATCACGAGCAGTGTGATTATCCAGTGAATCTCTATATCCTCCTTGTAATTAAGTGCGAGAACAGCATCTGGTTGACATTTCAAAGGAAATTATTTTCTCTACGAATGTGTTTTTATAGCAAAAATGATTAGAAAGAAGTCCAACTTGGAATGAATCACGACAGTGTGATGCTGAGCTGTCATTAAAACGACAGCAAGAAAATTACATCTATTTCCGTTTGTGATTCACATTTTCCCGTTATACGACGTTGAAAAGTGAACAGGAACAGAGTTAAGAAAATAACATTTGGTAATAAAACGAAACTGATGCTAGGTATAGCATATCAGTAAGCTTTTATTTACAAACCATGTCCTCGTTAACAGTTGGCGCCTATGAATTTTGACAACATCGATCAGGGTCAATTCCATTATTATTAATGAAGCATGGACGTTTGGTTGTAGCTTGATAAATGCACATTTACTACTTTTATCTAACACAAACATTTCGTATTTTCTTTGTTAAAGCATGACAGGTAGCTTTAATTCACAAGCCATGTCCTCCTTAACCGTTGGCGCCTATGAATTTTGACAACATCAATCAGGGTCAATTCCATTATTATTAATGGAGCATGGACGTTCAGTTGTAGCTTGATAAAGGCACTACTTTTATCTTGCACAAATATTAAGATTATATGGAAATTTCAATGTTACCAAGTCGGTTTTCAAGGTAAGTAGCACAAATTAGTTTAATGGGAAACGGGGAAATGTGAACACTGTTACCAATTGCAAAACAACATCATAATGAATTAAAGACCTAAAACGAACATACTTATTTCATTAATCTTCGTCAACTAAATGGACATTGAGAAAGATACTTTTTCCTTAACTGGTTCCTAATGGTGAAACTTTGAAAACAATAAAATATCCCAAGACGTGCTAAAGTGCCTAGAAATGTGCAGTCTATAGGAGAGCGGGAACCTCTATCTTGGGAATCTCTACCAGACATCGCCCAGCACGTTCTCTAATTACTCTCCCCTTGTATGTACAATTAATCGATAAACAGGATTCTGTTGTTTGATAGTAGGGTCATTTCCATGGTTATAGTAAGTTCAGTCTAATGCAAGAAAAACATTTCTTGTTTGTTGAAAACGTTTGATAGCAGTTTCGTAGTTTGCAGGATTCATAATCCCATTAATTATGAAAGATGTGAGTCCAGGGTATATCCTTTCCTGATAATTCTTCACACATCTGACGATTGCCAAGATGGTTTTACATGTGCTTCTATCCAGGGAATCTTCACTAGACATCTTTCATCACGTTCTTCTCGTACCCCACTTGCATATACAACAATCAATATAACTCTGTAGCTCTATTCTGTATCCGAAACATCCGTTATATGCGGCAAGATGCCTACATCCATTCCTGTTAATTTCCTCAGCTTTGATGGCGGCAAGACGGCATATAAGACATATCGATTTAACGAAATATGTCTGCCCTACATCCGCATGTTCTCGGAAAAATATGTAGAAAAAGACGTTGCTTCAAAAACTTTTAAAACTCAACGCTACGAAGCTTGGAGGGCTTCGGCAAAAACATCAGTTATAAAAAAACCAAAAAACCATTCATCTCCAACTTCCAAAGCAGCACGTCAGAATCTAATCCTCAAAACGGTTCCAGCTTAAATGGTTTCATATCTACTGAACACGACCCAACTAATAAAACATATGTTATTAAGGATCTTTTACAGACACCACTAACTACGTCTTTCTTGTATATAATTACAGCTGCATACCAAAAATGTGTTCACCTGCTTGTGATGTTAGTGCAAATATCATGTAATTCGGGTTTCGTTTTGACGTTCATAAAATAACGCCAGGACCACTTACAGAAGATCATCAATTGTTCATGTGTAAAAAAACCATTCCCAAACCATATTTCGCGATCGTCTTGTCACTGGTACTGAATGTCGATATTTGGCATTGTTAAATAGACAGATGGGGTCACATTTGTGAAATTCGGATTTTCTTAAATTTCAATTAAAATTATCCATGTAAACTTTGTAGGGAAAATATCAACACAGTTACGTTGCCTAAGCGCAAAGGAAGACTTAAGAATAAGATCTAAAGCTGTTGATCACTTATGAAGGATTTTGTAGAGCAAAATAGTAAACAGTGTTTTCGAAACTTAGACCCCTGATCACTTCAATGACCTGCCAAATTTGTTACAGGTATCCGCTAGGTATGACATATGAATATGTCAACGGAAACTGAATTTTAACGTATGCAGTGAAATTTCATCATTATCGGTTTCGTTTTCACAATGATATGATGTCTTAAAGACGTTACAATTTACGTGATATTTGCACTTGAATTCGAAGGTAAGTGAACAAACTTAAGATATGCAGCTGTAGATAACTGTATCATCATACTCCACTACATCATCACACAGCTAGCAGTTGTTTTTGTACGGCATTTAAGATTTTAAGCCAATGAAAAGTTGTTCTGCAAAGTGTCTGGAAATCATTGGCCCTGTCATCCGGAAACTGCCAGTATTGCTAATAGCAATTGGTTTGAATTGCTTGTAACAAAAAACGATTCCATGCATTGATAGCAGGGTATAATATGAAACTCGTTGATGAAATAACAAAAAGGAAGCTGTTATCATAAACTAATCTTGACTAAAGGATTTATTTCGAATATCTCATAAAGGGGTGCATGATAACACGTAACAGTATTATTACCACAAAGCTCCGATGTCCATGGTGTTCTTGAAGGTTTGTAGAGTATGTTAGTGTTTCGGCAGGCTGTGATCAAAACGTTTCACTGACGTTGTTCCAATATCCATTGACTGACTCGCTGGCTGTCTCCCATTGATCCCGAGTTTAATTCAACTGGATGGTAAGATTTGTATTTCACTCCTGCTACATGTCAGATGAGAAATTCGGTTATCAATCTAGTTAAAACTAGCTGTAATGTTATCGTCCCCTAAGTCCTTACGTTACATCCAGCTACTATGCGTGAAAATCAACCAATGGAAAAAGAACTGGCTGATCCCTTTGAATCGGACAATCTAGTTAATACAAGCTGTTAGAATCGGTCAATCTAGTTAAAACTCCAATAAGTCATACATTAAATCATTGATATGTATGCTCATAATGTGTAAAATGCAATATAAATCCTTAAGACGCCCGATTCAAAGAGATCAGCCAGTTCTTTTTCAAGTGGTTAATTTCCGCACATGCGCGACACGGACCGGGTGGGTTAGTAGCTAGATTTAACGTAAGGACTTAAGACGATAACATTACAGCTAGTTTTAACTAGATTGTTCGGTTATATGCAGATGTAGTTCCTATTTGTCAATGCAATATCATGAGCCGCAATATAACTGCAATGTTATGTCAGTAAACCAAATAGATCCTATCCTCTTGTTCCTAAGTACCGCTTAGTGGTTTCCTGACACAAGATTCAGCTTCCGGTTATGCGCAAACATTGCTTCTTTCTCTTCATCATCAAAAGGGATTACTGCGGGCCTTTAAGCAAATTAAATGGGGACATGAATCCAATCACCTTGCTTTCATCGACAGAAAGTTTCTATAGATAAACGAGGAAATATCGTGTCTCACTCTACTGCAGCCAGGCAAGCAACTATATAGCTCCGTTACTGTCCTGTATATGGGAAGTTTGATTTCTAAACATTTTAGAGTTTATGTGCTTCATTTGCATTGATGTATGAGATTGAATAATCCTGGCGAATTTTAGCCATGTTTAATGGTGAGATTTGTGTTTCTAATCGATCTAAGTATTGTTTTATGATTTTGTGCAAAGGCCTTACAGATATCATATAACATTGTATTTCTAATGTTAATCATCATGAATAATGCCTCTTTAAAATCAGTGTTATACTGTAACGAATACATCAATTTAATAAGTCATTAGAGAAACTGCACAGCACGTAACATAAGTTTCAAAGGGGCATTATTGAGCGCTTACACAATAATTTAATGATGGACCTTAATCAATATGTGAAGAAATGATACATTTCTCTTTGTGCTGACAATTGAAATCTGATGACCGTGTATAATACGAACCTTTCATCCAATGAAATACAATGTTGTACAAAGAGTCCTGTTATGCATATACTATCACCATTAATTGAGAATAATCCATTTGTCCAAATAAATATCTGTCCATTCGAGCGGGGTATTTTTTGTGGAAACGAAATTCAGGAGGACTTTCCTGTTTATAATTATATATGATTTGTACATGATAATTTAACACTTAATTTCATATATGTTTGTGAGATAAGCATTTTAGTTGTTCAAGATTTGACAATTTGACAAAAAATAAAGTGTATGGTTAAAAAAATTAAAACATCGTGAAATGAAGCCAATCATCGAAGATACGATCATGGAATGCATTACTAGGACAAAATGCTGTCGCAACTGATAACTTTTATTATGAATGATTTGTAAATAAGCTTCTCTTCTATCAATCAAGTAGTTATTATTTAATTTTGTTAATGAATAAGCATGTTACAGCATATTTGTTTTTCTCGCAATGCTAACCTTTCAAAATGGCAGGCGATAGCCGCTCGAGTGGTGCCTTTAAAGCATATTGCCTGTAGAAATGTGCATGGCAGGATACATATAGGCGTTATCTGCATAGTTCCTGGTTTCATTCCTTTCTGAACTTCAGGTCGATAACACAGACGTTGATATTGTAACCATCCACTGATCTGTGAGACAGGTTGTAATGTGACGTGAAATCCCTTTTGGTCTGTTTAGTTGGATTAATAACACTGAACAGCGTTTCCGTTTGAGCTTCTGTACAGTGTAGTACCTTGATTGATATCTTTGCTTTTTGAAATAACAACATGTACTAGCATAGGAATGTTTGAGGATCACTTAATCAAAAAGAAAAAAAAATATCAATATTTTAAAATGAAGTGTGTGTTGAGTGTTATATAAATATATTTCCTTGGTCTATGACTAATGACTTTGAGTAATAACGTTTCAATAATTAACGTTAGTAATAAATGTTTCATGATGTACATGTTACATATTTTCAGTTTAACGTCGTTCCTTAGATATTTTTACCGCATTACTTATTGCATTGAAAAACGCCAGAATGAATTGAATTTCTCTTGTTTACATGTTTACGTTTTGAAATTCACTTTTAACATAAGGTGAAACCCGCAAACGGTAGGGACACAAAAGAGATACTTGAAACTAAAGCACTACAGCCTGATATTTCTCGCATCTGACTTCCTGATCTTCCGAGCTGTTATTTATCAAACGAACGAGACTTCCCGTGATTTCGACACGATCCATTGATACTCTTCAGGCTTCGACACCAAATCATTCAGGGAGACAACAGCCCTAATCTGTGTCAACACGAATCTGGACTTTATTAATAAGTAAATATTCCAATCATTTACAGATCCATCAATACTTTGTGTTACTTTGATTTCACTTATACTTCACTCTTTTTCAAATGATATATATGTATCGTCGATACTTTCTTTTAAAAACACTAAGATTATGTCAAAATGTCAAAAATTTACTTTAAATAAAAAAGTTAATAACAACGACAACAGTAATGATTGAAATGACAATAATAACTCTGATGACGAAGTTAATATTTTTCAAAATAATATATGCATTCCATGATGATAAAATTAATTTATCAGTCTGTAAATTTTAATAGTTAGTAAAACACTGACACTATGTTGTGTAAATAAGATTAACTGGTCTGTGACCTTTTACACATTTATGGTAGATTACACCTGGCCGTAAGGTATGTGTCGATAAATCACATGCAAGGTTAACTCAGGTACTTAGGGTAAGTGACCATAAATCTACTAGTTGAGTTTGGCAGGTGTACAGCACTGGTCCAGTAAGGCAACTAAAACATATTGTTTCTCGTTACTAAACAAGCCCAAAAATACCCCTATCTTTAATTTATTTGGACTTTTTTCACTAGAAAATGCAATAAATTACAGCAAAAGCTAGTCTTTCTACATACATGATCTTCCCGTTAGACGAAATTTTGGGGGAAAATGTGAGAGAAACAAAAATTGTTTTATTTGGCCTAATGCTCAGTGACTCTTGTCATGCTGTTAACACATAAAGTGTTGATTCTGTGAATGTTGGGTCTAGTATCAGAGAGCATATGACTGTGTAACAGGTAAGTTCAGGATACAGCCAAACCTTGTAGAAACGACATACATAAGAAATGTTTATTTCCAAGGCTCCATATCCGTTTTCAATGGGTTAACCGTAAGTCGTGTCTTCAATTTGATAATACCTTTCTCCCACTGAATGTACTGCAAAATACGTTGAGATGATATAAGATGCATTTAAACATATGTAAATGTTTACTTTGTTAAGCGAGAAAACGTGTACCAGGTATTGATTGCACCGACAGATGGATGGAGGATTTATGTTGCCCGTTTGATGTTAAAACTATTCCATGTTCATTATAAAAACCAGGTTCAGGACATTTCAAAGTATTTTTACCTATGCATCTATCTGCGTGCAAGAATAGGAAAAGTGGAGCACCGTTTCAGAGGACTGAGTACAAACCAGTCATCGTGAAGAAGTAATTAAACGGGAAGTAGCACGTTTTAGGGGGAATATTATAAGGTGATGTCAGGATATTTGAATAAATGGTTCCAATTAAAAGAAAGAGTATTTAAGCTTAATGAATCAGTAATAAATCAAATTTATAATGTAAAATTCAGCCACGTGATTTCTTTTTCTTACACACAATGAATTAATGATGTTCACACAAAAATGGCTGCCAATGGACTTTATGTGAATTTTTATAATTAAAAAAAAGCATTAACCATTAAAGGGGCAGTAGCACGTTTTTTGATAATTTTATATTTCAAATATTTCACTGACAATTGTAAGTTAATGCTAAATGTATTAATTTGACAGTGTCAAAAATCCCATTCGACAAGCCAATCATCCATAGTCAGAGCACAAAGTATGGAGATTCATATAAAATCCATTGGCGGCCATTTTGTTCACATTTAATTCATTTTGTGTAAGAAAAATAAAGCGCATGGCTAAACTTTATGTTTTTTAATTGAATTAGTACAGATTCATTTAGTTTAAATAAATTGTCTTTCAACTGAATCCATTAATTTTCATTTTCCTGACATCACCTTATATTCCCCATAAAAACGTGCTACTGCCCCTTTAACGTACAATTATCAGTGAAACATAACATTGTCAAAAACGTGCTACTGATTCTTTAAGATGATTCTGAGCGATACGTGGACCAGGTAAATTCGATTTCGTCATCTGCAGGTGAGAAGAGAGCACCACCCAGTAGACTGAGGACAGGTAGAGACGAGGAACCATGGATGAAGATATCAAGTTGACTCTAAGCAAGATCGCAGTGAAGGCGAGTCAGGAGGATCTAGACACACCTCATCACCACCAGGTGCGTGCAGGGTACATCACCTCAACTAGACTGTGGTAGAGATTCCATGTAGATTGTGTTAACTCTTGTTCATGAAAAGAGTTAAGGGTATTATTAAGGATATTAGGGTATTATTTGGGTAAACCTTTAACGGGTAATATTTACACGACTTATTCAAGGGAAAAAGCGCTTTTGTTTTTGTTAACTCTTGTTCATGATATAGATTTAGCCATTATTTGGATAAACCTTTAACGGATAAGGGGAACATAATGTTTGATGCAATTCTTGCTTTTAATAAAAAAAAGACAATGAGTCAATTTGAGAAAATTCAGAATTGTATGAATATCAATATTGCACATTTCGTCACAATTTTAGCAGTGTAATGATAGCATTTCTTGTTTCATCTTAAGCTAAATATCGTTTGAAATAAGTATGTAATTGAATTATGCTTTTGGACCTCACTGATGCTTATACCAAATCATATCCTGAAGTAGATTGTTTCAATTTCGTGGTCCTACTTCCTGAAACTTCTCGACTTTTCTCTTTTCTTTGAACTCTTCGGCATAATCGACCTTACAATACAAAACGATACCATACCATACAATATACCTTACAATACGATACGATACGATACCATACGATACGATACGATACGATACGATACCATACCATACCATACCATACCATACCATACCATACCATACCATACCATACCATACCATACCATACCATACCATACCATACCATACCATACCATAAGATTCCATACGATACCATACAAAACGAAACCATACAATAAGATACGATAGGATACCATACCATACCATACCATACCATACCATACCATACCATACCATACCATACCATACCATACCATACCATACCATACCATACCATACCATACCATACCATACCATACCATACCATACCATACCATACCATACCATACCATACCATACCATACCATACCATACCATACCATACCATACCATACCATACCATACCATACCATACCATACCATACCATACCATACTGCCGTACCATTCTTTTGCGTTACCATCCTTTATATTCATTCCTCTCTTATCTTGTCAAGCATTCTATTTTTTGCCAACTTTCATTATAAGGCATAGATTCTGACAGGCCGAGCCACTGGCTTACAACATTATTTCCCCATTTCCCATGTCTCAATTCTACCCCAACAAGGGGATGTTGTCTTATAAAGGTAGCAACGTTTCGTCGTTAAGAACGCTGCTCTCACACAACCCATTTCTGCACTCAGCACCAAGAAGTGAATTGTCAAGGATTAATAGTTAGGCTTTGTCGGGAATGCTTATCCTCATCAGTCGCATATTAATATTCTCCTTCCCACTTGAAAGTATTTATGTTTCCCCCGACGGGTCGGAAGACATATTGGTTTTGGCTGAAGTCCCGTCGGCGTTGGCGTTCCCATTCATTTCAGGAGCATACCATTGAAACTACTTGACCAACCTTCCCCTAATTTGGTAACATCTTCTACATACATGTATGTGCCTTTTGGGGGTTGCAAATTCTTTTAATTATATATGTTTTGTTTTCCATGGCAACAGTTTGGACTTTGTCATTTTGAAGGATAGGGTTAGTTTCATAGGTATAGCTCTGAGCTACTGAACAAATCTTTACCCATATTATTTTTTAGTTTTCCCATTGCATGGCCCAATTCGGCTTCTATTACTACTTTATTGACCTTCCTTTATGTCATTGCTCTGACTTTTATCCGAATATATTTACATATATGTTATATCTAAATTTTAGTTAAAAAATATTAAAATTATTTTAAAAAACAACATTCAGCAGAAATGGTGTATTGGGAGATATCTGTTATTACGTGTAAATCATTTTCTAGTCATCTCATCCCTCCTCTTTATTCCTTATACTGCGATTTTCTCTTCTTTCGAACATCTCTAAGAAGCGCCATGTTGCAGGTTGATGGAGGCAACAACAACGGGTTAAGTGGAGCGGATCAGGCTAGGCGGATTGTTGACAAACTGGGTGCCAAGTTCTTCTTTAAGGTACTTCTTAGATTATCAATGGTATAACTACATCAGATAAATAAAATCCTGAATTATTTTAGTTCCCTCATAAAATAATTCTATAATTGAGTTTTGATTGTTGAAATATGATAAACTTAAATTTCAAAATTGTTTGGTTCAATTGTACATATAAACTTCAGACGTCATATTTGTGTTGTTGGAGGTTTTTCTTTTCACGGGTAGCCTCTTTCCAGGTTCATACGCAAGATCACAGGGACATTTGTTAGCATATCCCTGGGATCTCCCTAAGACTGTTTTTCTCCTGGGCGGCTCTCCATTTTCAACTAAAACCTGAAAACGAGTTTTAACCTTTACATAATTATCAATTTCGATTAAAAGCAAATATTTCATTTCAAATACCCCATATTAAGTAAATGCTAACAATACAAATCATGTACTATATGGCTCATATACCTTATGCCTTGTTGCTTCTACCATAGCTTCACATATGTTTTACGTTTATCGGCATTTCAGTATGATAACATATGCCTTTCTTTGTAAGTTATAACTTGTGATAAGGATGGGTATCGTTCCTCATTTCTGTATTGCGATGTATTGCGATACTGAAAATCGTATTGCAATACGTATTGCAATATTGATACCTTTCAAATTGAAGTTGTTGCATGCTATCTAAATATAAGCGTTAAGAACGATCATAATTGCTCAACTATCAGCCATTTTGGAAAGGGAGACTATTCAGTCATTGTTTATGACCACTATACATATTTAAGCTATTTTCAAAATACACTTTAAGAATTGTCCGTTAAATAATATGTAAATTTCTCCAATTTTAGTTGGAATCGTTCATTTTAAACGTTCTGTATATTGAATATTTTCAGAGGTGTGTATCGATTCATATTGTGTTGTATCTGAATTGTAATTTACCGATATACCGATAATATCGCCAATCCTTACTAGTGAAGTAACAAGTTATCCTCTATCTGCTCCAGAACGGTGCTACCCTGCTCCACCAGTGTGTAGAGAAACCTCCTGCCTATGTGTACGTGCTGGCGCACAGTCGAGTTCCCGTCAACATACAGAACTTCGTGAGTTAAAGGGACCGACCTATCTCGGTATTTATTGTGGAAACGAAACTCAAGGGACATTTCAGTTAATGCATATTATACTATTCGTAGATGGTTTTAACACAATCTAATTAAAACATGTTGAGTTATATTTGACGATCTGATAAAGAGGAGCACACAATCGATTTTCGTTTCCACAAAATACCCCGATAGGACTGTCCCTATCCTGATTAGCTTAACTTATTGTAACCGTATACTTCTCATGACAGAGGTTGTAACATGTTTTCTGTCCCCTCAATGTAGTACTCTTTAAAATAAGATAGAGAAAGGTCGTTAATTTTCTTGTAAGAATATGAGAAATACGAGGGTTGTTAAATGTTATATTTATCGTTAATTTGCTCTTAAGAATGATATGAATAAATGGATGAATTATTTTGTCACGTGTCATGGGTCTGGATCTATATCAAACCTCTGTTCAGGACTGTGACACTGCGCTCCATCTAGCGGTAAGGGCAGGTAACTACGACGTGACCCTCGCCTTGTTGCAATGCAGTGCAGACATCAACAGTAGAAACAAGGTTGGTAACCCTAAACAAAGTTTTGAAAGATTAAAACTATAATTCTTGATGTTTATTTCAAACATACTAATCCATTAATAAAGGAAACTAACTTTTTGATATAACAAGCTTTCGAACAACACTTGACGCAATCTAGATTTACAATCATTAACTCTCAAGTGCTTCTTTGGAAAGGTATAAACTTCACTTAGATCCGATGTATAGTGTTATAAGGACATATATAAGGAGTAAAGAATTGTGGGATTTAAGAAAATAGACTTTGCAGAATTTCTGTTTGACGTCTGTTGAAAAGTAAAAGAGAAAAAAATAAATTTTGGAATGTTTTTAAAAAACAATCAAACATTAAAGCCTTCATTCTGTTGTAGCTGGGACAGACGCCATGTGATATCGCTGAAGGACCAATCAGAGAGCTCCTTAATAGGTACAAGGTAATAATTTAGTGGCATTTCGTATTTCTCAAGGATATATATTTAAGTCGGAGTATTTATCAAAAGTGAAACTTAAATGTTTAATACTGTATATAACATTTATTCTGTGTCTTCTTCTCTGTCGACATAATGTTTGTACGTTGTAAGCAGAATACCCGTCTTTAAACTTTACGCGACATTATATATGTTTCCAAAAAGTGCTTCGTTCTGTCATTTTCGCATCTGCACACACGACTATTAAGTAATATAACTTCAAGTGATTAACAACAAAGGAAACAGTCGTCAACGGAGACGAGGATAAGTGCACATGTGCTATTAAAGATATGTTACTGCTGATGTCGTTTACATGAGCACATGATACGTATGATCCTGGTTTTGTTTCACCTAATTAATTACCTAATTCACCTAATATTATGTCTAATTAAAAAACTAGAAAGATTTTCCAAAATTACATTATATGTCACCGTTGATGTTGCCTATTAAATCTTATGATACCTATGACACTGGTTATGTTTATTATTGTGTACCTGTTGCAGCCTGGTGTGGTGCAGATAGTGCTGCAAGGACGCTGGAGGATGTTGCAGACCTTCCTCAAACACACCTGGTGCAGTGTGGACACCATCGTCAAGGTAGGAGCAATATAAGCATAGACTAGACTTTGTATCTTTAAAATCAGTTTCAGAAACCCGTGAATATATATATTTATTTTACCTTACAGTAGAATACTCGTTTTCGATTGGCTGACGATCGAGTCGTTTTATCTTATGTACCCCGCGAGTCTCATCTCTCACGGTGTACAAATTTCATGTACCCCGCTGCCATAGCAACAGTTCCTCACCGAGAAGAGGTGTCGCATAGCGTTAAGAAAACGTTATCAAAATGACGCACGCGGTTTGCAGAGTTTACATAAGTTCAATTAGCTGTTTTGTGATTATGAATTAGTCAGTCGTGTTCGATGACGCCATTTTGTTTACATTAAGGGTCAAGTTCCTTCAAGCGGTGATGGCTTATTCGTTAACGACAGTCATTTTAAAATAATACATTGAGTCTAAGTTTCTTATGGTATGACGGCAAGATTAATACGTTGTATGATTTTCTCTCTTTTCTCTCTCTATCTCTCTCCCTCTCTCTCGCTCTCCCTCTCGCTCTCCCTCTCTCTCTCTCTCTCTCTCGCTCTCGGGTTATATGGTCTGATTTACCATCTTTGTAGAAAACTCAGCCCTCGCCTTGCGACTCGGGCAACATTTCTATTATTTCATTATGGTACCACAGACCGTATTTAGAAGCATACAACCTATAGTATGTAACTGCCTCTTAAGCCACATCGCTGATTCCGTAACGATGAAGGCGTTTCACATATTAAGGATTCTATTAATCTGTTCTTTATTCATTATAAAACACACTCATGTGAAATGCTTCCTCGCTCTTTATTAGAAGAAGGATTTAGAAATCCAACTAGTTCTGATCACATAACTCTTGATTGTGTCCACTCAGATGAAAAATCTCGTATGCGACCATATGCTTGAGTTATTCTTCAAATGAAGTTATGTGAAACCCTAGAATGCTTGATTCGTCCCTAACTTCCGTCTCATCAATCTGTGATTACAAGCTTTTCTCGGGACAGTTTCATTACTTGCTGGGTGTGTTTGCAGGGCAACATAGAATAGATGTATAGAACTAGCTCAGGATTGCTCTTTTCAGTTAAAAGCAAATGTTTTTGTACCCGCTCTTGGTCTACCGCTGATTTTGAGCCTTCGTTTTGCCAACCGTTGAAATTCAACATTTCAGCAATTTAATTTACATTCAATAAATTGAAAATTCTTTAATTAAGGTTCCCCATTGCAAGAAATTCCGAGTTTATATTTTTCATGGCAACAGATTAGAACTTTACGCATCGTTGCCAAAAAGAGATAGTTTTCGGTCACATGGTTTGCTGTTTGCTGTTTGCTGGAAATGTTAAATGCCTGTGTCCAATACTTTTGGCTGAAGCATAGTAATGGTATAAATCATTCTGATTATCTTCGACATTCGTAACGGTTATGCCTAAGAGAAAACCCTTGTGTGGTTTAAGAAGACATTTGATACATTTTCGGGCCGATAATCGATTAACCTTTCTAACCTCTTACTTTTTACCTCTCAAACCAACCCAAGTGTTTTGTCTTAGATATCAACATTTTGAAAGTAGCCTTTATGTAATAATGTATTGCGATTAAGAGAGCGACGTTCCCCCTCAGCCACCAAACATATCTGTGTTCATGTGCTGTTCATCTTAATGTGTGATGTAAGCTTAAACAGAATTTATATTTCGTTTTAATTATTTATTGTTGATGTTATGTTGTGATTCTTTGTAATACGCCGTTATTGAAGATTTATCGACAGAGTTATTTAGTACTCTAATTGAGTTTGATACAAGTATATATGAATATTTCATTATATCCGACGTGGCAATATGTCTTGAACGGATTTCAATCCCACTTCTGTATAAAATTCACATCAGTTAAGCCTTCCCGGGATTTAGGCCTACAATACTGTAAAGGGCATGCAAGATAATTGCATTTAAATGTAAAAAAATCGATGCACATTTTCGAATTCAAATTCATATCCGATCATCATTAGTTTTGGATATTGATATTTTCTGCCATGCAATTGAATACAGAATCCTGAACTAATTGGATTTCTGATCTGGTACCCAGGTTGCTCATCAGAAAAATAGCCGTTCCATTATCTAATAAATGATTACTGGAAAGGAGAAAATGTTAATGGTTATTACTTTCCCGAAATAATTCAAATATTCATATTCGTTTTGCCTTGTAAAATTAATCATAAACGTCATTTAGAAGTGGAATACGAATACAAACCAATATATTTTGATAGCAAAGTCATAATTTTATACAGCGATAAGTGAAAGCATGGAGCAAAGTTAAGTATTAACACGCCTTTTTGATAGAAGTTACATATACAGCATAATCTGTGCACTCGGGATAAAGCTCATCATTCTAGAATCAAAGCCTAAAACGTAGGAAGATGTATAAAGCTGTGCGGCGAATTACAAGCAAATGGAACTGATTTACAATGTAAAGTGAATGTTAAAGGGGCAGTAGCACGTTTTTTGATAATTTTATATTTCAAAATTTTCACTGATAATTGCAAGTTAATATAAGATGTATTATTTTGACAGTGTCAAAAATCTCATTAAACAAGCCAATCATCCATAGTCAGAGGACAAAGTATGGAGATTAACATAAAATCAATTGGCGGCCATTTTGTGTGAACACCTTTAATTCATTTTGTGTAAGAAAAAGGAATCACATGGCTAAACTTTACGTTTTATATTTGAGTTAGTATGTTTCATTTAGTTTGAATACATTGTCTTTCAATTGGAACCATTTATTTTCATTTTCCTGACATCATCTAATATTCTTCATAAAAACGTGCTACTGCCCCTTTAACATAGATGACAATGATATATTTCTGAACAAACTAAAAGGAAGCTGGAGTTAGATCTGACCGATGCTTTATAAAAACGAGTTATTTATGAAGTGAAAGGTTAATAGCCTATGCAATGGTTAGTCTTCAGAACAAATTTCAAAGAAGCTAGTGAAGTGTTGTAAGAACATGAAATATCTGTAGAGTGTAAGATGTATGAATTCGGTAATGAATAGCTTTCTTGTTGGTTCAAAGCAAGCCACCGCTAGAGCCGAACAGTACAGGAGCATGAAATATTGACATGAAGTTTTATAGGAAATCAATGTACTGGAGATTTCCGTGATGCATCGGGGAGGCTGTTGAATTATAAATCAATTGTCAAAGCATTCCTTTCAATCAAAATCCCTTAACTACCGCTGAGGGCAAAGAGCAATTATCCTCGCTTCGATTTCCACGTTAAATTCCCCAATACCGTTACTGGTTTCCAAAACCGATAAGGGAGTGTTATTTTCGAATTGATTTATTTTCTGGTTTCAACATTTGAATATTCTATAATTCTCTATGAATTTTAAACATGATGTCTGTGGACTGGAAGGTTTTATTAGATAAAGGTTTTTGGTTGTATTAAGGGGACATATATGATAAATGCTGTTGACGGTAATAGCTTACAGTGTCGATGTTGTTGATACCCATAGAGACATGCTGTTGATGGTAATAGCTATAGGTTACAGTGTTGTTGTTGTTGACACTCATAAAGAAATCAATATAGCTTATGTTTGTATTACTGTTGGCGTTGACTGATGACTATTTATATTGTTGTCTATTCATTTGTTTCAATACAATTTATATCCCGTTGATACTTCTATTGACATTTATACAAATTCTGTCTATTTTGCTGTTTATCGTTGTTAATCCTGTTGTTGGTGAAGTTTATTACGGCTCTCTCTCGATATGATTGTTAACCCTATTGATGCTGATGTTTCTATTACAGGAGGGCAAGACATTGATGCAGTTATCTCTATCGAAGTCCGACAAGAACCCGGATGTACAGCACTGTTGCCGTATCCTTCACGACTATAGGACAACCAGCGTATGTGATCGCCTTCATTGAAATAAATCTTTCAATATTTTAAGAGGATATGTGACACTCAAAAACACTGAATTGCCACATCGATGGAGAAACCAAATGCAGTGCTGTAAGCATGAGCTGAGCTCAAAGTATTTTGAAATCGTGCTATCACAGTGACGCGGAAACGTCAGTTTCAAATCACTTCAACAATAAAGCATTGTGGCAGATTTAGAGAAATAAATGATACGTCACTTTCTAACATTTACTTATATTTTGATAAAAGTTATGAATGATTGGTATCTGTCGCTCGACCTTTCCTCAATAGTTGAATCGTTAAAGAAATTCAATCTAAAAAGGATGTCGTTAAATAATTCTCTATATTACCAAATCTTGCATGTATCTTCTTTGTTCAGGATATCATCCACGCCGTGCTGAGTGAAGATCTGCAACAGCTCAAGACCTTACTGGGGACGACGAAGGGTTACTTCGTCAACGTCAGATACAGGGTAACATCTCCAGTTTTCTTCCAATTTTTTGGGCATATCCATCAGTCTCAAATTGATAACGGAAAGTAAAAAAACTGAAAACCAAGCATGATAACCCAATGTAGCCTATTGCCGGAAGACATAAGGAAATACTTCGATAAGAAATAAGCACAGTCTTACACTTTATCTGATAAACATGGTATGATATGAGCGTTTCCACTTTACATGCTGTATCAACCCTCTATCGATAAAAATCTAAAACTCAAAGGCTGATTTTGAGGCTTGTGGGGGAATTGGAAATACACGTACAATATATTGGAACATTGTATGGCGCACTATTTACGTACTTATCTCTAATTTGGAAACGTCATGTCATAAAGTGATTTTTAAAAATGACTATAAAACGTTATAAAATGATACTCTTCAGAAATACGTTACCTATGATACAAGATCTTATTTTGATCTATAGTATCTAACAGAGCAATACAACACTTGTTATACCATTTTAATGTATTTTCTATCAAAGGACAAGTTTGGCACGACGCTGCTGTCTCACGCTATAGAGAGTAACAACCTCGCTATAGCGCAGGTGCTGGTAGACGCCAACTGCAGGGTCAACAGAATCAGGTTACGGGAACACGACCAGGTAATGGTCATAATACAGTCATTTAAATAATGTCTCAAACGTTCTCCTATTAACTGAGTACTATTTCTGAGGTTGAGACAGAATGCCCTTTAAGTCGCATTCAACTGAAAGTACTGAACTGATAGTATTTTTGTCTTCATCAACTGATGATTATGTCGCTATATCACATGACCATATAAAATTCGTGTGCTCAGTTCACAGTTGAATTTACGAATTTCAACTTTTGAAACGGCACCGGTGATGACATAACTGAATGATTCCGTCAGGCGTTTCTTGCCAAGAATATGCTCGAGTTAAATCAGAAGTTATGAGAATATCACTTGAGTTATCTTTATAGCGAGAGAATAACTAGTCTGAAAATGCCCTCTACCTTCACTAACGACTGCCGTACCAATGTTACAGGTGCGCGCTTCAGTTCCTCTGTGTCACAAGGCGCTCCAGAAGGGAGTCAGTCTTGAGATGATTGCCTTCATACACTCCCTGCAGGACAGCACGGAGAGGACGGAAAAAGACCAGGTGGGTGTCTTGCATCAGTATAGGCAGACTGACCGAGGTGCGGACTGTGTTCCCGTAAAAAAGCCTTTCTAACGTGTTATTGCATTTGGAAAACCCTTTTAAGCATATTTGCAATTAGGAATATTGTATTGTATTTGATTACGATCCATGTTTTTTAAAACTATCATAGTATAAGCCCGAGGTTCAGACAGCTTTAACCTTACTTCGGACAGTATGACTCACTGTTCTCGTGTACATCACATGTTTTGATATATTCATCAAGATGGTTCATTTCATCACGCATTAAGTTGTTTATGTACAACGATTGCGTCGTTAGAATTAGATGACATCACAATAGTATCTTGTAAGCAATCACGCAAAAACTTGTACGGGCCAAACTAAATGTTTCCAAAGGAAAATGTGTGTGTTATGTGATTGTTGAACGTTTCTGTATGTTTCCCTAGCACTTGTCTGACAGTTTTTAAAGTTTCTAATTCTCAAAAAGAACGTTTATGAGTGTTTGAATGATGATCAAAACTGTCCGAACCAAGGTCATTTTGATATGTTTCGAATATCCCGATATTAACTTAACTTCATATTTAAAATGCCACTAGTCATAGGAGTTTCTTTATAAATGTATTTCCTTTTTAAACGAATCTAATCTATGATATTGTGGTATTTCCTACATTTATTATTTTATTATTTCCCAATAGTTCCTGTTGCTCTGAAGGTACCATCATACAATGACTCGCCCCACCAAGTTATGTGTCATAATGAGTGTAAATTATTTCTTTGATTCAGAGCGGGAACACGATGCTTCTACGGGCAATAGAACAGGGTCTCTCTGAAGAAGTTATACGATGGTTGATCAAAGCCGATCATGGGCGTTGTCTCACGGAGAGGAACAAGGTTTGTCTCACTTCAAAACATTCCAATTATTAACTTTAAAATTCGGAAAACTTCTAAAAAAATCTTTCTTATTTATGTCGAAACCATATTGCATTTTCGTGATGCAAGACATTTTTATAAAGCGTTCATAAAATCCGAATTCATTTATGTGCATGTACCAAATTTTAATATATCGTTTATAATGGGGCAATGTTTCGTTCCTGTTCCAGGAAGGGTTTGTACCAAGGGAGGTCGCTGCTCAAAAGTCTCGAGTAGATGTCATCGATGTAATAGACAAGGTACTCTTATCTTTATCTAAATGTATATTTCGTATCATTTTGTATGAAAGGCTCCTTGTATATGATCAAATGTTCATTACCTGTTTAATTTATTATAAGATTTTATGTAGCACAAATTATCATCTAAAACTTGGCTCGTGTGAAATCAAGAACATCTCCGAGGAGGTATCGTTTAGACAATTAATTTCCGTAATGGGCTACAACATGACATTAATGCTAAACTGTCAAAAGTATGTCATCACAAACATTGACGTCATGAACATGATGACGACACAGTGCTGACATGACCACACAGGACGTCTAATGGCGGAGGATTGTACTGAAATGTACATTTTCACAGAGATGCAACAGAAAGCAGTTGTTGATAAAAAGATCAATCCGAACTCCGATTTTAAGCATGACTTCACGCACTACTACTCTACTACTACAAAAAATCACGATAAACAATTGGCTATCAATTTCATCAAAGTTGTGATTTGAAAACACATGATTATCATTTGTATTATACACGGCTATTTATATAATTTTTTCAGTACGTGAGTAAGAGAGGGAGGAGTTACTCACATGTTTATCTGCCTGTCCACTTCTACGGGCTGCACAACATCAACCTTCCAAACAAACAGGTGCGTAAGAAATAATGATTATAAAATATACACACCCCTTTAATAAACACTGCAACAATCAAACCATGGCATACGCAAATAAGTCCACCTGTTCGGGCGACTTCACTATCGCATCTTCGGATGTTTTCTTCTTGAGGGCCTTATTCCGAAACATAACCTCGGAATCATGGTTTTTCCTTATAAGAAACACAAGAAGAAGTTTATCTTTTACATTTGATGACAATAATGACAAGGTGTAACACTCTTCATTCCAATGGGTTTTTTGGCAGGGTATATTGTTAGGAAAAACGTGCATTCTGTGAGTGAATAGTAAATATGCCGTTGATATACTATCCGTATTACAACTTGTATTGTTCTTGTTTCGGGTTCAGTCTTTCTAAGGCTTAAAAGATACACCCTCGGGTGGGTAATAAGCTCTTTCTACGGACAATGTTAGCGGCGTTGTCTGACTTTGGTGTCTCAATAAGACAGAGGAACGCGTTTGGTAAAGCAGTTGACAGCAATCATTGAATGATTAATAATTGTTCAGGTAAAGGCACATTCTTGTGTTGGTTGAGGTAAAGGAAACGGCCACAATATAGCCAAGACTTAATTCGTTTAGTTATATCCATCACGGCACCTTGTAGAAGCAAAGGTAGTTTCTTTTGTTGAAATTCAATCACACACATTTGATTAACTACCCATTAAGTCATAGGGGCGTATATGGGAAATTTGTTCGGAAGGGGTTCACCCTGTGTGTCATAACAATTGAAATTGAATTGAATTGTACATCAGTTGAAAGGATTACTTTAGATCAAAGAATGTGTGTTAAGGGGAGAAATAGTTTGTTTACAGAATTTAATTTCTATGCCCAACACTATTCTTATATCATTTTATCATATGTTAGAAATATGAATCTCAACATTTACTATATTTAACCATCTTTCAGGATCCATCAACGAGCCTTTATAAGTTATGAGTATTGATTTAGAATAAGGAACTGTTATCCTGAAAATATTGCATATCTCATCAATTTCGAAAAAACGAGACCAGTGTTTATCTATTCTTCGTTTTATTTGCAAGCATTCCAATGAATAACATTTTACTTTTCTCGCAGGGTCAAAATAACGGGGACACAAGCGACGAGGATCAATACAGATATTACGAGGTACTGAAATGATTCAAAGACATTTTTGAAAATTGTCCAATTTTTGTCTATAGTTTTATGCAAATAGAAAAGGGGTTTACTCAGGGAAACGTCAAATGTTTCCCCTTCCCTTCCCTTCCTTAGAGATGAAAAAACTCATTTGTCATTCGGAGATTAAGGGTTCTTTATGCAATCGTTGGTTTGTATTTAGATAAATAGTCACTTGTCATAAAAATGTAGCAATTCAGGACAAATCAGGACATATACGTACCCATTAACTCTATTTTGAGATTGGTTTGTAATTTTATGGATTCGTGCATAGGACATTAAACTTCGTCGTTTCCCTATTCTTAGCTATTAATTCTTTGAATATAATTTTTCTAATGATTATTTAATAGCATCAAGGAGTTGTAATCTTCGAGGCAGCTGCCCGGGGCAACCTAGCTGAGGTGGAGGCTCGCAACAAGTCCTCATACAAGGACAAGGTGTGTAACTTTGGTACTTTCAATGAATACAATAGCACCATACATTGAAATACTCGTTTTTGATTGGATGATGGTCAATACTTTTTCTCATGTATCAAGTGAGTTTCAGTACAATTATTTCATCATGTATCCTATATTAAAGCTTGGAAATTTATCGTGGAAACGTGTAATCTTTAAGTTACATGTCTTAAGATTTAAGTCAGATTCGAGAATGTTTATAGACAGTATCTAGGCCGTTCAACCGTTTGCAAGTTTTCCCGTCACCGACAGTAAAATGAATGAATACATTTACTAATTTTTCTATTGACATGACAGTAAAATATATATGCTGTATGCAATCTGCTTCCATAATGTACTGTATTATTCCATCCTACGCCTTCGTCTCACGAGATAGAATTTCAAAAATGGTACATCATTAGCCCTAATTGAATTCGACCACTTTTGATTTTTAAAAAATGACTGTGAAAGAGGTGGGCTCATACTAAACCACTCAAAGTTGTTAAGACGAAAACATCCACATGGAATACAGACTGTTGCATTTTGGTTATGTTGCAGAATGGCTTCACGGCGCTGACCCGTGCTATTGTGTTTTACCAACCGGAAGTAGTGAAATACCTCTGTACCTCCAGACCGGAACTGAAGTCTTCTCCAGATAATGTACGTGACCTTCTGGTGTTGATATATTTCAATGTCGATAAGTTAACTGTTTTGTTTTCTTCAAAATGTATTCCTCTATATTATGTTGGTGATTGCTACGTATTTCTTTTACATCTTTTCAAATTCGGTTTACTGAAAAGCAAGATAGTTTTTATGTTCATCGGCATGATTGTGAAATATACGATTTTCAGAAGTTTGAAGAACACCCTGTAACTAAACTGACATGTTAATCAAATAGTTAGAGTTCTGGTTATCATGATGATGACATTAGAAAAAAATAATATCTAAGAAATGCGTTTTATTTGGATAATGAACACAAGAAATTCACGAAATTTTCGGGTCTTGTTCTATGCGGAATAAGAACCAACGCTTGCACTCAAGCAATTTTTCAAGCACTGAGCGTACAAGAAACTCACACAGTCGGCTACCAGACGTATGCAGCAGATGACCATGAATCTGTACTTCATGAAATATGGTGATCCAAATACAATTATGTTACAATATAAATAATATAAATTGTATAACCAAATTAGAAAATATGTTTCCATCAATAAATTAAATTTTCAGTGCAATCGCTATCCACTTCACTACGCATGCGCACTGCCTGACGACCAGATGAAGACTATAAGCAAAATCCTGTTAGAAAGAGAACCGGAAGAAATTGAAACTCGGCTGGACTGGGTAAGTCGTATACACTCACAATAAACCTTCGGGATGCAATTTATAGTCTCTATAAAATAAAGCATCATCCATACTTACTTTGGTTATATAGATTCGATGACAGAAGCAACGGACCTAATTTAAATATTATGACTATAATCTTCTGTATTTGATATGAAAATTGTTTTACTACTTAAACTCACCCCATTTGGTATAATAATGTTTGAAGCTCGAGCAAACAATATTTTAAGTTCATTCCACTTAGTAGTGATACAAACTTTACTGTTTAATTGAATAAAGAACTCTGCAAAAATATTCTCACACGTGATGTTCAAGGTTGGTCGCTCCCCGGCCGACTACAAGAGCTTGAAGGACACACCTGAGATTCACACCATGTTGTTTAATGCACGGACCCTCGATGCGTATGGACAGGTGAGTCAAAACAACTGTGACTTCTATCGAACCTATATTGAATAATTAAAATAGCATACCTATTGAATATATGATGCCTACTAGATGGAACAGGGTCAAGTTCTGACTTGCTGCAATATTGTTAGTCACATTCACACATTGTATGGTGCTTTGTATATAGTCAGTTCGTTATTTCCTTTAAGTTATTACTCTGAATCTATTATAAGGGTTTATAACATACGAATTTCACTTTCTTCTACATTTTAGTGGTTTGTGTCAGAGGCAGATATATGGAAGATGTCCTTGTAATAGAAATAATTCAATTAAATTATTTTCCGATATCAAGTACACCTTTATTCAATTTTGAAATTAAGAAAAAGAAACACAACAACTTGTACAGGGCTTTGTAGATGGTCACTTCTTTGTTTCCTTCACGTAGATATTTTACTTACTTGACGGTCATTGTATTTTTATGAAGTAAAATGCTTTACAGTAAGCCCGTAAACGTCGTTCTCTTGAATCTAAAGAATGTGAAAGTCCATTATGATTTGTTATAATAACTAACCCTGTTACAGCGCGGTCAGCCACTCGCAGCCTTGCCCCCTGGTGCTGAAACAGGTCCCCCGGAGTCGGAGGAATAACACGTGCATACACGTGCATTTGACAGACTATATGTAAAGGACACACTATGAAAGGAAATCTGTGCATACACTTACATTTGACACTTTGGTGCATCGTCCATCAGTGCTTGGGGAGTGAACAAATCTGCAATGTTGTGTTCAGGAAGTATTCACAAGTGCTTAACAGGAATAATTTACAACGTACTCTTTTCGGGAAGGAAGTAAATAAAGGTGACAGCGCCGTGTGCTTTTAATCAGGCCAAGGCATACGAGAAACTTGGTACAAATAACTAGAGAAGGACAGAAATCATTGGAACACAGTTCAGTTCTAAGAGATCTGAATCACTTCAGAAGAAGCCATTCACATCAGGGAGTTTACTTTAAATATTTGGCCTTAAATCAACCGTACTCTCACACTCAAGCAATGAAGTGAGTGTTTCAGGATAACAGGGATATATTTTGTTATGTTGCCGTCCATAAGCGTTTGCACTTTGAGACTGCAGTGATTTAAAGTCCTTTCTCTATTAAAACAAGAAGTTATTATTCAAGACAACATACGAACATTTTAGTCTTACAGATCACTTTGAATACAAACGTACTACGTCTGTCATTAAATGTGTGAATTGAATATACCCCGGACATTTGCTCAAATTTTATATCATATGGTAGATTAGATATCATACAATATTTATGAGTAACATCATTAGTTTTGGAAAGACTTTGTTTGTTACATACCCATTGCTGTGCTTAGAATCATTCGTATTCATAGGTTTGAGCTATTGATTGTCATTCAATTGGACTGATATGAAAATATCAATCAGTTTAAAGTAACATGATGTACGACTAAATTAGCAACGGTGTAGTTTTAAACATTTCGTTCACGTGTATCCGCAATGTCTATGCATGTGTGTACATGTGCGTGCATGCGTATTTTAAGTACCACAATGTCCAAGAAGCCGTATTTTCGTCTGCGTGTTGAATATATTTTCAAAGAACTGCAATGCTTGACTGTGATATTATATGTATGCATGTATATTTTTCTACTCTTCTTTTATTTGTGAATGTTTTGTTTGTTTTGTCCCTAAATAAATGTTATCTCATATGTCTTTAATTTGTGTTATTTGTTTTGTCAACTTTTGCCTTTATTACATGGGCAAAAGAAATGTATGTAAACAGAATAACTCAAGTTTACTTTCTATGAAGGTTGGGGACTCTATCCAGACCTTTAATCCCTTGCGCGTCAACTTAATGCTTCGATATGCCAAAGGCACACATGAAAAACAAGAAGGAAAGTTCAGGATTAAATTCAAGTAGTCACGGAGGAGCCGTTAGCATAAATCAATAAATTTTTTTCACTTTCATGTTTTTGGTACATTAAGGTTATTATATTATGGCTGCGGCGCTACCTATTTTAGAATCTTAAGAGGAAAATATTCATGTAAGTACGGCAAATGGAAGGAATAATCGATATAGATAATTGCCTCAAAGAAGGAGGAAGTAGACGCATAAATCGTTCACCGGGTCCCAAAGATAGAACGAAATGATGGGGTTGAGTGAGTTATACGATTGAGCGGTAGGCTTAGTTTAACGCCGTATCGGATACAGATTGGTGACACGGTACACTTGAAAGCGGCATTAAACCCCACCTCACCTCACTTCACGGTAAAATTTGAGTAAGTATTAAATTATAAACATGCAAAATGGAAAATATTGGTCCAGTTTAACTTCTTCCAATCAACAAAGATGAAGGGTACGTGCGTTAAAAAACCGGTCCGAAAGTTCAAATGCATATATCATTTTATTACATCTTTGGATTTAAAACGACTTTTGCATGTATGTGTAAAATGGCTCCCTCAAGTAAAACAATTAACACGGTTTCGTAAATCTTATATTACCCATATGGTTGAAAATTAATAGTGACTTTTTTTCAATATTAGCACATGCGCACATATCACTATTGCCTAGCAACGATTGTTGTAGCGCGAGTTCCCACATTTTTTCGTCTGTGACGTCACGAATCGGCTGTTCATGACGTCGCTGTAGCCGGCCCCGGATATTTCTAAGAGGGTTAAACGGAATATAATCGGTATAAAGAAATTATTACCCTCGGAATTGTGTCACATGACTTTTACGAAACTTGTACACATTTGTGTTTAACCCTTGCTCTCGTTTGGGTAATACAAACATTCACACTCTTTTAGTTAAAGTCATGTGGCACACTTCCTCGGGCAATAATCTCTATAACTCATTTACGATCAAAAATGGAGCTAGAACAATCTACATGTATGTGTAGCACAACATCCCGATTAGATTACATTAGAATCAAGTTATGGTTATCAACAAGGTTTGCATATTGATTTATCTTTTCTAACTCATTATAAATATATGTCCTCGGTTCTAGTTTCCTGATATGGTTTGCATAAAATCTATGGAATTATCCCTGTCTACTAAAAATCCCTATTTTCAATTCTAGTTTCCTAATTTGGTTTGCATCTATCTTTCCCTACACCCTTGGAATTCCATATTCTCATTCTTAGGCGAAAACATTACGCACTGTTGCAAAATAAGCCAATTCAGCTTTGGTTCAAAGACAGAAATATCCGGACAAAAAGGTTCGATCTTCGAAAGGAGAGGATTACCATTTTACTATGATATCTGTTCCTTCTGTCTGAGAGAAATATATTTTGGTTTCCTTATAACTTCTTTCGTTATCGTTATGTTAGAATAAAATCTTACATCTCTTTTTACCTATAAATGGAGAAATAAACACCTGGTTCTCATGGGACAATACATGTACATGTATGTGTAAAAAAGACGTTCCCCTATTACATTACATAAAGAAGCGTCTGTTTGATATTGATAAAGTTTGGCATATATAATCCCTGACTACTGACAGATAGGCTCTTTAACACAATCTCGGGTGTTTGATTTTCTCAATAACAACAGTATTCTCTTACAGCATAAATGTCTATTTCAAGTGACATTAATGAGATTTTGATTATGGATTAATCTTTTCTTACTAAAAATCTCTGTTTTTGCTTCTAGTTTACTTATTTGGCTTGCATCTACATGTATCTTTCCCTACACCCTTGAAATTCCATATTCTCATTCTTAGGCGACAACATTACGCACTGTTGCAAAATAAGCCAATTTGGCTTGGCTTCATAGACAGAATTATCTAGAAAAAAAGGTTCGATATTCGAAAGGAGAGGATTACCATCTTACTAAGAAATCTGTTCCTTCCGTCTGAGGGAAATATATTTTGGTATCCTTAAAACTTCTTTTGATCATAATGTGAGAAGAATCTAAATCTAAAATGACAATAGCTCAGAGTGGCTGATGGAAATTTTATTTTGGTATCCTTTAGATATCATAAGGGGATATGCTAGGTCGGGTAATTCTCTGTATACGAATTTATTCTATTTAAGGATTCACTTCTTAAAGAGGCAGTAGCACGTTTTTTGAAAAGTTCATATTTTCAATTTTTCACTGATGATTGTACATTAATGCTAAATGCATTATTTATCTATATCAAAATCTTATTACACAAACAAATCATCCATAGTCAGAGAACGAATTATAAAGATTCACGTAAAGTCCATCGGGAGTCATTTTTGTGTGAACACCTAAACTTTACATTGTAAATATGGATTAAATACTGCTTTATCTAGTTTAAATACATTGTCTTTCAATTGGAACCATTAACTTTCATTTTCTTGACATCACCCTATAATACCCCTAAAGACGTGCCTTTAGATACCTCAATGACTTTATTCAGTTTTAGGTTTGTAGCATGACTATTTTAAGCATTTGGTGTTCCATAGAGAGAGAGCAGTATCGTGTATATGGATTGGTTCGGCAGGAAACCTTAGTCTTTTTGTTAGATGATCTACGTGTAAGGATGTCTTACTCCCTCAGTCATCTAACTTCTTGATCAGCACAGACCCAGCCATTATCATCAATGTAACACTTACACGATTACATTTATGACTTCGCTCGTCAAAAGCAAGATGCCATGAACGTTTGTTCTGTCTAGACATATTTATTGCTAACTCTTGAAGATAAGCGAAGTGTGTTCAGCAATAGGCCGAGCACTGTGGCCGTTTTGAGTATTAACATGTGTTCTAAAGAATTTGAAGGTACTTACCTTTAACTGCGCCCTGGTTACAGTTTAATCCCTATTTAGGCTTATCACTTACGATTGAGAAGAAAATATCAGTATTATCTATTTCTGTTGAAATGCAGCACATGAAAATTTCAATCTAAATATGCATTTAGTGAGCACAAACAAATAACTTTTTTTTAATAGTTGAAAACATTTTCAAATGACGCTGAGAAATTGAAATTTGACGACATTTATGAACATAAGTATTCAGACAAAACAGAAACAAATTATAAGCTGATTAATGAATATTCAGTTTAGTAAACGACGGCTTTTGGTTTAGTAAATCTATAGAGAGATGAAATAAATCAATTCACATAAATTGATAATCATAATAATACAATTACCAAATCCATCGAGCAAGCCACGCCGAATGTTGTTAAATTTTACTGAGAATTGCACAGGAACACATGTCACCTCGTTCCAAATTAAATGGAATTTATTCATAAGTTTCAAAGGAAAAGAATTGTATTTTTGTATCATTTTATCTGAATCACTTATCTAAAATGGTTTTAAATCCAAATTGATGTTTCAAATAATTTAGATTTTAAGAAAGTTGTTCTGATTCTATTTCATGGACAACCGGGGGAAAAGAATATTAAGTGAAAGTTCCTCCCGATACATTACGGAGTCCGTATTGCTCGAAAGGAAATGGATTTCTCCAGATTTGGAGATAATCCAACTGGGTTATCCATTAATATGATAATGCTGACCACATCCAGTCTAACATCATATAGAGTATCACACATGTTAAAGGGGCAGTAGCACGTTTTTTTATAATTATAAATTTAAATTTTTTCACTGATAATTGTTAATGTTAAATGTATTATTTATAGTGTCAAAAATCGCATTGCACAAGCCAATCATCCATAGTCAGAGGACAAAGTATGAAGATTCACATAAAATGCATTGGCTGCCATTTTGTGTGAACACCTTTTATGCATTTTGTGTAAGGAAAAGGAATCGCATGGCTAAACTTTACGTTATATGTTTGAATTATTACTGCTCCATTTGGTTTAAATACATTTTCTTTCAATTGGAACCATTAATTATCATTTTCCTGACATCACTTTATATTCCCCCTAAAAGCGTGCTACTGCCCCTTTAAGCTATGGGTCAATTCTGACGCATAGGCCTTAAGAGGTCCTTCTCTTTTAGACTGACTTAATGGTATAAACAATTGTAAAAAATGAAGGAAAAATCTTTCGATAACAAATTTAACTCAATGTTATACTTGGAAATGTCATCACTTGCTGCCCCTACCCAATTTTATCACAATATATATTTGTGAAGATATGTGAACTGTTCAATCATATAAGCATTTGAAAATCCATGCCTTCCATATATGCTATAAATATAAATTTCAAAGTAAACCTGGTATCTTTCAATACAAGGCAAAACGATAGTGGGAGAACATAAGCCAAACTTATAAACATACTCTAGAATAATTCGTATTATGATGAACTAACACCATATGCTAATGTATGTTAGACCCTTTTCCTGTTAGAAAAGGATGAAGGGAAATATGAAGGAAGGTATCTATTCCATTTTGTGAAAGGGGAAAAGACAAGGCCAATTAAATTAAAATCTATGAAATTTAGTTCTATCCAAACCATCTTAGGGGAATCGTACAGCATCGCAAAGTGAATGTCGTTGGAAGTGTTGGTTTAACTGTGATACCATCATGTGATGTTTTCCATATTTTCTATCTCCTGGCCAGACGACTTTATACAAGCAGTAGTACACACAAGAACATGTTGGAATCAACCTTGTATGATCAAGAAAAAAATATCGTTAAATCCATGTGCATAACTTTATTGTAAGAAACTATCTATATTCCATTACGAGGTCGTTGTTTAACAAATGAATCCATCTGCAAGACTTTTGTTGTAAATATATATTTTTAGCTACGTTAAATTTCAGGTTTAAACGTTAAGATGAAACATATCTACATTTGTTCAGTAAATCAATTATTTTTCCCATTAACATATTCGCATTAACAATCATCGAATATATAATGGAGACATTTTAATTTTTTCTATAAACCAATATCTAGGTCTCCTCCATCTAAATTTTCTATGGGAAGGTTTCAAAATGATTTAATTTTCATTCTTACTTAAAGCTAAGTTGAATTGTTTTCTCTCAGATTAACCCGTCCTTTCATGTAATCGATGGACAAATTTTACTTAAATCTATTTTGGATTCCCGGACAATCTCATTGAATCCCTTGTTAGAGAAGACTCTTCCCCAGAAGCTGAAGACTATGAAGAAGGTGATGAATAAAGGAATTACGAGGAGCAGAATACATTGCTATATTTTCTACTGTCATATCGGGGTTCATATTTTTCGTATGATGTCCAAGGGCAACCTATCACTTTTTCATTGTGGTGTCATGTTACAAACGATGCTTTGTCGTTATGACGTTGCATATTAAGGGGGCGGGCCAAGAAGTAGGTTTTGAGTATTTTCTTTGTTTTTTACAGTAAAAAGTATATAGTATATTCGTGCCCATGACATGCTCGCTCTCGCTAGGAAAATACTAATATTTAGGCATTCGTGTCGTAAACATAGTTTGACATTCACACTCATATAATATCTTCTATGGTTTAATGAGTTGGTTTGATGGGGAAAATCTTGAATTAACCTACCACTGAGAGTGTCTGGCAGTTTACTGCAAACCTATCACACTTTCGAAAGCTAGACGTTTCCATAGGCAAAGTGCCAGCAGCGTTTTGATATCACTTAACATTGCTAATGATTTTAAAATAGGCTTGGCGACTAAAAACATCGGGAATGCAATATGCAAAGTAAAACGCTGGTGTAATCTTTTAATCCTCTAAAAGCTTTTAGATATTTTGTGAAACTAAGGACCAAACATCAAACAACAAAGAGTTCTTTGAAAGCATATCATTGTTCAGCACGTTGTTTTGATAATTCATAGGCTGACACGAAATATGTCTGACGTTGACTCGTTTTCGTTTAAGTGTTATTTTTTTCTGATTTCCCGAATTGAAAACTTCTCTAATTTGATTGACAATGAATGCTCAAAAACTTTGTACCAGATTCAGATATATTAAACTGGTTAAAATTATCATATCATCAATTATTTCCAAGAGGTTTTGAAATGTTGTGTGTCTCATAGCTAGTGTTTTCTCACGAGCAAAAGAGCAAAACAGTAAACTTTTACGCAAAATCTACCTTTTAACATGTCGAACCTATTTTGGATATCACAGATACTAATCATTAGTTCCCTCAGCCACAGGAAATTCTAGACTATAGAACATTTATGAAGAATATAGTAATATTATGAAGAATATAAAAATATGAAGATTACAAAGACAACAATCGACGTTGAGTGGCATATTATTGATAGGAATATATATGGGTTAATGGGTTCAAAACAAAATGTCAACATATCTATAGATAGATGTAGCATTAAGTTTTAGTATATAATTTGTTTCTGCAATAAAGATGTGACATTTATAGACTTTCTATAAGATATTAGTCAACATCTCAGCTTACATTAAGGTCAATAGCTTTCAGCGAACCTCACTGACATCGTTTTCTAACTTATCAGACTGTCATCGAGTATACACGGTAAGCTGACACTATGCAAGTAAACATAAAGATATCACCAAACTGAAGACATTATTCATACTTTAGAAAAGATTCGTAAAAGCAGTTTGAGTTAGGACATAAGATATCATAAATCAAACGGAGCAAAATATATTGCAAACTATTGACAAACAGCTATTCCTTTTAAGGCAGTAAAACTTATAATCTTCTGTTTTCCTGATCCATTTTCAATTAGTCTTCTTTCTTCTTTCTTCTTTCCAGGTACCTTCCTAAATAAAATCTCTACTTTTTCAATATCGGAAAACAGTCATCAATAAAACATTTATAGAAGAATAATGTGCCGTCTTGACTTATGTGAGGAATTATACACAAAATATATTGATTCCTTTATTAGATATATCACCGTAAAAGACTTCATTTCCTGATTAACTTTCTTTGAAGATCACATAAATGCAAAGGTATGCCTATACATCAAGCAAAAAATATCAACTAATATCATCAAAGTCTAACGCTGAAGGTTACCTCTGTAGAATGACATTGATCGATGTAGATGACCGAATCAGAGAACAAATAACTTAGTTTTCTGTAAATGGAAATATATTAGACATAATGGAATATGGATTTCTTGTCGTAAATTGGTTTGTGTTATTCACTTAGTTGGAACTGTGCACAATGAAATGAAATGAATTGTGTTGTTTGATCTATTTGTTATATATTTTAAATTAAATGAATAATCCAAGGAAAAGTTAAACAACAAGTTTTTTTCTAAATGTGAAAGTAGTCAGGATGTTACAGCCAATAATTGCTGAAGTGTCCTCGTGTGAGGGTATTTAGGTTCAAACACCAGCAAAATCGTAAATATTTATTACAAAGCTACAAAATAGCTTGATGGCTGTAGACTTAAGTGTAATTCCCTATGTACATAATGATGAATGTATACCTAATGTGGTCCCTGTTTACATATTGGTGGCAATAGACCTAATTGTAGGTCACTGTGTACATAATGATGAATGTAGACCTAAGTTTGGTCAGTGCACATGGTGTTGGCTCCCGACTTGAGTTAAGGTCAATGTATACATAATGATGGATGTGCGAGAGACTTAAGGTTCATTGAATCCGTGTTTGTTTCACAATGTGTCTGTCAACATTAATGTATCCGTTCTCCAACTAAATTAATCAAAAGAGTAAATGGATAGTTAAATGGGTTTATCTTGTAGGAACCAGTTTCATTTACTTACCAAGAAGAAACAAATCACTCTTTTGATCTGTAACATTTCAACATTTTGAGCATTATCGAAATTATAACTGTCTTTGTCTCAAGCCTTCCACAATGTTAGAAATAAGTGCCATTAAAAAAGTTCAGGTTCTTTTTATTCAATTCAAGTTTATTCAATGCTTTAACATATGTCTTTCCAAAACCAAAAATACATTCGACGCATGTGTACACGAGTGGAAAGGAAGTCGCATATAATGAGACTCATTTTGTTTTAGATAAAAAAACAAATAACTGTATCATATATTTCATTTGATTTATAAAGCAAATCACATACAATTTAATACAATACATAAATTACAATATGAAATGACAAAAGTCATACCCTTTTCAAAGATATAGTTGGATTTGGTATCCGAGTTGTTTTCCCAATTCAAATTTTAAACAGACTTTAGAAACCGATGTGACATTTTTCACAGTATTTGCCAAACAATTAGATGAAGTTGCAGGATTTCAAAAGATTTAATACCTCCTGTTACAAATGACCCTTGCAAATTATAATTCACCCATTAACATACATTATTTAGATATGTTTGTTGTCTATTCCCTTTACTGAAATTCTAAGTCAACAGTCCATTGAACATAATTTTCTCTCATACACATTTAATTTCTATCTTTTTCAAAATGTAAGGAAGTTTGACCTTCATGTTATGTGATTATTTAAGTCGAGTTGTTGCAGACGTAATCAAAACAAAAAACTGTTCTACCTTGTTTCAGTTTAGGGTCCCGTATCCTTCCACAAAAAAAACTGATTGATTGTAATCAATTTTTAAAGATGCCTACAATGATTATAACTCTAAACCTCTAAACCATTACAATGGAAACCATTTACATGGTTTCTCATCAGTAGGTCCCAGGGAACCTAGTTATAACCTTCATCATCATCTGCCACTGTGCAAGTGGTTGATTGAAGTGTGAGGTAAATTAAGAATTTTATTCTCGAATCTTTTTTTCTTAGATGAGTATTTCTAAAGCTTTATAGTCAAGTCGACGGGACAAGCTGATGAATGACCATTCTGTGTCATTAATTTTCTTACTGGGTCATACGGGATAGCTCAGTCGGCAAAAGCGCCGGTCTCACGTTGCTGAGGTCCGGGGTTCGAATCCCATCCAGGCCAAGGTGTAAAAACCTAGAGTTCACCTCTGTTGGAACTCTATAAGTGTCACTCTGGAGCCCTAGTATGTAGTGCAACAAATACTGCGCACTTAAAAGATCCCACGAATTCATGTCAGTGGCTGAATGGTGGATACATGAACACGTGCATACGCCGAGCTGTCGGTTATCAGCGTTCAGCAGTGTTGGACAAACTGCTGTGACTATGTGTCTCAGTTCACCCAGCTGTGAATGGGTACCCTGTGAGGCATAGAATGGTCCCTAACCTGAGCGCCACATATGGATGCCGGTCGAATACTCCCCAGGGAGTTGAATCGGAAAAATGATTGGACGGTGAAAGAATGCCATTGACCAGGGGGAAAATGTAAGCGCCTTGAGCAACCACGAGTGGTTGGATATGTGCGCTATATAAATATCCATATCCATATATAATAATAATAATATGTGACATTGTCCTTATCACTATTGTCACTATCAATTTGTTACAATCGGTCTTGACAATACATTTGCAAAATTACATGCAATCTTAGTCAGTTCACTTTTAGATACAAGAGTTTCTTACAGTGCACAAAAGTAGCATGACAGAAGGACCCAACAGGAAGTTAATCACTCTACTTTATCAAAAGGTCAAACAGATCAAAACCATTAAAGAGAAATCCTTGTAACACATTCTCATCCAGACTTTCCCAAAGGAGTCGTTTATTGTGGATGCATCGTCATGACCTGACTATCAATAGAAGTGTTTCATGCATCGTAGGGCTTTATGAAGTCGGGATAAAGCGGGCTTCTTCAGCACTTTGGATCATAACGGCTGAACTCCGTGAGTAAATCCTTTGAGAGTGATACAACATCTCTGAATGACGAATATCTATTTGAAGAAATTAGATTAATATTTTGGCACAACAGCATTGACAATAATTTACTACAATTTTCTATTAAAGGGACAAAAGCGGAATAAATAAGATGATGTCCGAAAAAAATAAATGGTGCCAATTGAAAGACAATGTATTCAAACTAAAGGAAGGGGTAATACATAAAATAAATAATGTAAGGTTTAGCCATGCAATACACAATATGAATAAAAGGTGCTCACACAAAAATGACCACCAATGGACTTTATGTGAATATTTAAAGTTTGTTCTCTGACTACGGATGATTGGTTTGTATAATGAGATTTTTGACACTATGAAAACATTTCATTTAGCATTAACCTGCAATTATCAATGACAATTGAAATATGAAATTTTCAAAAAACGTGCTATTGCCCCTTTAAAACTTGCGTCAATGACTCTATATAAAAATATGTAAACACTGCTTTGGTGATCGTGTGATATAGATTAAAATGATCAAACAGAAAGTGTTTAATTGGGAATTTTTTTTTTTCAAAAGCAACTTTAGAAAAGGCAACCATATTTTGATGCCATTAATTATTATACCCCCGACCAACGGTCCGGGGTATCTAGTAATACCAACGATTCCGTCCGTGTGTGTGTGTGTGTGTGTGTGTGTGTGGGTGTGTGTCCGTCCGTCCTTCCGTCCGTCCGAGGACATTTTTTGTCCGAGCTATTTCGGGAAAACTATTTATCCGATTAATTTCAAATTTTACACATGTCTTCTACCCTACTAGAAGGTGTGCACTGCGATGTTACAGCAAATTTCGTTAACATTTGAATTTTTTACAAATTTCCACGTTTTGAACTTAGTCATTTTCCAATATCAGATTTGTCCGACCTATTACGGGAAAACTATTCGTCCGATTTATTTCAAATTTTGCACATGTCTTCTACCCTACTAGGAGGGGTGTACTGCGAAGTTACAACAAATTTCTTTAATATTTGAAATTTTTACAAATTTCCATGTTTTGAACTTAGTCATTTTCCAATATCAGATTTGTCCGACCTATTACGGGAAAACTATTCATCCAATTTATTTCAAATTTTGCACATGTCTTCTACCCTACTAGGAGGGGTGCACTACGAAGTTACAACAAATTTCTTTAATATTTGAAATTTTTACAAATTTCCATGTTTTGAACTTAGTCATTTTCCAATATCAGATTTGTCCGACCTATTACGAGAAAACTATTCATCCGATTTATTTCAAATTTTGCACGTCTTCTACCCTACTAGGAGGGGTGCGGTGCGAAATTGCAACAAATTTCATTGATATTTCAATTTTTTTTACAAATTTCCATATTTTCAACATAGTCATTTTCCAATATCACATTTGTCCAACCTATTACGGGAAAAACTTTTCATCTGATTCTCTTCACATTTTGCATGTGTCTTCTTCCCTACTAGGAGCGGTGCAGTGCCAAATCAAAACTAAAATTGATAAGGGTTTTTTGTGTATGTTTTTTTTTTACGAAGTTCCATTTTTTGGATTAGTCATTTTTCTCAATTCCTCTTTGGGGGTCAAATGCTGTGCAAGAAATGAATATATTGAAAGTAAAAAATAATTCAGTTAGTCAGGGATGCACGGTCGGGGGTATTAGTGAGCCACGCTCACTTTTTTGCTTGTTTTCTATATCTAACATGCTAATTAACACCCTAGTCAAATTGCATTCCCTGAAAGCTGTATAATAGATGAGAAAAGTTCTGTATTTCAATTTTTTAGGGCTACATAATGAATACATTGTAGTATCTTAACTTGTACTTTGTCATAGAAAATTCAAAAACATTATTTTGAATAAATCTAGGTTTGCACTTAAAATGTTAATCGTGGCTTTTTTTTTCTAGTTTCGATTTAAACTTTATATGTCAGGAATAAAAGTTAATATCTTATATGCTTCTAAAAGTTTGTCACCTCTGTTGCATCATTATAACAACACTTTCCCCAACACCAAAAATTGAAATACAAGAATTTCTAAACCCTTAGTAAACACCAAATACATCAAACAAATAAAAAAATAATTAAAAAAAACATTGCATACATTGTCTCTTGTGATGACGAAGTTTTTCAGACAATTTAAGCGATTCTTATCCTTGATACACTTTTGTAGATATGAAAATCTTGTATCTTTCATAAATCAAAAATCTTGTTTTAAATTTTGACTTAATTCTAAATTAAGATGATACATCTCACATACAGGTAGAAGCCTGGAGCTTGAAGGCATTTCTTTACTAGGAAATAAGATTTACTATTTGATGAGATGAGACTGAAGTTATAAAACGCTGAGCTTGGTAAAAATGAAGATTGAACAATGTGGAGTGAAATTTCAAAATAATTAAAGGAGGCATTTGTAAAACGTAAATGAGACAAGTGTGTCAATTTTTCGAATAATCTTAAAAGTGATTGTATTCTAAGATTTTGTTTTATGATATTAAAAAAATCTTGCAATTGAAAGCTTAAAAAGATCAATGATTCAATGATCAATAATGTAAGTCAACTTGAGTGAGTGAGTTATTGCATTGTATTGTTGGCAATTTTTTAGCCATTAGCCTTTTCAAAGCGAAATCCTAGCAACATATTCTCATCCAGACCTACCAAAAGAAGTCGTTTATTGTTAATGCATCATCATGATCTGACTATCAATAGAAGTTCTTCAGCATAAGAGGGCAATATTTGATGATGGCGGTGTTCAGCACTCAGAGAGTAAATCCTCGAATTAATATTTTAATACATAAGCATTTACAATACAATATAATTTTAATGTACAATATTTGATAAATATTTGCTTTGATGACCATTTGATATAAAAGAAAACGATCAAACAGGTAAATATTATAACAAAGCAAATTAATTTCATCAAAGAAATTTCAATTTGTGTGACTGTATGCATTTGGGAATCAAATTGGTATGTGGTCCGAGTTAGAGTTAACCGATTCAGCGCATTCAGTGCATTTCTGTAGCAATGGCTGTGTCTCATTGCCTAGGTGAAAAAAAGGAACTAATTTGGTTGCGGATGGGGTTAAGATGAAGATGTTTCGTTATAGTTTGTGGGACATACAGGCATACAATCTTTTATCTAAATTCCTTCATAAAATCATTATAACTGACTTTATTTACTTAGGATATGTGTAATTAAATATTACATTAATTCTGAGGTTAGCTGATATAGCTCTACTTACATTACTACCTTTGTTAGAATATAACACTATGTATGAAGCCTTGGTGCTGCGGACTATTGATGAATGTTGAAGATGAAGGAATCAGAAAGCAACTTATTTGATCCTCGGTAATGGAATTGGATTAGACGTAATGGAAAATGGATTTGGTGTCATAAATGGATTATGGTATTTACTTAGTGGGAAATTATTCAGTAAAACCTTTAGCTTGAAGGGTATAGGTTACTTTTACCAGTAAAATGAAAATTGCATGATTTTTTTCTCTCCAATCTTGATGGCTTGACATAGTGATGTCAAATTCAATGGCGATAAACTTTTCTATAACTGAGAAAACTCAGTCTCTCACCGTTTAGCATATAATAAAAGGTCTTCGTAATTGGTTGACTCAAGTTTTAGGTAAAGTTCTAATTTTTCCTCGAATCAATTTTGTCCCGTGACTGTCCTGTTTCTTGGCGATATAAAGCCAATCTGACAAGAAAAATGGTATAAAAGGTATTCTTTGTCATTCCTTTTCTCATTCCTGGTTCATTTACAACTTTTTGTTATCAGTTTTTGCTACTCCAAATTCGTGACATTCGATCTAGATAATGGATATGCAAAATGACATGAAATCTTAAACACTACTTATATGCAACAGTTACAACAAAGCAGAACTTGTTGGCAGGAGTACCCACAACAGGTAATAATTGTTCAACATTATCAAAAGGTCGAACAGATCAAACCAATCAAAGAGAAATCCTTGCAACAGATTCTCACCAGACCTTCCCAAAGGAGTCGTTTATTGTTAATGCATCATCATGTTCTGACTATCAATAGAAGTGTTTCAGCATAAGAGGGCAATATTTGGTCAGGATAAAAGTAAGGCGGTAGTTCTAGCAACGTGTTCATCACTGTGAATCACAATTGCTGAAATTGGAGAGTCAATCCATTAAGAGAAAGACGAAGCAACTGTGAATGAATGAATGAAATAATTGATATTTGAATAATTATATAAGCATTTACAATACACTATAATTCTTATGTATAATATTTGATACATATTTCTAAAAACCTGAATTGATGATCATTTGATAAAAAAGAAAACGAACAAACAAGTGAATATTATAACAAAGAAAATAAATTTCTTCAAAGACAACTTATATTTGTGTAACTGTACATATTGTTAGGATGATATATTATTTTCCTTACAAAGCATTCTAATCAATACCCAGGTCAAATTGAAAGGGTTTTTTTCATGTTAAAATGTTTTTCTGTTCAAGTTCGAGTTTTAAATAATTTAATAATAAATGCATAATTTAAGTTCTTAAGCATGTACTTTATTAACTTCATCATAACATTAGTTATAGATAAACGTACATATGCACTAAGGATTAAAATCCAAACCTTCTGACCTAGACTTAGGATCTTACCTCTATCTAGCTTTTGGTCGAAAATGTAAACATTAGAATTGGGGTTGACGTAAATGGGTTGAAGGCCCAAGGGTTTCCCGAATCTCGATTGTTTACATTTTCAAACAAAACCTAGGGAGAATTTTAAATTCATCATATAAACCGAAAAAAAGAATGATAAATTCAGTCAAAATCATAAAATATACACATACTGAAAAGTATTGCACAAACGCAACCAATTATAGACAGCTGCTTGTATAACAGCACACTGTTTTTGTGGGACATTTACAGTTCATTCTGCATGCGATTTATTAATTAAATAGATAGAAACAAACATATATGTATATAGTGAAATAACAATAACATGCACGACACCACAAAATAAACATCAGCTGGTAAAGGAACTGCTTCACAACATAGAATTTGTTAAAATTTCAAAATTGTATTAGTCCAACTGTTTGTTTTGGAATATCTAAAAGTAATGAGTATTGTATGAAACGTCTCCGGGATATTTTATAGAATATACCAGGGTGTTGGGTTGCATTTGTTTGTTTCGGAATATCTAAAATATATCTACAAGTAACTGGTATTGTATTAAATGTCTCCTCCCAAGGAGGTGCGGTTGCATATGCCTCTGAAAGGATGTTTACCATAGGAAAGAATAAGAGTCAAAACGTCAGATGTATATATTTATATATGTTTCAAGAATAAGTGTATGTATCTGGGCTGCTTCTAAACGATTCAGTCACTTTTGATAAATCATTTGATATACGTTCTCATGACAGAAATTTGGGATTGATGAATTTCCAAACCCTTGTTATACATTAAGAAAACCGACAAACAATTGCAATACAGTGTTTACGTTTTAAGAAAACAAGATCATTCATTAATCATTAACGATCCATACACTTGATACATTTTAATAAAGACCAAAATTTCCAAAATTTTCTTATGGGTTTCTTGCAATATAGAGACTCATGGACCAAAATATCACCATATCAATACCAATGACAGTATTAACCGCTGTAATTTTTAAGGAGAGGTTATCCTATTTATTCCTATTTGTTTCAAAAGGTGAATATAGTAACTGCTACAAACATTGATTAGGATGCTATCTATGAGTTAAGAAATATGACTAGAAACAAAAATGACCGAGTAACAATAAGATGCAGAATTCTTAACAATTAACAATTAATGACACAAATCTTTAATAAATTATTCTTAACAGCAAAAACAATATACAAAAAGTTATCAACAAACGTTTTACAGTATCTGACTGAATTATATTATATTAATAGTGTGCAGAATACCACCTTAAACTGTAAGAGCAAAAAAATCCAAAGGATGAAATATGTCTCGTGAATTCTAATGATTAAAACTGATTCACTATCTGGCCGAAGGTAACAATCTGCACACCAAACTCCATTCTCTCCCCACAGAGGCAACTCAGTCATACCTGAATTAGCCTCTGTTCTATTACGCCAAGATCCTGGGGTTCCGGCAGATTGCCCTAGCGGCAAAAAGTTGTAACTTAAAATATCTCCTTTATTTGCAGCCAATGAAAACACCTTTTGGATATCCATGACTTGTGGAGTTCTTAGCGGTCGTATAGTGACAAAGAAAAACATTATGTCTTTATGTTTATTTTTCATTAGCAGTGTGAGAGGGAAAGTATTTGAAAATCTGATAGGGATAGGTTTTTTCATTAGATAGAAACTGTTTTATAATTGTGCAAATTATTATTTGTTTTATGATAGATTTTATTGTACTAATCAACCAAAAAATAACTAATAAGAAGGCAAAAAGCGATGGTTTTTAATGGGAAGAATTACCTCCCCTGGATGTGAAATTTCAACGAAACTTTAACGAACCACACGGAGATGGACGAATGACCACTTTTGAAACGGCGTCGCTGATTGCACAACTAACTTCGATTGCCTCCAATCAGATTTCTACCTTTATGTCCCGTGTATTAGCCGTAATAGAACAGAGGCTAAGGATGAGACCTCATACGCCCTATATTTTTTCATGAATCCTCTCAATCCAATATCATAAATATATACTAGATAAAATGATTAAACAAATGTACTGTACTATTTGAGTTTATGCTTTAGGGATTCAGGTCGGTAAAATATTTGTTTCCCTGTCTCATATGGACTTCTTTTAAAGTAATTGGTAATGAATAAATGTGTATATATTCTATGTTTTTAAGCTACTTCATACCATAAAACTATGTATAAACTCATTTACCTGTATTTGGTGGTTAATGTTTGACACTTATTCATAACTTTAATTGCTATGTTCAAGTCGAGCTTTTGATAGATGTAGCGGTTACATGTACATGGATGTTGAAATAGTGGTGTTATATATCTATATATATCATATATTTCCCTAGTTACAGGTTAAGAGTAAAAAATGGTGTTTATTTGTTTGTTTGAATGTTAAAAAAATAAATCACTCGTTAGCATTAATCTGTTCTGTTTCTTGATTAAATGCCTTTTTATCTCAAATTCATCCGATCTCTTTTGTTTTCACAAATATAGAAATTAATTTGCTGATATTGGAGGACGAAAATACAAAATATTCTTTATGACTGAAAAATGCCATCTCAGCCTTCTGGTTGATATTAAATCTTGTGTATTCAAACAAATAACTTAAGATAGTGAACATACTGAATTGAGAAAGTAAAGCATTTTCTGTTCAATTATACAAAATAGCGGAATGTCGTAATTAGTCAATTTATTTTCTCCTTTTTTTTCCAAATGAAGTTTTTTTTTTTAATTATCCCTTCATAAAATAGCCTGGAGCTTCTGGTGAAAATATTTATAAAATTAAGGGGTGGAAATAGGTTAATCACTCAAAGGTTATTCATAATGTATATAGTTGTAGATATTATTTACAAGCGTTGTTCCAGTGCTCATCACCTCAGAACCTCTAATCCGTATGCTAATGAAATTTAGACAGTCAATGTCATGATCTTTTCAGAAATTCTTTTTAATACAGATTATAGAATCCAGGAGCAAATAATTTTATGTTAATGAAAAATAGATAAGACATGAATGGAAATAGATTTAGACCCTAGCTTTAAGGTAATTGTACAATTCTACCAGGAAATTAAACATGTTGGTTATTAAATATTTTTTGGAAAGTGTTATTTTCATTCAAAGGCTGTTTATTGTCCAACAATGTTTTAAAAGATTCTACATCATATTAGTTATAAAATCATCTTATCACTGAGTAGATACTGTTGATTCCTCTTTGACCCAAATCTTTAGCACCATTTCATCTCTTCTAATCAATTTTCCATTTCCACTTTATTGAGTTATTTGTTTCATTATTCTTTTATCTCAAGCCTTTTAATTGTATTACTAATCAGCTCTAGGCGTTGATATTGATGTTATTTAAGAGGCCGACTTGAAACACGCAGTATGAAGATGGTACTATGAGGAATAAACAAGATCAGTTCTGCCTGTTGGATGATATAAATACAGAAACCGATTCTATAATTGCTGAAAATGATTTCTTCCCCTTGTTTCTTTCTTCCGGAAACGTTATTTTTTTCTAATCCTTATTTTTCCTATTATAAAACATTATAGCCAAAGCCTGCAGCTGTTGAAGATGAAAGAACGCAGGACCAAACACTCCATTCTCTGCAAATGAAAATATTGGACGACATGGATAATGGATTTTAGTCATAAAAAGGAAATGTGGTATTTACTCAGTGCGTAAATAATTCAAGCTGTAGGCTTGAAGGTGGATGTTAACTTGGGACTGAGATGTGTTTATCAAGTTTGCAGTATATTGTCCTATTCTAGACTACAGATTGTTTCATGTACCTAGTGAATATCCAAAATCATTGTCTGCAAAGAGAGAAAAAAAACCAATGAGATACCTTGGCGAGCTAAATACATAGTGTTTATTCCTAATGCAGGATATTTACGATCCCAAAACACACCAGCATGATAACTTCTTTATCATACAGTGTCATTTTAAATTTTATTCGACAAAAATGCTTGATAATACCATTTTGATAATTTCATCGTTTTAAAAGATGAGCGCATTGATATATGCAAATGAACGGTGAAATGACTGCGACAGTGAATTGACAAAATATAATTCCTCCTTATAAATGCCTTTAAATACCATGCAACTTATTAAGTCACAACTCCAACGATTTAACATTTCAAAGTACTATAAAAAACGATGATATTCAAATTAAAAACATTTAAACGTGTCTTTGACGGATTCGAACACACGTTCTATCACCTTCCAGTAACAAAGAGGGCGGGTCTATCTCACTTGGGGCAAGAGTTGCTTCCCTTCGGCTAAGTTGCAATATGGCAGCTTGCGTTACAACGCGCATAAACGGAGATCTAAACTAGAAGATAGGCTGTGCAGTCTCTAATCCAAACTAAACAAGCCTAAAGTCTAAAGAACACTGAAAAACGGTAAAGGAAGTGTTTACACATGAATCTTGAACTGCCTTTGGTACCTGTGAGAAAAATTGTTTGGTCAGTCCATTCCACTCACGATTGCAGTGTTTTTGCACTGCTAAGTCATACATATGGCTAAAGAACCATACAGTTTTGTATATTTTTCTTAAAGTAATCTCTATGTATTTTATAATTTATATGTTCATGTCTCTCCCCGTTACCAAAGGCGTTCAAAATATTAACACTTGTGACGTCATCGGAATTTTCAAAAGAAGTTCCGACCTTGACCTTTGAAATTTGCATCTCTATCCGTACATGACCCGAACGGATATCGAAAATATCCGTTGGCTTTATCATGCCGAGAACACTATCCATTGTATGATAAATTAGATTGCATTGGCAAACTCACAATAATTTCATAGTTGATGTATGCATATGAATTAACAATTTCATTTTAATTCTTGGTGAAAGGAAAGGAGTCTGCTTAATGATGGAAGATATTTATTTTGATCAAATCATTGTCAGCGAAAACACCAAAGGGTAATACTGGACAGAGTTTACGCTTGATATTATTTTTTACTGATTTATTTTTGAGAGTTTCCAGTTTATGATAAGTTGATTATAATATAATATTAATAATAATATATTATAATGATTATAAACTGATGATCCCTCTGACATGGATTCAACTATAAGGTTTTCTATTTATAAGGGCCTACTGAATTATGATCTCTTACCAATGTACCTGACATGGTGTGGTCAGATCCAGTATAGTAATTTAAGTGTTCTACTTTCGCAAATGTAAATTAGTCCACACCCATTAAAAGGAAATCCCTGCATGGGAATATTGACTCATTGAGCAGGTCCCAGGAGAACTCCATTGTTATTGGCTCATAACCTGTATCTTAGGGACAAGTGGTTCAAGAAGTATCATGATTATGGTAAGGTTTGTCTTGTGCCTAGTATTTCTAAACCTTGACAACGATGTATTAAGAAAAAACTGTAATTACATTTTGTGTAATTTACAAGGATTAAGAGCTTTTACTGTAGTACATACAACTTCAGACACATCAAAATGCAATTAAACACCCAACAGAATGAAGTGTAGTGTTCTTCTTCTAAAAGGTCAAACAGATCAAACCCATTAAAAGGAAATCGTTGCTGGGAACTCTCCTAGTGCCAATCATCGGGGAGTCGTTTATTGTTAGTACATCACCGCGACCTGACTGTCATTAGAAGCGTTTGTCAGTTGAGGTGAACTTTTGTGTGTGGATAATGCAGGAAGGTCAAACTGAATGTCAGTAGTTCTAGGGTCTGGTAGAGGAAGACAATCTTTGTGTGTTGATATTGGGATGGTCAGGCTATCAACTAGTTCTGCACTGTGAATCGTCTATATTGGTTTCTGAGCCAATGACATTTTGAAAATCAGAGAGTTAATCTTCAAAGGGATGTTGAGGTGGAAAGCTTTCAATGCTTTAGCAAGTCTTTTATGGGATTTAGTGAAACATATTAACATTTGAACAAAAAACCAACAGCTGACACATGTTTTGATAAATAATGCTTTCACATGTATGTTGTATTACATGTACGTTTTAGATGATGAAAGGGAACGTTGAGATGATTTTTTATGAAAAGAATATGTAGAATGAGAAGAACGACTTAACATTAGTAGTATTCAGGCAATTCGTGAGGAATGTATGTATAATGATTGAGACATGGCAATAGTTGTGCAAAACAATAGGAAGCTGTATGTATTGTGTTACCATAAGTAATATTATACAGTTCAGGAACAAACTAATTTCACTTTATTGCTATGATAAATCACAATCACATAAAATCACAGAACATTTTATGCCTGGAACTACTAAATATGTTTGTTGAAGATGAAAAAATCAGAAATCAGATAGTTCAATTATCTGATTATTGAAAATAGATCAAACATGATGGAAAATGAATAACACGTCATAAAGTGATTTGTGGTATCTTCAAAGAGAGATTATTCAGATAAAGCCCCAAGCTAAATGAAATCATAAACGTTAACAAGGAAACAAATTGTTGGCTTTGCAAATTAGTCATCAATATTTTCTTTAATGCGAGTCAAAATGTCAATATTTGTAAAATGTGAATATTTCACAAAGCAAGTAAATATTAACAGGCATAATAGACAATCCGAAAACAGGAAATTCAATTATGTATTATCAAATGATAGATCAGGCATAATTGAAAGTAGATTTCTATCCTGGTGCTGATTTAGACAGAACAGCAATTGACAATAAAATAATAAAATAAGATTTGTGGGCAAAGTAAACTAGTTATTTTGTTTCTTTAAAACGAATCAATATATTATGGATATCTTAAAGGGGCAGTAGCACGTTTTTAGAAGGGATATAAGGTGATATCAGGAAAATGAAAATTAATGGTTCCAAGTGAAAGACAACGTTTTCAAACTAACTAGAGCAGTAATAATTCAAAAATATAACGTAAAGTTTAGCAATGCGATTCCTTTTTCTTACACAAAATGAATTAAAGGTGTTCACACAAAATGGCCGCCAATGGATTTTATGTGAATCTTCATACTTTGTCCTCTGACTATGGATGGTTAGCTTGTGTAATGAAATTTTTTACACTGTCAACAAAATACATTTAGCATTAACTTACACTTATGAGCGAAAAAATTGAAATATAAAATTATCAAAAAACGTGCTACTGCCCCTTTAAAACCTATTTAAGGAAAATATATGCAGATGAGCACAAATGTCTGGGAAGCATTAGTCACAGAGGTGATGACTGAGTCATAAAAAAGAAGATGTTTGTCCTTCCACAAGGCAATAAAAGTTTATGTTATGTGTTTAATTGCTTGAAAGCAAGCTTGAATGATGAAATCTTGAAAAACGTCTTTTGAAATTGATTCAAATTATATATTTTTATATGACCTTTTTAGTTATTGAACTTGATTATTAAGTTTAAGAAGACAAATCTCAAATGTGTCTTAATTCTGAAGAAAATCAAATTGATCTAGATTTCCTGAATTTAGAAAAAAAAGATGATGAATAACAAGAAATCGCACTAATAATTTAATCGACTTATCTCAGTAATGGAGTGAAGTGTTCATAGATTATAAGACCTAAATGTATGTCATTCTTTCGTAAAAGCGTCTTAGTATTCATAAATATATTAATCAATAAATTTCATTTATATCACTCATAACAACCAATAAATCATAATGATGTTGTATTATAAACACTATAAAATAATCCCTCACTTTAACGTGAGCACTCAAAGGCAGTGTCTCTAGATGCAGACAATCCTATTTGTTTGTTGATGCTGACAGAATGTACAAATAACCATAATCATCAGAAAATAAAAACACAGCTCATATATGTATAATGAGAAATTTGGTTTGTGTATTAGATTGGGGTGTGGTACTCTCCAAGATACAGTTCTCAGTTGAAGTGAATACTTTGACGTTCAAGAGGAAATTGAACAAATTCCTTTCAAACTCAACTTCCTTAAATTGCATTGATATCAATAAGGAAATGCAATTCAGCAGGAAATTAACTCATTTTACTCATAAAACAACATCAGAGAAGCTTTGAGCTGTATGAGATGAAAGACAGAAAAATCATACTGCTTTGATCTCAAAATGGAAAATGGAAGAGGCATAACGTAAAATGGATCTATATTTTGTGCAATCTATTGATGTGCGTTATTCATAAATGTAGATCATTGCTCTTTAAGTACTTTGTGGTCTCAAACAAACGTATACATATAGGTCAGATGTTAATAAACTATTCAAATCAACATTAATCAAACCACATAATGAGTATTAACCTTCACTTGTTCAAGTTTTCATGGTTCTTAAGTTCTTTAAGTGAATAAAGAGTATGCTTTGTGAGATTTCTGCATGGTCTTAAAAAACACAAACTTAATAATGTTGATATTTACACGATATCTTTTCTTTGTATTTCTGATTCAAGCCTATGATAACATCAAAAAAATATTCAATAAAGCTGACTCATTTTGAATGCTTCATTCAATGGAATATGTCTTAAATGTTTGGAATTAGATTTTTATATTCCTCGACGATTTTGCTTTTTCGATATGGTTTATGTTTATATCTGGGTTATGATTTATATGTAAATTTCAAAAGTGTTTAGGATTGATCAGAAACATTTTGCATGAAATCGGATTCTTAAAGTGAATATTGCTAAGAGAAAAACATAATTGGTTTGCATAGTTGATAATCACCCAAAACTTATCTTCAGAGTAATGGGTTCTATAACATGGACTAAAACCAATCCCTGTGGTTTTGGGGATTTAATATTAATCTATCTTAAATAATCACATCAGGTGAGCTGGCGAAAACTGTACTACTTTATTCTATCAAATAGTGGACAGATAGAATAAAAAATTAGTGAAAACTGTTTTCTTTGTTCCAGTGATATGTTTGCCTGAAGTCCTCACTTCAAAAGGCTTAACTTAAGTAAACAGAGTGTCAATCCACTCAGGTAAATTCCATTACCATACTGGTATTGGACAAGTTACGATTTGATCTATGCTGTGTTAATGTTCCTTTGGATGTTGCAGGCGACTTCACGGACATTAGAAACAAGCTTAAAGTCAACAGAATGCCGCTTAGCTCCCAGATGTCTCATTATTAAGTTTTTCTAAAGAAGACGTTAAAAAATTTGGAAACCCTCTTAAAAATGGTAAATTGCTCGAAAATCATTGTCCTCTTGGAAAAAAGAGTACTCCATGTACTAAAGAGGTTCTGCATTGTTTTATATAAAAATAAAATTGTATATTCTAAATATGTCCTCTCTTACTAGGCGTTAACACAATCTCATACTCCAATGCAGAAACTCTTTTAATTAAACATTTTAATCATCAAGACTGAATCAACAGGAGATTATATCATTTTTATTTTTTTATTTTTTTATTTCATTTTTTTAAATTACAAGAAGCAAGAGATTATACCATTTCTTGACTATGGAGTCATTTCTCATATAATAGTTGTTAAAATAGCATAGTCAATCTTGAGGACAGTATTTGAAAAAAGCATATTAACACAGTTGGTCGATAAGGATCCATGCAAAAGAAAAACTGTGGGGCTGTAAGCATTGATAGTCTGTGCTCATTTTGCTTTTTCTAAAATGCTAACAAAATACTCTTGGTATCAGAGTCTTATAGATATAAAACACTATAGTGAGATGACAGTGATCATAATGAAGTTCAGCTAGGAAATATGTCTGACTGCAAGTTATGTGAATTAAGGAATAACAAGGAACATTATCAAGGATGGAAGATATTTTAAAATGTGGGCCCTTTTGAATAACTTTCGATGTTTGGCGTACTTATTTATGTTGGCGTTTGGTGTTACTCTTATCTCAAAACGCTGCTTGATACAACATTTTATATATTACAAACGTGTTCATTTATATCATTCAAAATATCAAAGTCACAACAAGTTTACAAAATAATAAGTACTTGTATAGCAAATCGTTTAAAAAAAACTTTTAAAATTGACTTTGAAAAAGCCTTTGATACAGTCTCCAATGATTTTATTAACATAGTTCTTAACAAATTTGGTTTTGGTCCACAAATAATACAATGGATAAATTCTCTTACATATCAAACAACCTCTTGTGTGATACAAAATGGGTATTTGTCTGAATTTTTTAATAATGAAAGGGGCTGTAGACATGGTTACCCTTTGTCACCCTACCTTTTCCTCTTTGTAGCTGAAATCCTAGGTTGTATGATAAGAAAGAATGATAAGATTAAAGGTATAGTTATTGACGACGAAGAATATAAATTAGGTCAATATGCAGATGATACAGAATTATTCCTAGATGGCACTGAAGACAGCTTATATGAAGCGATTGAAACGCTCAATTTATTTTATAAGATGTCAGGTCTAAAAATGAATATAAATAAGACTAAAGCAATTTGGATTGGCTCAATGGCAGGCAATGTAAACATCTTATGTTCTGATTTGCAAATTGAATGGTATAATGGAGAATTTGAGGTTCTAGGAATTAAATTTACTCCAACTCTTGAGGATTTATGGGTAATCAACACAAGAAAGAGGATTAGAAGAAATAAATAGATTATTAGCAGTATGGAGAAAAAGAAATCTAACTTTGATTGGAAAGATCACTGTCATCAAGACCCTAGTCCTTTCTAAACTTGTACATATTTTCAGTTCATTACCTAATCCCCCAGATGACTTTATCAAAACTCTTGAACAATCCTTTTTTAAGATTATTTTGAATGATAAAAAGGACAAGATAAAAAGAAGTACTCTTAAAAGTTTAAAGACAAAAGGGGGTTTGGAAATGGTGGATATAAAAACATTCATTGAAGCTCTAAAATTATCTTGTCTAAGACTCTATGTTAAAGGATCATCAAATAGTAACCCCGGTAATATACCATATCATTTTTTATTTCATAATGGGGCAAACATTGATAAAATATTTAGTTTTGAAAATCCATTTTGGAAAGATGTTATGAAAGCATGGAATAGCTATTGCAGAAAATTCAGTGCTGATCGGGATAATATTGATGATATTCTTGCAGAGCCGTTATGGCTTAATCATAATTATAAAAATTCTTCCCATATTATTAGAAATTGGGCAAAAAATGATATTTTGACAATAAAAGACTTATGTGATGAAAGTGGAATCATGACATTTGAGAAATTCCAATCAAAATATAAGATTAGTGGGACAATATTGGACTATCATTAGTTACTTCATATTATCCCCAATTGTTGGAAGGATGTTATAAATTGTACAAGAAACATTCCGATTTATAATTTATACACTAGTTTTTACCAAAGAAATATTATGAAATGTACAAAAGGTTCAAAAATCTTTTATAATAGGTTGATTAACAATGATGAAAACATTAAAATTTGCAAAAAGTGGGAATCTATGTTTGATGATTATCAATTAGACTGGGAAAATATTTTCAGTTCTTATAGATATAGAATGAAAGATGTGAAACTGATAGATTTTCAATATAGATTCCTGCAAAGATAACTGGCTGATAAGGATATTTGTAGTTTTTGTAATGTTGAATCTGAAAGCCTCTGTCATGTTTATTGGGAATGTTGTGTAACAAAACAATTTTGGAATGATCTGGAGCTATGGTCAAACTATAATTTACATCATAAAATAACATTTTCAAAGTATTCAATCTGGTTTGTTACTTTTGATAATAATATTTTGATCAATCAAATTGTTTTAATGGCAAAGAAATATATAAATTTATGTAATATTAAGAATTTGCTATAACATTTTAGCAACTATTTGAATATCTTAAAGGACATTTACCATGTTGAAAAATTTATTTTCAAAAGAACTGATGAAATGTATAAATTTAACAACAAATGGAAAACTCTAGTGAACAAATTTGATAAATAACATCCTCCATAGCTCCATGCTCATGATTTTTATACTACAGTTATATCATGTTATACCATTTTGTATATCTTACTTTATTGTATTGTAACTTAACATTATATCATGACGATGCATCATATTTGTCTGTACGATCTTACCATTGGGAACAAATAAAACAAAATAATAAAAAAGTTTAACAATATGGTCTATGTATTTCTCAATTTGTTTACTAATATTAAGTTTCCTTATGCTAGGCAGACGTGGAACCCATAAATTTAAGTTGAATCAACAGGCACTTTATTACATGTTCTTTCCCAGTGGTTCAAAGTGAACTATACGCCAAGAGCATCTGATATATATATGATTTACAAAATCAATGCTCCTGAAGTGGATACAATGCAGAAAGTCACAAGTTTTATGATGATAAAAGAAATGAGATCATGATCAAATACCATAATCTATACACTTTTTAATCTTTTTACTGTGGGACTGGGGATGTATGTGTTTCTTTCAATGTAGGGAAACATCAACCTGTATTTCAAACTTCTTTAACACATAGTAGGCGAAACTATGTACCAAAATATAACCACATCAATGCCAATGATTGAATCAACCACTATATCTATTTTTAATTTATAGATGAGTTTTTCTTCATCTTTATTTTGTTTCAAAAAGTGTATGTATGAACTCCTACAGACATTTATTAGGATGCTTTCTATGAATCAAGAAATATGACTAGAAACAAAAATGATTGAGGAAATTGAAGACTGAGGAATAGTAAGATGCAGACAGGAAATGTTAACAATAGCTTAAGGTTATTGACACAAATTTTGACTAAATGATTCTGAAACTAAACAGTTTGTACAACATAAACAATTTACAAAAACTTATCAAAATAATTTTTATGGGTTACATTATCTGACTGCATAAAATGTCTAAATAGTGTGTAGAATAGCATCTTTGAAATAAAAGAATTAAAAGATACAAAGCATAAAGTATTTTTCGTGAATTCGTTTTGATTAAATAATGATTCACTATCAGGCGGAAGGTAATTATCTGCACGTTCAAACGTAAAGTTACATATGAAGGATCTAGAAGTTGACAGACTTAATCAATCAATTATTCTCCAGGCATGCCATATGATTATCTACGATTTCACTGTCTAACTGAAGGCATTAACGTACCAATCCTTCTGTCTGTGATTCAGATTACAACTTCCCAAAACCTCAGGAAATTAATATCTCTGTAAGTGAACTTTTGTTCAAGCAATGTCAGGACGAGACCCCCTACATATTTTCATCATTCACAAACCTGTTTATTCAATATCATAAATACACACTAAATGCAAAATTATTAAACAAATTAATGTACTATTTGAATTAATGCTTCGGGTAGGTAAGATATATTGATTTCTTTTTACATAATTGATAACAAATAAATGTGTATATATCATTTATATGTGTTTCTTAAAGCTATCAATTATGTCCATAAAACTTCAGTATAAACTCAACTGTATTGACTTTGTAAACAGCATTTATTTACCTGCATGTTAATTGAAATATTTAATATTTGGTATGCCTTTTTATCCCAAATTCATACGTGTCTTTTGTTTTGCACAAATATAGAAACTCTTACTGATATTGGAGGACGAAAATACAAACTATTTCTATGACTGAAAATTGCCATCTCAAGCCTTCTGGTTGACATTAAAGCTCTTTGCAGTATTGCTATATTGCAGTATATGTTAGATTCCCCTTGTGCCCCCCTTTCAGAAACGTTACTATTTGCTAATCCTTATTTTTCCTGTTATGAAACATAATAGACAAAGCCCACAGCTGTTGAAGATGAAAGCAGACAGAAACAAACACTCGTTTTCTGCATATGAAAAAGATATTGACGACGCAGATAATGTATTTTTGTCATAAAAACGAAATGTGGCATTTACTCTGTGAGAAAGTAGTTCAAGCTGTAGGCTTAGGATATTAGATGTGTTTATCAAGTAAGTAGCATATGGTGTCATTCTTAACTAGAGATTGTATCATGTTTTAGTTTAAACATATTTTCTTCATCAGAAAAGGATTGGGTACAAGTTATACAACTTAGAAAACCCTCTCCCTAATATGAACATTAAATATTATTTGCATTCGTTTAACAAGATGACAGAAGAGAACAGATAACATACAAAACTGATACAATAATTATGTTTGACTTATGTAGGTTTCATATCATTTTGTATGTTGTAAAATAAACAAAGTTTGCGTTTTCACCTGCGTTCAGCCAATGGTGTCCAACCAGTTTCACAATACAAATATTCATGATGAGTATATCTTGGTAAACTGTTCTTCATCTTCTTTGGAATAACACATCATAAATATTCTAAGATTACAAGACACAAACTAATGTAACTTGATGTTCAACGACTCAATTGTTCTTTAAAAGACGTTATAACAATTCGCTATAACTTTTTTGAGCAATAATTCATAATGTTTCTTCAACATAATTCAAGTTCCATGGATTTGGAGTTATTTTATATTACTTTGTTTAACTTTATCGAATTTAACTATATAATGTCTTTGAAATAAGCTTTAACTCTTTTTCAAATTCTCATGGTTTCAGCGCACTAAGACTTATTAAAACATTTCTGAAACGATAGCTAGGAAATGTTTCAACACTGAATGATATGTTCAATAATTAATGGAGTATTTGTAGTGACAGCTTGAAACTCATCAACTTCTTAACTCACATGGTCAAGGAAAGTAAAATTGTAATCGTGAAGAGTTTTTGAACAGGTTTTAGAGCTTTTAAATATTCACACATTAACTCTTTATCATTACAATCAACAAATGATATTTCTTCGAAATCAAGATTGCTTTTGTGTTGGTAAATTGTAAAAATCAATATTGCAAAATAAAGGAAGTTTCCTTTAGTTACGATTTCTGTTGTGTTGCATGTATTTACAAAATCCTTAGAAATCTTTAAGGACCCTTCTTTTATATTCTTCCCTTCCCTTATGATGATAATTTCCTTACTTAAATCGTATCATAGTACTTGGAGTTGCAGAAAGATGCATTTCATGATTAATAATTGTGCTGACTGAATGAAAAGAAACACATTTCATAAGTTCTTGATTTTGTGTTATTGGTTGGGTTCTTTCTATCTCTTTAGTAAAGAGGAAATTGGACAAATTCTAATCAAACATGGATATCATTCAACTTCCTTAGGTAACATTGTTATGAGTTAGGAAATCCAGCAGGAAATTAACTCATTTTACTCATAAAACATCACAGAACCCTGAAGCTGTACAGATGAAAGACTCGGTGAACAGATAATGTTTTCATCTTGAAATAAAATTAGGATGAAGCATAATGAAGGATTGGTCCTTTTGCCCTTTGTTTTTGTGTGGTATTTGAATTTAGATACTTCTATTTCTTCTCGAGATCTTAAAGAACTCACCTACAGGTACTGACATGTGTATAATTGAAATCAATATTTGACATAGTACACAATTAACATTATCATTCACTTGATGAAGAATTCATTTCTACTAAATCTTTTAATTTCTTACGGCAAATAAAGAACCGTTTCCATATTCCTTATCCAATTAAATAAGGAGGTTTAAGGTTTGAATCCCCCAAAAATGAATTTGTAATATTTTACATTTGATTGCTTGGGCAAACTCAAACAAATTCCATCGTTGATGCAAATGATTAAACGATATCATTTTAATTCTTGGTGAAAGGAAAGGAGTTTGCATAATGATTGAAGATATTTATTTATCATTGTCAGTGAAACAAGCAAGGACTGTTGCTGGACAGAATTTAAGCTTGACAACAATTTCTACTGATTTATTCTCGAACTGGAAAGCTTTCAGTTTATCATATGTTGCATGCATATAAACTTCTCATTTAACTATAATGTTTTGTAAGGATCTTACGAATGATCTGCCAATGGACCTGACATCGCTTTTACAGTACTATAAATGCAGGAGCAATGGAAGGTAATGAAAGGGTTCTCACTGAGCAGGTCCAGGAAGAACTCGTTATTGGTTCATTACCTGTATCTAAGGGACAAGTGGTTCAAGAAGTATCAGGATTATGGTAAGGTTTGTCTTTTGCCAAGTACTTCTAAACCTTGACAACAATGTCTAAAAAAAGGTTATTACATTTTGTGTAATTTCCAATGCTTAGCAGCTTTTCCTGTAATACAAACAACTTTAGACACATCAATTTGCAATGAGACATTCCACAGAATGAAGTGTAATGTTCTTCTTCTAAAAGGTCAAACAGATCAAAACCATTCAAAGGAAATCGTTGTTGGGAGCTCTCCTACTGCCAATCATCAGCGAGTCGTTTATTGTTAGTAAATCACCGTGACCTGACTGTCATTAGAAGCGTTTGTCAGTTGAGGTGAACTTTTGTGTGTGGATAATGCGGGAAGGTCAAACTGAATGTCAGTAGTTCTAGGGTCTGGCAGAGGAAGAACATCTTTTGGGATGGATGGGATGGTCAGGCTATCAACTTGTTCAGCACTGCGAATCGTCTATATTGGTTTCTTTGGTTATTCAATAGCCAAATGATAGTTCAGACACAAATCACAAATAAATCACAGTTAATGCCTGGAACTACTAAATATGTTTGTTAAAGATGAAAGAATATGAATACAGATAATTAGCTGATAATGAAAAATAGACCAAATATAATGGAAAATGGATAACACGCCATAAATTGATTTCTGATATCTTCCAATGATGATAACTCAGATAAAGCCCCAAGCTAGAAGGCAATCATAGCCGTTAACAAGGAAACAAATTGTTTGTTTTGTAAATTAGTCATCACTATTTTCTTTGATTCGAGTCAATTTATCAATATTTGTAAAATGTGAATATTCAACAGTGCAAGTCAATCTTAACAGGCATAAAAGAAAATCAGAAAACAGATAATTTAATCTTGATTATATTATCAAATGATAGATCAGACATAATTGAAAATAGATTTCTTTCCTGGTGCTGATTTAGACAGAACGGCAATCGACAATAAAATAATAAAATAAGATTTGTGGGCAAAGTAAACTAGTTATTCTGTTTCTTTAAAATGAATCAATGTATTATGGATATCTTAAAACCTATTTAAGGAAAATCTATGCAGATGAGCACACATGTCTGAGATGCATAAGTCACAGAGGTGATGTGTTTACTTGCTTGAAAGCAAGCTTGAATGATAAAATCTTGAAAAACGTCTTTTGAAATTGATTCAAATTATATATAGAGAATCTCACCCAAGTGTCTTCTGATATCAAATATATCAACAAAAGTTGATAAAAGTAACAAAGTATTTTACTTTTATCAACGAGTGTTGATATATTTGATATCAGAAGACACGAGGGTGAGATTATATTTATCATTCAAAATCATTTTTCATCATGTAAGCATGAAACATCTACAGCTTTGAACACTGCATAGCCCTAAAACTCCTTAACCAGTGATGTCATAGCATTGTGACGTCATCGTGTTAATGACATCATATCATTGTGACGTCGTTGTGTCTATGATGTCATAGCACTGTGACGTCATTACTGATGATGTAAAACGTTTGTGATGTCATGTATTTTCTGTTTAAATGGCATTGTTCAAAATCTACTGTCAAAGCGATATCTACTAGAAGATATCGCTTGATCCTCCACAAGCGATATCTCCTGTGGAACACAGTTTTGGATGATTAATTTATATATAACCTTTTTAGTTATTGAACTGGATTATTAACTTTAAGAAGACAAATCTCAAATGGGTCTTTATTCTGCAGAAAATCGAATTGATCTAGATTTGCTGAATTTAGAAAAAAAAGATGATGAATAACAAGAAATAGCCCTGATAATTTTATAGACTTTTCTCATCAATCGAGTTAAAATATTATAAAGCCTAAATATATTTTATTCCTTCGTAAAAGCTTCTTAGTATTCATAAATATATTAGTCAATTAATGTTATATCATTATAAACAACCTATAAATCATAATGATGTTTTATTTATAAAATCGACTTATCTCATTAATGGAGTGAAGTGTTCATAGATTATAAGACCTAAATGTATATAATTCTTTCGTAAAAGCGTCTTAGTATTCATAAATATATTATTCAATTAATGTTATATCACTCATAACAACCAATAAATCATAATGATGTTGTATCATAAACATTATAAAATAATCCCTCACTTTAACATGAGCACTCAAAGTCAGTGTCTATAGCTGCAGACAATCCTATTTGTTTGTTGAAGCTGACAGAATGTACAAATAACCATAATCATCAGAAAATAAAAACACAGATCATATATGTATAATGAGAATGAGGTTTGTGTATTAGATTGGGGTGTGGTACTCTCAAAGATAAAGTTCTCAGTTGAAGTGAATACTTTGACTTTCAAGAGGATATTGAACAAATTCCTTTCAAACTCAAATTCCTTAAATTGCATTGATATCAATAAGGAAATGCAATTCAGCAGGAAATTAACTCATTTTACTCATAAAATAACATCAGAGAAGCTTTGAGCTGTAAAAGATGAAAGACTCAGGAAAAAGATAGTGCTTTGATCTCAAAATGGAAATAGAAGAGGCATAATGTAAAATAGATCTATATTTTGTGCAAATTATTGATGTGTGTTATTCATAAACGTAGATCATTGCTCTTTAAAGACTTTGTGCTCTCATATAAACGAACACAAATGGTTCAGATTTTAATCAACAATTCAAATCAACATTAATCAAACCACACAATGAGCATTAACCTTTACTTGTTCAAGTTTTCAAGGTACTAAAGTTCTTTAAGTGAATAAAGAGTATGCTTTGTGAGATTTCTGCATGGTCTTAAAAAACTCAAACTTTAAAAATAATGTTGATATTTTCACGAATATGACTTTTCTTTGTTTTTCAGATTCAAGCCTATAATAAAAAATCTAATACAAATTCAATACATCTGGCTCATTTTGAATGCTTCATTTAATGAAATGTGGTTTAAATAATTGGAATTTGATGTTTATATTCCTCAACGATTTTGCTTTTTTGATATGGTTTATGTTTATATCTGGGTTATGATTTATATGTAAATTTCAAAAGTGTTTAGGATTGATCAGAAACATTTTGCATGAAATCGGATTCTTAAAATGAATATTGCTAAGAGAAAAAAAAATGATTTGCATAGCTGATAATCATCCAAAACTTATCCTCAAAGTACGAGGTTTTATGACATGGAATGAAACCAGTCCGTTTTTTTTCTGGATGTATTATTAAGTAATCTTTAAATAACCACTTGGGCTGGTGACACCGCTGCAGAATACTGTACTAATTAATCCCATCAAATAGGGTACACATGGTAAAACGAAACGTTTCTTAAAAAATAAAAATAGTGAAAACTGTTTTCTTCGCTCCAGTGATATGCTGGCCTGTAGTCCTCAGTTCAAATGTCTCAACTTCAGTAAACAGAGTACCAATCCACTTAAGGAAATTCCATTACCATACTGGTTTTGGGCAAGTTACGATTTGATCTATGCTGTCTTAATGTTCCTTTGGGTGTTGCAGGCGACTTCACAGACAGAAGAAACTAACTTAAAGTCAACAGAATGCTGCTAAGCTCCCGGATATCTCATCACTGAGTGTTTCTTAAGAAGACTTTACGGGAACCCTGTCTAAACATCCTGAATTAGTTATGTAACATTGTCCTCTTGGAAAAAGAGTTCTCCATGTACGAAAGAGGTTCTGCATTTTTTAAATGTTTAAAATAAAAATATGATTACAGCTGTATATCTGATATAATTGTCATTGTTTAGTAAGTATCAAAATGATCTTATACTCCGAGTTCTCTGTGAAGACATCATTTCAATTAAACATTTTAACCACTAACACTAAATCAACTGGAGATTAAACCATTTATATACTATGGCGTAACTTATTATAATAATTGTATTGTTTTATAATCACCTGTTTTTGAAATGAGCATGTTCCATTACCATAAACACATTTGATGCATACACTTTTTTGATCTAGCTAACCGCTGGCATGTCTGTAGAAAACCTTTAATCGACCCTCGAGATTTGAACAATGGGCAGTTTTGGTATTCATTCTGATAATGATTCATGAACCACCATGTTCTATGTTGCAGTACATGTCAGATTCTCCTTGTGCCTCCCATACAGAAACGTTACTATTTTCTAATCCTTATTTTTCCTGTTATGAAACATAATAGACAAAGCCCACAGCTGTTGAAGATGAAAGGAGACAGAAACAAATACTCATTTTCTGCATATGAAAAAGATATTGACGACGCGGATAATGGATTTTTGGCATAAAAACGAAATGTGGCATTTACTCAGTGAGAAAGTAATTCAAGCTGTAGGCTTAGGAAATTAGATGTGTTTATCAAGTAAGTAGCATATGGTGACATTCTTAACTAGAGATTGTATCATGTACCTATCGAATATCTAAAATCTTCTATATTGTCTGCATAGCGAGAATAATAAACAATAGATTCATAACTTCCAAATACATTTGACAATTAGGATAAAAACACTTTAATCATCAACCTCTAAAATCTCTTTGGTGTTTCATCGTCTTTGGAATAACACATCGTAAATATTCTAAGATTAAAAGACACAAACTAATGTAACTTGATGTTCAACGACTTGATTGTCCTTTACAAAACGTAATAAAAATTCGCTATAACATGTTTAAGCAATAGTTCGTAATGTTTCTTCAAAATAATTCAAGTTCCAAGGATATGGAGTTATTTCATATTACCTTTTTTAACTTTATCGAATGGAACTACACAATGTATTGGAAATAAGCTTTAACTCTTCTTCAAATTCTCATGGTTTCAGCACACTAAGACGTATTAAAATATTTGGAAATGTTTCAACACTGAATGATATGTTCAATAATTAATGGAGTATTTGTAGTGACAGCTTGAAACTCATCAACTTCTTAACTCACATGGTCAAGGAAAGTAAAATTGTAATCGTGAAGAGTTTTTGAACAGGTTTTAGAGCTTTTAAATATTCACACATTAACTCTTTATCATTACAATCAACAAATGATATTTCTTCAAAGTCAAGATTGTTTTTGTGTTGGTAATTTGTTAAAATCAATATGGCAAAATAAAGGAAGTTTCCTTTAGTTACGATTTCTGTTGTGTTGCATGTATTTACACAAAGTCCTTAACAATCTTTAAGGACCCTTCTATTATTTTCTTTCCTTCCCTTATGATGATAATTTCCTAACTAAAATCTTATCATAGTACTTAGAGTTGCAGAAATATTCATTTCATGATTAATAATTGTGCTGACTGAATGAAAAGAACACATTTCATAAGTTATTGACTTTGTGTTATTGGTTGGGTTCTTCAATCTCTTTAGTAAAGAAGAAATTGGAAAAATTCTAATCAAACATTGATATCATTCAACTTCCTTAGGTTACATTGTTATGAGTTAGGAAATCCAGCAGGAAATTGACTCATTTACTCATAAAACATCACAGAACCCTGAAGCTGTACAGATGAGGGATTTGGTGAACAGATAATGCATTCATCTTGCAATAGAAGTTAGATGAAGCATTATGAAGAATAGGTCCTTTTGCCTTTTGTTTTTGTGTGGTACTTGAATTTAGATACCTTGGTTTATCCTCCAGATCTTTAAGGACTCATATACAGGTGCTTATATTGGAAATAGTTCGCAATTAACATTATCATTCACTTTATGAAGAAATCATTCCTACTAAAATCATTTAAGGTTCAATAACTCAGGCTCGAATAAGCAAACATAAAATATCTGCTACGAAGCTACTACACAATTTTAAATATAAGGAGAAATACATGTACAGCATAAAATGTTCCTCCGACCATGTGTTCCCTTATATGTGACTTTTAAAACCTATGTTTTTTAGGAACTTATAGAGAAAAAAATTGGCAATCAGAGACTTTTAAAGAAAAGTACTTATCAACTGTTATAACACAACAAAAACTTTTGCAACAACATTCTTTAGGAGCCCATATCTCTTTTACAGGGATCCTCCAAGTGGTTCCTTTTCCGGTAGCCTTTCCCATTTGATTTCTTAGGTAAACTCACACTATTTTCATGGTTGATGCTAAATTACACAATATCATTTTAATTCTTAGTGAAAGGAGTCTGTATAATGATAGAAGATATTTATGTTGATGAAGTCATTGTAAGCGAAAACAACATTTACTGTTTCTGGACAGAATTTACACTTGACAACAATTTCTACTGATTTCTTATCGAACTAGAAAGCTTTCAGTTTATCATATGCTGCATGCATATAAACTTCACTTGCGCAGATTGAACCTTTATATTGTGTAAGCATCTACTGAATGATCTGCCAATGTACCTGACATCACTTTGACAGTTCTATAAATGCAGGATCAATGGAGTGTAATGAAAGGTTTCAACTTCAATTGGTCTAAATCCATTACATTTTGTGTAATTTCCAATGCTTAGCAGCTTTTCCTGAATTACATACAACTTCAGACGCATCAAATTGCAATTAAACATCCCACAGAATGAAGTGTAATGTCCTTCTTCTAAAAGGGCAAACAGATCAAACCCATTAAAAGGAAATCGTTGTTGGGAGCTCTCCTACTGCCAATCATCAGGGAGTCGTTTATTGTTAGTACATCACCACGACCTGACTGTCATTAGAAGCGTTTGTCAGCTGAGGTGAACTTTTGTGTGTGGAGAATGTGGGAAGGTCAAGCTGAATGTCAGTATTTATAGGGTTTGGCAGAGGAAGACAATCTTTGTGTGTTTATATTGCGGGATGGTCAAACTGTCAAATTGTTCTGCTCTGTGAGTCGTCTTTATGGTTCCGGAGCCAATGTCATTATGAAAATCAAAGAGTTCATTTTCAAATGGTGGTGAGGTGAAAACCTTACAATGCTATAGCAAGTTCTTTATGGGATTTGTTTAGGGAAGCATATTTACACTATCACAACAAATCAACAGCTCACTCATGTTTTAATAAACAGGTCAACATTAAAATATTTGCTTTCACATGTATGTTATATTACGGTTTAGATGATGAAAGGGAACGTTGAGATGAAATATTTTAAAAAGAATATATAGAATGACAAGAACGACTTAACATTAGTATTATTAAGGCAATATGTGAGGAATGTATGAGACATGGCAATAGTGGTGCAAAACAATAGGAAGCTGCATGTATTGTGTTCCCGTAAGTACTTTTCTACAGTTAAAGATGCTGTATCATACTTGCAAGCGGTTCAGGATGCAACTTAGCTATTGAGAAATGAAATACATCACTTTGTAGAAAAATCTTTCGTCGAAATTTTGATAACATATTTAGATTGTTTAATCAACAATAACATACTTATTTCGACGCTTCAAGCACAGTACCCCTCGTGGAAAGGGCATGTCATTTTGTGAACCCGCTTTCGGTGACATAATCATTATCCTTGTAGGATTTACACCGTGTCTCAACTACCGTAATTGTGTTCGATGGGTATTAACATTGACAGCAACGAATACCTAATTCGGAGAAAAAGAATATAAAATCTAGTTGAGCGCGACAAAGACTGGTTTCAAGCGCATATTTAGAAACCGGAAGTTGTGAAATGGCCACACTTGATTCGCCCTTATGTCGTCTGCCGTTTCTGTATTTTTTGGTAAATTATCTCCTATTTGATGAATTTTGGTCCGATTTTCTCAAGGTTGGTCGCTAAATTTTTCTAAAAATACAACGTATACATTAAAAATACTTTAAAAAATATTGCAAGTATGATATTGCATCTTTAAGGAACAAACTAGTTTTGCTTTATTGCCATTATAAATCACAATTACAAATAAATCACAGTTAATGCCTGGAGCTACTGAATATGTTTGTTGAAGATAAAAGAATAAGAAAACAGATAATTCAATTAGCTGATAATGAAAAATAGACCAAATATAATGGAAAATGGATAACACGTCATAAATTGATTTCTGATATCTTCCAAAGATGATAACTCAGATAAAGCCCCAAGCTAGAAGGCAATCAAAGCCATTAACAAGGAGACAAATTGTTTTATTTGCTAATTAGTCATCAATATTTTCTTTGATGCGAGTCAATATGTCAATATTTGTAAAATGTTAATATTCCACAGAGGAAGTCAATCTTAACAGGCATAAAAGAAAATCAGAAAACAGATAATTCAATTATGTATTATCAAATGATAGATCAGACATAATTGAAAATAGATTTTAATCCTGGTACTGATTTAGACAGAACAGCAATTGACAATAAAATGATAAAATAAGATTTGTATGAATCAGAGTTAATCGAGTTAAGTGGACATATATTATAAAAGCTATATATATTTCATTCCTTCGTTAAAGCTTCTTTGTATTCATAAATATATTAATTAATTAATGTTATATCATTCTTAACAACCAATAATCATAATGATGTTTTTATTATAAAACATTATAAAAATAATCATATACTTAACCTGAGCACTCACAGCCAGTGTCTATAGCTACAGACAATCCTATTTGTTCGTTGACGTTGACAGAATTTACAAATAACCATAATTATAAGAAAATACAAACACAGCTCATATTTGTATAATGAGAAATTTGGTTTGTGTACTTGATTGGGGTATGGTACTCTCCAAGATAAAGTTCTCAGTTGAAGTAAATTCTTTGATTTTCAAGAAAAAATTGGGAAAAAAAAATTCAAAATCAAATTCCTTAAATTGCATTGATATCAATAAGGAAATGTAATTCAGCAGGAAATTAACTCATTTTACTCATAAAACAACATCAGAGAAGCTTTTAGCTGTATGAGATGAAAGACAGAACAATCATACTGCTTTGATCTCAAAATGGAAAATGGAAGAGGCATAACGTAAAATGGATCTATATTTTGTGCAATCTATTGATGTGGGTTATTCATAAATGTAGATCATTACTCTTTAAGTACTTTGTGGTCTCAACAAACGTATACATATAGGTCAGATTTTAATAAACCATTCAAATCAACATTAATCAAACCACATAATGAGCATTAACCTTCACTTGTTCAAGTTTTCATGGTTCTAAAGTTTTTAAAGTGAATAAAGAGTATGTTTAGTGAGATTTCTGCATGGTCTCAAAAAACTCAAATCTTTAAATTAATTTCGATATTTACACGATTATTACTTTTCTTTGTATTTCTGATTCAAGCCTATGATAACATCAATAAAACATTCAATAAAGCTGACGCACTTTATATGCTTCATTTAATGAAATGTGGTTTAAATAATTGGAATTTGATGTTTATATTCCTCACCGATTTTGCGTTTTCAATATGGTTTATATTTATATTTGGTTTATGATTTATATGTAAATTCCAAAAACGTTTAGGATTGATCAGAAATATTTTGCATGAAATTGGATTTTTAAAATGAATATAGCCAAGAGCGAAAACAGAATTGGTTTGCATGGCTGATAATCACCCAAAACTTATCTTCAGAGTAATGGGTTCTATAACATGGACTAAAACCAATCTCTGTGGTTTTTGAGATTTAATATTAATCTATCTTAAATAATCACATCAGGTGAGATGGCGAAAACTGTTCTACTTTATTCTATCAAATAGTGTACAGATAGAATAATAAATTAGTGAAAACTGTTTTCTTTGTTCCAGTGATATGTTTGCCTGAAGTCCTCAGTTCAAAAGGCTTAACTTAAGTAAACAGAGCGTCAATCCACTCAGGGAAATCCCATTACCATACTGGTATCGAACAAGTTACGATTTGATCTATGCTGTGTTAGTGTTCCTTAGGGTGTTGCAGGGGACTTCACGGACATTGGAAACAAGCTTAAAAACAACAGAATGCCGCTTAGCTCCCGGATGTCTCATTATTGAGTGTTTCTAAAGAAGACGTTAAAACATTTGGAAACCCTCTTAAAAATCATGAATTGCTTAAAAAACATTTTCCTCATGGAAAAAAGGGTGCTGCATGTACAAAATAGGTTCTGCATTGTTTTCGATAAAAATAAAATTGTTTATTCTAAAAATGTCCTCTCTTACTAAGGGTTATCGCGATCTCATACTCCTATGCAGAAATTGTTTTAATTTAAAATTTTGATCATCAAGACTGAATCAAATGAAAATTATGCCATTTCTTGACTATTAGTTATTTCTCATAATAATAGTTCTTAAAATAGAATAGTCTATCTTGAGGACAGTATTTGAAAAAAGCATATAAACTGGTCGATAAGGATCCATGCATAAGAAGACTGTGGGTCTAACGCTGTCAACATTGATAATCAGTGCTCATTTTACTTTTTCTAAAATGCTAACAAAATACTATAAATCTTGGTATTAGAGTCTTATAAATATTAAACGCTGTAGTCAGATAACAGTGATCAAAATGAAGTTTCAGTCAGGAAGTATGTCTGTCTGCAAGTTATGTGAAATAAGGAATAACAAGGAACATTATCAAGGATGGAAGATATTTAAAAAGTGTGGGCCAGTGATACCGAAATTCGAGAACTGAGAACCTTAACATATGAAAATGCATGTTTTACAAGTCAATAGGTTGATGTAGAGTGAGTTGTCGGTATCGGTAGTATTGGAAAATACCTATTCTTTCTCAAGGTTGTTTATCTTGTTAACGGTGCAAATGAACTTCTATGAAGACGTCATATAATTTCTTGGATTGGCATTTTAGAATTTGGAATGATCAGAAAATACCAAGTTCGTAGATTTACTTATTTACAAAGATATAGAGAATCTCACCCAAGTGTCTTCTGATATCAAATATATCAACACGAGTTGATTAAAGTTACAAATATCCGAGGCTTGCCGAGGATATTTTTACTTTAATCAACTCGTGTTGATATATTTGATATCAGAAGACACGAGGGTGAGATTTTATTTATCATCCAAATCATTTTTCAACAGTTATTAGCAAAAGAATGAACATATCTGAACACAAAACTGTCATTAGACTTCTTGAGCAGTGAGGTCATTGCATTGTGACGTCATGAACATTATGACGTCATAGCATTGTTACGCCATGAACTTTGTGACATCATAGTAATGTCATCTGTGTTCTAAGTGATGCCAAAGCCTTGTGATGTCATTTAACTGATGATATAATAGGATTATGACATTATGTAGCGATTGTAGCGATATCTACAATGTAGATATCGCTCGTAGATATCGCTTGATCTCAGAAAAGCGATATCTACTGTGGTAGCCACTTTTGGATGATAAATACTGCTAACCCATCGAACATATTGCTAAGGCCGATAGTCATACAGATACGAAACATTAGAACAAGGGTTGTCATCTATTAAACTTAATTTATCCGAATAACTACGTATTGACATCAAAACATATCATAGAAGCCTGGAACTTGACAAAAAATCAGCTTACTGATAATGTTAATTTTTTAATTGATGTATGGTACAAATATACATGCACAGATTACAGTTACGTTGAATAATTGAATTTGGTATTAAAAAGACAAACTGAGTAATAATAATGAGTTTTAATGAAGGTTTCGTTCTTCTTGTAGAGAAAAACAGAGACATTTGGGAAAACCAGAAAAACTGACAAAGAATACTTAATTGAACAATGACGTCATTAGATATTAAAAGATAAGGGACAATTTTACATAGAAATTTTTGAAACATATAGAATGAGCAAGCAATTAATAATCTTTTTGAAGACTTAAAGACGTAATTTTTTTAGAAAATTTACAATTTTATAATTTTTCTACAATTACTAGACAGCGTTTTTATAATAAAATAATCACTACTCTTTTTGGTTTGATAATACGTATGCGGTATATGGTAATATTTACAGGATAAAACTTTATCGATCTCAAAGTATCAGCTTTAACTAAAAAAACAAAACTAAGTTTTTAAAAGCTAAGTAACTTTGTCAACTTAATATTTGACTACTTTTTGTTGTGATCAACATAGATATAAAAAGAAAACATATGCATAACATTTAAACATGATACGAACATTGCAAACAACAATGATTCCAATTGAACCGTTAGAAAATAAAATATTCACTTAATATTTACCTTCTTTGACTTCACAGACCTATGTGAAGACATTCAAGGAAATTGTTATTCAGTCTGGGTAATATAGAATCATTCACAGCACTCATTGATTAGTAGGAGCCTAGCTGCCACAGATTTAATATAACATTATATGATATAGTCTGGGTCATAGCTTCCATATTCTCACAATGAAATAAATCAATAACACTGTTGCAAGAGGTACAACATTCATCACTATTATTGGAAGAGAATGTAGATTCAAGTTAAGAGATTTTGGGTGTTAATTTTAGTTCTCAATAGCCCATTGAAGACATTATGCTGACCTTTATAAGTGCACCATTCAAATGATGATAAACGTCCTGTTAGTTGTTCTTACTTAAAAGTTCAATTTCAGATAAATGAGGTGGATAAGTCACATAAACTTAATAATACAAAACGAATCATAAAACATCGAGATGTATTTGCTTAGTATGTTTTTCAATTATGCTTTTCCTCAGGTTCAGACAAAATATGTTGTTGTCTTATCTAGTGAATGTTAGTGACTCGTTTTCTGGCTTTGCAAAAAGTATACCCAATTTGAAATGGTTATCTATTTAGTAAGATTAAAGCCTGACTAGTAAAATGACAATGCCAATCACTTAATGATGAGTTTAGGTTGATAGGTAGCGATTTAGAGCTCTGCATTTCAAGCAGTGAGAGAAATGATAAATGGCAAATGTGAAAAACTGGTATTCCTGTCAGACATTGACATTTACCTTAATATCATTGACAGGTTAGGTATCCAGTTTTTCATCTTTTAATAATTGTGTCAAACTTCTCGCTTTCGTTCTGAAATAATGTTGTTTGTGTATTATCAATGTATGTATAACATTAATTTTTTAAAACTGATGTTGAGTATTCATGTTATTTAATCGGAAATCATTACTGTATACCACAAATCTTCAAGTGTGCAATTAACACCTATGTTAACTGCAATGTTGTTACAATAAATATGTTTATGCTTATTCTTTTAAGGTTGATGACTCATTGAGTCTACCAGCCATGAACGGCATCATTTGACCTACATGTTGACATTCTGACAAAGATATTGACACTTTTCATTCAAGCAATTTGTTCCAATCCCTTGTTGAGAAGTACTCTGATGGCAAAGCATTATCTTGCTAAGGCGCCTCCTAATTGAATTGACCTAGCACCTTCGACCGTGATTGACGTATGTAGGTCTTCTTACCTACATCTAATGGTCTGAACTGCTCTGTTTTAATATTGTATCAAGTTTCAAATACCCATGTTACTACATTTCAAAAAAGAGCTGAACTATTATTACACAATAGAAAAGGTTAGATACTGGAATAAGACTAAGTTTATTGAATTCAGGAAAAAATGGGCAATGTATTTAAAACTTTTGGAATCTTAAGTAATTAGGTCTATTGGGAATGCAAAGGTGTGGATGTCTGAGTGACTGATATGTCTTGTCTTTTATTTTCTTATTATGTGTAAAAAACCTGTGTCTTTTCTATTGTATACATGTATGTATATAAACTGATTACAGGAATAAAAAAAGAAAAAGAAAAAGAAAAAAAGTTTCAAATCATAGCTTACTCTGCTGTCTCCTCAAAGATGTTACCCGAACAACATGTTTCTGACAAGAAAAATAAACATCTTACACAAATCGTAAAAAAACCCATCTATCTTACTCCCTGTTTATTCATGTATTTTACTCAAATAACTATCATGTGCATATTGTTAAGCAGATTAATTAAATGAATTGATTTAAAAAGTTTAATCTAAATGAAGTAATCTGGATAAATCAATTTAAATGATCCTTTGAATTAATCAAATATAAATCTAATAACATCATTACAAGATTCAATATTTAGCATATTTATCCAAAGTAACTTATAGATATATATAACGTTATTTGACATAGATTTGACAGATATCAATTAAAATTTCTTGTTTTACCTTAACAAAGTGGCTTATTCCTCTCATTAAACAGTTGGTAATCTTTGCTTAGCTAACTTTGTCCATTGTACGTATTGATATGAATAAGGGAACGGATTATTAAGCTTTTAGGTTACCATGATTGACATAATGTGTTAAAAGGAAAGCAAAGAAGAAACAAAAGGATTAGATAGCGATACCTGAGAAAACTGATGTCCTTGATTATAAAGTTTTCATTCTCATTATCAGTTCTAATGTATAAGTAGTTACACTGGTTACACCTTGTTAAGGTTCGATAGTTGGTATGGAAGTTCAAAGCAGATAACTTGTATGTTTGAAACTCTACATTTGACCCCTTCTTTGAATTTTAGAAGCAGGTTTGACCAACGTCTCGATTGAGTTTACTTTTGCAGAAATTTCAGGGGGAGAATATGTCATTGGTCTTCTGATGAACAATTATTGGACACTTTGTGGTACTCAAATTTAGACCAACTACATGTAGACAGGTGGTCAGTTTGATTGAGAAGGGAGGATGTTCTCCTGACATCTAGTTCAAACTGCGGTTTAATTCTTTTCATAATCACCAGCTGTCATCTGGCTTTAGGCACACAATCACAACTATTATCATTTGATTTTACAAATCCTTGTTTGTTTTTGTAGATGGTCATATTTTTGGTATTTTGTGCAATTGATCTCATCTATTAAGAAAAGGTATTCAACCGAAAGCATGCTTTACCATCGCTTAGCGCTGTCTGTGCTAAGTAATGATTTCTGCCAGTTTTGTCTTTTCTCTAGATATTGTTCAGATAACCATTAGTTTTATCAATATTTCTTTGGCATACCAATTGAGCATAGTTGAAAATTTCAGATGAACTAAAGTGACTTGTTTGGTACCATGAATACATTTGCATTCCAGGATCCCATAGCTTAGATCAATGGATTTCTTCTTGCTTGAAGCAATGAATAGCGTGACAACACGCCAGTTGATGGCACATCGAAGACCAAAATGTCAAGGGACAAACTTCTGTGATTGGGTCTCAAAGCTTTCCATTATGAGTCCACTCAAGCCACTGATAAAGGCAATAATTGACAAGCTTGAAGAGTTGAGGGGTCGATTTCACCTCAGTTGTTTCCTGAAACTTTGTTTTCATTGATAAATCAAAAAGAGATCGATTTTTGCCAAGGTATGGAGACTATTGCTTTTAGGATTCATGATATTAGTATATTTTTGTAGAAGTATTATTGAAGTTAAAAATAACATTGTCATGTTTAGTTTCTTAAATGACATACACATCTAATTTTCCGAATTAATCATTAAATCTAAACAATGTTGTACAACATGATAAATACGTGAATCTCGCAGCAACATAAGGTATTCCAAGATAATTGATTTATTAAAAAACACGTAAATACAACTATCGAAATAAAAACCAAATTATTAGGTTTTGACAATAGAGTTGCTTTAGAGCGAGGTAAAGTGAGATTTTTTGTTATTTGAAAAACATAAATACCTGCATTATGGAGCAAATTTGATTTAACTGACTTAATCGCCTGATGGTTGTAATTCACTCTGTTGTTTTAGTTTAGCAGTGCTGTTGTTAATAAATACATGATAGGTTATCAAATATGTACTTGAAATGATCAAAACTGTCGTGACGTTAGATTTTTACGTTTTATTAGTTATTTCAAAATTGACGTCATAGCGCCGAAAAACATTTGGTGCCCCCTATAACAATTTCTTACATCGATTTTGCATTCGACATAGCACATCATATTTCATTTTAAACAACTTAAAAATATGTGCAAAGTTTTTTTAAAGTTGTATGCTAGAAAAAAATCCGTTTTTCTTCAATAAATGCCTTATTTTATTTTGTTTCCGCTATCTTTATCATTATTAAAAAAATATATACTCGATACACATCCTTGTATGTATTTCAAAAGCAATCAACACGATTTTTAGTTTATCTATGGAAATCGAGGGCTTAATTGAAGTATGCAAGATTGGTAGGTAATGACGTATTTGGAAACAGCATTATATAATTAGGGATTTTAACTCTTTAAATCGTTTAAACGAGTTCTAAAATATCTTATTTGTTTGTTCCATCTCTCCTTAATGGTAGGCCCCTTTTTCACAGAGACCTTGAGGTATCAATTATATAAAATCATTATATCTGAAAAGTTGTGCCGCTAATTTCTTATAGACAAAATTGTCGTCAAAAATACATATCCAGGTATATGCTTCATGTGTGTGAATGATGTATGCCGGAAACATTTCTAGCATAACGAAAAACCAGGTATTGAAATGTTCAGATTTTTATAGTTCTATTAGGCTTTTAACGGGGCAGTAAGAACTTATATTTTCAAATTTTCACTGATATTTGTACGTTATTGCTAAATGATGTATTATTTTGATAGTGTCAAAAATATCATTACACAAACCAATCATCCATAGTGAAACAGAACAAAATTTAAAGATTCAGAGAAGTCCATTGGCGGCCATTTTTGTGTGAATAGCTTTAATTAATTTTGTGTACGAAAAAGCAATCACATTGCTGAACTTTACATAATATATTTGATTTATTACTGCTTCATTTAGTTATACATTGTCTTTCAATTGGAACCATTTATATTCATTTTCCAGACATAGTGCTATGAGCAGGCACTGAGTGCCTGGAGTTGGGCGCTTTTTAAATTGACTTTATTATTATTATTATTATTATTATTATCCCCTTATATTTCCCATAAAAACGTGCTACTTTCCCTTTAAAATCAAAGTAAAGTCAAGGTAGGTTGTTTTTCAGTTGAACCTACACCGAAATGGAGTGTCATTCAGCTAAAACCCCATGTGAATAGTATCTGATTTGGTCTTCTTGTAACCAATGGACAGTTAGTTGAATTCACATTTCACAAGTGGACAGTTTGAATGAGGAGAGGGGACACTTAACTGACAGCTATTTCCATTCTTCGTTTGACCCTTTCTGAGGACATCGTTTTTATTTCGTTAACATCAGTTGAACTGATTTTGATTTTCACACACATCCTCTGTGTGAATTAACCAATCCTTATTTGTTACCGGAAATGATTGCAGAAGATTGATATTGTTGATCAACTTACCACATAAAGCATACTTGACAATTGTGATGTTAAGGGTTTGTTTAATACTGTTTAACTTTTCTCCTTCTAATTGTATTTTTCGTAATTTTTTTGGACAATAACTATTTCGATTTCATTAAAATGTAATTGACTATTTAGATTAGCCAACAATTACAACTTGGTTGAAGTGACTTGTTGCATCAAGAACTCGTTCGAAACCTTTGAGCTTAAAGGGGCAGTAGCACGTTTTTAGGGGGAATAAAAGGTAATGTCAGGAAAATTAAAATTAATGGTTCCAATTGATAAACAATGTATTTAAACTAAATGAAGCAGTAATAATTCTAATATTTAATGTAAAGTTTAGCGATGCGATCCCTTTTTCTAACACAAATGGATTAAAGGTGTTCACACAAATTGGCCGCCCATGGATTTAATGTGAATCTTAATACTTTGTCATCTGACTATGGATGATTGGCTTGTGTGATGAGAATTTTGACAATGTCAAAATAATACATTTAGTATTAACTTTCAATTATCAGTGAAAAATGTAAAATATAAAATTATCAAAAAACGTGCTACTGCCCCTTTAAATCATTAAGCTTCGTTTTGTCAAATACAATTGACTTTTTTTCATTTTCATTGTATCAAATGATGTTATTTACAGAACAATGTTTAATGCGTTCTTGTGTATCCATGATTTAAATGTTTCTTATTTATTGGGAATAACTAACTAATTTAAATTTGCATAGGCAACTAAGTTGGTACTTGCATTCACAAATTTTAAATAGTACATGGATCAGACATTTGTGACAACATGCTTGTTGGAAGCACAAGAAAGAATAGAATGTCAAGGGACAAAGTTCTGTTAAAAGCTCTCCATTATGTATCTACTTTTGGTACTCTTAAAAGCATGAATTGACAGGTTTTAAGACTTCAGGGTCGATCCTCTAATAGCTGCTTCCTAACACAAATATATCTGCAACACACAAAGGATCGCTAGAGTGCAACACAATGTCAAATAATTAATGATAATTCAAATTGTTGTGATGCTAGTTGGAATGCAAATGTAAATCAATGCATTATTCATTCATTTAAAGTATCTCCAAAATCGATGGGATAACAAATCAACTAAGATTGAATTTCAAATCCATAACATGTACAAAACCTTTTAATTCAGATCATCAATGAATAAAACATGATCGTGAAAGCAATTCAGTCTCTTCCACAATTTGCAAATAGGTTGATATCAATTCTACTTTGTCAATGAGAGGCATATGATCCTAAAGCAAGCATGGTAATCATATGCTCATGTTATGGCTTAATATATGCTAATTTGTCACATTGACGGGATACAACTTCAACCAATATTAACAATGTAAATGTATAATGAATTAATTAAACTTACTTTCACATCACAAGCTCTTTGGCATTCAAATCTCATCATTACAATAATTGAGAATTTAATTGAGAGATCAAATAACTTTTTTTAACTTTGAAGTTTTAAAATACATCATTTGTTTTCTCAAAAAAACCTTATAAGTGAGTGTAGTGACACCTTTTTAAACATCATCTATCATTTAAATTAAAATGTAAAAAGGAAATAAGTAAGTTTTAACAAGACTAATGTTGCTTCATGTCAAAGGAAGAAAGTCTCTTGCTTAAAAGATAAGACAAAAGCTTCATTTGAATAATTGTTAAAATTAAAGGTTTAATAGTCTAATTTTCTGAATAAATCATCGAAATAATACAAATACAAAGCTATCGTCTTTTTACACTAAGGGCAATAATCATATAACCATAGCTTAGTGAATAACCAGATTTAATTGATTTATTGTGGAAAATGTAATTAAATATGAAAACTCATCTTCAAGACTGCTCTCTGACCATAGCCTTTCTCAACTCAAATAAAAGCTCAATTTGTCATTGTTTATGGCTTAGTTAAGGTGATATGATGTCTTGCTAGAGAGTGATATATGTTGTCTCGTTAAAGACTTCAGAAACTGACCAAAACACCAGAAGGACAGGGATGAGTATTTCCTCTGGATGAATAAAATTTAGTCATTTTATCATTAGTTTCTTAAGGCTGTTTGAAGATGAGAGAAGAGGCATGGTAAACCAGTTCATACAAACAATAGACTTCTCAGAAGGCTCAACCTGCACCTGAATAAACTGTCAGGCCAGTGACCGCCCTCCTCAATCAAACTGTCCAAGTGCCAAATAGGTCTTGATCTAAGTGCCACAAACTACCCAATTGGTGTTCAGAAGGGCAATATGAGACCAATCTCCTGGGATATCCGTGAATGGGATTCCATTCAAAATGTGGGATGAACCTCCTTCTCAATCAATTCACTTAGTTTCGGACTGTGATTGCAGAAGCACAGTTGATGTTTGTAGCACCACATCATAAATGAGACTTTTTAAGCAAGCGTGAGATCAGATTCTTACACATTCTTAAGAGATTATTTTGTTGCTTGAACATTCTTGGAGTTAAAAGGAAAAAACTTTATTTTTTATCGAGGTGCTGTTTAGTTATAATTAATTACAAAATTCAACGCTTGATGAAATCAAACAAAAGCGACAGTTGTATTAGACATTGTTTAGACCTTGAGTCTGATAAATATTGAAAATGTTCTTGAAATATAATATTTCCAAAATTTGATAAACATTACATTGATAACAATATCATCAAGTCTTTGCGAAAAAAGGAAAGAAGTTTTGGTTAAAAGATAAACAGTCCTGGATTCATTGTTATTCAACACCCGCAAATTTAGTTTAAAACCGACGGCGTTTGCAAAAACTTAGGGGCTATATTAATTTGGCATAAAAACTACATAAAAAATGACATTGATCCGGTGTATGAATGACTTAAATGGATTATATGTTATGTCAATTTTCCCCAAAATGGTTCCGTTTGTAAAATGTCCGGGATTCATTGTTACTCAACACCCGCAAATTTAGTTTAAAACCGACGGCATCTGAATAAACTTGCTATATTAATTGGGCATAAAAACTACATTTACAAATGGCATTGATCATGTCTATGAGTGACTTAAAGAGACTATATATAATGTCAATTGTCCCAACAAAGGTAACTTTATTACCATTCTATTTTATCAATCTCATTATTTCTGAAACCCATATCGTCAAAAACAATTACAAATTTCATATGGCATATGTCTAATAGAACTTGAAAGTATCTATTGTTTTCAGAGAAACAATAAAAATGGAAACGTTAATAATACCTTAGGTGAAAGAGTTTAATGGTCCTATCACTAGAATATTTAAATGCTATTTCAGAAATTACTAAATATTTTGTACAAAACCACATCCCGCTTATGTCAATAATCATCATGTGATGGACTTTTAAGGAAATGCATACTTGATAATTTTTTCAAAATTATGTGAGTTGTTGGGGGGCACATATGACAAACTACATGAATAGTGTGGTTTGTGCAAGAAGTTTCGGCTTATACATGAAAGTATTATGTAAAATCTAATCTACGTTGTAAAGTGACAATAGGAAGCTTAGAATTAGCGATTGTGATAAAAAAAAGACACGCGGTAAAAAGTCAAACGTAATACGGATAGCTATCGAAAGCATTCAGAATGAGTATCACGAGTTTATACTATTTGATAGGTAAAGTAACCAGTATCCGTGTAAATTTGACGTGTGAATTTGCTTCCACAAACATATATGACTGTTTTTCATTGTGAAAAAAAGGTGTTTATCCTATATCCATTTTGAGATGAATGTGTGAGATATTTTTGATTTATATAAACAATTATGTCTTTTACGTTTATATTGAACTATTTTATAACAATATATGATGTAGGTCACGGAGTGGCTCTTTAAATGGTTCAAGACAGTACATGACATTACATTTTCAATATTAGATATCGATTTTCAATGACATTGAAGAAAAATAGTTATGGTATTGGTTTCAAGTTATCAGATTTGATTGAAAAAGACATTACTGAGTTAAATTCTTGTGAGAAGAAAAAATGAATGTGCCTTCTCTATATGCCCTTTCACGACAAGATAAATGTATGTCCTTACATCACATAATAGTGGACTCGTTGACATAATGACATGAATGAATAGGTTTGTGGGTACTAGTGATCTGAGAGTTACAGCTTTAATTCACTGTAGACATGGTGGGGACATCGGTGATAGATATCTCTGTCTTGTTGTTAAAAGGAGAAATTTCAGTCATCTGAAATCAAAATATACAAATAAAGATAAATAACTATATGTCTACTGATTGGTCATCACTTTTTATTTAAAGTTTTAATTCAACTTTTGACATGACATATTATTTCACTTTACACACGATTGAGAGTTAGTCATTATCAACATTCCTTCATTTACATGATAAGTTTATTTCAATGCCATACATATTTATTTTTACAGCTTAACAAAGTTGTAAATCATGATTTTCTGACAAAATGTTTGCCTGACAGCCTGACTGAGCAAGAGAGTTGCTGGTCTCTGTGTCTTTATCAACAGAAGAAGATTTCCCAGCCAATATTAAAGAAAGCTATTAATATCAACATTTCAGTGTTAAAGTTATATAATTTATCATTAACTGATTTTACGTCTTCAATGTCAGTTAGCTGATCATCACTATGCTCTGGTCGTTAACTTGTAATGGAATGTGTGTGGTTCCATAAAAATGAACAAAACATCATTTCACATTATTATTGACACCACAGCCATTTCTGTCAGAGGTTATGGCCGCAATACAGCGGAAGCAGATAAGATATTGATATATATATGGGCTACTTTACAACATTATTACATACAATGGGCAGGATATTGAGACTTTGACCCAGACAAAATCACATTATGTCACAATCTATTCGCTTTGGTCATTGCTCAATTCCACAGTTTATGAGGTGTCAATTCCCATGAAAACTTGTATAGAAAATAAAGAGATTAGAAAACACAACTTTGATCAATGTGAATATATATTTGGGAATGTCATTGTTAATTAATCATACCCCAAGACTTTACTTTTGGTTATTCTCATCTTGTACCATGCCATTTTAACACTTTGCTTTTATTGGTTAAAAGCATGCTGCAATGCTTATATTTTTAGTGAAATTGCTTTCCGTTTTTGAAGGGTGTATATAGGTCGTTAGATTAAGATAGATGTATATTGCTTCCTTATATGCAGAATCAGAAACTGTTATTTTATCTTTTACTGACTATGAAACTGCAACTTGAACATGTACATCGAACTCTCGGTGCATTACTTACCATTAAAGAGACAATAATGATTCACATATTGATCCACAGAGGGTGAACTAGTCTTAGTTATGTAATAAAGGGTGACTTGGAGTATGCATTTCACCCATATTATTAGCATATCAATACTTATAAGACACTATTGAGCATCTATTGAATATCGCTTTTTAGCTCCTCAAAAATATTTATGAGAAATGTACATGTTCTTGTTTGAATCACAACAACAAAATGAATCATTTGAAGTTGATGCCAATTTATTTCTAGTGTCAACAAAATTCATTCATTATCTCGCATATTTATTGATATTATGTCATGTGCAGGGTGGGGTAAGGAATCTTTTCATAAACATCAATGTCTTTGTGCTGATAATGACTAACTGTAGGTGTCCAAGCGCTCATTGTGTTATCAATTCACGTTTGCACTTTTACTATTACATATCTAAAAAGAGTTATGTCGAAAGTTATAGTCTTTATTTATTAGTCTATAATGCTACATGTACAATGGTACAATAGTTTTTCATTTTAAGTTATTTGATGGAAAATGTCATGAACTTTTCTTTTAATCAATATCTTTGTCATATCTTTCATAACAGATATATGTTCTTGCTTCGTCTTTATAAATCACCTTGAATGAACATTGGACTTATTTGAATAATTTCTTTGATAGCCTTGATATTATCGACTTTAAGAGTATCCATTAACCATGCCTTAAAAAAGATAAATTTCTTTATTTAATCTCAAAAGATATTCAATCTTTGAAAAGTCAAAGTATAGATTTTTAAATAACATGTTTCATTTTTTAATTATTTTATGTTATGTGTATGAGACAGATGATGTGTCTTGAAGGGAGAACAGCACGTTTTTTTGAAAAATTTATATGCTAAGTTTGTCCTTCCACCAGGCAATTAAAGTTTATGTTGACTCGCTTGAAAGAAAGCTTAAAAGGATCAAATCTTTAAAAATGTCTTTTGAAAATAAATCAAATTGTATATTTATATCGGATCTTTTTAGTTATTTAACTGGATTATGAACTTTAAGAAGGCAAATCTCCAATGATTCTTAATTCTGGTGAATTTGAATTGATCTTAATTTGCTGAATTTAGAAGAAGAGATAATAAATTACAAGAAATTGTCTTAATCGAATTAAGTTGACATATATTATAAAACCTAAATACATTTCATTCCTGCTTAAAAGCTTCTTCATAAATATATTATTCAATTAATGTTATATCATTCTTAATAACCAATTAATCATAATGATTATTATTTATTTATAAAACATTATAAAATAATCCCTCACTTTAACGTGAAATTTGGTTTTTGTATTAGATTTGGGTGTGGTACTCTCCAAGATAAAGTTCTCAGTTGAAGTGAATACTTTGATTTTCAAGAGGAAATTGGACAAATTCCTTTCAAACTCAAATTCCTTAAATTTCATTAATATCAATAAGGAAATGCAATTCAGCAGGAAATTAACTCATTTTACTCATAAAACAACATAAGAGAAGCTTTGAGCTTTAAAAGATGAAAGACTCAGGAAAAAGATAGTGCTTTGATATCAAAATGGAAATAGAAGAGGCATAATGTAAAATAGATCTATATTTTGTGCAAATTATTGATGTGTGTTATTCATAAACGTAGATCATTGCTCTTTAAAGGCTTTGTGGTCTCATATAAGCGAACACAAATAGTTCAGTTTTTAATCAACAATTCAAACATTAATCAAACCACATAATGAGCATTTACCTTCACTTGTTCAAGTTTTCAAGGTTCTTAAAGTGAATAAAGAATATGCTTTGTGAGATTTCTGCATGCTCTTAAAAAACTCAAATTTTTAAATTAATTTCGATATTTACACGATTATTACTTTTCTTTGTATTTCTGATTCAAGCCTATGATAACATCAATAAAATAGTCAATAAAGCTGACTCATTTTGAATGCTTCATTTAATGGAATATAGCTTAAATGTTTGACATTAGATGTTTATATTCCTCACCGATTTTGCGTTTTCAATATTGTTTATATTTATATTTGGTTTATGATATATATGTAAATTCCAAAAGCGTTTAGGATTGATCAGAAATATTTTGCATGAAATTGGATTTTAAAATTGATATTGCCAAGAGCGAAAGCAGAATTGGTTTGCATAGCTGATAATCACCCAAAACTTATCTTCAGAGTAATGGGTTCTATAACATGGACTGAAACCAAACCCTGTGGTTTTGGGGATTTAATATTAATCTATCATAAATAACCACATCAGGTCAGCTGGCGAAAACTGTACTACGGTATTCTTTCAAATAGTGTACAGATAGAATACAAAATTAGTGAAAACTGTTTTCTTTGTTCCAGTGATATGTTTGCCTGAAGTCCTCAGTTCAAACGGCTTAACTTAAGTAAACAGAGTGTCAATCCACTCAGGGAAATTCCATTACCATACTGGTATCGGACAAGTTACGATTTGATCTATGCTGTGTTAGTGTTCCTTTGGGTGTTGCAGGGGACTTCACGGACATTAGAAACAAGCTTAAAGTCAACAAAATGCTGCTTAGCTCCCGGATGTCTCATTATTGAGTGTTTCTAAAGAAGACGTTAAAACATTTGGAAACCCTATTAAAAATCGTGAATTGCTTAAAAAACATTGTCCTCTTGGAAAAAGAGTGCTCCATGTATAAAAGAAGTTCTGCATTTACTAAATGTTTAAATGAAAATAAGTTTATATCTTCTAAAGTGTTCTTTTTGACAAAGCGGCAAAATGATCTAATACTCCTAATAATTCAAATATTAACAAATTTAATCATCAAAACTGAATCAACTGGATATTAAACCATTTGTTGACTATGGAGCCATTTTGCATAATAATAGTTGTTAAAAAAGCATAGTCTATCGTGAGGACAGTATTTGAAAAAGACATATACACACAGCTGGTCGATAAGGATCCACGCATAAGAAAAACTGTGGGTCCAACTCTGAAACTGTCAGTATTGATTATCTGTGCTCATTTCACCTTTTCGAAAATGCTAACAAAATACTATAAATCTTGGTATCAGAGTCTTATAAATACTAAACACTGTAGTCAGATAACAGTGATCAAAATGAAGTTTCAGTCAGGAAGTATGTCTGTCTGCAAGTTATGTGAATTTAGGAATAACAAGGAACATTATCAAGGACTGGAATATATTTGAAAATGTGGGCTCTTTTGAATAACTGCCGATGTTTGGCCTACTTATTTATGTTGGCGTTTGCTGTAACTCTTATTTTAAACACTGCTTGATCAGACATTTTATTTATAACAAGCGTGTTCATTTATATCATTCAAAATATCAAAGTCACGACAAGTTTAACAATATAGTTCATGTATTTCTCAAAATATTTAAAAAAATATTAAGTTTCCTTATGCTAGGCAGACGTGGAACCCCTAAATTTAAGTTGAATCAACAGGCACTGTATTTCATATTCTTTCTTAGTGGTTCAAAGTGAACTATACGCCAAGAGCATCTTATATATGTGCTTAATAAAATAAATGCTCCTGAAGTGGATATGATGCAGAAAGTCACAAGTTTCATGATGATAAAAGAAATGATAACATGATCAAATACCAAAAGTACATATAATCTGTACACATTTTATCTATTTACTGTGGGACTGCTGGCATGTCTGTAGAAAAACCTTTCATCGACTCTCGAGATTTGCAAAATTGGCAGTTTAAGTATTTATTCTGATGAAATTGCAGATCTGAATGAATTGACTATATTTCAAAGTCTCAGACGAGATACTATATTGACAACAGCAAATAAAGTGTAAAAACTTGTGATATGCAATGTTATCATGACAGCCAACGATTGAAAGAAATAATGATTTGTTCGAAATGTATTTCATGTTCAGAAAATACAGTGAGCATAGAACTCCATACACAAATTCGTTTTGTGTCAGGAATACTCATACATGTACGTTTAGGTCTGTAAATCCTACAGGCAGAACTATTTTAGAATTTTTAAAGAGCAAAGCAATTAGTCATTGATTCTCTTGCCTTCTAGGACCTATACATGGATCAAGTACATTCTAATGATGCCTAATATATTTGAAAGAACCTTGAATCCGTAGCTTTCATGTGTCATGCAGTTACAAGACAAGAAAATATTATTCATTCTGATCAAATCATTCAGACATTTCATTGCAGTTACTTTCACTTAGACCTTACCGATTGACTATAAGAAGATATTATTGTGTCAAAGTCAAAGTGTGTATATCCTTTCTATTGTACAGAACAGTTATTTCTGGTTTGTATAACTTTCTTTAAAGTTTTTTTTAGAAATGATTTTTAAATCTTATTTTTTCTACTATGCAATTCTTCATTGAAGGAGTTTTGTTTACTCTCTGAGAAAATAATTTCACTAAGTCTTTCAGCTTTGATTATTGTTTCAATGGGAAATTAGATCTTTCGTTTAAGTAATGAAGTCATCAGCTGTCGCTGGTTTTAATCAATGATGACATATAAAGTTGTCTTGTTATTCTATAGAATTTTGTTGTTTGTGAAAAAACTAAATATTTCCTGAAATATTTATTCCTTAAAGACTTGTTCAATAACCTCCACATATATTATAGATCCTATATGTCCTGTGGTTGATGATCTAACCATTGTCCCTCTCCAAATATGTACAGTGCTTTAAGGCAATTGTTTCAAGAGGAAAGAGATGAGATGAGTTGCCTCAGTGGGATGAGTTGCCTCAGTGGAGTAATCAGGATGTCTTTGATGTAAAGCAAGATACCTTACCCCATTACTTTATATAAATACATCCTCTGGCACTACTCTTTTTGGTTTGATAATTCATATGTGGGGAGCCATATGATAAAATTAATAGGTTATAACTTTATAGATCTCAAACTTTTGATTTTGACCCCACAACAATTATATCTAAAGCTTTCAGAAATAGCTAAGTTACTTTTGTCAACTTAAATTTTGACTATTATTTTGTTGTAAACAAGATAGATATAAAAAGAAAACATGTGCATTAAATTTAAACATGATACTAACATCATAAACAACAATGATTCCAATTGAACCGTTAGAAAATAAAATATTCGCTTAATATTTGCCTTCTTTGACTTCACAGACTTATGTGAAGACATTCAAGGAAATTGTCAGTCTGGGTAATATAGAATCATTCACAACACTCATTGATTATTTGGAGCTTAGCTGCCACAGATTTAATATAACATAATATAATATAGTCTGGGTCATATCTTCCATATTCTCACATTGACATAAATCAAGAACACTGTTGCAAGTAGTACAACGTTCATCACTGGTATTGGGAAGGAAAAGTAAATTGCATTTAAAATATTTTGGGTGTTATTTTTAGTTCTCAATAGCCTAATTGGGCATTATGCTGACCTTTATAGTTAAGTTAAAATATTTTGTTGTCTTATCGAGTGAATATTAGTGACTCCTTTCTCGTTTTCTTGCTTTGCAAAAAGTATATCCAATTTGAAATGGTTATCTATTTAGTAAGATTTAAGCTGGACTAGTAAAACGACAATGCCAATCACTTAATGATGAATTTAGGTTCTTAGGTAGCAATTTAGAGCTCTGCATTTCAAGCAGGTAGAGAATTAATAAATGACAAATGTGAAAAACTTTTATTTTATTCCTGTCAGACATTGCCATTTATCTTAATATCATCGACAGGTTAATTTTCAAACTTAATGTTTTGAATTCCAAGTTTTTTTTATATCTTGATTATTGTGTCAAACATCTCGCTTTCGTTCTGAAATAATGTTGTGTATTATCAATGTGTGTATAACATTAAAACATTTTAACTGATGTTGAGTATTCATGTTATTTAATCGGTAATCATTACTGTATAGCACGAAAGTTCAAGTGTGAAATTAACACCTATGTTAACTGCAATTTTGTTACAATAAATACTTTTATGCTAATGCTTTGAGTCTACCAGCCACAAACGGCATCATTTGACCTTTATGTTGACAATCTGACAAAGATATTGACACTTTTCATTCAAGAAAATTTGTTCCAATCCCTTGTTGAGAAGTACTCTGATGGCAAAGCATTATCTTGCTAAGCACTCCCTAATTGAATTGACCAAGGACCATGATTGACGTATATAGATCTTCTTACCTACATCTAATGTCTGAAAATTGCTATTTTTATATTCTATTTTGCCCCTTAACGATGCAACCAGAGCAACTTGTTTCTTACAAGAAAAATAAGCATCTTACACAAATTGTAAAATACATCTGTCATAATGATCTTACCCAACTTACCATCAAATATTCTTGATTCAAAGATTTCTAGATACATGTATTCAATTTCTTACGTTCAAAAGTGAAGATATCAGTTTTATCAACATTTCTTTGAAATGCCAATTAAGCATAGTTGAAAATTTCAAATGAACTAAAGTGACTTGTTTGGTACCATGAATACATTTGCATATCAGGATCCCATAGCTTAGATCAATGGATTTCTGCTGCTTGAAGCAATGAATAGCGTGACAACACGCAAGTTGATCGCACATCGAAGACCAGAATGTCGAGGGACAAACTTCTGTGGTTGGGTCTCAAAGCTTTCCATTATGAGTCCACTCTAGCCACTGATAAAGGCAATAATTGACAAGCTTGAAGAGTTGAGGGGTCGATTTCTCTTGAGCTGTATCCTGATACTTCGTGTTCATTGATAAATCAAAATGAGATCGATTTATGCCAAGGTATGGAGACTATTGATTAGTAATCCTTACATTAGTATATTTTTGTAGAAGTATCATTGAAGTTTAAAATAACATTGTCAAGTTTAGTTTCTTAAATGACAGAAACGTTTAATTTCCTGAATTAGTTATTAGAGTTAAACAACATCTTTGTTCAAAATTATAAAAACTTGAATCTCAAAGCAACAGAATGTAATCCAAGCTAATTGGTTTATAAAAAAATCTGAGAAAATTCCTCACATTATAAAATCTTGATTGTATAAGGGATACAATATGAAACCTGTAAAGAATTTCCAAGGAAATACAACAATCAATATTAAACCCAAATTATTTGGTAATGTTAACAGAATTGCTTAAGAAAGAGATAGAGTGAGTTAGTTGTTGTATAACACTACAATATTTCAGCCATTAGTGGCAGTGAGGCGTCTTGGTGTTCAAAAGGCAGGTCCATTTTACAAAAGCTTGCTTTAATGTCGAGTAGACATAATCATATTAGCCTCTGTATTAAATTCTAAAATAGTTTTTAATGACAACGTATATCTAAACTTTTTATGGAAAGGCAAAACATGTCAATGAAAAAGATAAATGTATCAAGTGTCCGCCCAGTGTGCTCCCTTCTCAATTAAGCTGTCAAATTATCCCTTAGGTCTTGATCAAAATGCAACCAATGATCAGAAGGCCAATATATGATTTTCTCCTAGGGCTGTGGTTTGGTTTCAAGTCGTGTGAATCCCCTATTTCAAATTCCAATCCTGGTATACAAATTCTTCAATGCCTTCAATAACAACAAGAAAAGCCTTTAAAAAGGCAAGCTTTGGGGCACCCGGTTATGTATCACTATATAGAACCAGGAGATTTAGGTTAGGGAGGACGGGGACGGGGTTTTTTACTTGAATAAATAGTTCAAATCGGAGACGCATATTTTTTGCTCTTTGTTGTGATAGTTATCAGTACACTATGTACATAGTACAACATCTCGTTCGTTCCGCTTAAATTCCACCCAATGATAGATACGTCTCCTATCTCAATTATGATATAAATTGTTATGATATAAAATTTCTAAACATTAATATGGCAATTCAAATCTATGTTGCTTTAAGTTTAAAAGATAGCTGACGGTGAGTTTAATACAAGAGTCAGTGATTAATTAATAGAGAAATTGTTGCGCTAGTAAACTTTTCGGGATACATTGTTTTCCAATACCCGCAAATTTAGTTTAAACCGGACGAATTTCCCATTGACTTTCAGGTTAATTACATGTTGCAAGAATAATTTTCCTTAAGTGAGTGTTGATCGTATTACAGCCGAAAGTTGCTAAAATTTTTAGAAAAGATCTCAGCTACAAGATCATTATTTTCATTATATTATAGGATGACATTAAAGAATATATAGAGAATCTCACCCATGTGTCTTCTGATATCAAATATATCAACACAAGTTGATAAAAGTAACAAATATCCGAGGCTTGTTTTTCTTTTTTGGCAATTGGATAATTTTGATGTTTTCCAAAGAGTGGGAACATGATGGAAACTTAATGATAGTTGACAAAACGTTTGGAAAATATCAGCCAGTTGCAACTTGCACTCTTTTAGAACTACACCTAGCAAATTATCAGGTCCACAGGCTTTATGTGAATTTATCTTAGCAAAAGACGTTAACACATCATCTTTAGAAATATCTAACACCTCACATGGTGGGAGTGATTCAAGTACAATGTTTCTTTCTTCTGAAAAATTACAACTTTCAAAGCGATATCTCCTGTGAAACACAGTTTTGGGTGATAATTTATCATATTTTAGACCCTGTCGAAAGTGTCGATACTTTCTTCGAAAGACACCTTTAATCGTAAACAAATCACCCATAACGTTATGTTTTGAAATTGCATTGAGTGAACGATCAGTCATTGACAAGGCGGGACATTTAGCGTTAGCGTAAAATTGAAGGAACCGAATTCCTAGTTGATACAAAAATGGAATGTCGTTTCCGAATGTGGAATGCAAAAAAATACACCGAATAACTACAAAACAGCTCACATGCACATGCAAAATTGATATTTTTTAAGGGTGTAAACGCTCATCCATATATTTTTGAAAATTTACGATATATTTTACATCATAACATTATTATAATAATCAGTTTCCGAATTAAAGCTTGCCAATTATTTCGTACCACGCACATGGTCACGTGGGTATAAATTTGCAACAGCTCTGTCCATTGGTCGTCGAAATACCAGAATATGCTTAAGACAAATATCATTGGCTGAAACTTCTCTTTGAAGTTTCCAAGAGTATTATAGAGAGAACCTTCTGCCATTAGTTTTCAATATCAAATGTTACATAACTTTGGGGTCTCTGGACCCCAAAGCAATAACAGGCACAACACAACAAAATAAAATCAACTGGTAGAGGAGCTGCTTGACAACATAGAGGCTGAGGTTTCGGTTCCAGCTCGAAACTCGGAATATCTCCAAGAAATGTTTATTGTATCAAATGTCTCCGGAATATTTTATAGAACGTCCCAGAGTGGTGGTGTTGCATGTGCTTCGGGTAGGTAAGATATATTGATTTCTTTTTACATGATTGATAGCAAATAAATGTGTATATATAAGTTATATGTTTCTTAAAGCTATTTGAGATCAATTCATACCATAAAACTTCAGTATAAACTCAACTGTATTGACTTTATAAACAATATTTATTTACCTGCATGTTAATGTGAAATATTTAATATGTGCTATGCCTTTTTATTCATACGTGTCTTTTGTTTTGCACAAATATAGAAACCCTTTTACTGATATTGGAGGACGAAAATACAAACTATTTTTATGACTGAAAATTGCCATCTCAAGCCCTCTGGTTGATATTAAAGCTCTTGTGTTCAAACATATAACTTAAGATGGTGAACCTACTAAATGGAAAAAGTAAAGCATTTTATACTCAATTAAACGAAATAGTGTTATGTCTTAAATAGTGAATTGTTGTTCTTTTTTTTCTAAATAGTAGATTGTATTGATACCTCTTTGACCCAAATCTTGAGCACAATTTAATCATTTCTAATCACTTTCCATTTCCAGTTTATGGAGTTATTTGTTTTGTGATTTTCTCAAGTTGTATTACTCAGCAGCTCTAGGCATAAATAGTGATGTTATTTATGAGGCCGACTTGAAACATGCAGTATGAAGACGATACTATGAGGAATAAACAAGATCAGCTTGAAACGAGTTGGATGTAATAAAGATAGAAACATAAAGCACCATATTCGATATTGCAGTATATGTTAGATTCCCCTTGTGCCTCCCATTCAGAAACGTTACTATTTTCTAATTCTTATTTTCCTGTTATGAAACATTATAGCTCAGCCCACAGCTGTTGAAGTTGAAAGCAGACAGAAACAAACACTCAATTTTCTGCAAATGATTAAAATATTGATAATGTATTTTTGTCATAAAAACGAAATGTGGCATTTACTCAGTGAGAAAATAATTCAAGCTGTAGTCTTAGGAAATTAGATGTGTTTATCAAGTAAACAGCATATGGTGTCATTCTTAACTAGAGATTGTATCATGTACCTAGAGAATATCTAAAATATATTATATTGTCTGCATAGCGAGAATAAAAAACAATAGATTCCTAACTTCCAAATACATTTGACTACAATGATAAACACACTTTAATCATCAACCTCCAAAATCTCTTTTGTTTTGTGTTTCATCTTCTTTGGAAATACACATCGAAAATAATCTAAGATTATAAGACACAAATGAAGGTAACTTGATGTTCAACGAATGTTTAAAAATGTTATAACAATTCGCTAAAACATGTTTAAGCAATAATTCGTAATGTTTCTTCAAAATAATTCAAGTTTCAAGGATTTGGAGTTATTTGATATTACTTTTTACTTTAGTTACTTTATTTTATCGAATGGAACTACATAATGTATTGGAAATAAGCTTTAACTCTTCTCCAAATTCTCATGGTTTCAGCGCACTAAGACTTATTAAAATATTTCTAAAACGATAGCTAGGATATGTTTCAACACTGAATGATATGTTCAATAATTAATGGAGTATTTGTAGTGTCAGCTTGAAACCAAGCAACTTCTTAACTCACATGATCAAGGAAGGTAAAATTGTAATCGTGAAGAGTTTTTGAACAGGTTTCAGACCTTAACAATATTCACACATAAAATCTTTATCGTTACAATCAACAAATGATATTTCTTCGAAATCAAGATTGCTTTTGTGTTGGTAATTTGTAAAAATCAATATTGCAAAATAAAGGAAGTTTCCTTTAGTTACGATTTCTGTTGTGTTGCATGTATTTACAAAATAGTTAGAAATCTTTAAGGACCCTTCTATTATATTCTTCCCTTCCCTTATGATGATAATTTCCTTACTAAAATCGTATCATAGTACTTTGGAGTTGCAGAAAGATGCATTTCACGATTAATAATTGTGCTGACTGAATGAAAAGAAACACATTTCATAAGTTATTGATTTTGTGATATTGATTGGGTTCTTTCAATCTCTTTAGTAAAGAGGAAATTGGAAAAATTCTAATCAAACATTGATATCATTCACCTTCTTTAAGTTACATTGTTATGAGTTAGGAAATCCAGCAGGAAATTAACTCATATTACTCATAAAACATCACAGAACCCTGAAGCTGTACAGATAATGCTTTCATCTTGAAATAAAATTTAGATGAAGCATAATGAAGAACTGGTTCTTTTGCCCTTTGTTTTTGTGTGATACTTGCATTTACATACCTCTATTTCTGCTCCAGATCTTAAAGAACTCACTTACAAGTATTTATAAGATTGAAATCAATATTGGACATAGTACACAGATACACATAGTACACAGATGAAGCTTTCACTTTTACTATATCATTTGATTTCTTATGGTGAATAAAGAGCAGTTTTCACACTCCTTTTTCTATTAAAATAAGGAGACTTGAATCCAAAATATAGTATTTGTAATACATACACTTAATTGCTTAGGCAAGCTCACACTAATTTCATGGTTGATGCATGATTAAACAATATCATTTTAATTCAGTGAAAGGAAATAAGTCTGGATAATATTGGAAGATATTCATTTTGATGAAGAAGTCATTGTAAGCAGAGCAAAACAGAGTGTTGCTTGACAATATTTACGCTTGACAACAATTTCTCCTGATTTCTTCTCGAATTGGAAAGCTTTCAGTTTATTATATGTTACATACATATAAACCTCTCATACAAAAATTAAACTATTATGTTTTGTAAGGATCTACTGAATGATCTGCCAATGTACTTAACATTGCTTTGACAGTGCTATAAATGGAGGATCAATCGAGTGTAATGAAAGGGTTTTCCTTTGGAAAAATGTCAATTAGTCAAAACCCATTAAAAGAACAAAACTGAAACGGAATATTGACTCATTGAGCAGGTCCCAGGAGAAGTCCATTGTTATTGGCTCATTACCTGTATCTTAGGGACAAGTGGTTCAAGAAGTATCATGATAATAGTAAAGGTTTGTCTTTTGCCAAGTACTTCTAAACCTTGACAACAATGTCTTAAGAAAAAGTAATTACATTTTGTGTAATTTACAAGGATTGAGAGCTTTTACTGTAGTACATACAACTTCAGACAAATCAAATTGCAATTAAACATCCCACAGAATGAAGTGTAATGTTCTTCTTCTAAAAGGTCAAACAGATCAAACCCATTAAAAGGAAATAGTTGTTGGACCTCTCCTACTGCCAATCATCAGCGAGTCGTTTATTGTAAGTACATCACCGTGACCTGACTGTCTTAGAAGCGTTTGTCAGTTGAGGTGAACCTTTGTGTGTGAATAATGCTGGAAGGTCAAACTGAATGTCAGTATTTATAGGGTCTGGCAGAGGAAGACAATCTTTGTGTGTTGATATTGTGGGGATGGTCAGGCTATCAACTTGTTCAGCACTGCGAATCGTCTATATTGGTTTCTGAGCCAATGTCATTATGACAATCAAAGAGTTAATCAAAGGGATGTTGAGGTGAAAACCTTTGAAGTCTTATGTAGGATTTGTTAAGAAATGCAAATGAACGCTTGAACAAAGTACCAATAGCTGACACATGTTTTTATAAACAGGTTAACATTAAAATATTTGCTTAAACATGTATGTTGTATTACGTTTGAGATGATGAAAGGGAACGTTGAATGTTGAGAAATATTTTTTTTTAAATATGTAGAATGAGAAGAACGACTTAACATAAGTATTATTAAGACAATTCTTGAGGAAATGACAATAGTTGTGCAAACTAATAGGAACCTGCATGTATTGTGTTCCCATAAGTACTTTTCTACAGTTCAGGAACAAACTAGTTTTGCTTTATTGCTGTTATAAATCACAATCACAAATAAATCACAGTTAATGCCTGGAGCTTCTAAATATGTTTGTTGAAGATGAAAGAATATGAAAACAGATAATTCAATTAGCTGATAATGGAAAATAGACCGAATATAATGGTAAATGGATAACACACCATAAATTGATATCTGATATATTCAAAAAGATGATAACTCAGATAAAGCCTCAATTTGCAAGCTAGAAGCAAATCATAAACGTTAACAAGGAAACAAGTTGTTGGTTTTGTAAATTAGTCATAAATACTTTCTTTGATGCGAGTCAATATGTCAATATTTGTAAAATGTGAATATTTCACAAGGCAAGTCAATATTAACAGGCATAAAAGAAAATCAGAAAACAGAAAATTCAATTATGTATTATCAAATGATAGATCAGACATAATCGAAAAAAGATTTTTTTATCCTGGTACTGATTTAGACAGACCAGCAATCGACAATAAAATGATAAAATAAGATTTGTATTAATCAGAGTTAATCGAGTAAAGTGGACATATATTATAAAACCTAGATATATTTCATTCCTTCGTAAAAGCTTCTTTGTATTCATAAATATATTAATCAATTAATGTTATATCATTCTTAACAACCAATAAATCATAATGATGTTTTTATTATAAAACATTATGAAATAATCCCTCACTTTAACATGAGCACTCAAAGTCAGTGTCTATAGCTGCAGACAATCCTATTTGTTTGTGGATGCTGACAGAATAACCATAATCATCAGAAAATAAAAACACAGCTCATATATGTAAATTGAGAATTTTGATTTGTGTATTAGATTGGGGTGTGGTACTCTCCAAGATAAAGTTCTCAGTTGAAATGAATACTTTGACTTTCAAGAGGAAATTGGACAAATTCCTTTCAAACTCAAATTCCTCAAATTGCATGGATATCAATAAGGAAATGCAATTCAGCAGGAAATTAACTCATTTTACTCATAAAACAACATCAGAGAAGCTTTGAGCTGTAAAAGATGAAAGACTCAGGAAAAATATAGTGCTTTGATCTCAAAATGGAAAAAGAAGAGGCATAATGTAAAATAGATCTATATTTTGTGAAAATTATTGATGTGCGTTATTCATAAACGTAGATCATTGCTCTTTAAGAACTTTGTGCTCTCATATAAACGAACACATATGGTTCAGATTTTAATCAACAATTCAAATCAACATTAATCAAACCACATAATGAGCATAACTTCACTTGTTCAAGTTCTCATGGTTTAAAGGGGAAGTAGCACGTTTTTAGGGGGAATATAAGGTGATGTCAGGAAAATGCAAATAAATAGTTCCAATTGAAAGACAATGTATTCAAGCTTAATGAAGCAGTAATAATTCAAATATATAACGTAAAGTTCAGCCATGAGATTAATTTTTCTTACAAAAATGAATTAAAGGTGTGCACACAAAAATGGCCGCCAATGGATTTTATGTGAAGCCTCATGCTTTGTCCTCTGACTATGGGTGATTGGCTTGTGTAATGAGATTGGTGACACTGTCAATATGATACATTTAGCATTTACTTACAATTATAAGAGAAATATTTAAAATGTAAAATTATCAAAAAACGTGCTACTGCCCCTTTAAGTTATTAAAGTTTATTAAGAGTATGATTTTTGAGATTTCTGCATGCTCTTAAAAAACTCACATCTTTAAATAATTTCGATATTTACACGATAATAACTTTTCTTTGTATTTCTGATTCAAGCCTATGATAACGTCAATAAAAAATTCAATAAAGCTGACGCATTTTATATGCTTCATTTAATGAAATATGGTTTACATGTTTTTTCGATATGGTTTATGTTTATATCTTGGTTATGATTTATATGTAAATGTCAAAAGTGTTTAGGATTAATCAGAAACAATTTGCATGAAATCGGATCCTGAAAATGAATATTTTGCATAGAGAGAAATCAAAATTTGTTTGCATAGCTGATAATCATCCCAAACTTATCCTCAAAGTACGAGGTTTTATGACATGGAATGAAACCAGTCCCTGTTGTTTTTGGGATGTATTATTAAGTTATCTTTAAATAACCACTTGGGTTGGTTACACCGCTGCAGAATACTGTACTACTTAATCCAATCAAATAGGGTACAGATGGGAAAAGAAACGTTTCTTAAAAAATTAAAAATAGTGAAAACTGTTTTCTTCGCTCCAGTGATATGTTTGCCTGAAGTCTTCAGTTCAAAAGGCTTAACTTAAGTAAACAGAGTGTCAATCCACTCAGGGAAATTCCATTACCATACTGGTATCGGACAAGTTACGATTTGATCTATGCTGTGTTAAAATTCCTTTGGGTGTTGCAGGCGACATTAGAAACAAGCTAAAAGTCAACAGAATGCCGTTAAGCTCCCGGATGTCTCATTTTTGAGTGTTTCTAAAGAAGACGTTAAAACATTTGAAAACCATATTAAAAATCGTGAATTGCTTAAAAAACATTGTCCTCTTGGAAAAAGAGTGCTCCATGTACAAAAGAGGTTCTGCATTGTTTTAGAGAAAAATAAAATTGTATAATCTAAAAATGTCCTCTCTTGCTAAGCGTTAACGCCATCTCATACTCCTATGCAGAAATTTTTTCACTTAAACATTTTGAACATCAAGACTGAATCAACTGGAGATTATACTGTTTCCTGACTATGGAGTCATTTCTCATAATAATTAAGAAATAGAGTAGCCCTAACCATCATATGTTTTGCAATAAAGTATTGTTTTGCCCTGAACTATTATAGTTAAAGCATGAGGCCGAAGGCCGAATGGTTTGACGTTGTAATAGTTCAGGGCAAAACTATACTTTATTGCAAAACACATGATGGTTAGGGCTACTCTATTTCTTTTCTAGTATGTCAATTTGAACTCGCTTAAGCTATTTCTACTCCAAAATAAACATATTTTGTAAATCACATTCGCCCGCAAATTGAAAGTCCTCAATCGGGGCCAGGACCAGTGACGTCATAGCCGATTGTTATTGACGTCATGAGCCATTGTTGCGTGACGTCACTCAAAAACTATACTTTATTGCTGAATAAAGGGTGGGCGGCGCCTTGGATCTTTACCGGAACAATACTAGAATAGTTGTTAAAATAGCGTAGTCAATCTTGAGGACAGTATTTGAAAAAAAATCATATAAACACAGCTGGTCGATAAGGATCCATGCATAAAAAATACTGTGGGTCCAACTCTGAAAATGTCAGCATTGATAATCTGTGCTCATTTTACTTTTAAATCTTAGTATGAGATAAATATTAAACGCTGTAGTCAGATGACAGTGATCATAATGAAGTTTCAGACAGGAAATATGTCTGACTGCAAGTTATGTGAATTAAGGAATAACAAGGAACAGTATCAAGGATGGAAGATATTTAAAAATGTGGACCCCTTTGAATAACTGTCGATGTTTGGCCTACTACTTGTTGGCGTTTGGTGTTACTCTTATTTCAAACACTGCTTGATCAGATATTGTATATATAACAAGCGTGTTCATTTATAGCATTCAAAATATCAAAGTCACAACAAGTTTAACAGCATGGTTCATGTATTTCTCATTTTTTTTACAAATATTAAGTTTCCTTGTGCTAGACAGACGTCGAACCCTAAATTAAGGTTGAATCAACAGGCACTGTATTACATGTTCTTTCTTTCTAACATGCTTTATTAAATCAATTCTCCTGAAGTGGATACAATGTAGAAAGTCACATAAAATATTCACTTAATATTTGCCTTCTTTGACTTTACAGACTTATGTGAAGACATTCAAGGAAATTGTCAGTCTGGGTAATATAGAATCATTCACAGCACTCATTGATTATTTGGAGCTTAGCTGCCACAGATTTAATATAACATAATATGATATAGTCTGGGTCATGTCTTCCATATTCTCACAATGACATAAATCAATAAGTCTGTTGCAAGAAGTACAACATTCAATGTTATTGGAAGAGAATGTAAATTGAAGTTAAGATATTTTTGGTAATGCTGACCTTTATAGTTAAGTGCACCATTCAAATGATGATATACGTCTTGTTAGTTGTTCTTACTTAAAAGTGAGGTGAATGAATGAATGAAAAACCTTTCCTTTGAAAGTCACATATACATAATGATACAAAAATAATCATCGATGTTGATTTGCTTAGTATGTTTTCAAAGCTGGTATTCCTCAGATTCTGACATCAAAGCATTTTGTTGTTTTATCTAGTGTAATAAGTAATGCCTTTCTCGTTTTCTGGCTTTGCAAAAGTTTACACATTATGAATAGGTTTCTTTGGCTTTGTCTATTTCGAAAGTTTTAAGCTGGACTAGTAAAACGACAATGTCAATCACTTAATGGTGAGTTTAGGTTATTAGGTAGCGATTTAGAGCTCTGCATTATAAGCAGGGAGAGAATTAATAAATGACAAATGTGAAAAACTTTTTATTCCTGTCAGACTCTGCCATCTTGATATCATGGACAGGTTAATTATCCAACTGGATGTTTTGAATTCCAAGGTATTTTTTATCTTTCGATTATTGTGTCAAACTTCTCGCTTTCGTTCTGAAATAATGTGTATTATCAATGTATGTATAAAATTAAAACATGTTTAGGGATGTTGAGTATTCATGTTATTTTATCGGAAGTCATTACTGTATACCACGAATTTCAAGCGTGCAATTAACACCTATGTTAACTGCAATGTTGTTACAATAAATACTTTTATGCTAATACTTTGAAGGATGATAACTCAATGAGTTTACCAGCCATGACGGCATCATTTGACCTATATGTTGACATTCTGACAAAGATATTGACACTTTCATTCAAGCAACTTGTTCCAATCCCTTGTTGAGAAGTACTCTGATGGCAAAGCATTATCTTGCTAAGGCACCTCCTAATTGAATTGACCAAGGACCTTCCACCGTGATTGACCTATATAGATCCTCTTACCTACATCTAATGTCTGAAAATTGCTATTTTTATATTCTATTTTGCCCCTTAACGATGTAACCAGAGCAACTTGTTTCTTACAAAAAAAATAAGCATCTTACACAAATCGTAAAATACATCTGTCATAATGATCTTACCCAACTTACCATCAAATATTCTTGATTCAAAGATTTCTAGATACATGTATTCAATTTCTTACGTTCAAAAGTGAAGATATCAGTTTTATCAACATTTCTTTGAAATGCCAATTAAAATTTCAAATGAACTAAAGTGACTTGTTTGGTACCATGAATACATTTGCATATCAGGATCCCATAGCTTAGATCAATGGATTTCTTCTTGCTTGAAGCAATGAATAGCGTGACAACATGCAAGTTGATCGCACATCGAAGACCAGAATGTCGAGGGACAAACTTCTGTGATTGGGTCTCAAAGCTTTCCATTATGAGTCCACTCTAGCCACTGATAAAGGCAATAATTGACAAGCTGGGTCGATTTCTCTTGAGCTATTTCCTGAAACTTCGTGTTTATTGATAAATCAAAACAGCGGCAAATTTATGCCAAGGTACATGTATGGAGGCTATTGATAAATGATGATGATATTAGTTGATTTTTTAAGAATTTTTTTTAAAGTTGAACAATAACATTTTCACTTGTATTTTCTTAAATGACATAAACATTTAATTTTCCGAATTAATCATTAAATTTAAACAATGTTGAACAAGATGATAAATACTTGAATCTCGCAGCACCATAAGGTAATCCAAGCTAATTGATTTATCAAAAAACATGTAAAGGATGTCAACGAAAATACAACTATCGAAATAAAAACCAAATTATTAGGTTTTGAAATTTTTGTTATTTGAAAAACATTTATACCTGCATTATGAAGCAAATTTGATTTGGCTGACTTAATCTTCTGATGGTTGTAAATTCACTTTGTTTTAGTTTAGCAGTGTTGTTGTTAATTATTACATGATAGGTTATCAAATATGTCCTTGAAATGATCCAAACTGTCGTGACGTTAGATTTTTAAAACTTGACGTCATAGCGTCGAAAAACATTCGGTGCCCCCTATTATTATTTCTTACGCCGATTTTGCATTCGGCATAGCACATCATATTTCATTCTAAACAATTTAAAAAATGTGTGCAACTTTAAAAAAAAAATTGAATGCAAGAAAAAAATCCGTTTTTTTTTTCAATAAATGCCTAATATTGTTTTGTTTCTGCTAACTTTGTCATTATGTTTTTATTTTAAAAGCAATCAACACGATTATTAGTTTGTTTATTGAAAGTGCGGGCTTAAATAAAGTACGCAGAATTGGTAGGAAATTACCTAAATTGGCAACAGCATTTTGTCAATGCTGATTTTAACTCTTTAAATCGTTCCGTAGCACCATACTTTTATCACATTTTTAAATTAATGATGAGTTACTTTATGTCTTGAAAATAAAAAACGAGTTCTTAAATATCTTATTTGTTTGTTCCATCCTCCTTAATGGTAGGCCCCTATTTCACAGAGACCTTGAGGTATCAATTATATAAAATCATTCTTTCTTAAAAATTCAGCCGCCATTTCTTATAGAAAACATTGTTGTATATGCTTCATGTGTGTGTATGATGTATGCCGGAAAGATTTCATGCATTACGAAAAATCAGGTATTGAAGTGTTCAGATTTTCTTAGTTCTTTTAGGCTTTTAAAGGGGCAGTGGCACGTTTCTTGAACAATTTATATTTTCAAATGTTCACCGATAATTGTGCGTTAATGCTAAATGTATTATTTTGATAGGGTCAAAAATCTCATTACACAAACCAATCATCCATAGTCAAAGATAACAAATTATAAAGATTCACATGAAGTCCATTGGCGCCCATTTTTCTGTGAACACCTTCAATTAATTTTGTATAAGAAAAAGGAATCAGCATTATTATACATTGTCTTTCAATTGGAACAATAAATTTTCATTTTCCTGACATCACCTTATATTTCCCATAAAACGTTTTACTTTCCCTTTAAAATCATAGTAAATTCAAGGTAGGTTGATAACTCCTTTTTTACACTTGAACCTAAACCGAAGTGTTGTGTCCTTCAGCAAAAACCTCATGATAATATTATCTTATTGGTCTTCTGATAAACAAATGAACGGTTGGGGGAATTCAATTTCACAAGTGGGCAGTTTGAATGAGGAGAGGGGACATTTAACTGACAGCTATTTCCATCCTTCGTTTGACCTTGGGGAGGACATCGTTTTCATTTCGTTAACATCAGTTGCCACTGATTTTGATTTTCACACACACACACATACACACACACACACATCCTCTGTGTGAATTAACCAATTTGTTACCGGAAATGATTGCAGAAGATTGATATTGTTGATCAACTTACCACAAAAGGCATACTTGAAAATTGTACTGTTTAGGGTATGTTTAATACAGTTGAACTTTTCCCTTCTTATTGTATTTTTCGTTATTCTTTTGACAATAACTATTTCGATTTTCATTTAAAGTAATTGACTATTTAGATTATTACAACAATTACAACTTGGTTGAAGTGACTTGTTGCATCAAGAACCCGTTTGAAACATTTGAGCTTAAATCATTGTCATTTGTCAAATACAATTCAATTTTATCATTCTCATTTTATCAAATGATGTTATTTTGAGAACAATGTTTAAAACGTTCTTGTGTATCCATGATTTAAATGTTTCTTATCTATTGGGGATAGCTAACTAATTAAGATTTGCTTAGGCAAACTAAGTGATTGGTACTTGCATTCACAAATTTCAAATATTACAAGGATCAAGCGTGAAGCTGTAACATTTGGGACAACATGCTTGTTAGAAGCACAAGAGAGAATAGAATGTCAAGGGGCAAACTTCTGTTAAAAGCTCTCCATCATGTATCTACTTTTGTTACTCTTAAAAGAATGAATTGACAGGTTTTAAGACTTCAGCGTCGATCCTTTAAAGGGGCAGTAGCACGTTTTAATGATGAATATAGAGTGATGTCAGGAAAATGAAAATTAATGGTTTCAATTGAAAGACAAACTACTTAAACTAAATGAAGCAATAATAATTCAAATATATAAAGTAAAGTGTAGACATGCGATTCCTTTTTCATAAACAAGATGAATTAAAGGTGTTCACACAAAATGGCCGCTAATGGATTTTATGTGAATCTCCATACTTTGTCCTTTGGCCATGGATGATTGGCTTGTGTAATGTGATTTGATACAAAGTCAAATTAATACATTTAGCATTAACTTACAATTATCAGTGAAATATAAAAAAATTAAAACTATCAAAAAACGTGCTACTGTCCCTTTAATAGCTGCTTCCGAACACAATATTTCTCTATGTTGAATAACTGGATATCTGCAACACACAACCTCCCAGATAAAAGGATCGGTATGGTACAACACAATGTCAAATAATTAATGATAATTCAAATTGTTGTAATGCTAGTTGGAATGCAAATGATAATCAATGCATTATTCATTCATTTTAAGTTTCTCCAAAATCGATGGGGAAACAAATCAACTCAGATTGAATTTCAAATCCATAACATGTACAAAACCTATCAATTCAGATCATCAATGAATAATACATGACCGTGAAAGTAATTCAGCCCTTTCCGCAATTTGCAAATAGGTTGATATCAATTCTACTTTGCCAATGAAAGTCATATGATCCTAAAGCAAGCATGGTAATCATATGCTCATGTTATGGCTAAATATATTATAATTTGTCACATTGACTTCCAAGTTGAAGGGATATAACTTAATAATTTATGTTAACAATGTAGATGTATAATGAATTAATCAAACTTACTTTCTATGGCATCTAATTCTCATCATTACAATAATTGAGAATTCAATTGAGAGATCGAATAACCTTTTTTCACTTTTAACTTTTGAAATACAAAAAAGCCTTATATTCGAGTGTAGTAACACCTTTTTAACCATCATCTATCATGTTAATTCAAATGTAAACAGTAAATAAGTAAGTTTTCACAAGACTAGTGTTGCTTCATGTCAAAGAAAGAAAGTCTCTTGCTTAATAGTTAAGACAAAAGCCTCTTTGAATAATTGTTAAAATTAAAGGTTAAATAGTCTAATTTTCAGAATAAATCATCGAAATAATACAAATACAAAGCTATCGTCTTTGTACACTAATGGAAACAATCATAAAACCATCGCTTTGCTCTTCATGAATAACCAGATTTAAATGATTTATTGTCGAAAATGTAATGAAATACGAAACCTCATCTTCAAAACTACTCTCTGACCAAATACCAAACTCAAATAGAAGCTCAATTTGTCATTGTTAATGGCTTAGTAAAGGTGATATATGTTGTCTTGCCAGAGACTTCAGAAACTGACCAAAACACCAAACTTATCTTCAAAACAGCTCTCTGACCATATTCTTTCTCAACTCAAATAAAATCTCAATTTGTCGTTGTTTTAGGCTTGGTTAAAAGGTGATATATGATGTCTTGCTAGAGACTTCGAAACTGACCAAAACACCAAAAGGACAGGGATGAGAATTCCCTCTGGATGAATAAAATATAGTCATTTAATCATTCGCTTCTTAAAGCCTGTTTGAAGAGGAGAGAAGAGGTATGGTAAACCAGTTCATACGAACAACAGACTTCTCAGAAGGCTCAAACCTGCACCTGAATAAACTGTCAGGCCAGTGACCGCCCTCCTCAATCAAACTGTCCAAGTGCCAAATAGGTCTTGATCTAAGTGCCACAAACTACCCAATTGGTGTTCAGAATGGCAATACGAGACCGTTCCCCTGGGATATACGTGAATGGGATTCCATTCAAAATGTTGAATGAACCTCCTTCTCAATCAATTCACTTAGTTCCGGACTGTGATTGCAGAAGCACAGTTGATGTTTGTAGCACCAAATCGTAAATGAGACTTTTTAAGGCAACTGTCTGCATAAGATTGACTTTACATTTTTTTAAGAGATTATTTTGTTGCTTGAACCTTCTTTCAGTTGAACGGAAATGAACAGTCCTGTTAAGTCATTGTTTGTTACAATTCAACGTTCGATGGAATCACACAAAAGAGACAGTTGTATTAGACATTGTTTACACCATGGAGTGTGATAAACATTGAAAATGTTCTTGAAATTTAATATTGCCAAAATTTGATAAACATTACATTGATAACAATATCATCAAGTCATTGCAAAAAAAAAAAAGGTTTTGTTTAAAAGATTTATAGTTGAATTTGTAAAATGTCCTGGATTCATTGTTACTCAACACCCGCAAATTTAGTTTAATACCGACGGCATTTACAAAAATTAAGGGGCTATATTAATTGGGCATAAATACTACATTAAACAAATTGCATTGATCATGTCTGTGAGTGACTTAAAGAGACTATTTTTAATGTCAATTGTCCCACAAAGGCAACTTTATTGCCGATTTCCTTTTATCAATTTCATTATTTCTCAAAATAAGCTGTGATGTTTAATCCATTTTGATGCTTTCCCCGATAAAGAACAAAGACGGTATGATACCAACCCCCATTTATTGTCTGTCTGTCTTCTGGGTTGTCAATTAAGAGGGCATTTTTTCTTAAATAACCCCATATCGTCAATAATTACAAAAGTTCATATGGCATATGTCTAATAGAACTTGAAAGTATCTTTTGTCTACATCTATTATCTATTGTTTTCAGATAAACAATAAAATGGCAGAGGGAAACGTTGATAAGACCTTAGGTGAAAGAGTTCAATGGTTCCATCACGAGAATATTTAAATGCTATTTCAGAAATTACTAAATATTTTGTACTTAACCATATCCCGCTTATGTCAGTAATCATCATGTGACATGCATACTTGATATTTTTTTCAAAATTATGTGAGTTGTTGGGGGGCACATATGACAAACTACATGCATAGTGTCATTTGTGCAAGAAGTTTCGGCTTATACATAAAATTAATATTTAAAATCTAATCTACGTTGTAAAGTGACAATAGGGAGCTTAGAAATAGGTTTGTGATAAAAAAATGACACACGGTAATAAGTCAAACGTAATTCGGAAAGTTATCAGAATGAGTATCACTATTTGATAGGTAATGTAACCAGTATCCATGTAAATTGGACATGTGAATTTGCTTCCACAAACATATATGACTGTTTTTCATTGTGAAAAAAAGGTGTTTATCCTATATCCATTTTGAGATGAATGTGTGAGATATTTTTGATTTATATAAAGCACTATGTCATTTACGTTTAAATTGAAATATTTTATAACAATGTAGGTCACGGAGTGGCTCTTTAAATGGTTCAAGACAGGACATGTCATTACATTTCGCAATATTAGATATCGATTTTCAATGACATTGAAGGTAAATAGTTATGGTATTGGTTTCTAGTTATCTTAATATGACAGATTTGATTGAAAAAGACATTGCTGAGTTATATTCTTCTGAGCAGAAAAAAATTAATGTGCCTTCTCTATATGCCCGTTCAAGGCACGAAAAATGTATGTCCTTACATTACAAATTAGTGGACTCGTTGACATAATGACATGAATGAATAGGAGGTTTGTGGGTACAAGTGATCTGAGAGTTACAGCTGCAAATCACTGTAGACATTGTAGGGACATCGGTGATAGATAGCTCTGTCTTGGTAAGTAGCAACCTCAGTCTGTGTCGTTAAATGGAGAGACGATCATCAACATAAATATAGAAATAAAGTTCAATAACAATATGTTTACTGATTGGTCAACATTTTTTATATCAATGTTCAATTCAATTTTTAACACGAAATATTATTTCACATGATGTAGAGTTACTGTCATTATCAACATATCTTCAGTTACATGATAAGTTTGTTTCAATGCCATACATAACATTTATTTGTAAGCCATGCATTTCTTACAAAATTGACAGCCTGAGAGTTGTCGGTCTCTGCCGCTATCAAGGGAAGATTTCTCAGCCCCAGGTTAACAAAAGCTATTAATACTCCTATTTCAGATTCAAAGTATATCATTAACTGATTTTACATATCTACTAGAGTCTAATAAAGTCGAGATATTCAGCTGATTATGACTATTATGATTATGCTCTGGTCGTTAACTTGCAATTGAAGGCGCTTAGTTCCCAGTATATGAACATAACATCATATCATAGTGAATACACAAGATATTCCAATCTAAATAAATTTAGATAAACATCTTTTATATTATGTCATATAAGCATATTCCTTACAACACAAATGAAATACATTATTATTTACACCACAGCCTTTTCTGCCAGAGGTTATAGCCGCAATACAGCGGAAGCAGATACGATATTGATATATATATGGGCTAGTTTACAACATCATTACATACAATGGGCAGGATATTGAGACTTTCACCCAGACAGAATCACATTATGTCACAATCTATTCGCTTTGGCCATTGCTCAAATCCGCAGTTTATGAGGTGTCAATTCCCATGAAAACTTGTATAAAAAAATCAAGAGATTAGAAAACACAATTTTGATCAATGTGAATATATATTTGGGAATGTCATTGTTAGTTAATCATACCCCAAGACAATTTACATTTGGATTATTCTCATCTTGTACCTTGCCATTTTAACACTTTGCTTTCATTGGTTAAAAGCATGCTGCAATGCTTTCAATGCTGCATTTTTTCGTGAAATGGCTTTCCATTTTTTAAGGGTGTATACAGATCGTTAGATTAAAATAGATTTATATTGCTTCCTTATATGCAGAATCAGAAACTGTTGCCTTATCATTTACTGACTATGAAACTGCAACATGAACATGTACATCGAACTCTTGGTGCATTACTTACCATTTTGTTAATATTTCTTACTTTTCAAGTATTTAATATCTGTATTTAATAGATGAGTACAAAACATTAAGTGATTTATTCTTCAGGTAATGTGTTTACTTTAAGTTTCTGTCTGACACCTATTGTCGAAAGGTATATGAAAATTGCTGCAGGTTTATATGAGAGTTATATATAATTATCAACAGTAACTTTAAATACCAGCCTGTTGCATAAGCCTTTTGTGAGATAAAGTTAAGTACATTCATAACTGGCTGTCATTGTACAAGGGATATGTTTCCCATAGGAATAACTTCATAAATATTTCCCTGCTGGGACTATAGATATATAGGTCTGTAAATTAGGTGTGTAGTTGGTCATAACGTCCTGTGTTCAGGGAATGCACGTTTATTTCTACACGCAATAATCTTTGGGTGAAATGCTACACTGAATTTCTGCTCATTGTTCGCTAGTTCAAGCCGTGCTCGCAGGCTACACTGCAATGCATAAACACATTAGTGTTGTGGGATTTCTCCCTGCAATAATACTAGCAGCCGTGATAAAAGTTAACTACTATTGAAAGCCGTGTAAAAACAATTACATCACATCATTGTGTAATAACGTTAAGTTATGTTAGCCTACCTGAGTGAGACAGGGTATCAATGGTGAATACCGAGCAGGCCGACGCCATGTTGACATTAAATTCCTTGTGAGTTTCAAACTGACTTGTTTCATTATGAAGGAAGTTATGTCCATTATTGCAGGGGGAACAGAAATCACTTAACATTGACACGTGAACTTTAAAGGGGCAGTATCACAGTTTTTGATAGTTTTATATTTCAAATATTTCACTGATAAATGTAAGTTAATGCTAAATGTATTAATTTGACAGTGTCAAAAATCACATTACATAATCCAATCATCCATAGTCAGAGGACAAAGTATGGAGATTCACATAATATCCATAGGCGGTCATTTTGTGTGAACACCTTTAATTCATTTTGTGTAAGAAAAAGGAATCGCATGGCCTAACTTTACGTTATATATTTGAATTAGTATTGCGTCATTTAGTTTAAATACATTGTCTTTCAACTGGAACCATTAATTTTCATTTTCCTGACATCACCTTATATTCCCAATAAAACGTGCTACTGCCCCTTTAATGCTGTGACTGTAAAAGTCCTCAAGAATGAAGTCGAAGACAAACATGATGTTTGATTAATTTTATATAAAACTTCACAGAGAGACTGTTTTACCCACCTGTGTGTTTGAGATTGTCAAGCTTCTAATTTTTGTGTGAGATTAAGCAACAAGGCAAAGGTTGCGAAACAAGCTTAACAGGTGATGTTCTCAACAACAAATAACATTGTCATCTGAGGCCATTTTAATTTTTAAATTATATAATGGTCAATGCCATGACCTATTCTTTTTATCAATATCTTTGTCATATCTTTCATTCTCAGATATATTTAAGAATATTTTCCTGTTTCGTCTTTATAAATCACCTTAATGAACAATGAACTTTCTTGAATATTTTCTTTTATAGCTTTGATATGATAGACTTAAAGAGTATCCATTAACCATGCTTTAAAGGGGCAGTAGTATGTTTATAGGGGGAATATAAGGTGATGTCAGGAAAATGAAAATAAATGGTTCCAATTGAAAGACAATGTATCTAAACTAAATGGAGCAGTAATAATTCAAATATATAATGTAAAGTTCAGCCATGCAATTCCCTTTTCTTACACAAAATGAATTAAAGGTGTTCACACAAAAATGGCTGCCAATGGATATTATGTGAATCTTCATACTTTGTCCTCTGACTATGGCTGATTGGCTTGTGTAATGAGATTTATGACACTATCAACATAATACATTTAGCATTAACATACAATAATCAGTGAAAATTTTAGAATATAAAATTATCAAAAAGCGTGCTACTGCCCCTTTTAGTACCAATACATGTTCTTATTTTATTCTCAATAGATATTAAATCTTTGGAAAGTTAAAGTATAGATGTTCAAATAATACATTTCATATTGAATTAATTCATGTTATTTGTATGAGTAAGATGTTGTGTCAGGGACAGTAGCACGTTTTTTGGAATGTAATATTTCCGAATCTTCACTGATAATTGTACGTAAATGCAAAATATATTATTTTGATAGTGTCCAAAATATTTGAATCAGTTTTCAGACTGCAATCATTATTCAGTTTTTAATCAATTTTCCCCTTAGATATCTTCAATATTCAATGCAGATTTCCACGGTCACATCCAAGGAAAGACATTCATAAAGGGAATGATATTCGTAAGTCAAAGCTTCGTCTATATGTATATATATATTTCACAAGGTGTAGTTTCAGGAAAAAGCTAGGAGTGGCAATGGAATGTACTATAGGCCTGAGGCCTCTTCAGTGCGGAAATAAAGATTGATTCATTGATTGATTGATACCTTGATGGAGATCAAAAATCAGAATTAGGCAAGTGAATATAAGCTTCTACCAAAACCATTACCATTACCAAAATATGCTAAATATTATATATTCTATTGGCTTCTGTAAAAAAAACAGAGCAATGTTAAGGATATTAACCTCTCCCTAGGTTTTGGTTGAAAATGTAGGGGGAAACTCGTGGGCCGGAGGCCCAAGGACTTCCCCGACCCCAATTGTTAACATCCGCTGACACGAGGGGTTAACATTGACAACATCGAGGCCCTGGGTTCGAATCTCGCTCGAAACGCTTAATCCTCCAAAATGACATAAATAAAAGACATTGGGTTTATATTTGGTTTTGATGTACTCTGTTTACTTGTCTCTAATTCTGGACTGATATATAGACATTTTCACAGTATGAAGTAGCTTAAAGAGATCAAACTCGACAGAAATTTCATGTTGACAAGCTCTTTCATTCTATTTCAAGAGATTAGATCTCTTGAAAAAATAGCCCAACAGCACATCATACCAAAAGGATGAAATAAATAATGCACTTTGATAAACCTTATTAAAAACTTCAATGCCATAATATCAACATCAGGTTTTGAAATATTGCAGAAATTATCAAGGCCAGGAGAGAAATTCTAACGTTCATAGAGTTTTTTAGCTCACTGTATTGCTTTCTGAAATCGTTCTACATTGTGCTATATACACTTAAATATTAGCCTTAATAGGCAAATACATTTCCCCACTGTTACTTGCCTCCTCTCTTGGAAACAGTAATGCAGTAGAGTAAAGAATCAAAACATTCATAGTCTTCATTGATTCAAAGTCAAAGCATGTCTTGTAACATCGGGTAAATGAAGTTTCTTGTTGAAGTTTTACTTAACAACCAGTTTTCTGTAGCGAGGACTGCAAAAGCAACATACATGTAAAAGACTCTCTGAACACCTCTTATTTTGTCAAGAATTCAATGATTTTATCAAGACACGTCTAAAACCTTAGGTGATTAAATCTCCCGGCACTATGCAAACTTTAAGTTTGGTGTGCCTTTTAAACCGTCTGGCAATTATTGACGAAGGACATGTGAAAATAGTTGTAGGCGCAACTCTTCAGGACATTATCTAATATTGACGGGGGCTCGACCGTTTTCTGCTGTGACTGTAAATACCAGCATGTTTCATTCAGCTTTTTTGTAGAAAATGAGATGAAGGTAATTGAGTTTTTAAAACTGTCTAGAAAGAAATCGATGAAGAAAACTTCCTTAACATGTTGACCAAACTTTTCACAGGAAATAACTCAATATTGCAAGTTAGATTAAGGGTTGATATTTGGTCAAGCCTACATGTCTTGAAATCTTTTTGACAAAAATGGACAAATAAAAGTAAACTTGCATCGCGTCAATCATATTCCACCATGGCCAATGACATTAGTGATTGAGACACCTGAAACTTATTATCAGTGATCTTTGGATAGATCGATGACTTAGACTAGTTTACTATAAGTTGTGTTTTTATTGAAAGACTTATATAAGGACATCAATAAAGAAGATTGAGAAGACGAATTCCATGTTGACATAACGTTCCTTATGAGATTCAAACTGACTACTTGTCGTAAGGAAGAATTTATGTTACACGTGAACATATGAGATTGTCTAGAAACGTTTACTTTTTTTTCAGTGGTTGATTTTCGCGCATGCTCGACAAGGACCTAGATGTGACGTAGGACTTATGGGACGTATATATTACAGCTAGTTTTAACTTGATTGGTGTCAGAAGTATCTATAGCTAAAAATGTCAGAGCAAGAGATTGTAAAATGCAAGTGGGCAATCTTGGGATAATATTGTTGTTATGAATAAAAATAATAAAAATTTAATTCATGGTAAACCAATAAAGTTGTCAAAATTAGCCGAAAACCAACCGTCGCATGAAACTAAACGGAAAATTGAATTTCTGTACATGTCGGTCCCTGATGTACATGTATGTTCATCCATTGTAAATAAAGAAAAATCAGGAAGATGAGAGGAAAAAATACCTTACATTCAATTCCATCAAAGTTTTTCCAACTTTCTACGTTGAATAAGTTGAAGAGAGCCCGATACTACTTTTCTTAAAACGGGAAAATATAAGTAAACGTCGTTTTATATCACCTTTATAGGTAATGTTGTTTGCAGTTTAATATCATATATTATATGTTTCAAATGATCATTTACTTAGTAGTTGCTGTCCAAGAAGAATGAGATAGTAAGACCACACAACTACCGAGTACAACACAGTGAGAGGAATAATGACGTTTTGGCAGACTAAATGCTACAGGAAATGGTTTCTCAGAAACAAATCGCTTGGGTCAAAGCAAGTTATCATATGTTAATTCTCATGGTCTCTTAGAAAACCTTAGAGTTCATCCTAAACTTCCTTCTTTTTCATTGAAAGTGCTGAGTTGAAATTCGTGTATTGTTCCATAGTGAAAAAACTTATGTAAAGAAAAAAATTCAACTTCAGAAATTTTACTCTTCTCTCGAAATCATTTATGTATATCAATTTAAGGAGTTAAGGAGTTTTTTAAAAGTTTTTTAAAGAGAACTTTTTTAAATTGAAGAAACTCAAAATAGGTTATGAAATATGTATAAGTCATTGTGACATATTTTATAGAAGATATTTGATGTTTGCAATAATACAATCTCCATTACTAAGTGTATAATGACAACGCATTCATATATATATTCATATTCAATTTGTCACCGTGACATATTGACACATTGGTTTATCATCCGTCCATTTATCTTGAAGGGCGAACTCCTTCAATCAAGTTGTCTGCAGCTGAATGTTTACACTGTTCTTGATTACTTGATTAAATCTGGTCATCGATAGCAATTCAGTAAGGAGATGAGGGTGACATGTACAGTTAAACCAGAAAGAAAGTACCCCCTTTCTAGAAATTTCTAGAAATTTTCTAGAACGTATCTAGAAATTTTCTAGAACGTTTCTAGAAATTTTCTAGAACGTATCTAGAAATTTTCTAGAACGTATCTAGAAATTTTCTAGTGCGTATCTAGAAATTTCTAGAAATTTCTAGAAATTTCGAGTTTTTATTTTTTGTAAGATAATCAAAATCTATTTACATTTTTTAATACTGCTTATTCAATATGATATCATGTGAAATTATGAAGTATGTGGGTTTATTAGTAACGAAGATATTCCATGTTAAACTTTTCCTCCTCTACCACATGCCCTCATTATAACGCCCCTGCTATGCAACTGTCACGCATGGTTAACACGCTACTTAACGGGGGGCTGACAGCCTATGTCGCTCATTAAATCACCATTCATTGTTTACAATGGTCAGTGTTGCACAAGAAATAGTTGTAATCTGTCACTGAAGTTACCCGCAAAAAATCAGTTTATGAACATTACCTTAAACGATCAGAACGTTGCATTTGATTTACAGGTAGAAACAAGTTTTTTTCATGCCTACAGAAATGCACAGCGTCGTATAAAAAGACTATAATAATGGAAATAATGTTCATACAGAAATAATACAGTAGACAATTCTTGACCTTGAGGATATTCAAAAGTCAAACTTAGAATATAACCTTGACAACAACAATCGGCTGTCCAAGTTTTATATCAAGTATAAATGAAGTTTATTAGAAAACTTACAGTACCTTCAATTATGTAATGTTATTTCTTAAAACTTCATCTAGACCTTATTGCCCGTTTTGCTCTTAACATGGTTCCATTCATTTGATTGATAACGGGTTAACTGTTAAAGGGGCAGTAGCACATTTTAGGAAGAATATAAAGTGTTATCAGGAAAATGAAAATAAATTATTCCCATCGAAAGACAATGCCATTAAACTAAACGAAGCAGTAATAAACAAAATATATAATGTAAAGTTCAGCCATGCGATTCCCTTTTGTTAATAAAATGAATTAAAAGGTTTTCACACAAAATGGGTACCAATGGATTTAATGTGAATATTCATTATTTGTTCTATGACTTTTGGTGATTGGTGTGTGTAATAGGATTTTTGACACTATCAATATAATACATTTAGCTGTAACGTACAATTGTCAGTGAAAGATTTTAATTATATCTTTTTTCACAATACGTACTATGCCCCTTTTTAGAATAATAAGCATCTGTTTGTACAGTAGGAAAGCTTAAATGGGGGTTCCTTAAATGGGTGTTAAATGGCACATTGGAAGAAACAGATGCAAAGTTGTTTTGATTATGATTATAAAATAAAAATTATGATATTGTTCTGCTCGACAAAGTCATTTGATTAACAACAGTGAGATGCAGCATGGTAAAGACAATGAAGGCAATAATGAAATGAAATAACTTTAATACGCAGATCAACAAAATTACCGATATATGTAAAGGCATTCAAGAAAACGTTAAATACGCGGTCTTCTTCAATTAAAAGTAAAACACTAACAGGTCAACAATGTGATGACAGTGTTTGCAGTTTCTATTAACAAGACAAGGCGAACCGCACTTTCACTGAAAAGGCAATAACAAAATAGATAATACAGAGATATAGATATAGATATAGATATACAACAGTTATCAATACACTTATAATGTTATTGTCTAATAAAGTTTTTTTAGGTACCGGTATATATTTCGCTGACACTTCTTGCATATGGCTTCTGTACTTTGAGAAAAAATCAATCCGTATGAACGAAGTAAACTACAAGTCGACATACAGGTTTGCTTAGTGAAGGTATCTTTGTATAGGTATTTGTTTATTCTCCAATTCATATGAAAACAAATAACAAACACGCTTGAGATAACTTATTTAGTAAAAAAATTCGTATGTCTTAATGAAACATTCAATGAAGAAACTGGACCTAAAAGGGACAGTCCCTTCAGGGCATTCCTTGTTCGAAACGAAATTCAAGTCAAGGTGACATTTCTGTTTGTACATATATATCATTAGTTCATGATTAGTACACAGCCTAGTTGAGACAGGATGCTGAGCGTAACATTTTGCTTGATTTAGTAAAATTTGTACAAAATCATAAACAATGATCAGCACCTTTAGTGTGAAACCTTGCTATGGCGATATTACACGATTATAAGGCATTTTAATAGTCTTTACATGTAATATGTAAAGGTGCGGATATGCTATCAAAAATTGTTTTTATGTTTTGTAATGTCGCCATCTTCAAAATGTTCATAGGAGAGTCCCGTAATGTCGAAAATATCTCTCATACCTACATGTACGCACCACGCATTGATAATCTATTTATTCGATGCATAAAGACTGTGTTGATTTAAAGATGTTTTTCTCTATAATAGCAGTGGAATTAATGGAGTCATACTTTATTAAACGGTCAGTGACAAGATGAGCAATAACGTAGATTTTCATTTCAAATATGTAGCTGCCTTCATGCATTTAGTGTAACGTACAGTGGTTCTGATCAATAAGAGAATGTTTGTTGGTAAAACGAAAACACACAGTCGGGAAATACACATACTTTTGCATATGCGGTAATATACATATAAACGGTAATACATGTATAAACAAGGTCATGCGACTTGTGATTGGCAAGTTGTTAACACAGTGAGCGCATACACAAAGTTCCCGTTTTCACATCAAAGTGAATGATGAAAGAAACACCGATGCCGAGTTGCATAATACGGTCAATTATTGCATGTTTGTAACAAGCCTGTCTAAGAGACGATAACATGCTGACCCGCCATTTTGAGTTGTTTTAATTGCGTGAAATGACATTAACGGACTGTATTGTTATTATAACTTTTCTAATACTAAAGTATTCACGTATATGTTTTAACAAAATATATAAAAATACATATGTAACTTTCTTAGTCTGATTATCAATCCATACAATTAAACGTATAGTAGAAAGATATCATGATGAACACCCGGCATCAATTGATAGTGAAGCGATGATATTTGGATTCTCGAAATTTATTCAAATTCAAACCTTTATTTCAAAATCAAATATACACTCACTAAAATTGCAATTTTCCTAAATAACAAATGCTGCAGTCAAAACATATATTCAAACCAGTAACATGCCGATTCCAAACCAAGTGAGTTACCATTAGATTACGGAGGCCAGTTGAAAATACAGGATGTTTTACTGAGTAGAAACTTTATCGCGAATTTGTCTTTGTATATTAATTGTATGAATAAATCATTGTTACCATATGTTTCTATGCACATCAAATTACGGTTTCTGTATAATTTTTGGTCCTATGAACAATGGCAGTACATTCTATTGTGGTAGCTCGTACGGTTTCGGCTTTCAGCTGTTCTATAACATGTAACAATGTCACTAACACTATCTTGAATAGTACAGATTCTTGTACTTTCTTTTGGGCCGAGTCCCATGCGGGATTCGAACCCACACCACCAGCAATGACCATACCAACAGCTAATCAAACTCGCCCGTTTCGCCATCCACAAAAATGGAGTTCTAACAAGCAGTAATTTAGCGGTTGTTACATTCGTTACCCCTCTGATAGATGTAAAATTGGCACAGCTCCCAAAGCTGAATGTAAAATAGATAAATGCCGTTTAGATTGTGAACAAATGTAACAATGTTATATTTGGGATAACACTATCTTGAATAGTACAAATTCTTGTACTTGTCCCGAAATGAGCATTATTATTAAATTCTGTGAAATACGTCATTAAAGAAAATAAAGAATATACTACCATTTCTGTTTGTGGTCATCGATTTAGTTGTGTTATTGGGTATGGACATAATGAAACAAAGAACAAAACGTTTATCATCATAAACATTATAATTGTCATATTATTCATAGCCCTTCTTTGTGTTTTCTATCTTCTTCTTCGGAAACGATCTAAATGTTGACAAATTCATTAGACATCTATTAATAATATTGTTTGTGTCTGAGCGGTTTAAGAATTGAGTGAAATTATACTGCCACAGAACTAACTTACGACAAGCACCTATCACTTTCACATCTTGATAGCTAATACATTTTATCTTATGGTTCTGCTGTTTGGGGATCACGTGAGTTTAGTTGCATTAATGCAGTCCAAAACAGGGCTTGTCGGTTTTTCCTTGGTGTGAGTCGTTACACTCCAAATTTGGCTGTTAGAGGAGAAATGGGCTGGGTTTCGAACTTCACAAAACAACGTATTGAATCTGTCCGGTACTTGAAACGGCTTCAATCGGCTATGCCTGGCAGTATCATAAGTTATATTCACAAATGGTCTTTGTCTTTTCGTAGGTCCTGGGATATAAAAATGGAAAAACTTCTAGTTTCAATGGATTTACCACTTTTGGATTTATCGCACATCTCCCAGCTTGATTTCATTTTCATCAAGCAACGGTTGTTGGATATGAAGCATTCTAATTGGTATTCACAACTCCGGGACGATACTGGCCGTCGTAACGGCAATAAGCTACGCACATTCAGACTGTTTAAGTCTTCTTTGTCAGTTTCACCGTATGTTCGTACTATTATGGAGCGATCACAACGAAGTATTCTGGCCAAACTACGCTGTGGAAATTGAAATTGGTCGTTTTTCACGTCCTGCAGTTGAAGTTGATCAACGGTTGTGTCGATATTGTAATAGTGGTCATATTGAGGATGAGGTTCATTTTTTATCTAGTTGTCAAATCTATTCTGATATAAGGTCAGTATTATGGAAAAGGCACGTTCTCTTAACCCTCTGTTCAGCTTAATGGCTCCTATCGACCAGTCCGTTTATATTATGAATTGTGATAATCTAATTCACCCCCTAGCTGCTTCAGTGTCGTTTATGTTTAAGAGACGGCAGTCATTATAATAATTTATCCTATGGTACCCCCCACTTTTTGTCAGATATACATTGTGCAAATTAGTATATATATGTTGTATTTTATCTATATATTGCTTTTAAAGATGTTATGTGTCTCATAGGTCTATAAGGCCGGGCAGATGTTGTTTTATGCGCCTATGTTTGTTATTACCTGTCAACATCTGCGTGACACAATAATAAAATAATTTCTCTCTATCTCTCTCTATTAAATAAGTTATTGAATTGAATTTTTGTATTGTTTTCTAAACGCGATATTCTTGTTGTAAAATGTAGCAGTAGCAGTAGTAGTGTTAATAAATAGTAGTTGAATATAAAATATCTAACCCAATAGGATCAATAACAGCTCTCTTCTATTAAACATATTTAAAATCGTGCTTTCATTCATTGGAAAAACAAACTTTTCATTGTCATTTAAATCATAAAAAGCATCATTTCGTATAAAAGCAGTTTCAAACAGAAGAAAACGCAAATCATCATTTTTTTACAAAATGTTTAACAATGGGAGTGTTTTGTACAAGTGCGCAATTTGTTGCCGTTTAACTTTCCAACATCATTCCACAAGCCTGCCAAATATCGACATCTTGTTTTTCTTAAGTATACCTTTTATAAAACTTAAACAACATTTGAGTCCCAATTATTTCAAAGTAAAATTCACAGTTATAATTGGATAACAACGTTAAAATCCCATAATCAAAAGATTTGTTTTTTTCAATGACCACAAGTGTAATGTTTTTGATATCTGACTCCTACCCATAATCTAAGTCTACAGATATAACGAAAACATTAAAATGTTTGTGAAACATTTACAGAGAATCATCCCATATATAAAATTGTAACAAGCGTTACCAGATAATGGCAAATGCAAATAACTCAGTGAACCGTATCTCCTAAACACGCCAGCGGTCGCTCAAGTGTAATAGACAAGTAGGTCGGTGTGTCAAAACAAACAAGTTTCAATAAACAGTTTATGTTACAATACACATTCGGATTCTAGAGAGAGACGATTGATGAGATGATCAGATGATTGCGCAAAACGACATTATGTAATTCAGTTTCTGGCAGTGGGTCATGCTTATTACCGCGCAGTGGTAGTGGAATGAAAAGTTATGCTGTCTATCATATATATATATTGGAAGTTATGAAGATATTCATATTCTTCTTCTGTTATGTTCGAGTAATTATTAATATACAAACTCATATGATGTGAGGGTTCCGCGTGCCGATGAGTTCTTCATTGCCTGAAAGTGACATGGGTTCGAACGTGTGAGCAGTTGGATTCAGGCCCAGTCAGTCAACACTTAGACCACGGAGGCCAGTTGCAAACAATGGATTTCATGAAGAAGATAAGGCAATATTATGGATATACAACTTCTTTATTCAAGTTTGCGACGTTTCGACATAGATACTAATGTCGTTCTCAAGCAAGTGATGACATTGGTATCTATGTCGAAACGTCGCAAACTTGAATAAAGAAGTTGTATATCCATAATATTGCCTTATCTTCTTCATCATCGCAACTTCTAGACTGCCCATCAAAGAAATGGATTTCATACTTAGTTCATATGTTGATAATTCTAAAATAATTTATCATTGGCACCGAGCGCACATCAATTTTTAATTAATGCTTCTGCACTAGTTTGCTGTTCTTTATTTTGCATTAAATATTTGTTTGTAGAGTCCAGCATATATCGTATATTTGTAATGTAACATAGCTATGCGTTTTCATGCGACTAATAATTATTCTTCATCATTTACTCCTTACCTCCAAGAGAAGCATATATGTGGTAAATTAGGGCGATCCTCCTCGAGAGAGCCACATAAATATATAGACAGACAGACAGACAGATATAGTTTATTAAAGTGTCACATGTATGTACACACATAAAAAACATTGATATATTGGTAAAATTATACATACATCCAGCCTGAAAAGGCTTATGAGACACTATAGCGTTTAGGGCAAATAAAAGGGACAAAAGGGTATACTAAGTGTATAAAACATGATGTAGAAAGTTAAAAGATTGTAACCATTTAAGAAAATAAGTTTCTCCTTATAAACATGTCATTAATAGAAACGGCTAAAACAGCTAGGGTAAATGAATCTGATGTCATAAGAGCCTTTAAAAGTTGCAGCTCGTTTTCAAAAGTGGTAATATTTATATAATATATATAATATATATAACTACAATATGTCAATCTGGTTAAGCTGTCTTTTCTTCTGTAAAGTTGCAGGACTTGCTCACTAGAAATATAGACCACGCCCATCACGTGTGCACAGATTAAAGATCTATTATCTTTTCATTAGATAGTGAGGTTGTTACTTATAGTTGTGCTTATAAATACTTGGGTTTATGGTTTCATGAGAATCTTGATTTGAATTTTACGGCTAGAGAAATAGCTAAGTCTGCCAATAGGGCATTGGGTGTAATATTTTGTAAGTTTAAAGCAGTTGGTGGTATGGATTATAAGGTTTACAATAAGTTATACGATAATCTCGTTCAGCCCATTCTCTCATACGGAGCCGCTGTTTGGGGAACACGGCAATATAGTTGCATTAATGCAGTTCAAAATCGTGCAGCTAGGTTCTTCTTAGCAGTAGGGAGCAAAACCCCTAATCTAGCAATTCGTGGCGAAATGGGCTGGCTGTCTCAATATACTAAGCAAAGGATCGAGGTTCTTCGTTTTTGGCGTAAACTCAATACTCTAGAGTCTTATAGAATACCTAGTATTGTCAGTAGATGGTCAGGTCGTTGGCGAAGATCTTGGTATAATGGAGTTCATAAATTATTAGTCAGCTATCATTTACCTGTAACTGATGTGTTTAATATTTCTCATGAGGAGTTTACTGCGTCTATAGAACATCTTAAGACCTTAGACTGTTTTGATTGGTTTTCTGGACTTTGGAATGATAGCGGGCAGGAAAATGGAAATAAACTACGTTCATATCGTCTTTTCAAAGATTTTCTGCAGGTTGAACGCTATGTTGAAATTATTATGCCTCGGGCTCACCGTAGTGTATTGAGTAAATTTCGCTGTGGCACTTTGCCATTAGAGATAGAAGTGGGTAGATATTCTCGTCCTAAAGTTTCTCTTCATGATAGGGTTTGTACCCGTTGTAACAGTAATGTTGTCGAAGATGAATTGCATTTTCTGGTTGACTGTGATTATTATTCAGATCTCAGATATAATCTTTGGATAGAAATAACGAGTGCTCATCCTACATTCCAGTCCATGTCATCAATAGATAAAATGGTTTTCTTACTCAATAATAATCAGTTTATAAAGCCCCTTGCCGCTCTTTTATATTCTATGTTTAGGCGCCGAAATATCTCGGCAGAATAGGATTTCACCATAACTTGCATTTTAAATATGTATATGTATGTATGCCAATGTGTGTGGATGTATGAGTGTGTGAATGAGTGAGTGTGCGAGTGCGTGCGAGTGTCTTTGTGTATGTGTTTATGTGCTTATGTGTTATTTTAAAACAATGTTACTTTTAAAAGTCTTATCGTGTCTCATAGGCCACATGGCCGGATGCTGTTTTTATCAAAATGATTTTATGCAAACTGAATTTTATTGTACCATGCAGCATGTGACACGTTAATAAAATATATTTCTTCTTCTTCTTCTTCTTCTATTGACAAGTGATTGTGTATTCATATGTCAATATACCATAGATGAATAAGTCAACGTAAATTAACAACAACGGTGCAAATTACAAGATATTCGCTATCCTTATTCACACCTTTCTGTTTCCCGACTGATCTCCATGAAACAATAAAACAATCAGAACTCTATGATAGACTAGACAGCTTCCTTTCATCCCGACTCGGGCGATGAGGGGTACTGTGAGCTAATTAGCGTCGCGGGCGGGCAGTAAAGCTGACAAGGGCCACAGGCATTGAGCGGTGAAGCATGTCCATGACATAACATGAGTTAATGCTTTTGTCACACAAAGGTAGTTTTTAAAACGATCTACTCCGTCCTAAAATGTTCACAAAACGGCCTCCTTCGAGATAGAAATGAGAAACTTGTTTTACATTTTATCCCACGCCAGAAAGTTTATCCATAGTTTTAGTGAGTGAGTGAGTTATTGTTTTACGCCGCTTGGGCAATATTACAGCCATTAGCGGCGTCACAGTTTTAGTACCGGAACGTCAACCTGTCTAGTCCTGTGACAGTTTGTAGTACGTTTAGATCGGGTAAAATTACCTGTTTACCTCGTTTCCAGTCAGTTTAATAGTCAGTTTTCATGCGGTCATAGGGCGTGCTGCTTGGTACGATTATCACGTCCGGGCCCGTTGTCTATAAAGACCATGCAAGTTCTCGACCGTTTATATTCCAAATTTCAAAATTCAAACCCTTTCGGCCACGGCATCAAAATTCAATTTTGCATTTTTTCAAATCCTTTATTAAAGGTCTTAGGACCCAAGTGCGAAATCAGCTCCGCTGAAAGCGCTTGTAAAATCGCCAAACTAAGTAAGTCGACCGTTTTCAAACCTGATCTCGCTGTCAATCAAAGTAACACAATTTATAATAATCATTATATAATATAATTATCAACTGAAAAATATAGGTTGCGCAGAAATACATACAAATATTTTAATCACAAAATTAACCGACATTCACTCTATTCCAGATGCAAAAGAGGTTTTTTTTAGTAATCACATTCCAATGAGTGAACCAAAACTGATGAATGTATATCCGTCCATTCAATTTGCACTGCCAAAGTAGTAAGACCGAATTGAGAATATTTCAAACGTACTAACAACGAATACAATGTTTTCTGAACCGTGTGCGAACTCATAGACCTTTGCAGGAACGTCCTTAAAACCTTTTTAATGATAATGTTTTTGTTTTCAACATATTTGGACGAAATCGTTACTGCCTATAGACATACTTTCGATCATATACATGTACATTATATCTCTTAACCTAATCTTTACCTGTCATATGGACCTGAATTATTTTTCTATTGTATTTTAATGTATATATTTGGTTATTTAGCTTTAGTCTCTCGTAACCTATTTTGGGTGGCTCGCTGTATTTATATGTGAATTCTATATTTGTAACCTTTTTTGTATATATAATTGCGAGGTGAGACTCTAATAAAAAATCTGTCTGTCTGTCTGTCCGTCTACTATGATCGGGTTAGATCTGTTCGCGGACTGTTTGATTTCCGATTGAAGCACGTGATAATAGTTCTTGGAAGGGTCGAAGTACGGCAATTTCGTTCGAGGTACAGCAATCCCGTTTAAATGACGTTGGTCCTACGGTAAATTTTAGAACATCCTTCCGTTTCTATAAGGTTCGCAAACATTTTACACTAGTTCCATTACGTTCTCCAACAGTTCGAGTCCGTTTTATAAGAACGTAGTAAACCCGGGTTTGGTGTGACTGGGGTATAACACTCTATGAATGTCTGATTCCTAGATTCAAATGTCTATATAGAAGCAAGTTTTAAAAATAACTCTACATAAATAAAACTACAACCACCGACTTATGAAGAAGAAAGAAGAAAAGTATATTATTCCGGCGTCACGTGCATACATTCATTTCACATGTGGCATGATTAAACAATATATCACGTGATATAAAACATTGCAGATAAAAAAGATACATGTGAGACACCATATTTATTTACATATCAACCATTATATATCAAAATCTAGATAATAATAAAATAAAACATTGAATAAAGGGATGGAGTTGATGAGAGAACATAAATCCACTGATCAACAAGTGACTGCATGGCTGAGTGAGCAGTGTATTGTCGCGACAGTACTCAACACGCAGACAGTCCCAACCTCCCCCCTCCCCATAAAACGGGTATGATCTTGTAATCACGGTTTAGGATTCGTGGCTACCCGTTGTAATAACATTGCGTCATGGAGAAGTGTTCAGCATTTCACGTGTCGGTCTTCTGTTTGCATATCTCTCAAATTAATTTGCTTTTGTTTCGTTTCTATAAAGTAAACTTTATTATATTTGTATAGTGTATGTAACAGAACACTAGATATATTCTGTCAGTTGTCAGATTTTACATTTGTATGGCTTGGTTTTTTTAAATATACAGTGGTTTGGGTTCGAATTTTTGGCGTACTTGTCTGCTCAACTTTACCTAGCTAGTGCATGTTCCAATATTTTAACAGATCGAAATGACAATGACACAAAAATAGCATCTTAGTATCTCGTTCAGTCTGAAATAATAAAATGGGTGTCCTTGAATTTACACGATAATTGTGTTATATTTTACAAAGATAGCATATTTTGGTCCATATCCGCTTTCTTTGTTAAAAAGTCCAATAATTATCTTCTTTTAACTCAGTGAAGCGTATCCCCCGAACACACCAGTGGTCGCTGCATTGTAAAAGACTTTGGGTATGTCGGAATGAAGACCATTAGCTTGAGCAAGTAGTTGAGTGAGAATACACATTCATATTCTTGCGAGAAAGGAAGATTGGGAATACTTCTCTTTGTATGGCTCTGAAGAGTTTAACTTTAGAAAAGGTTCATTTAAAATTTTGTAAATATATACTTAAAGTTAAGCAATCAACACCAGATTTTATGATATATGGTGAATTGGTAAGATACCCTCTTGATGTACCCATTAAGGTTAGAATTATCTCATATTGGTGCAAGCTAATATCATCAAAATGTACATTGTCGAGCCTTTTCTATAGATTTATGTTTACATTGAAAAAGAATGACCCAAATGTATATTTACCTCTTACCGATGTTGTTAAAACTATATTTGAAAAAACTGGCTTAAACTACATTTGGTTATCTCAAAATTGCAAAAATACGAATTGGCTTAAACGTGAAGTTAAATCTATCTTAAAAAACCAATTTTGTCATCACTGGAACGAATCTAAATCAAAATCCTCTAAATGATACTATTATAATATGTTTAAGCCATCACCATACCTGGAATGTTATTTATTGCACTTCCCATTAAATGTGCGCATTTGGCTCACTAAAATCAGAACTTGTAGCCATAGACTCCCAATAGAAACAGGTAGATGGTATAACATTAGAAAAGAAGAGAGATTATGTGTACTCTGTAAAAAATCAATCGGAGATGAGGCCCATATCATTTTGTATTCTCCATGTCTTAACTCAGTAAGAGATTCATTATTTCCTGACTATTATTGTAAATACCCATCTTTAGATAAGTTTATATCATTAATGTCATGTGAGCATAAAGCCCTTCAATTGAAATCATGCAATTATGTCAAAACCTGTCTACGTATGCTCCCGTAAACCAACCTGTATATTTGTATTGTTTCTCTATGTCACTTTTTGTGATCTTCATGAGAATAAACCATTCATTCATTCATTCATTCATTCATTCATTCATTCATTCATTCATTCATTCATTCATTCATTCATTCATTCATTCATTCATTCATTCATTCATTCATTCATTCATTCATTCATTCATTCATTCATTCATTCATTCATTCATTCTTTATGCTATGTAATAGAGCTAATGACAATGGCGCATGTTTATTATAAAACAGTTTTTTTTTCTGCGACACCCTAACATATCCAATGCAATTCTATAAATAAAATGAACATATTTAGTCTAAAACTTGAACTTTTGAAATGAAACCTTCAATAAATATTTGAATATTAAATAAAATGGAAAGAAGACTGATTTTTCATTGTTTTCATTGAGCATTTGAGTCTCCTGATATACTTGTTAATGTATTTATCTTATTTTATCTTATACAAATAACCGAGATACCATATACAAATATTCTAAATAATGATTGATCGGATTTTGAAAATTTAGTTGTGACCTGAAATTCTCATGATCATTGTAAGTTTTTAGTTATTCTAACTTTTCTCTTCAAAATCTAAAATGGTTAATATAAAAGATGTCTAATACGGTTGATATAAAAAACATCTAAAGATCTTCAATAAAAAACATTGGAGAATATCGGTTATATCTCGTGTATCTGTACAAGTGCATATTGTATTGTATATAATGGAAATATAGGAGGACGAACTAACCAACAGTTGTGCAAAGCTTCTCGGTGAATACATTACCAACAGCTTGAAATAGATTATATATTCACAAGGAAAACAAATGTAAATCTTAATGATCATAACACCCAACCGATTGGCTTACATGAAACTTCATTGGTATTAAAAATATGCACATACAAATGAAATACTGCAACACAAATATAATATTAGCTTGCCCAGGTGTTTTAGGGGAAGTTCAAGAAGCTGCAAATCTATTTTAGACTAATGAAAGCATAATTTCGCTAAACTTTGATCGTTCGTATTTTTGTAACTCACTATAAGATACTCGGTAAATGCATATTTCTTATAAGTAATTGATATCCTATATGATCCTTTATCCTTTAACAACCTTATTTTATATCTTGGATGACATGCTTTGTTTGGATCGTTTGTGTAGAAATGAGACAGAACATATTTTATTTCTGTCTTTCTGTCTATCTTTGTTTTTTGTTTATGCACTCAACATCTTTTGGTCAGTGGGTCAATAAATGCAGATAGATATCACAGAAGTTCTTTTTATTCTATTATTATTCTTAAATGTCTTTAGATCTTTCTTGTACTTGTCACATTATTTGCATTCACGTGAACCAAACTTTATCAATGGTGTCCTTTGATCGTGGATTATCGACTGTTGCTGAAGCAAATTGGTTCTGCACAGTGGAGGATGAAGGTATACAAGGTAGAATAAGTAAAGTAACGATAATGATCGAAAACCGGACAATGACTTCGAAATCGACTTTAATGACGCATCGTCTTTAATCTAACTTAATACAACGATCTTAATACAACAGTTTACTTGACAGTCATTTTAAACGATTTGTTTGTCACTTGCCCGCTAAAGGATCCATGCTCGTGATCTTACAGACAATTGTAATTAAAATCAATATCAATGTAATATTCATCACCTTTCATATTACTTCTATTTTACTGTTTTTATTATTTATTATTTACAAAATGCTACAACGAAAAGAAACAGCATGTCCCGCAGCTTCATGCTGACGAGACATCTAATTAGCGCCGATCAGTGAGGGGCCATAAAGCAGTGTGTGTGCTATATTTAGATCCCCCTGTTCAGGGAGGAGAAGCGCGTTAAAACGAGGAAGATATATTAGTAAATATCAATTATCTCCCTTTCCATTTATTGAATCATGTTGAAAATTTTACAGTAGGGAAAGTAAAGACGGGGATTTCAAATTAAGTAAAAACATTTGATTTTTAAAAAAAATGTAAAAACTCGAAATTTCTAGAAATTTCTAGAAACGCACTAGAACCGCACTAGAAATTTTCTAGATACGTTCTAGAAAATTTCTAGTGCGTATCTAGAAAATTTCTAGATACGCACTAGAAAGTTTCTAGATACGGGGTATGTTTATTCATTGCTTAACTGTAGGTCGATCCTGCTCGTTCTACTCTCTGTGTATTTGTTGAGGAAATGATATACAAATAGTTGCAGGAATCTGAAGAATCAGTGCCTAGACTGTCAGACATTATTCAATACTAACAGTCAATAAACTCGTAATTTCTTCAATTTATATCCCACGTTTTCGTGCTGATCCTCGCTTTCCTATGATAGATTAATACATTAATACAGAGAAGAACACTTCAGAAATCATCATGATATGTATGTGTCCTCGTGAAATAAATTGATTGACATTAAAGGCCCCGTCCTATGGCTTTTCATCCGCCATCTTGTGGCACAACGAGAGAAGCAAATCTTCTGTAATATGCTTATTTATTAACAAAGTTAAGAAATAACATATTGGTTGATAGATCATGGGCACATGTACAAATAATTCATAATAAAAGTTATCAGTTATGACATTGTTAAGTTGAAGTCACGCTTTCCACGCTTGTTGCTCTGATGTCTGGCTGAAACCTTAGAATGATGAAAACATCATAACCATAGAACATATACGAAATTAAGTGTGAAATAATCATGTAAAAATCGTTTATACTAGTTAACAGGAAAGTCCTGAATTTCGTTTCCACAAAAAATACACCGCTTGAAGTGCTTGTCAGTGGCTTTGACTACTTTCGCTATTATTTTTGTTTTGAAGGGCGGATTAGAACAAATTACCAAACTTGACATAGTTATTAATATAAAAAAATAGAAAACAAATCGAATATATAAAATTTGACGTGTCATGTGCAAAAGGGAATACCTGGTCGAACTGGCCGTTTAACATATCAACCAAATACAATATTAAAATGATATAAACTTTAACACCACAAGCATCTCACTCCATTCACGAAATGATGTTATAGGGTATTCTTTATCCAAGAAAACTACAAGAAAATAAATTACGATGTAAAAAATGTGACTCTCACAGTACTTCGGGAAACCTTTGTAAATGAGGTTACATTTATTTGAACTTTTGTATGTGCTTCTTGGATTTGTTTTCACGGGTGTTAAGTCTTTAAAAAATATTTCCAATGGCTTAAATTTACAGCAGAAAGGATGAAACTGAGAAAGCATTTGCTGTAAAGGGGGCAATTTGTATTAGTTTGACTCGTATTTGAATGGTTCATGGAAATTTTGATCTTGAAGGCAAAGGTCAATACACTGTTGGGAAATAATTGCAATATTTTAACGAATCATTCATGATGATCTATATACCTGGCATGTATACATATTTATTTGTATATATAATTGTTTATAACTTGGCTGTGTCTTCAGAGTTCTTTTGGAGGCTTTTTCTCTGAAAAAGTGAAATACGTTGAAGGCTACACAATTATTCACAATGAATAAAGTTATATTTAGAGGCCGTCAACATGACCGGTGTAGTCATGCTGTGATTGTTAATGCCTACCTGTAGAACTCAGCTCCTCTCTGGAAAATCAGATTTAGTGTAGTACATGATTCAAACAAGAATCTGATGTATTTTTATCATGTCTATGTGAAAAGGAGAGATGTTATTCCTTTTGTATGTATTCTAAGTAAGCATAAGCTATAGCTCTCGAAATAGAATTAATACCTTCTAACAATCTGGTATATTGATTTTAGCAAGGTAATTGATTTTTTTGAGGGCATACTGATATACTCATGATGTTCACTAAGATTGTCAAATTGAAACATCTATTGTGGAATATATTCAATAGAAGTCAACAGATGGAATATCCTAAACAAGTTAACCAGTGTAGGGAACTTGTTTTAAGTTAATTGCGTTTTACAACGTTTCCTTTAAAATAACATCATTACACTCCTTATGTCAAATAACCAGTTTAATATTTAAGTTGGTGGTGTTTTAGTTGACTGTCTTGTACAAGGACATTAAATGAACTCCTCTTTCCGACTTCATGTTGAGTTTAATTTCCCTTTGGTTTTCGAACTGACTGGAAATTTTGATCTTGAAGGCAAAGGACAATACACTGTTTGGAAATAATTGGAATATTTTAACGAATCATTCATGATGATCTATTTACCTGGCATGTACACATATTTATTTGTATGTATATATAATTGTTTATAACTTGGCTGTGTCTTCAGAGTTCTTTTGGAGGCTTTTTCTCTGAAAAAGTGAAATACGTTGAAGGCTACACAATTATTCACAATGAATAAAATTATATTTAGAGGCCGTCAACATGACTGGTGTAGTCATGCTGTGATTGTTAATGCCTACCTGTAGAACTCAGCTCCTCTCTGGAAAATCAGATTTAGTGTAGTACATGATTCAAACAAGAATCTGATGTATTTTTATCATGTCTATGTGAAAAGGAGAGATGTTATTCCTTTTGTATGTATTCTAAGTAAGCATAAGCTATAGCTCTCGAAAAGAATTAATACCTTCTAACAATCTGGTATATTGATTTAAGCAAGGTAATTGATTTTTTTGAGGGCATACTGATACACTCATGATGTTCACTAAGATTGTCACATGGAAACATCTATTGTGGAATATATTCAATAGAAGTCAACAGATGGATGTCCTAAACAAGTTTACCAGTGTAGGGAATTTGTTTTAAGTTAATTGCGTTTAAAAACGTTTCCTTTAAAATAACACCATTACACTCCTTGTGTCAAATAACCAGTTTAATCTTTAAGTTGGTGGTGTTTTCCTTGACTGTCTTGTACAAGGACATTAAATAAACTCCTGTTAACCGACTTCATGTTGACTTTAATTTCCCTATGGGTTTCCAACTGACTAGTTTCCATTGAGAAAGAAGGTAAAAGAATCAAAAACAAATTCCCAGAGAAGTAACTTAATATTGACATCCAGTCTCTAGGCTTTGGCTGTAAATAGCTACAGAAGATTCTTACTGTCACTTGCACACTTTCCATAGACTATCATTCTTGTAAGGAGAATTTGCTTTTGAACCATTGGTCCTGCAGAATGGTGAAAGTATTGTGCACTTTGGGTGAAAATTATCACATTTGGCAGAGATGTAGCTCTCGATGTGCTGATTACATATGAATAAAGTGCCAACGTTACAAGACTGCGCCATTTTCAATATAGCCGCCAATTCACACCAAAGCACCAATCTGTCATTAAAGCATGCATAATTTTGTTATTTTTAACATTTAATTCAATATTGTATATGAGTTAAATCTTACGTGCGAGTCAATACGCCTGCATTATAAACCACAATATCAAAAAAAATAAAAATAAAAATAATGAAAAAATTCAAGATGGCGGCTATAAGTAAATGAAGTCGTTTAACATGTTTCTACTTATTCATGAATTATTCATTTTTCACTATTTTAAGACATGATTGCAAAACTAACTTTGATTGCCTCCAATCAGGCTTATCCCATCTACCCAACAAACTCAGCTAATAAGACCAGAGGCAAATAGTTGCTGGCGGAACTTCTCAGAGAAATTTATTGTTTGTCTCTGGAAAATTACTTAATATTGACTCAGACAGTTCAAATGTTTCTACTGAAAATGTCTGCCACAATTAACTTGTAGACATAAATTTGGGTACCAGCCAAGACTAAACTACCTTTAAGTAAATGTTTTAACCTGTATATATTGAGATTGTCTTGAAATTTAACAAATATGAATTCATATGTAGCCTTTCAAAAGTCCATGAATAGTTTCCAATTTGAATAAGTACAAATGTTCTAGATAAAAAGGAATATTTGGATAGTTCCATTTCTCATTATGACACGAAAAAAAATCATCATCATATTATATTGGTAATGTTATTTGCAGTTGAATTAAGTATATTGTATGTTTTAAATCATCATCAACTACATGAATATTGGCACAAAATGAATTCTGTCCACGACTATGGCTTCATTACAGCGCATGGGAATAGTGAGATAATAGGACCACACAACCACCGAGTACAACACAGTGAGAGGAATATTGACGTTTTCACACACACTAAATGCTACAGGAAATGGGTTTCTCAGAAACAATTCGCTTGGGTCAAAGCAAGTTATCAGGTGTCAATTCTCATTTTCATAAAACACGAAAGCAAAGAGATGAATTTTGTACATTATCTACCACCACATCCATCCTATCATTGTAAGTGCTAAGTTGAAATAAGTCAATTGTCTGGATGTCCCATTGTTAAGATGAAACACAAAATGTTTTGTTCAGACCAAAATTCAACCTTATGCGATTTCTTAAAATCATCAATGTATATGAATATCAATATATATTGATATACCATCGAGTATAACTGCCGAGTTTATTGTCTGGATATCCCACTGTGAACATGAAAAACAAAATGTATTGTTCAAAACAAAATTAAATTTTATAATTATACAAAATTCTCAAAACATTTATGTATGAATATCAATAAATAGAGGATATTATATGAGTGTCCATGACATACTATGTTTACGACACGAGTGGCTAAATATTAGTATTTCCCGAGCGAGAGCGAGGGATATACTGATATTTAGGCACGAGTGTCGTAAACATAGTATGTCATGGGCACGAATATAATATTCTGTTTATTACCGTAGTCCCAAAATTAAAGAAAATATTCAAAAATTATCTCAGCATAGGCGGAATAGCCGGCGGCGGCCCGTAGAGATTGTGACGTCATAGGTGAAGCGTGACGTCAAAGCATTGTTTATTACGAGACGTCACAATGCAAAAGTGATATTTTGCCCTAGGGCAACATATGAAAAATATGAACCTCGATATGACTGCCCTCGTAGGTAATAAATATTGATATACCATCGTGAGTCGCAATGTGAAAAAAACATTATAATTTGTGAATCAACACTCTGCATGACATAAAAGATCAGATATCAGTGGTTATGAGGATGGTAACTCTGAAAACTGTTTACAAATATGATTGTTTGGTGTAGGCCAAGCTCCCCCGTGGTATCTATAAATGTCAGATCACTTCATTCCTTTATGTTTGCTGATGGTGTTTGACCTTCATTTTTAGACCAACACGGAAACCTGGCAACTTTGCAATGTGGTAAATGAAACCATAGAGGACGTCCCTGACTGAATGCCACCGGATATCCTTTCTATCGATAGTGGTATTATATTCATTTTTGCGACTTAATTTCCTTATCAACAGTTTCTGCAAAATGAAACAAGCTGGAAAGTGGTTTCAAAACCATCAACATAAATAAATTCATTTCAATTCTTGTCTGGCCTCATCCTGCTTTTTGGCTTATTATCAACACTTCACTTTCATTGATACATACCCCTTATAAATTCTGATCTTCCAGGTGATGACCCGACACTTACTGACCTACATCCCATATGAAGAATGACGGTAAATCTAATGCAAAATATGGTCCTTTTGTAAAGAAAATATTTGATATGACATATAAAAGATACATCTCCATTTATAAATAACTAATGACTCATTCAGATATTTTTGTATTCAATATATCACAGTTAGATATTGACACATTTACATATCATTTTTCCATTTATTCTGAAGGGCGAAGTCCTTCAATCAAAGTTATCTCGAGAAGATTCACTAAAATGTTTACTCTGTTCTTGATTACTTGATTAACTCTGGTCATCGATAGCAATTCAGTAAGGAGATGAGGGTGACATATAGGTCGATCCTGCTTGTTCTTCTCCTTGGTCATTTATTGAGGAAATGGTATACAAACAGTTTCAGGAATCTGAAGAATCAGTGCCTAGATCTTTGGACATTATTCAATACCAACAGTCAATATTTCTTCCATTGATCTCCTACTTACGCAAAAATTCTTAGAAAAATATCGAGAAGACCGCTTAAAAAGCAAAAAGGACCTTCACATCAACATTCCCTTAATTCAGTTAGGAGATGAGGGTTAAATGTAGTCACGCCAAAAGCCCGGGTTCGAATCCGGGTGGAGGCACCACACATGTGTGACCTTGGCCTTGTTCTGTGTTGTGTCCCTGGGCAAGGCCCTTCATCCTCTTCAGCTATTCAAATGGGTACCTGAACACGGGAATGTATGGGGTTTAAATTGGACCAGGTTTGACAAAACCTAGATACCTGCCTTTAGCACTCAACAAACTGCTTGAAAATCAGATTTAATGAAGAGCATGTTTCGAACACCGTGTCTGAAAGTTATTTAACGTAATGTCCGTCTCAAGAATTTGTTGTCTTTCAATCATGTCTTTTTGAAAAACGAAAGTTCATTTTTTTGGTGTTATTCTAAGTAAGATTGAGAAACCAAGAAACTAAAAATTGACTTTAACTTAATTCTAACTTTGAAAATAGATTTTGTCTTTCTGACAATCTGGTCTATTGAATTTCAGCAAGGTAATTGATTTTTCTCGGGCCATACTAATATACTTTAAGTTTGTCACAAAGAAACCATCTATTGTGGAATAAATTCAATCGAATCATCAACAAGAATGTCCCAAACAGGTTTACCAGTGTTAGAAACTTGTTTAAGTACATATTTGTGTCCAAACGCTTCTTCTACAATTACATTACTTACACACTTGAGTCAATTGCGGCAGTGCAGTATAAACTTTAAGTTCGTTGTAGTTGCCTTGGCTGTCTTGTACAAGGACGTCAAACAAACTCCTGGAGTTAACAGACTCTGTGGTGACTTTAAGTTTCTTTTCTGTTTCAAACTGACTGGTGTCCAATGAGGACGTAGGTGGAACTGCTCACTAAACACGATTTGTCAACACAATATGTCTCTGTGCTATCAGTGTAAATATCTGCAAAGGTCAGATTTGTAGACAATCCAAATGAAGGTTTTTTTTGCAGATGCTAGTGTGGACTTAGACATGGAGTATCTATATATGTAAGAAAGTTTACTTTAGCAGCATATTAACCATGAAAACGTTATCATATATTTAACACTTTCACATTTTGTGCCACTTTTATATATATATATATATATATATATATATATATATATATATTTGAAAATAAAATACTTCAGACGACACTTGCTGTAGATATCATTTTAATGATGACTGGATGCGTCGCATTTCGACTTGTTAACAAGTCTTTTCAACAGTGTGGAGTTTTAACAACATGGCGAATATATAGTACATGCTTGACAATGTAACAATGGATAATGGACTTTGATTAATTGACATGTGACAAGTGGTCAGCTTGATTAGCGCACAATGTACCATTTATGAGGGATTAAGATTTGAGTCATTGTAGTTCACACATCCTGGTCGGCCCAAGTCAATGAATTGATGTTTTGCTTGATTGCACTTTTTTTTAATTCTTTATTCCTCCTTTGGAGACTTACAATAACACGGACAGACAGAAAATGTACATCAAGGGAGAGAGATATTTAAAAAGATTTATAAATGTAATACATCATGGGGGCATAGCTATGAATTTGCTTGCATCATCTCGCTTTAAGTCAGGGTAAATTTGGTGTATTTACATAGTCTGTACAGCCCCTGGGCTATCGTAGATGAGTACATAGCAGAGTCAGTGTCATCCAGGTCGACACATGGAGTGCATGCGAGAAGAGAGCATACCACGTCCTCGTCAGGTTGGTTGAGCAGATTCACTGCCAGCTCTATCGGGCCAATGCTTGATATTTCGAGCCACAGTCTATCTCGTTCACTGCATTTAGCTGTGCAGTGACATACTGTATGGATCAGGAGATCTTTGAACGAAGTTTGGCACAGTTCACATGTCCCTTGTGCACCTCCTGGGCGCCATAATGCACACAGTTTCACAACAAACTTGCATTGTTGCTTTAGGTGTGGAGACTGCCTGGCAAGGAGCCCGGCTCTGTGTGGAGCCAGTACTGAATGAATTTTCAGGAAGTGTTTAAGTTCCGGATCAGCATTGACACGTTCATACCATGCAGCTGTTTCAGCCGCAAGTATTGTCTTCTTAACAGCCCGCTTCCAACATGAGTACAAGCAGACATTTACCAGTCGAACACAAGCTTACAAAGTGTAAACTCCCAATCATCAGTATCACAACGAGACGAGCAAAACTAAAACTCATCATCCTTCTCTGGAAATACCAAGAGAAGGGGTATTTTCCAGAGTAAACTGGACTTCATAAAACGACATTTGCCGATCGTTAAATCCTACCCCGAGAGAGTAAAAGAATACAGGGAAAAGAAATTGTGCAATCAAGCAAAACATCAATTCATTGACTTGGGCCGACCAGGATGTGTGAACTACAATGACTCAAATCTTAATCCCTCATAAATGGTACATTGTGCGCTAATCAAGCTGACCACTTGTCACATGTCAATTAATCAAAGTCCATTATCCATTGTTACATTGTCAAGCATGTACTATATATTCGCCATGTTGTTAAAACTCCACACTGTTGAAAAGACTTGTTAACAAGTCGAAATGCGACGCATCCAGTCATCATTAAAATGATATCTACAGCAAGTGTCGTCTGAAGTATTTTATTTTCAAATCTACATTTACTTCACGTGAGACCCCTTCATCTTTATACCTATATATATATATATATAACTATATTATTAAATAACATGTCACGGGAGGATGGTTGATGTCCTTGTATTGGAGATCCAATACCATAGTTCATTTTGCAGTAAGTTTTCATATGATAAGATACATATTATTGAAAAAGCTTAATTTTTTGGAAGTCTCTATACAAGATCCTTTATTTCAATTAGGAAATTACCAATGAAGATTTAATCCCAAACTGCAAAACAGTGATGCATTTATTTTATGTCAAGTTAAACTGAAACTACTCCTCACTTAAAGCAGATTACTATCCTCATTACAGACACATGAGGAGTTCCATATCAAATAAGTGTACCAGTTTCCCTACACCTTAACTAGATGCGTTTGTCTTTGTTTGTGTAATCATTTTGTAAATGGAAAATATTTAAAATATAGGATAAACATCCTAACACTGTTAAATTTCCCAAATGACAGTCATATATTTTTCAAATAGAGGACCCCTCGAAAAAATGTCGGCGTCTTGTTCATTTCAATGTATTGTGTAGATGAATAAACTGATTAACATTGAAAACAATGTACTTGTTTAAAGGACCTCTAACCTCTAATGTTCAAAGCATGTAACAGGAGTTACTTGCCTCTAGCTGATACCGAAGACTTTTGTCGGCGGCTTGTGATTGGATAACTGAGTTAGCTAACGTCAGAACATGCGACCCATTCAGTCGGACACGGTTTAGAGGAAACATATTGAAAGACAAGTTCTATCCTGGAAAGAGTTAATACTTTAAAACTTTTATTTCTTGGAACTTGGCCAGTTTTAATCAAACTGAGTGACATATTGGCACATTGGCATATCGTCTGTCCAATTATCACGAGTAGACAAGCTGAATGTCTACTCATGGTTCATAATGACTTGATTTATATAAAATTCAATAGCGAGATAACCCGAGGGCGACATGTAGGTCGATTCTGTTTGTTCCACACCCTGGTTATGTGTGGAGTAAATAATATACAAAAATCTGAAGAATCAGTGTTCAGGCTGTCAGACATTATTCAATACTAACAGTCAATAAACTCATTATTTCTTCCATTGTCATCCTACTTATTCTATGCAGACATTCTTGAAGAAGATTTAGTCTCTACATCTGTAATATCAATATGCATGACATCACTTTTATTTGTCCAATTTGTACAACATTTAATTCATATCATTTTATGTGCGGTTTGTGACTTTAGACAAGACACTTTAAAGTCGACAAATTGGTAAATTACAATTTTTGTGTCTGAAAGTTATTCTAACGTTGTCAAAGAACAAAGAACCGATCCAACATTTATTCAAATATAATTCATTTTGAATAACAATTGATGTAAACGCCATTTCTAGACAGGGGGTTGATTTTAGATTTACTGTTTCTGGGTACTTAATGAATCAATTAGCACAATTCAAAATTTGTCCAGCATCCAAAATAAGCTTGAGAAATGTGCATTCCTGATACATTATTGACTTAAAAATCTCTACCTCTCTGGAACATTAAAATGTATGTTATTGAGTTTCTCACGTGTATTCGACTTAAACAGTAGGAAAAATGTCTTTGGCTTTAAATTGAATATTTCTGACACATAATGCATTTAATGAAATTTTAGAATGTTACGTTAAGAAGATTTAATTGTGCTTGGGTAAGTTTCGGTTTTCTTGTTTCTTAGCAATTACTTTAATAAAACTCATTTGGTTAACTGAGACAGTTTAAACTTAAGTTGTACTTTCCCTTTTTTGTCTGGAACAAGGGCATCAATGAGGCTCCTGGAGTTTCCGTGATTCCTGATTTCCTGTTGACTTAAAGTTCCTTGTGGGTTACAAACTGACTGGTTTCATTGCGAGAACTGTTGTGTCAATAGTTGCATGTGGAACAGCTCCCTGATTTCCATGGTTTGTCTCGGAAAATTACTCAATGTTGAGAGCCAGTCTGGGGATGTGACATTAAATAAGTAGGAAATCAAGTTTGTACACAGTTAAATTGCCTTAGGTATTTTGTAAATACAAGCTGAGACTATAAAACTTGTAGGAACCTTTTTACTCATTTAAAAATTTGAGATAAATAAGGAAGAAGAAGATATAAAAAAATGTTTGCATCTATTGCATCAGAATAACTTAAACAGATATATAGATTGAGGTTTTGAACTTGTTAATTGTATTCGCTATTGTAGACAATATATGGATCAGGTGATGACATGCATGTCAGTTAGATGACATGATATTTATTCTTTTTCTGTATCATTAATGTCATATACTGGATTTTGATTTTGTATAAGTCGAACCGTTAATCACACGAGGTTAATAAGGTCATAGTGGTAGCGATGTACGGTTGTGAGCTGCTTGGAAATATTCCTTCTTAAAATACTTGACATGCACGTCGCTTAATTTTTTTCCGCCATTATATATGTGATTTTCAGTACCTTAGTACTCATTTAAGTTTATGCATGGTCCTCCAATAACCAAATGTTTCTGAATCACGTGCCAATAAATCTGCATGGGAGACTCGGTTCACAGTACTAGGACAAAGTCAAGGTAGTGTTTGCAAATAATCAAAATATGACTTGGTACGATGATTGTTCTAAACACTGTGTTGGACTATGGGTGTTTATATATGGTTACTGGAAAGAACATTGCATTTCTGATTACAACACGTTAAAACGATAAACCTTATCTTATTACTTTTCATTTACCGTAAATATATTTTATCAAAATAAGAAATGGGGTTGTTTTTGTTGATTTTTCCCAAAAAAAACGTTCATTAGCCTTTCAATAGCACGTAATTAACGGCTGTGAAATAAAAACATCTGGACTTGGGGCAATAAAAGTCGCCCGAGAACCAGACTCTCACAATTGACACTTCACTGTTTCAACTGTAATACCGGCTTAAATAGTTATTCAATTACCATTGATATGGTAATCTTTATTACATCAAATGCTAAATACCTTTACATCATCAAATGACATATATAACTGATTGGTCAACATTTCCTAAAAATCGTTGATTATTTTTTATTTTCTGTGATATTGTTACAATAAAAGAATATATCACGTGGCAATGATTCTCTATATGACGTCACAAAAGGGGCTTGTCACTAGTCACGATTTCACTAGTTTGTTGGTGGAAAAATCTAAGCTGCCCTCAAAAGTAGCATTCAAAAACGACTATAATTCCCAAACAACATATTTGAGTAGGGGACTGTCCTAGTATTGGTCGACCCACGCTAACGAATCAAATGTCAAGATATCTGGATGTTTTCTGACGCTCCTCCAGAACCGATTCCAGCAGGAAAAGTCACAGTATCAGCCTTCTAGACTGACGAAAACAAACCTGTCGTCGACAGTTCCGAAATTTTGAAGTTCTTTGCACAATGCCAGTTTAAGAGGCCTACTAAAGTTTCGATTTTTCTTTGGAAGGCCGGAGTTAAGATGGTCGATTTTGAAGTTACAACATCGACAACGAACTCCACGCTTGACATGATCGCTATGGAGATTTCTTTTTTTCAACTTCAGTTGAACCATGTCCCTCTCACAGATGAATTAAAATTTAATTCTTACGGAGGTAATGCTAAATCACCTGACCGGTCACGTTTTGAAATGAAAAGAAAGACTTTTGAAACGCTTACCATATTAGCCTGTTACAATGCAGCAATTCAACAACTTCTTGAAATCTGCAAAACATCTCAGAACAATGTCATACACGACCAACTACCTCAAAAGCGATGGTGTTGTGTGTATAAAATCAAAAGCAGTGTGATTTTCCTTTTTTACCCTTTGAACATTCAGTTTGGTGTTTCATCTTTTGAATTGTCTTTGCTTCAAAATCAATGTTTGTTTACGACAAATGTCTTTTCTACGAACTATGTATCAACATGTGTAGCTTCATATAATTTCTACACATATTTTCTTCATATATAATGTCGTCGCGAGAACTCTTGTTGCTAAATATTTCCACCGGCAGCATTCACTTAAAGTAATTTTATTTATTATCAGGTTAAAGAATCTAACAGTTCAAGCTGACTTAGATGTTTTCCGTTTTAAACATTGCATTCATAACCGTCGTTGAGTCTATTAGACTTCATAACTTTGAGTTAATTGTGTTTTTCTTGATCGACTTGGACATCAATAGAGAAGATCAAGAAGACAGACTCCGTGTTGACTTCCAAGTTTCTTGTGAGTTTCAAACTGACTGGTTTCACTGTAGGAAAATGTTGAGTAAATAGTTGCAGGTGGAACAGCTCACAGAAATCGATGCAGTGTCTCGGGAAAATTACTCAATATTGACAGTCTGTCAACATGAGCAGTTCTCTTGCTTTGACTGTAAATATCTGCCAGGATTAAGTTGTAGACAATCAAATTGGTAAAGTTTTTGGTAAATACTAACTGAGACTTTGCAACTTTTGAGTGACTTCCTTATTTATCTGTAAATTGAGATAGTCCAGCTGTAGGTATGATTTCAAAAGAGATGTAATCGATTTTATCAGTTTCACTTTTCTTTGCAAATTGTCATAATAAATCCCAACAAGTCAGTAGGTTGACGGGATCGTCAATTGAAAATGAATAGAAACAACATTTGAAAAGTACAAAATATGATAATATTGAGTTATCTTCAAGGTTTTGGTGTTCTTCGAAAGGATAAAACAAGGTTATATTGCATGTTCATTTCTTTATTGATAACCAACTTATTGCATAGGACAAACATGATGCAAATAAATATAGCAATTTAAAATAACCTGGATATCTCAAGATTGAGGCTTGACTGGTGCTCAAGAAAAGAATTCTTTATTGTGGGTGATATTTTATGATAATAGCAAAATATCTTAGCGATATCGAGGATAATATTTTATCATTGAAACAAACAACGACAAAGGACATATGATTCATTTGCGAACAAGTGACATTTCAAATTTAATTGCAAAGTTATCTTAATTTGCCTAGTTTGCAAACCCCAAAAGCTGTGTATGGTTCAATCTGTCATGGCCAGATATTAAAAGCAAAATACAAATTTGGATCTACATCATTGGCAAATCAAGATGAAGAATTTTATGATTGATATGTTTTCAACATGTAAATAAATACATAGATACTTGTTTACAATTTCAACAATTACATACAACCCGTACACAAGTCAAGTATATATCAATAAAGTTTGATAATCGTTATTGCGTTTCTTTTCCACAAAGTAAGTTGGACCCACAATGCATTACTGAAATATTCTATTTCGTATTTATTCCATTAAATCAAAACAAAATAAGAAACAAATTGGTCATAACATCTTATGACAGAAACATTTTTATTTCATGTTTGCCATCAGGTTACATTTTAAGATTCAATGTCGCTTTCAAGACATTTATAAGAATTGTTGTTACTCCTTAAGAACTGTAAGAAACAGCAAGACACGTAGTTTGCTTTCATTAAAATCGCTTTCGCTCCGTCCAATAAAACAAAGGTCTTCAATGTGAAGAATCATTATGATATGATGATATTGCACTTCGATGACACAAAAATATAATCGCTATGTCATTGACAACGTGTAGTTATATATACACCATAATAATACTGGAGCATCTATGACATGTGACACATGAACTATTCTTAGGTCATTCAAAATTTAAAAACCCTATCAACATCATTGGGGCAAATAAACTGTTTCCAAATTATTGCAAGATTAAACTTGATTGCTTTTAATTATTTGTAGATGAATCTAGTGTAAAAAATAAGACTGATTGATAAACAGATTTCGGTTTAATTCAATTGTTATACCCAAAAAGTATTCAATGCCCTCAAACATTTAAGAATTATTTTTATATGAAGGCATTGAAACAATATATGTATGCACTGTTTGGTCCTTTGGCAACATTAGTTAACGTCAAAGGAACGCCAATGAACGCATATGAAGTGTTGAGATAAAAAATATTTTTTTAATTAAGAGGGAAGCACAAGTTGAGTACAAAATGATAATTGCCAACATAAACCATATTAATCTTTGCATGAAGAATCAAATATCTTATACAGTAGAACTCGGATATAACGAACTCCAAGGGACCAAAGAATTTAGTTCGCTATATCCGGTGTTCGCTATACGCATATAATTTTAATGATATTATATAGGGACGGGACTTGAAAATTTGTTCGCTATATCGGATTACGAGTGTTCGCTATATCCGAGTTCGCTATATCCGTGTTCCACTGTATATTGGTATTAGTGACACAAGGGAATAAACAATAAGATAAGAAAACATAAAAATCATACAATATTGCATTTGGTTAATTATGACTAAATATGTTATTTTGGCGTAGGTGTCGTGAGGAGTTAAGCTTGAACAATTCTATTTTATAAGCATCAATGGAAAAACGGATGTGAAACAATTATATTTCCTAATCGTATATGAGTAAATAAGTCTTAAACCCGGTGATACATTTCTTCACCTGCTAGATGTTTTAATCATTTCACTATGACTACCTTCCATCACTGTATTGCTCAAGATGTCATATTGTAATACATGGAATTTTTTTATAAAAGTTGCCACGGTCAGTGTTTTTTTATGAAATATATCAAAGTACACATATGTCAATAGCTATAATATCGACTCACGGGTCAATCCTGATTATTGGCAACCAAAACGTGATCAATGGCTTATATTAAAGGGAATCAACAACCTAGCTCGTGAAACGTATTTGCCCATCGTTAAATAGAGCGTCCAGACGAGTAAAGGGGGTCACATGACACAAACTTGGTACTGGCTGTCAGCTGTAAGCGGTTTGTAACCTACCGAGCATTTGCGACTCTATCGGTGCCCTGCTAATAAGACCCCTTTAACAGAGTCCTATATTCATGAATAGAATCCCATGACCAAATTAATACACTTGCATGAAACGAGTAGTCAAAAGACAAGCGTTAAACAAGATATGTTTAAAAAGATTCATTTCCTCTATATGGTATAGTTTATTGCATGACAGTTGTCATATAGATATATATTTAGATATAGATATGATTATTTATCTTCAAAGTTTGAGATGCACATCACTTTGCTTAAACATGCTGTCAAAAACATAATGGCTAAATGACTAAGAGAAACCTTGTTCTACCATCAAAATTAGTCAACGGATATTGAAAACAAACACCATACATATATAATAGCATCAGTGGTTCACTTTCACGCTTTAACTTCAGAAGGAACGATATCAAATACTTGAGGCTCATAAAGTTATTAAACTAAACCACAAGATCGGATTGTTTTCTTACGCGATGGTGAATCAGTAATAAAATAATAAATAAATAACATCAACCATGAGCGACGTCACGTTTTTTAAGATTAAAAATACAGGTTTTACGCTTAATCTTTACCATTGCATTGATTGGAGGATTTTCTCTTTCTACTATTGTAAGTTTATTGAACTTGTTGGTCAAAGAAGGTCACTTGTGAACTTGACCTCAAACTACCCAATTCCAAGGATGTTGAGGTGGAATTATTGGACCTTTCCACAACAGCAGTTTGAATTCATAAATAATTGTTGATAGCATCTTCTACATCTGGCGTAGAAAACATTTAAATCAGATAACTATCAATATAGATTGTCAAGCTTATTCATACATACATCGTTGAAACAGCGGTTTCATTTTAAGCTTAACTTGTTATTTTTCTGTTCTCTTGGTTGAAGATAGATATAATCCACAAAATTAAGATTTTACAAAACAGGTGCTTTGACTTTATCTACTTAAAGATCCCGAATCTGGAGATTCAATCACTTGAGATCGACTGGTTCCTTACACCTACCCTTGGTCCACCAATCATTGACGTTTGTGTAGACGTTGCGCCACCTATCGGGCTGATGTACGCGTTCACAGAGGGCGCAGTGAGGAAAGGGCTGGGGCTCGACCACATGGTGACGATCCTTCCACTTCAGATATGACACGTATTCCTCCACATCTCCATCAAGACGCTTGAGATATTCTGCAAGGTCACGTGCAGAGGCAAAGTCTGCTGTGTTGATCGCCATCTTGTCTGGTAAAATGGCGGAGTAGTTCGCGGCCCCTCTCACCACTGGTACGATGTCCAGTTTTAAAATTTTGAATAATTTTTCTGTAACATAATCTTGACACAGAGAGTTTTCAAAAGAGAGATAAAACTTATAATCATTTTGTAGCATGGCACTACACTCGTCTGATTTGCTTCTGCTGCATTTTAACCGCCCACAACTACCATAAACATCCACTTGAATATGTTTAGATAATAAATTCACATAATCCATCCGTCTACTCGGTGGGTTGCAATTGCTCACAAACCACGCAACAAGTTTTGTTTTCTTCTTGGCAATCGCATGATAATCTTTTGATTTCACTACACTCCCTTTCACAACATCACCATATCCGAACTTGATATCCGAATCTAATCTATAGCTCATCGTCCAGTTGAACTTATTCTCCCATGGGGGTGATCCAAAATGTACATTGAATGAAGAGTAGGGGCTCTCCACTGAAAAATATATCCAAACTTGCCCCAGGGGCTTTGTAAACGACACTTTTGGTTTGACATGATGGGTATAAAACAAGATGGCGGCACTGTCTTCCATCACTTCCGGTGCATCTATGACGTATTCACAGTTGCTGACGTGACAGTCCCGGAAGTGTGTTGGTCCTGCCTGAAGCGTGTAGTAACTAGGGAAGGAGTGAAGGTAGAGCAGTTTGGCTGTTGTGTTGAGATGAAGGCGTCTCCTCACCGGCTTGGGTCGGTCTGTACGGAAGAAGTACACTGCGTACAGCGTCATGCATACACATGCCGCGACCAGCAGAACATTGTAGGCCGAGGACACGTGCATTCTTCTGCAACAGAGACCAGAAGACATGGTGATGAATACATGACATGCTATGAGGGCATAAGGACAATGCTATGAGGGCATAAGGACAATACAAGTAACAATTGAAAGATAATACGTTACATAGACCAACATGTGTGTATGATTGTATGCAACTATTCAAGGCAAGATGAGTCGTATCTTTTGTTCTGCTAGGTATCAAAGCCCACTTCATTGAAAAGATTCAATGTCTGTAATGTTAGGCATATGTCACAACAAAAATGCATTTGTTACGCTTATGTAACAGTTAAAAGACAAAAGTTCCTGAAAATGTCTTGTTTATAAACAAAATATCAGAGACAAATGTCCAAATTTGGAAGGCAACTGTTTTAAAGTAAGAAGATCACATGACACGTTAGAAGACAAACTATCAGATAATTGCCACAAATAGAAGACAGCGCATTTAAAAATGATCATAATTAGAGCAGAAAACGTCACGTGAATGACCAAATTATAACACAAAATGTCACATTATTTTCACATAGCTTACACAATGTACTAATGTACCAACTTTAAAAATGCAAAAATAATGTTAACGATTTTCAAATGGACATGTGTTCTATATCGGACCAAATTTTAAACATGTATACTTTATTTGTAACTTCCTTAGCATCTATGCTGAAGAGACAAAGGCTTAAGATTTCCATATATTTCGAGTTAAAACTGTCACCTTATCTTTAACAAGAATGAATTGTTTACTATTGATTAAATGAGTGAGTGAGTGAGTTATTGTTTTAAGTTGCATGGGTAATATTTCAGCCATTAGCGGCGTTATAGAAATAGAATAGATACAACATTTTCAAAGTAAAGGAGTAAAAGCGACGTCATATACATAAAGCATTGCAACGAAATATTATTGTTATGGAATCCTTAATGGTTTAATACGGGCTTTTATGCAGTATGAAAGCCCCCAATCTTTCAAAAAAATCTTGCCTAATAAAGAATGGCACTTAAATGTGCCACAGAAGGTTGAGATATAAGCTGGGCATAGAAAATCGATAGTGGTGTCCTCTGAAACCTTGAAATATGTATTAGGGTGACCAGATTGCGTGAAACCATCGGTAATGGTATGACATCCCTAACTTATGGAACCATAATCCATCAAAGAGACGGAACCAACCTCAACGACTGATCAGTAACCAGGTATTGGTGTTTTTCAATGTGCAATCGTTTCCAACATTTCATGTTATATAATGACAATTGGAAATAGGGGTAATTCAAGCGCAAGAAGAAATGGGTCTATATTTCATTCTCTGACAAATGTTATATATAAGTTATACATATATATGACGTTCCTCATTCCCGGTACTGCCAAATCCAATGAGGATGAAGGCCAAATCAAGGAGGAAATATTCAACATTCACTCAGCGAGACAGGAAGGCCTTCCAAACATAGGAGGAATCAATACCATAGTCATCAACGTAACAGATCGTGTCAGCTGTAGAGACATTGATTGCTACCGTGATATGATGAATAAACGTGTGCGGTAATGGACAGCAATCTCTAGAATCTATAGACGCATCACGGTATAGTATTTGGTATTATATTTGCTATATGATAACAAGATCTCGAACAATATTATTTTCCTTACCTCTGCATTTGGCTGTGCACTGACATATGGTATGTGTTCAGTGGCCTGTTGACTCATACCATATGCCACTGCACAGCCAAATGCAGAGAACAGGACAGATTGTGGACTGAGATTTTTAGTGTTGGTCCGGTTGAGCTGGGAGTGACTCTACTTAACCAACCTGACGAGGAGGTTGTTGATATCTAACAATATCTTATTTTCCTTACCTCATCTCTTTTTTACCTGTTTGCCTGGTCTAAGGTCATTGTTTGTTTAAAAAACATTACTTTTCATAAGGCACAAATAAAAAGATAAGGAGAGTTGAATAAACACATATTTCTCTACATTTTTATTTCCGGCACCTATCTGGGATACTATTTGTATAATTAGAACATAGTTTACTTTCCACTATACCAATTAAACACCGAGATCACACACCAACATCACTTAAGATCACATTTACACAGAGATGCTTCGTGATGTAACACACTAAAGCTCAACACCTAAACTGGGAAAACACTCTCGATGCCAAATTAATCAAATAAGTCAGTTTCCGGGATACAGCTTAAAAACTCTTATAATCGATTTTTCTCCGCGTTGCAACCCTCAGACGGCAGTCGCCACAAAGTGGTTTATAAAAACGACTGAATCTAATTGGTGGAACAAATGCGCCGTCATCTAGCCGTTTATGCCCTGACTTCCACAACTGAAGTCGCCTTGATTTTGTTTGAATTTGACCCTCTATATATTGTTTAAAACTCAAACTTTACTGTAACAGACTGGAGGGGATTTATGCCACGTTGCATTAAATTCACACGAATTTATATTGTGCATATACTCTTAAAGGGGCAGTAGCACGTTTTTTGATAAATTAATATTTCAAATATTTCACCGATAAATGTAAGTTTATGCTAAATGTATTATAATGACATTGTCAAAAATCTCATTATACAGGTCAAGCATCGATAGTCAGAGGACAAAGTATGAAGATTCACATAAAATCCCTTGGAGGCCATTTTTTTTTAACACCTTTAATTCATTTTGTGTAAGAAAAAGGAATTGCATGGCTAAGCTTTACGTTATATGTTTGAATTATTACTGCTCAATTTAGTTTAAATACATTTTCTTTCATTTGGAACCATATATTTTCATTTCCTGACATCACCTTATATTCCTCCTAAAAACGTGCTACTGCCCCTTTAACAGGCATACCGCCTCAGAGTCCAGCTACGGCAGGGCATACATCCTCACTGCTCACGCCTGTGGACGCCATGTTGTAGACTTCTGTTTGAAACCTCCCGCAGAAAACAGAAGAACATCACAAAGTATTCTTGTTTGGCATCCTTTTCAACAGGCTTGCCACAGAAATGTGGAAAAACGCGTATTGTGTATTTCAAGCGATCTTAATATGTTTCCTGCACAATTCGTGTCAGCTTTAAGATCATGTGTTTTATTGACACCTATCCCATTGACAAGCTTTAAACTATCTTACCGATATCGCCTCCTTGAAACAACCGAACGAAAAAAGAAGCTTCTGAGCCCAGGGTACATATTAGTAGAGTTAGCGTAACGTTCGTACCCTGAGACAGGATGAACATGTCCTTTTTCCATTTCCTATGTATGAATCTCGTCCTACAGTCAAAGTAGTCTCGAATTAACAACTGAACAAAAAGGACAGTTTCAGTGTCAACACAATAAACAAATCAGACATCCCTCTGAAAATCGCAGAAAAGGCAGTTAAATGCAAAAGTTGTGTTCCGATAAATCAGACTACTATACTATTTCTGCATAGCAAACAGGCTGCTGGCTAAAGATCAAGGTTTATTCTGAAAAGATACCTAACAGCATGTCCCTTTCTCTGTCTCGTGTCAACTCCCTAGTATACTGCGGATAACATTATGCGCTGCAACTTTTTTTATTTGGGCCTAGCAGCAAGCCTTGAATAAGCTCGTGCTGAAACTGGCGGGAACTATTTCTTGTAGGATCGAACTTTTCATACAAACAAAAACATTATACTTTGATGAGTAAGCATGTCCCTGTATTTAAGTACTTTATCAGTGCTTCTTTAACGGGACAGAGTTTCTATAATACCTTACACGTCATTCTGTCTGGCAAGCACTATTTCTATTGAATCCGCTATCGCCAAGTGACATTTAGGTCTCCAAGATAAAGTGGCTTAATCCGGGATAACGGTTAACCTTTACAAATACCAAGGAGAGGGAGAAGTTGCTTCGTGTTCCTGAAAGGACGCAGGTATATATTTGGAGTAAACGCAATCACATGACTTTATCTAGCTTGTCAGCCAGACCCTAAAATATAATAAAAGCCTTAGCAAGTCTATAATAAGATAATAAGAAAATAATCTCAGTCTCCTTTTCAGTATTTTTAAAAATAAAATTTTTAGATTTATTGAACAAAATTCATTTCAGAGTCTGATTGTTAGACTAGACTTTACCATAAAGGATTTGAATATTTCCTTTCCTATACCTTGATATTCTACTTTTAAAAGGACGGTCCATATCTTCTTTTTAGCATTTGATTATGCTCGTTTAAATAGTCTTAATGTTATCGAAAGGATTAATTGAAGTAAGGGTTGTATCAAACTACGAGTTATGTTGGAGTTGGGACAGCAGTTAAAATATTCTAGCGGTATGATAATGAAACATAGATGGATTTTACCCTATCAATGTGCTCTGACAGCACGTTTTCACTTGCCACTTTTATATTCTGACAGCACGTTTTCACTTGTCACTTTTATATTCTGCCAGCACGTTTTCACTTGTCACTTTTATGTTCGGACAGCACGTTTTCAACTGTCACTTTTATATTTTGATATTACGTAAACGATCTAACAGCACATACTTTTTTCGGTCCAGAATGTGTATTAATGTTGTCTTAAAAGTATTGAAAAAAGAAGAGTAAACGTAGTGAAAGCAAGTTTGCCTACCGCATGATAATGAAAACTTCACAAGAAACCTTCCATGTCAACTTTTCCACAAGATTGGCAGGAGGATATGTTTATTTCAAGAAATCTCTAAAGGGACGTTAACAAAAACCCATTCAGAGAAAAACATTGTGGATATTTGAAGTTTTGCAAACAGTTCTCATACCAAAAGCATGGATACTCAGCACTTCAAATGGTTTCGAACTACAGCCTTGCAATGAACTAGAATCCTTATTTATTGCAAGGAGACCAAACATTGCCTATCAACAACCTGACGAAACATGACGCCGCTAACCTGGAGGTCGTTTTAGAAAGCCATGGACTTTCCACTAAATGGTTATAAATTAGACTAGAACAGCTTGTTATTGCAAGTGATATACCAACCATTTCAAAAGTAACCGATAAGCCATGTCAACAATCTGACCAAACAAAACGTAGAGGTGTAGAAATTTAAAAATATAACAACTTTGGCCAAAACCTTGACAGAGGATACTAAATGCCTTGTCAACAGCCTTGCTCTCAAGCTGAAATCCAACTCCAGTTCACAGGGAGTCCTTACATGTGCATGTCAACTCACCCACAAAGCATCTCTTTAATGTCTGCTAATTACTGACGCAAGCTTTCAAGAGTTGGAAGCTCTCTTCAACTGACATCAATCAATGTTGACGGCTCTCTTGAATCGACATCAGTCAATACTGGCGGCTCTCTTGAATTGACATCAATCTTGCCAACCAGACATCTTTCAATATTGACAGTTTCTCAAATCACTTCTTTCGTATGAAGCCACAATTATCTATCTTCAACAGCAATAACTGGGTCGAGGACATCAAAGCTGATGAAGCTATTGAAAATCGTTACAGCATATCCTGCAGAAAGAAAGGGTAGCTTTTCTTCAGATTAAGTTTCAGGATATAAAGGTATCTTTCCGCTCTTTGGACTGCCCTTGGGCCCAAGATTCATTCATATTCCGTTTGAGTTTGTTACTTCAAAACAAAGGAATAGATTTTCATATAGAAGTTTTTGCAACTGGCATTGGACGAATCTGGTTTCTTCTGCAAACTGCCTCAAGACAAGGAAGATAAGAAACATCAATGTTTTGAATAACAAAGAAACGTTTATGGTTCTTGCAATATCAACGATTGATTGCAACATGTAACTCAAAGTGCCATATATAGAGATTATTAACCGAGTGTGTTTCCGTATCTTTAATATCATATAATAGGAATAAAATTTGTATTATGCGAGCCTTTGGCGAGCATAATACATATACTTTTATTCCTATTATATGATATTAATGATACGGAAACACACTCGGTTAATAATTTCTTTATCATATAATGTCATTTTGAAATAAACGGGTTTAAACGAAAATATGATTCCTACTTAAAATATGTTTGACCTAGATTTCGCGGAGTAATTGCTTTCACAATAAACCAAGGTGAAGGTCATATTGTCGGCGATGTATAGTTGTGAACAGTCTAGAAATATTCCTTCATTAAATTATTGTTTTCACAGTGTTAGAAACGTCTTCTACAATCTATCAACATTTTCTGTATTATTCCCAGTGCACGAGTAATTATTGTATTTTTTTTATAACACAAAATGTGTAAGAACCACTTGTCAACGTCGCTACAAAAGGGGAAGTAACTCTAACTGCATTTTGAAAAGCTGCATTGTCATTGTTGTTACGCCAGTTCAGTTACGGTATCCTTAGACCAAACATCGACTATTTGCGAAGGTGAGGTTGTTGCGTTTGTTACTCCGCTACTAGATAATGTGTATTATCACCAGAATATGATTTGTTTTTGCTGATAAGTTAGTAACCGACATGGTCAAGGACTCAAAGCGATCTAGGCTTATGCTATTCACGAAAATTGAAGCACATATTGTTTCGATAGTCGATATTGTTACCTGCATATCGTTATATTTTTTAAACGAACGATGAAAACAACTTGAAATGTTTCGATAACCAAGCTAAATGTTTCAATACGAATGCGTGATAAGTTTACCCTGACGGCTTTTGTACGATATTTTATTCGATAAAAAACACCAAACCTGCAAACTCCCGACGACGTTATCAATGGTCAGTGACCGTTTTAGGACTCGCATGACATGCATGGAGTTTTGAGAAAATAGTTCGTGTTTTGACCTAATTTGCATCTTTATCAGATTTTGAGGCAATCGGATACCAAGTTTATCAGATAGCTTTATTGCATCGATAACACCCTCCATTATATGATAAATGTAAATATTTAGATTGAAATTAACATGCAAGGTATGTGATAAGTGAAGCACTGCCTGATTCTTTATTCAAACCTCTGAGAAGAGGGTAACCGAAATATACATATTCTTTTCGAGGAAATATCATGTTTGTAAGGGTTACCTGAGGATGAAACAACGACAATGATAACGGTGAGTCAGATTAATCAGATACCAGTGTCATTGTTCGTAATTGTAAATACCCACATCGTGAATTTCATCACACACAGTTTTGCTTTAACACGAAAATAATACAAATAGTAGATTACAGTAAATCCGAACACCGAGATTATTCATACCAAGTGACAAATATATGATGAATACATGTTTTAAACAGTACACTTTTAAATGATACATTTCAGTTTTCGATAAAATGACACTTTTGATAAAGTTGCAGGGGATCTATCACCCGAACATTTAACGGGGTGCTAGTGGCACTAAAACCTTGGTTATTTTGTCCATATATATGTCTAATATACCATTTAACCTTAATTGCTTTCCATTCAGCTCTCTGACATTACGCATGAAAGGAAAGCACTATCCGATATTCAGCGGCAGGTGGAGCTAATTATCGGATTGATGGACTGCACCAAATGTTAACAACTGGACATATGTTAGGAGTTTCGTCTGGGTCGATAGTTTCATAGAGTTGTGATGAGTTGGTATTGATTCAATTATGTCTATAAAATTCTAATTACACAACTACAGTAATAGCCTGCCAGTCATACATCTCCAAACATCCACTGAATGAATCAATGTACTGTAGAGTTACATACAACCTCTAGTTGTCAACCATTATTTAAATACTATGTTTTAATGTAAGGAGAAAAAGACACACACATTGTCCAATCAAACTGTCCAATTACCTTTTCTGTGTATGGTTCTTTGAGGATATTGTTATTGCACAGCCGTTTTTATTCCTACACGACAATAGAAATATTATGTCACATTCGAATAGAAAATGGGAAACCTGTTGCTGACATCATTCCATCCCCTGTAGCAATACGTGCCACCACCATAAACTACATCGAAGAGAGCGTAATAACGGACCTCTTAAATTTCAAATATAAACACAGTGTTTACACAACCCAATCTTAAAAATATAATAATAAATATGTCTTCTTATATTGTGCTTGAATCCAAACACTGTGTGCTCGAAGCGCCAACAAGAATTGGGGGAAAGATGGGATTTGAGTTTGCTTTTGAAATGTTCACACGAAGCATTTGTTCTCAGTTCAAACGGTAGAGAGTTCCAAACATGGGCTGCTGCAAAGTGGAATGAAGTATATATCTTACGCTTATATGAGGGCACTTGGACTTGAAACTGTGTACTGGGTCGCATGGACCTCACAGGAGAGTATGCACAGACCAGATCTTGCAAGTACTGTGGTGTATTACCATAGACACGTTGATGTGCACGTACTTTACACTCAATCCGCCATTTGACGGGCAACCAGTACAACTGTTGGATTATTGGCATTAAATGACAATCCCTTTACTGCTCGGACTACAAACCTTGAAGCAGTGTTTTATATCTTCCCCAGGCGCTTAATGTTTTCCTCAGATGTTCCAAAAAGAATACTGTTGCAGTTGTCGGGTCATGACAAGATCAAAGACCTTGCAAATGGTCTTCCCAAACTCAGTTTGTTGTCTAACGTCTAGGGTGATCGAGGGTGAACTGTTGGACTATTGGCATTAAATGACAATCCCTTTATTGCTCGGACTACAAGACGTGCAGCAGTGTTTTAAATATCCTGCAGGCGCTTTATGTTTTCTTCCGAAACTCCAAAAGGAATAGTGTTGCAGTAGTCGAGTCGTGACAAGATCAAAGACCTTGCAAATGGTCTTCCTAACCTCAGTTGGTTGACTAACGTCTAAAACCAGGACAAGGGTGATCAGATATGATAATTCTCCCTCTTAATTCCCGCTGTTACAAAGTAGTTATTTCAGTTTAAAGCATGTAGTGTCCGCCAGCAGTAATGGTCAAACAATTGAAAACGAGAAGTTTGATAAAAACACTAATCATATCAACGGATGTCACGGATAGGTTATTACATGTTTTGTGCATACATTTGAATAACTCATAGTAACTATAATAAGTCAATGGTCATGATAAAACGCTGAAAACGAGAGGGTTGTAACAAATAGTTAAATCAACAGATGTCACATGTGCATATGTATTAATAATAATATGTAATATGCCCATAAATTAGAATAACTCACAGTATTAAACAATTATAAGTAATTAAACCAATGGCCATGATACCAACACTTACTTCAACAGATGGCACATGTGCATATGTAATTCTATACTATGCGCATTAATTAGAATAACTCCCAGCAACTATAAAAACTCATTCCACCAATGATCATTGTAAACAATTGAAAACCGAGAAGGTTGTTACAAAATCTTATCTATCAATAAATGGCACATGTTCATATGAAATTCTATACTGTGCCCATAAATTGGAATAACTCACAGTTACTATTACAAGAAAACCTATCAAAAGTCATGATAAACTATCGAAAACGAGAAGTTTGTTTTCAAAACTTAGCGTAACAACAGATGTCACACGTGTTTGTAATTTTATACAGTGCGCATATATTTGAATAACTCACAGTAACTATTGTAAGTCAATTTCAGGAAATGTCAAGACAGCACTTCCTTAAGATTTGGCCATGGAGATTTGCTAGAATTCAAAATGCTTAACAAGAAAATTGGACTCCAGAGGGACATGAACGTTGGGTTTGTGATAAAACAATAATTCGTAACGAAGGAACAGCCACCGTTACCGTATGACATGCCTGTTGACTTGTGGTCACAATGTCACGTTATAATCACAATCAGATACGCTGAGTTCTTGTTGTAGGTCACGTTATATGTCGTGTGTCATGTACACTGCCTGGAGATGAGATGGGATGATACTGAAATGTCGTGGAGACGAGTCGGGTGCGCATTTCTGACCTCAATAGCGTCCGGTAGGAAATGAAGTTAAACCAAGTTGAGAATACTCAAATATCTCAACAATGACTTCACAGATCTGTCAGTTTTAAGAAAGGGGACATATGGGGCATATGGTTAAAACAATGTTTAAAGGATAAAGGATAATATAAAACATATGAGATCGATCGCCCAAACCTTAAAACCGATGGGTAATATTATTTTAATTGATTCAGAGACCCCACGATGGAAGAGTTTTTTTTTCAAACTCCTTCTTTTCTTAGATATCTCCAATACGATACAGTTGCCAATTTTTCATACACAGCACCACATAACTATGCACTCAGTTGATACAGAAGGCTACAGCGCTATTGAAGATTGTTATCAAAATTAGCGCTATATTAAATTAATTGTTTATAGTTTTTACAGAAGGCTTATGTTCGAGAAAACAGATTGCCAGGTTTAGTTGTTCGTGTACAACCCAATGTGTCCCTCTACAATTCATAAACACTATATTTGCCTAAAGACTTGTGGTCGAGTGGGAAAGCTGAGTGTGTTCGAATCTCGCAAAGGCATGTTTCAATGTTGAATCGCATATAGCTCTGTGAAGAGAGTCATTACAGAAGCAATCATATCATACGTTCCAAAAATAAGGAAATCCTAAACACTGAAGGTGGCATGAGCTCACAACATTTCTCGACTTAACAACTGTAAAAATACATGATATATTCAGACTTCTACTTATATACCTGACAGGTTTTTGAGGAAGTGCCCTTTACTTCCTTCTCCAGTGAGGTTACACTTAAATTACCCTTTACGTGTTCATTAAGTCAATCTGGACTTGCAGATACGTGTTCATGGAGTCAATCTAGACTTGCAGTATAAGGAGCTAGACTGTAGTTTCCTGGTCCACACAGTCATGAAGGGCTGCAGTGAGGTCTATGATTCGGATTGATCATAACTATTGTAAAGATCCTATAGACGCAACACACCTGAATGAGCTCTTCTAACATGAAACATTTATTTGTCATATGATGTTCAATTAACTTAGGCAGCGATGAATAACTTTGTTTCCTTTTTATAAGACTTCTACTGCAAATGTTACGTAATGGGAGAATGGAATAAACGATCAATGCCACAAAGTAAAAGTCTTTTTTGTTTATACGCAGACTTAAATGAACTTTGCGTCTCTGTGTCTGTCTTTCTATTAAAAAAATCAAAATGAATTGCAAGCACTTGATGCTGCATCCCTCAAAAGTCAAAAAGTCCTATTTAGCACCTACCCCATGAAATCACAAAGACGACAATATCTCACCTCAGTCCCGTGTGTCGCATGCTGAAGACTGACCCTGCTCCACCCCCATGCACTGGCCAAGCCGTCCCGCTACCTGGTACAATCCTCGCACTCTGCGGGCTGTGAAGCAGTGAATATTCCTCACTCACTCAGTCAGCTGATATATTGCTCCCTCTATACGAGGCACCGAGATCGATGTTGGAGCTTTCAGCGTCCTGCGTGAAGTGTCGTCTGCTCCGTACATTGTGATCGTCTGCAGTATCCTGTCGTCGTCTGTTTTACTGAGATCTTCTGCGGTATTCTCCTGTACTGTAGTGTGCTGTTTATTGGTACAATGTCGACTCACCGACTTTCCAGTATCCGTCTTCTATACCACGTGTTCTATGCACTCAAGGGAAATCGTCTGCTTTATTCAAAGTCGTCTGCTTTATTCAAAGTCGTCTGCTTCACTCCAAAGTCGTCTGTTATAAATCTGAAAGAAATAGACGAGGACCTCCCTCTTATTAGCGGATGATGCTATAACTGTCAGCTTTGTTGTGGGTAATCCAGCTGGAAATCACAAAGACGTAATCCATATCTCGCCACCCTTCTCAGTCGTCAGAGAGTTCCATCATCGCAGAATAAGTCGTTCTACACGCATCCATGTACCCACGTCTTGCACTGTTTACATCCCTTCCACTCAAGCGTGCAGTTCTCGTTTTATCTCACTCTCGCTCCCTCGTAGGCAACCTTTAATCCGCCATCTTGTTCTAAGAGCTCGTGATGGCGATTAGAGTTACCTCCCTTTTTGGGACGTTCTCATGCCCTTTTGTGTCCTTTTCTGACAAATTCATTTAACACATTTCAACATTCATTATATATTGTCTTTTGTATTATCATGATATAGGTAATAGGGAACTTTTCATTATTTCCATCAGTTATAGGACATTTTTATCACCAATAATTCAAACCCGCAATTGTTTATCCAGTGTAAAAACTGGTTTATTCTCTATATAGTGAGGCAGTAAATATTTTGATGATTTCCCTTTTCAAAACATATGTTGATCCAACTAGATAAAGTTGTTCATTGATGTCAAGGTTCAATATAACATTCTTTGTCTTAAAGTCATCTTTGTAGATGCTCTATTTGTAAAGTTATATTTGTTCAAAGTTGAATCTACCAATTTTGCAAGTTAATCGAAATGTATTTTCTTTTGAGGGTAAAATATATCATTTAACAACCCGCTTTAATGTATGGTTAAGAGTTGTTGAGGCATGCCAAGGGTAATTATTTGTAAGCTTTTAGACAAAACATTCATGTTATCATTTTAATGTTAAAATTATACAAATGTCATATAAACATCGTTCCTCGTAATTAAGAACACTTTCAAAAACGCCTGCCCAACAGAAGAGCCTCTCTGATTATGTCGATTAAACACAATAAATGTCATTTTATACCACCATTTTATACCACCATATTTAAATTGTGCAATAACTGAACCAGGCAAAATGGTGTTCCAAACGGGAATTTCCAAATACCTGCAAAATTCCTTTAATTTAATTTGTTTAATTATATGAATCTCATTTATTCTTATTTGGAACCATACCGCTGACATAGTTTATATTCTTGTATTTATGTGGGTCATGTTAATATTGACAAGATTCATACCAACATCCCAATCTCATCAAAATCGGCCAGTTCCGAGATATTAAATATTCTAAATATTAGCTCTACAGAATTATAAGATCATCTACTTATGGAGAGGACCTATCGAAATAACAAGTTCGGTTCTCGATAGAGTTAATATCTTTGAAAGTTTATTCCTCAAATTTTAATAAGACTGACTAACCCCTCATGGTCCGATACTTATCAGTCAGGGAGGTTACCGAACTCCGTCCTTGATATTAGACGGCATGTCGTCTAAAATCCTCTAAAATAGGTGAAGCCTAAATTAAAGTACGCAGAAAAAACAGTAGTCTAAAGAACAGAGGCACCCCAGCTTACCATCGGACAAAAGCAATGAATGCTCCCTTCCCTTTCATTGGCTGAGCTATTAATAGATGAGTTTCCTCCCTTGATAACCGAGAAAATGGCTGAAAGCATGGCAAGGCAAAGTGAAGAAGGTGAGTAATTTTTGGATACATCTCAATTCCTATACCCAAGATTGAAGCCAAATTTTACACACTTAGGCCTAAAGATAAGATATCACAGCATGTCGGTGTGCAATAAATTGTGTCTGAAGAAGTATATTTAAGTGCATGAAGAAGTTCTGAAAATGTGCATGTTTTATTAGTTTAGACGGCATACCGTCTAAGCAGAAGACATTTTAAGACGGCATGCCATCCATAAATAGTTTAGACAGTATGCCGTCTTTGGTGCCAGAAAGGAGAATTCATTGTGCATTTTTTTTATCAGTCAGAGAGGTCTTGCAACATAAAGAAGGCATGCCGTCTAAAACTTCTTGTATAAAGACACGTCTAAATTACTTTAAAAAATTATTTAACTGCTGCATGAGTAATTATTATGAGACTAAGTCTGCTTGAATCTTGAAAATATTCGCAGGTTGATTTGATATCATGTCAATTTGAACATGTTGAAGTACATATTAATTTATAATAAATATTCTGGTGGCACATTTTCATATCTTATAATCTGTATATCTGTAATCTATTTATAAAAGTCAATTAAAATTTAACAAATTGTGTATTTAGCTATGAATAAGGGTGTATGATCACAAATTTTTAAAATATTCAAGCAGATGTCATCTGATTATAACTATTAGCTGATTAGTGCTACACTATGACACTAATGATGTTAATTTCCTTGCATGCATTTTAATTAGAGGTGTAACGATACGGCAATACATTATCGTATCGTGATACATGGGCCACAATATATCGTATCGTACGCAGGATGCGTATCGGGATACATAAAATAATAATAAACTTTTTATGTAGGTTCTCAAAACTGAGATATGCATTAAAAAGAGACTTCATTATGCACATACGAACCTCTCCTTAAATTTTGAAGTTGGATAGAAGTTTGTGAGAAGAACATATGTCGAGAGATAATATGTATCGGGATACATATTGTATCGCGCCCCCTATATCGGGATACGTATTGTATCGCAAACCTCCTGTATCGTTACACCTCTAATTTTAATACTAACACTGTAACACACCATGCTAATGTGTTTTCAATATTTTCATTTATTTATTCCTTCATTCAATCTAAGCCCGTTTTAAAGAATATATTAGAGTGTACCTCTCATAGTATTTATAACCTTAATTTTACCTAACTTTCCGAAACTGTAACAAAAATGGTACAGGCTTTGCTGGCCAGAAATATTTCCCCAGAAGGGCAATATGCCATTACATTGACTTGAAAAATATTCTGCACTGGATAGAATTTAACATAGCAACATAAGTTTTGTTGTTGTTGACAATTAGTAAGTTAGAAATTGGTCAAAGGTTTCCCCACATTAATGTATGAAATTTCTTCAGCCACACTTCCTTTCAAAATCATCCATCCATTCATCCCAACTTTTGGCCTTACGAAATATATTTACAAAACATAATTTTTTTCAGAAATACACAGATTGTTCTTAGAAAAGAAGTGTCGTCTTTGTGGTGGAGATGTTGAAAAGAGAAAATCTTCAGTCAGAAAATTTGAAAAGGAGCTTCATGAAATCTTCAGGATCAACATCAACACAGATGTACCTTCAGTGCACCCAACACTCATATGCAGCAAACACACAAGTCTCATGAACACATACAAGAGAAATATGGCAGATTGTAAACAATTTTCCACAAGTTTTAGTCCAATTGAATTTTCACCTCATAGTCAAAGTTGCATGTGCATTAACATACAAATTCCGGATGAGCGGACTTGTCAACCCCCTTTGAAGAAAAAAAAGGTTTCTCGTGGTCCTGGCAGAGGGAATTTTGGGTCAACAGTTATAGAACCAGACACTGAAACTGTGAAAAAGCATCGTTCTTACAAAGTATCATGTATGTTACAAGAGTTTAAATATCTTGAGGGCAATGAGCGCAAATTATTTCTCAGTGAAGTTCTAAACACCTTAACAGCAGAAGAGAAAAGTGAAGTGTGTGAAGAACTTGGAATGTGCATCGCAAAGGAAATTGAACAAGATGACATGCTTGGAAAAGCTGACTGTCCAAACAGCTTATAACTCAGCCACCGTGTTCAACTCAGCCACCGTGTTTCGACTAACAATCCGACAGTTAAAAGTAAAGTGTCATAGATCCCACACAAGACATGCATTTAGTACAATTATTCGAAATGTTACAAGGAGTCTAGTCCATTGCTGAAGTCGGTCAGCTACCTATCGATTCATGATGATGATGGTGATTGTGATTGATGATGATTATGATGATGTTGAGATTGATGATTGATGTTGAGATTGATGACTGATGATTGATTATGATAATGATAATGACTATGATTATGATGGTGGTGATGGTGGTGATGATGATGTTGATTGGTGATAATGATGATGATGATATAATGATGTTGAGATTGATGATTGATGATTGATTACGATTACGATTAAGATTACGATTATGATGGTGGTGATGATGATGATGGTGGTGATGATGGTAATGATGATGATGATGATGGTGATGATATGAGTATACGTCGTTATTTATGCTAACTTCGTATCCAACAGTTACCTTTAGTATGTGATGATGGAAGTAAATAAACTAATTAAAGAGCCAAAATATGTAAATTGCATGTAGTGAGTGAGTGTATTTGTTACAGTAACATTAGCCTTTGTGATATTGTCTTTTAAGGAATGTTTGGATAAATGACCAATTACGAAAACTCTTGGTATCTGTTTAAAGAGCCACTCTGCGACTTGTCAAGGAAGATATATAAATGCCAAACTTAACCAGAAGTGTAATTTTATCAAAAAGTAGCGCTTGTTGGAGGAAAGTTTCATTTGAAGGCTAAACGACGTCGTATAGTGACAACATATATAATTCACGACTGTGATCGAAAACCGGACATTGACGAGCGTCAATCAGTCAAGCGTAATTTTTGAAACTTATCTTAAGCAGTCAGAACGAATGTTACGGGTTGATCATGTTGGATAGTATTAATGTAAGTTGGACGTGTATATTTTGGTTAAGCGAATATATAATACTGGTTTGAGAATTTCATTGAAAGCAATCGAAGCACCAGTAAAATGTTTCCGTAGTAGCCAGAAAATGTCACTGGCCGTCAATTAGCTTAGCAGCATGTACACGCTAATATAGCCGGATTCCTTATGAAAACATACATTGAAGTACTGACATGATATAGTAGATAAGGTATCTACATCATTATGAGAACTAACTGCTCAAAAGTCTACGTAACTATGCTTAGGCGAAAACATGAATTATACCTTTCACTATACATACATATACGGTTGACTTGGATACGTTAGCTTGGTGCCATATTTGGTATTTTATTAAAACATTACTATGGTAAGTAGATTATTGCATCTGCAAATTTGGCATTATAGCAGGATTTCCTCATCTGATAATGCCCTTGTTTTCTCCTCAATGCAAACGGTGACTAGCTACATTGTGTTTTTGTTGTGGAATAACGTAGGTTCTTGCAACACACAACGCAAGGAAAGGAACACATGGACAGCCATCTTCCTAAGCAGAGCATAACACGCCAGTTTTCGAACTGTCAGTTTAATGCCTTGCTGTGGACCCTTGAATTCTCTGTGCTTGCTATCTAGCTTACTATGAGAGAAAGAAATAGTCCAAGTAACTGGAGGTTGCTAACAATCGCCTGTTTGGGCGCTGATATCAGCACAGAATTTCAAGGGTCTGCAGCAAGGCATAACACTGACAGTTTAGGCTTTGCGTCGGAAGATGATGGACGCCAGAGATGCATTGTATTTATCAAATATGTAATTAACAGCCCGTTTCTTTTTCAGATACCGTTCATTATTCCTAGTCTAGAATACCATGAAGGAATGCTATATTCTAAAATTAATCAAAAGTCCAGATGATTGGGGTGTCTATAGTTGATATGGGTCGCAACAATAGTACCGTCTAGGATGTATCAAAGTTGGATAGATAAGGTGTTTTTTCTGTAAATCATATATGATAAATATAATTTAAAAGAAATATGAAGTCAATGGAAGAGTATTACGATGTAAAAACATAACGTTGTCATAATATGGGACTTTGTAGTTTTTCATACTTTATTACATAGCCAAAGCTTTGAAAATAAAACTTTTTTATTTTGCGGAGGGTTCAGTGCTTAACTTGTAACTTATACGAGCGCTTCCATTCTGGTTTGTATTTTTGTGTTTTTGTACGTTGAAATATTTTGATCATATGTATTGATAATGGTTCTGAAATACATTGTAAGATTCGTAAGAATCTTTGATGGTTAAGAGAATGTGATTTTCTAATATAGAAGGGTAAACTACTGAATCGTGTTGTCGTTGTGTGTCAAAGGGAGGTAACTCGTCTGTCCATATTTACCACTCAAGGTTCACACGTTTGTATTGTGAAAGTTTGGTTTTGTAAAAACTGACACCTGTCTTTCAAAAGCAACTTGAAACGTCTCGATTTGTTTATCGATATGCTTAAAAGTATTCAGATTTTACAAATTCGCTTTTTCAAAAATGAGGAATTGGAATTTTCTATACCCTCGTTATAACGAGGTGACCTTGTGTTTTGGGAAACACTTACTATAAAATCCTTACTATTTTGAACGTGTCGTCGACTCTTTCAAAATACTACAGATTCAAGATGCTTTAAGGAAAATCATTGAGACAAATTTATCTTATTTTTGAATATTTTTTGTATTTTTGTAGTTAAGGCTTTAAAGGGGCAGTAGCACGTTTTTATGTGGAATATAAGGTGATGTCAAGAAAATGAAAATTAATGGTTCCAATTGAAAGACAATGTATTCAAACTAAATGGAGAAGTAATAATTCAGATAAATAACTATGGAAGAATGGCTTGTGTAATAAGATTTTTGACACTAGCAAAATAATACATTTAGCATTAACATTCAATTATCGGTGAAAATTTTAATATATAAAATCATCAAAAAACGTGCTACTGCCCCTTTAAAGGGAAGTAAATATAAAAAAAAGTATGTGTATATATATATTTATAGCCACCCTGATGATAACATTGAAACATGTTTGAGTTTTAATTATCTTCGTGTCGTTTTTTATCTTTTGATTATGTAAAACTGTATACTAGTAAACTTTTCCAATTTTATCTATATTTATATATATCTAATATATCTGAAAACATCCGCACGAGACCTTATATAATCGATTATTTAAAAAATACAGTTAAACATGGAGTTCTATGCGGAAATGTTCGTGTGGCCACGGAATAAAAAACTTTCTATACAAATATGATACTCTCTGCCTTCGATAACCGGATTTACGTTATCATTTAATAGCTCACTTTAAAAGCTGTTGCTCGGGTGTGACAGACAGATGTGCATATGACACATGTTTATGATCTTCATGATTAAATTTTTATCAGTAATCCTTATCAGCATCATTTGGTCATTTAGAACACTTCAGTCTAATTTATCCCAATACGCATAATTAATAAAAACGCAAACTAAGGAAGCTGGACAACCCTTAAGCTCAATACGTTTGGATATACGCATCATTACTGAGTGAACGTACAAGTTGCATAATCCAGTAACAGGAAAGTAGCATATTTTCTAAAAAGTGTATTTCTTCACATTTTCGTTAATAGGTAGCGAGTGCCAAATATATTATCTTCAGATGGTCAGGAATTATCAAGTTGAGAGGGAAAACTATTGTCGGCCATTTTAGTATGGATATATTGTTATCATGTCAGGTAGGATAATGGATTCATGAACTTTTTATCCTGTTTCGGTCTCGTTACATCTCTTTATTTAAGAAATAAAGTTCGCTCTACCCCAATGTGTTATAAAGTATAGTTTTGCCCTGAACTATTATAGTTAAAGCACGAGGACGGTTACCTATAACATCCGTTCAAAAAGATTAATTGAAAATGATGAAAGCAGAGCCGAAATTTTGTACAAGATGAGATGAGTAAATTTTGAAAATTTCTAATTTTTTTTGGTTGATGATTTTTTTCCCCTTTCTGCCTTATTTAAAGTGATATTAAGATTTTAACTTTTTATACATAGATATCTAGGTATTAGTAGCTGGGAAAAGTTCCAAATATATAATCTACATTACCATTAGCGTCATAGATATTCAATTAGATAAACATCATTTTTCAGTTTTGTAATCGACCGTACGTAGATTCATTAGGTAGTAGATGCGGAGAGCTGGAGAGAGCGCCAAATAAATATCTAAGTTATCTCATTTGTTGTTCAGTGTTGTTTTTATTGTGATAAGAGAAAATTACCTCCCCTGATAAGATTTGTACTGACCTTTGTTAAGATATTGTGGTTATAAATCGAAAACATATAAAACACCTTAAGCTAACGACGTCATATTTAAACGGAAGTGACGTCATATAAAGGCCGGTGATAATAACGAAAAAGAAATCGTGATCCACTTATGCAAAGTATGATGTTATGCACATGTATGACTACCTTATATTGGTCGTCAACAATTGGTAAATAAACGTTGATACAACGAAGTACAAACGCCGAACACGGAATATCATAGATAATTCAAAACTATGCACAAATTTGCAATGGTAATCTAATATACAAATTTCGAGGTGTATTTGCATTATTATACATATTTCATTCGTTACCATTACATTGCCGAGCTACAACTTTGACTAAATGTTATAGACTAAAATAACACGTTAACTTGTAATCCTAAAAACCATATGCATGCTCGACACCTTTATAACGTGTTGTTTTTACACCAAACAGAGTTACACATACCATCAAGGATATAACAACATCCCTGGCAGTTTTGACAAAAAGCCAAACTATCGCGTGCCTGGGAATATTGACTGTTTCCGCTTCGCGCCTGTTCGGTTGGAAAGGTCAAGGCTATCACATGATGATCACGCGGTGATCACGAGATCGTCTCATGACCTGTTAACTCTGCTTGAAAGAGGTCGCACCTGATTAAGCGTTAAGCGACGAACGCGGTCATGGGACCACAAGTTGCTGAAAGCTTCAAAGCTTATTGTGTCCAAGGTGTGTGGAGAAGGACATACTTATATCGTATGTCAACTGCATTGAACCGTCATATAAGACCTGCATTCGAAGCTCTTGATCGAACTGTTTCGGCATTCCTATCATTTAACTTCCTAAGTGCTAAGGGGACCTTAATCCATTGCCTCTTAGTGATAAATGACCCTCAAGCCCTTGTTATGCTTCCTTAGGCTTAAGGGGAGTCTTATAAGCCCTTCTTATGTTTCCTTAGTGCTAAATGACCCTTAATCCTTGTTTTGTTTTCTTAGTGCCCAGGAGTTCCCTTAGCTCTTGTTTTAGCTGCTTTGAGCTAAGCGGACCTTTTACCCTTTGTTATGCTGCCTTATTAGTGCTAAGCGGACCTTTCACCCTTTGTTATGCTGCCTTAGTGCTAAGCGGACCTTTCATCCCTTGTTATGCTGCCTTAGTGCTAAGGGGGCCCTTGGCCCGTTGTTATTCTCCCTAAGGGTTAACCTTGCCCTAAGCCCTTGTTTCGGTTCCTTAGTGCTAAGGGGGACCTTGACCCCTTGTTATGCTTCCTTAGTGCTAAGGGCCTAAGGGACCTATACCCCTTGTTATTTTCCCTAAGGGTTAACCTTGCCCTTAGCCCTTGTTTTAGTTTCTTAGTGCTAAGGGGATCCTACCCCTTGTTTTGGTTCCTGGGTGCTAAAAGGATACTACCTTAGTGCTTCCCTTGTTTTAAGTTCTGACTACCTAGGATTACAGGGACTATGTTGAATTGTACCGAGACATTCCGATATCTTCTTCATAAAAAGATATAAAAGTTATTATTTTAGTAGTCACCCTTAGTTAATCTATATATACATGTAGATATAGCAATGCCTTTGAATAAGTTTACGAGTCATATTGGTATAGATAGACGTTTCTATAAGATGCACATAACTAGGTCACCGCAGCACCACTTAGCTAGACCATGCAAGATCCTAATTAACATCAAAATCGTTATTGATATAATTAGGGCTTTGGGCCCGAAGTAAGGTTTCCGGTCTTTGATAAAGGATCAATGTGACCTAGAAATTGAGTTATGAGACTCCGTATAACCATATACTGAAATTTTGTGGACGCTTAAAACAGCACAGTGTTTCAAAGCTTCATGAATAGATTTTAGTATGGAGACGTTTATACGGTGTCAAATTGGAATTTAATAAATAGTGATTACGGTCCTTTTGACACCCCATAGAACTTAAACGAGTGCATATCAGAAATGGTGGTTTGTTTAGAAATACCATTCGTGTCATTTTTGGGTTCCGCAACGTTTCCGCTATGAAACAAGACTTTCTTTTAGTCTCAGAAAATAATATCTTATCAAAATGTAACTCTATAGCATGAATAGAGAAAGGCACCCACTGAAGCTTTTCAGAAACAGCAGTGATCTAGACTTGCTACATTAATGTGGACTTCGTGAGTCCTAACGATATTTTGTCTCAGGGGATGTTAGAATAGTGTGACACAAGGGATATATTCTAGTGTAGGTCGTGGAACTCCACATTGTTATGACTGCATATTATATATGAATATTTATATAGCGCACATATCCATCAACTCGTGGTTGCTCAAGGCGCTTACATTGTTTCCCCTGGTGAGTGGCATTCTTTCACCGTCCGATAATTTTTTTCAATTCAACTCCCTGGGGAGTATTCAACCGGCATCCATATGTGGCGCTCAGGTTAGGGACCATTCTATGCCTCACAGGGTACCCATTCACAGCTGGGTGAACTGAGACACATAGTCACAGCAGTTTGTGCTTAAATCGGGAGTCTCCAGTAACAGGACCAAGAGGCAATTTATTATAGTCCATATTATAGAAATGCCAGAGCAACCAGAATGCGAAAATAGCATGCATTTGCATATTTTTGATGACAAAAGCTATGGCGTATTGTTGAAAGTTTGTTGAGTAGAAATATATTGACGAGATAATTTTAAAGAGCTTGAAATACATTGCACATACCATGTAAAATACCACTGTTGACGTTTGCTTTTTCCATTTACAGATTGTTATGATCACTATTAACGACCTGTAATGATGATGTCAGTTCTAACGATGCTGTAGACTACGCGTAAATTATTTTGACTTAGTGTATATGCAGCTATACACTATCAGCCCATGCTTGCATCAGAGGAAACATTTCCACAAACAAGAAGGATGATACTGCAAACATTAAAAGTATGGATGACACGATTGTCCAGAATCAAAATACCGTCTATGCATGTCAATTGATGTTAATTTGAACACTTTGCAAAGTTTTGATTGACCTTACTGAAAATGCCCCAATTTTCGTCAATTATTGAGTTGAAATTGGAATCTGTTCAAAGTTACAGATTGAGTTTTACTAGTTTCAGTTCTAAGGTTAACAGCCCCTGTAAACGTTTTAGAATAGTTTCACTATTTTTCTTAGTATTTTTAGCAAAAGAAACGGCCACTTCCAGCAAATTGCACCAAAACAAAAGTTGACATCCCCCTGTATTGTGACACAAAGGTGTTGTAGATCTAAAGTCATTTATAGTAATAATATTGATTTATTACTGCTTCATTTAGTGTAAATACATTGTCTTTCAATTGGAACCATTTATTTTCATTTTCCTGACATCACCTTATATTCCCCCCTATATAAATGTGCTACTGCCCCTTTAAAATGGACATGTTTACTTCTAAATAAACTACTTACATTTTAACTATAATATTTTTTTCGATGTTTGAAGAGCTGCAGTGTGAATATACTTATAAATTGAGAAATGATGCTGTAAAACAGAGTAAAACATCATTTAATGCAGAGAAGGGACATGTTTTCTATTTTCTTTTCATTGTATACAAGAGCATGAAATTACTTTTCAAAGTAATCTGTTGAAGATACCACTCGCACCATAGTCACAGTTTGAACTCCACGCGTCTTGCCATCCGCCTGAGTAAAATTCCAGATGTGTTTTAGTTTCCTAGATAGCCAGGATATGACTGAATCAATTTGGACAATTGATTTCTTTGATTTGATTAAATACAGACATTGTTCCTCAAGAACAAGCTTATAAATGTCAAAGTCATATTGAGTCAAGGACGGCTTATATGAACGTCTCGCCGCTACTGGTTGCAATAATGCCAAAGCGGCGCCAAACAATACTCACTCACTCTGAACTTACGGTCCTTATGCGACGCAATGCTTCGTTTGAGATTTTCGGCATATGAATTAATTAATGGTTGCATTCATTCCGCATGAACTGTTATATAAACATCACCCCTTTAAAGAAAATCTAAATAACGAAAACGGCATCTCACCGTTTACTTTACAGTCTATAATGAAACAGTCAAGATACATGATAATCTGATTTTGGAACTCATTTGAATGTTGTCAATTAAGTGTTTGAGACAAATCATAAAGCTGCAGTTGTACCATATGAGTCATTCGTAGTTATTTGTCACTGAGAAGTCTCAACTTTTAAAACAACGATTTCTGTCATTGATAAGAAATAAAATCTATGTTGACACAATGAGATATTTTATAACTTAGCGTTCCTAACGTGTGCAATACTGTCTCTATGGGGCCTTATACAGATCTTGTAAATCAATCCATAGGGTTAAACTGCAAGCCAGAGAAAATAACATTTGAAGCAGTTTTTTTAGGAATCTCTTCACTAAAGTAGATTCAAGAAGAAGGGAAGGATACCATAATAGGAAGAAAAATAGATTGTGGAAATTTATCGCAAGTACTAACAGCTTATTAATTAACCTTTGACCATTAATAAAGGTTCAAGGTCAAGATAGGGTTACAGCTGTCACGCGTTGAAGACATGCAAGTCGCGATGAAGCAAGTAAATATGATCAAACCTGCCAATTGTGACTGTACAATATTTAGTCAAGTGTTTGTCGTTGGGGTCAATTAAAGATTTGCTTAAATGGACTCAAGTCATGACTCAGTTTTGCTGAGCAAATTTTATGAACGCCAGGGAAGAAATTGTTCATTGATGTTAATCTTTATCAGAACGTTTGCAGTAATGTTAAGATATTTGTGTATATCAAGTCTACAATATGAAATTCCACTCCGTCCTAGTGGCTGGAGACAAGGGTGGCCACGTCATTCGCTACCCCCAACTTGATATAATGAGCTATCCTTACCAACTCACATAATGAGCATGACTTCAACATCCAAACATCAGTCCTGCCTCACGACAATGTATTATGATATAGACTATATAAGTCTTGGTCTTATTTCTGCAAGTCTAGATTGACCTTATACACAATGAAAAGCTTAAAGAAATAAAATAATATAAATGAAGGTACAGTAATTATTTGCAATATTTCAAAAACTTACGTTTAGTCTATCAAAACGTACGATCTTCGAGACATATGGCTTCTGTTTGACCAAGAGGCCACGTCACAATGCACTGCTAGATCTCACCAGAATCACTCTGGCTTAATTAATGTGTAAAGATAGATATGTGTGTAAACTGCGAAATATTTGGGAATCTGTAGTGAAATAAATCTACATTGAGATACTGTGCATGTACAGGGCCTTGCAAATGCATGAATTGGTTATTACCGTTTGACATAATTATACTGTGAATGTAGTAATTAGAGCCCTGATCGCTGTCTGTTTATAAAGAAAGAACTGTGACGATAGTCCAGATTTTATTAGTACAGTCATTTAAAATATTATCTAAGACTAAGATTACACCATTCAGAAATACGTTTCCATATACCAAATTTGATATTCTGGTTTTTATGTTATCTCACTGACAATTATTTAATTTAATGATTATTTAATTGACCATCAGTTCAACGGACAATTTTAAACTCTATCCACAAGAACTACCTAGTTAGGTTTGACGTGCAATACTCCAGCTATCTAACACTTGAACCGATCGGTAAGGGTATGGAGAGACAGAGAGAAAGGTGGAGTAAGAGAAAGACAGCAGAACTTTGAAACTGCTGAAACATCCTGTCTCAGGGAACGAACATCATCATCATCATCATATTTATTTCCTCCATATGGAGATTAATGATCACATCATGGATACATGGAGTTAATATTTACAAAACAATGAAAGGAGAATTAGAAAATATATAGTGTTTAAACTGAAGGTTTGGCTGGAAAAGTTGATATTAATGTTCGGTTACCACAGTTATCATTCTTGTTTAGGTAGCTCTCTCTGGTAGATTACCATGATGGACATGACAAACACAGCACATATGTCCCGGAAGTGCCTCATGTCTGTATGGTCTGCAATGGTATCGGCAATTGGTCTACCGAGAAGGTACTGAACACAGGTCTCATTGTCTGAGCTGTCCAGTAGCGTGTAAAGTTCTGGTGTAAAGAAATCCGTGATTAATTTCCCGACTTGGGATATAGCCAATCAAATCATTTTCTAGTTGAAATTTTATCGAGAAGGCGGGAGAAAATGATTTGATCGGCTATATCCCAAGTCGGGCCGCGCAACCGAATCTAGCTTCTGAGCCCATGGTACAGATTAGTGGAGTTAGCTTCACGTTCGTACCCTGAGGCAGGATACTGCTGAAAGTTCTAAGTCTAGAGATAGAGTAGAAACTCCTACGTACCGAGAGCTCCCGCTTTATTTCAAGAGACCCTTCGTTAGTTACTGGAACTGCTATGCCAAATGGCATCGATGGTTTGATCGAACTGACTGTTTCTGAAAAATATCATTAAAAGCTTATGTACATTGAAAACCCGAAGGTGTCGAGAATGATTGAAATACTGATAGTGAAGCGGGTCATTCATAAGGATTTTTTTAGATTTTGTGGAAACCAGTATATTTCATATATTTGTAATATTTGGGATGAACTGGATTGAGATGTATTTCTTATGTATTAACAAATATGGCGTATAGGTTCGTATCCAAGCCAGCAAACAACATACATGTATTATGAGCAACGGAGTTTTCAGGACGTATAACATACCAACTGTTATGTTTTATCTAGATTGTCATACATAATTAATTTCGAACAAAAGAAGAGACCAAAAGGGGTTCTAATGAGGCAATATGAGCATGTGTGACACCACAACAGTGTCAACATTTTGTAAGACCATACACGTGTCATGAGAGCGCCTCGTGCACTCGACGGAGAAAAAGCTGTTCTTGCCCAATTTTATACTCATATACGAATGGACCTTTTAAGTCGTTGTCTTTCTAAAGCAGGCCAAATTTTAATTTTGGATCAGTTTAAGAACAACTTGTCCTAATTTTTCTTGTGGTGATTTTACCTTTTGTAAAAATCTGTTTTGCCAAAACCTGCTGTACCATATTAGAACACCGACATTATTTCCTGTACAAAATACATTTTATATATTTCATAAATTTATCTTATTCATGCTTGTGCTTCTTAAAACTTATTATATATTGTTCACAATCTTTTTATCATCTCTCAAAAATGTTTCTGTCTGTCTGTCCAATAAATACAGACCTAAGTGTTAACGCCTATTTACCTTTGTTCATAAACTTTCTTTTGATCATTCTGCTTTAAACAGGAAAAGAACACTAAAGTACTCGATGGCATGTTCCGTCCTTTAAAGCAAAAATATTTTTAAACCGTTAGCACAACTTCCTTAAACTTGACGTTCATTTGCGTTGTTCATCGTCCTGAAACCTAGGTTGAAGACAAAATTAGTTTTGGTATTATAAACAACTCTTTCTTGCACAAGAAGAGAAGAAAGGAGATTTTGCTGTGAGAATCCAAGTTCTAATCACAAATAATTGTACATCTAAATGAAGCTCTTCATGCAGAGATTGAGCAACTGTCATGATGAGGGTTCTAAATAAAGAGAAAAGAAGAATATATGTAGATTTTTAATTGTGTGATTACCCAAAAAACGAAAAAACGAAAAAAACGCTACCTTGGCGTTATTATAGATATTCCATTATAGACTTAAACCTAAATATGGAAATGTAGGTCCTTCGGAAATTCCGAAATATATTGCAGACATCCGGTAGTACGCGAGTGAGTGGATCGGACACTAGCAAAACACAGACTTTTATAATATGGAAACACTTTAAGTGACATTGACAACAGTTGATAAGTAAATCCTACATGTTACAAATCACAAAACATACTAAGAAGTACTTTACATTAAAACAGAAACACGTATTGCAATATACCTACGGATGCTTACACCTAGCAAAGAATTTTATACAAACCGAAATTGTTAAGCCATATTCTGCGCTCCATTATGGCGCGAAAGAGAAGGTACATTTCGATCATCAATCTGTAAGTCTAGATTTTACTGCTCTGGAATGGTCTGGATTCAGATGACAGAAGGAACTAAATCAAGTATATGGGAATTCTTCGACACAACGATCGAGCGTTAAAATCAGGGCACTATAGGAGTTACTGGAGATTTATCTAAAGGACCTTGTTTTAGGTGAACAAGTGGATATCCACCAAAATACGTACTTTTCACTTATAAATTATAATTAAGAAACATTTCATTGTTGTTTAGTCACCAAAAGTAATGCACGAAACAAAATGGCGCTCGGCTCCTAAAATATGACCTCTTAAATCTTTAAATCAGTAATCAAATAATATTGTAAACCAATGATAATGACACAGCTTGAGTTTTCATTTAATGTCAAACTCATAAATTCATATTAGTTGAAATTAGAAATAAGATATGGCTATGAATATATATCATTTACGACGCTTATGTTATGTGCAAGGCAAAGAGAAATGGGAAGTCTGACAATATTTGAGTCCTTCATTAGACAAACTTTCAACATAAAGTATCAGATTAATATTAAGAAGGATTGGGGGCCTTATATCAAGAAGGATTAAGGGCCAACATTGTCCAACCGTTTGCCAACGAACCAACCAACCGTATACAGGTGTTGGCCTAAGAGACCTTTTCTATCTAGGAAAAGTGTCCAAATGTTTCATTATATCCATTGGCTGACATCGAAAGGAGACCTTACATAGTCTTCATTATAACACTCTATTCTATCCTTAAACTAGCGCGTTTTTGGTATAAGTAAATACCTTAAAGGGGCAGTATAGCACGTTTTAGGGGGAATATAATATAAGGTGATGTCAGGAAAATGAAAATTAATAGTTCCAATTGAAAGACAATGCATTTAAACTAAATTGAGCAGTAATTATTCAAATATATGATGTAAAGTTTAGCCATACCGTTCCTTTTTCTTACACAAAATGAATTAAAGGTGTTCACACAAAATGGCCGCCAATGGATTTTATGTGAATTTTCATACTTTGTAGGCTGACTATGGATAATTGGCTTGAGTTTTATGACACTATCAAAATAATTCATTTACCATTAACATACAATTATCAGTGAAAATTTTAAAATATAAAATTATCAAAAAACGTGCTACTGCCCCTTTAACATACCATTACGTGTTAACTCATCCCATAAGTAAAAACACCCCTGCAAAGGGTAATATGAACACGCCTAAAGTCTGTATTTACACTTGGGTCCGTATTTACACACTGTTTCAATGACCTCATTCACGCAAATAGGTCAGAGTGGTGACGCATTGCCCGGGACCTCAAACAACGAGATGTTGGCTCATTGCCAAACCGGCTGGGGCGAGCTCATGCGCTATTGATTATAGCTCATATTGCACTTGGCGGATGTCCAAATTCTTTGTTAGCCTGCCTCGTGGCATTTGCGGTACGCCGTTGCCATTGGATACGCAATTGAGATATTGAGTGACATTAGCGCGTGACAAGTGAATACAGATGTGAGATATTTATTGCGGGCGTGTCTCACTCGTTATCTCATCCAAATAGCCATGGCGTGTATATGAGATAACATAAAAGTCATGTGATATATGATGAGTAATAATTTATTTTAGTACGAAAACAAAAACAACCGAATAATATTTTGATGATCTTATTCAAAGCAAAAGATTAAGCTTTTCGACCACTTTTTAAAAATATAAAAATCCCAAGTTCCTGCAAATGCTCTTATGAACTCAATGTGTGTCGGCCCATATTCACAAGTGCTTTCACATCATCTATATCATTTGCATTTATATTGGACATACCATTTCCTTGCAGACGTTTAACCAATAGCGTATCTTGTCTATCCTTGGTTTAACCAGTTTCCTTCAGATTGTCAGGCAAAGGTCCATCTATATGAAGGATTCTGAAAAAAATGCAAAAATACATCGTTCTTGTGTAAATGGTTTTTGCTTGACGTTGAAAACACCAGCGAAGCCTAATACTAACTCATACCATGGTAGAATATGTTCAAAGAAACGATGCGTACCTGTGTATGTTTTCGTATCTTAATCAATACATGAACATCGAAATACTACTAGAAGTCAATTATTGGAAGTGAAAATCATGGGTTTACAGTTTCTATATGAACGCTATCATAGTGTAATGTCTGCATAAGATTCGTTTTAAAACACTTCTTTGAAATCCGGGCATCGTAAGAAAATGTCATTCAGTGAACCCCCGTCAATATAATGAAACATGTTCCTTATACCTCAGCTACTCCATTCTATAACGATGATAATAATTATCATAATAATACATAATTGAATTTTAAGAAAATCCAGTCCATTCCCTGTTACGTAAGAAATTGATACTGCTGTAATATTATGCAAACATTATTACGTCATCGAGCTGGCAGTGAATGTTACGCAAAATAACGTTGCGTATTAACGAACTCGTAACAATGCGCAGTCATATCGACATTCAAACACTGACGTCGATTTTCTGAAGAGAACTTAGTAGATAAATTTGAATTATTCTTCTCTTTATTGGACTGCTCTTGAAAGTGCTTGCCAATTGGTGGTTACTTTCAGATTCGGCTTTGTAGAAAAGAGGTCAGCAAGCCTGGCTGGCTTGTATAATTTTAGATGTACTAACTGTCTTCACATTGAAGGGCTTGTCAAATGTGCTGCTTGATTTGACAAACCCAAAGCCATGCTTGCTTGTATAGAGGGACAAAAACACATTTGGAACAGTTATAAGGTACACGTCAGGCTAAGCTTACAGGCGGCGGTTAACATTCTGACTATGTTGGTAAACAAACCTTGCTCTGCTCTGGATTTCCAATTTAAGTGGCGTTTTGTAAATAGAGCGTGCAGGTTTATGTGCTTACCCAGGAGATCAGTTTAGCGGTTAGCGTTTGTAAATTAGCTTCTCAGTGAAAGACTTGCATACAAAAAAATATCACACGACGCATATGAATATGTCCTATAGGACAACGAACTTGTTTCTTCTGACGTGCCCTCAGTTACGGGAAGGGAATATTTCCTTATCCTGGAGCGGTCGTCACATACGCTCACACGAGCTTGTTGACCAATCCCGTTCATATATCTTTTCGTGAAATGAGTACGTTTAAACCACCCTTCGCGAAAACAGCTCCGCTGAAAGCGCTCTTAAAATCAAAATCCACCCTTCGCAGTTAGTTTGTAACTCGCATACTGACGCAGAGCTATTAGGCTGCCTACAATCGCTTATAGGGGCATTGATATCAGCACAGAAACTCAATGGTCGGCAGCAAGGCATGAAACTACAGTTCGGCTACTGACGTTTTAGGCTTTGCGTAGGAAGATGATAATAAGGGGAACAATAAAAATGCTTAAGTCGAAAGATCTTTGATTGCAAACAATAAGACTTCCAACGCTAGCCCATAAAGTGCTAACTTGCAAGAAGATTATATAAACGTTAAAAGAATACATAAGAGGTCAAGACTTTGGCCTTATTGAAGCAGTTTTCGAGGGTTCAACACATGCGGTCAGTTCTAAATATAATTGACCAAACACTCTGCAGTCACAATTTCAACATTTCAGGTCTTGAAGTTCGTGAAAAGAATACTTTGTTAAACTTCCGGTTTTCTGCAATGGGCAGTTTCCATTGATTTTGAGGTCTGCACACTGTTACTGTCACTATCAGTGATTGGTTTTAAGCTTTCTTGAGTATTTAGTTTTGCAGGAAGAGCCAGGAGTGGATTATCAAATTGTAATATCTATATCAACAATTTGATAAAGTTAAAGGTTGGTTATGTCAAAACTATCTGCTTCCATAAGGTTTTACGTTTTCAGTGGAATCAAGTCGTATATAGATTTTTAGACCGTGACCTTTAGATAAAGCTCCAAATGTCGCTCAAGAGTTTCGAAGCAAATGTTCAGCATTGTAGAACTATCAGGTTTTAACATCAAGATGAAATAGATCTGTTGCTCGCGTTTGCCTTCTGATGAAATATGAAATCCACAATGGCCATACTATATGTGCCAAGGTTTAGTTCCATTAGACATGTGGTTAACTGAAATTATTATGGGGTAGCCGATAACTGCCGTTAGTCAATTGTTTTTCTGTCAGTTTCAGCTTAAATACGATTCTGTCATTGTTTGCAAGATGAAACTGATTGAGGTGGTTCAGTTACCAGGGGAGGCCCAAACTCAAAAACATGACACTCGCCTGTCCCGAATTGCACGTGCATCACACTTTCTTAGCGTTAGCACGTGTAGCATGGGCAACGCATTTCGTGAAATGCACGTGCAAAATAATGTGTGAGTTCACAAAATCTGCACGTGCGCACGTTTTATCAATGAATAGTGTTTCATGTGCATGTGCATGGTTAACAACAAATTCAGTGTATTTTCTTTATCGCGACACAATATAAACCCTTACAGCTCACAATGCATATTGTCCGCTAAGAATGTGTACAAATACGAACAAATTACCCTAATCCTTCGCATAATAAATTACAAGGGCAGTATTACGTAACTATCTGCAAAACAATACAATATTACATAATGTGTATAAGTATGTTGCATAACAACTCTTTATCCTGTGCCCTGGGCGCTATTCAGTAATATCGCGTGATCGCTCAACCAACTGAACTTTGCCCTCATTAAGCGATAGACGGACAACAAATTCCCGGACGCACAGACACGCCTAATCTGCTCGCTTATTTATTTGTACAGCGCGGCGAGACCAAAATAGCGCGCAAGCCTGTCTATCGACAAAGCGTTGACCTCACGCGACGGACAGACGACAGACGCCTGTACGCACAGACAAGCCTTTACCGCTTGCTGAGCGACGATACAGAAATAGCTGGCGCGCCACTTATCATCAAAGCGCTGTACTTAGCACGCCCAAGCTCGTTTGTCGCTGAACTGGCAGCCTGCCAAACGTTTAGAAAAATTCGATGTTAGCCTTGCGTGCTTGAACCTTTGTTGAACCCGAACAAGCTATAAACTCTAGGGAGGTGGCCCTGTGGGTTATATAGGCTTTAGATGTGGCGCTGAAGTCAATTTAGCATGGGGTGACTATGGCTTCATCTAGTGGTGAAGTAGACATTAGACATTTTTAAGCGCATCATTTCAATATAAAAAACTTATGAATTTTTTTGTACTAAATACTTTTAAGAACATTTGTCTTAAATTCTTTACGCCGTGATCTGAAAGGCCTTTTGGTCCAAGTCATATCTTTGTTGTAGATCTACTGAGGATATTCATATTTGAAAACGTTGTGGTTTATTGGTATATATGATTGAGCCATGATTGGAATGTGATGGATCTGCGGGCGTGGGAATGTTGAACCCGGTCTGCCGCTCCTTGATGGAGAATGTTGACTTTTGCTCCTTGATGGAGAATGTTGACAGCTGCCGCTCCTTGATACAGAATGTTGACAGCTGCGCCGCTCCTTGAAAGGAATGTGTACTGCGTAACACCACCCACGGTTGCCAATATTACGTCATTCATCAAGAACAATAAACATTCCTTGTGTCGGAAATCCCAGCGAAGTCGTCTTCGGGTAGCATCATGCTTTTAATCAAGATGTAAATTGCATGAGTTAACTGAATCTCGATTTATGATTCTCGGTAAAATTTGCAATATGAAGATGTAATACATGTTCTCTATATTTTATTACAAATTGTTAAGAACACATCCACAAGCGATTCTTGAAAGTGAGGGATAAAATTTCGGATATAAACTGCAACTTGCAGGTGTCATATTCTAACTCAAATTCCTAACAAAAATGCTGGTTTTGAAAATAGGATGCCACATTGGGTTGATGGTCGTAACTTGGACCAAAAGACTTGAACGATCGTTTGATTGCTTCCAGTAAAGTCTTTATTGGTCTTAGCAACCTAACCTATTTATAGAAAATCCAGTATAAACCAGATTGATCTGGATTTATACCGGCTTCAGCAACAAAATCCAGTTCGAACCAGTTTTCTAGGCGGGAGACTGTATCCTGCGCAGAGCGTGAGAGAGTTATTCAGCCCGTAGCAGCACGAGGCGAAGGTTGAGCTAGCTCCGTCCCATAAATAGATTGCCTGGGGATTTCGCCCGGCAAGGGAAATAACTCGCTGCTATTCAGCTTGTGACATTGTTTCGTCATGGCCGAACCAGCTTCCGAAAGTGAACAAACTGCAGACAGTGTGACTGAATACAAAGGTCCAGATAAATGCAATGAGAAGATAATTTCACCGGACGATGAAGTGATCACCGTTGGATCGGACGATGTTGAAACGACCGAGCAACCGAAAGTAGATTTCCGGAGTGCATGTGCGCGGTGTCACAAGAACTTCATAGACACTAAACATAACCCGAAACTTTTACCTTGTTTGCATTCCTTGTGTGACGAGTGTGTGTTTCCACCCACGGAAAATGGAGACACGGAACTGATTGATGATCAAGGTATTGGATCATACGAATTCTCTCATGGTTTTAGCAAGTTCATTCATCTCTACCGCCGGGGGGGAGGGGGGGTCACCCCGTTATAACGCGATGTCTCTGTATTATGTTCAGATCAAGTATTTGATATACAGAAGGTATCATGTATGCATCTATACATACATATCATGAATCACAAGTCTTAAACTATAGAGCTAGAATGCATACTTATAATATTACTAAATGCCTTTTGCTATCTTTCTCCTAAGAAATGTGCATGCATGCCGTCTGCTTCTACAGTGCCTGCCTGGACTGTAAACTCGTAGCAGCGCGCTTTTAGTTTAGCTAGCTTCACAAAGGAGAGTCACACCTCCGTCCCTGTGTGGAGTTTGCAGTGTCACATCGATTTGTTTTAGCGAAGGTGGACAGTTAGGCCGGAAACGATTAAACAATGTAGACATAACAACTAATTTGTTGTCGCTAATTTATTATCAAATAACAATCTGATAATTTGTTTTAATTGATTTTGTAAACATTTATAAAGGTTTCTACCTGTAAATTGTAATACCAAACAACTGTTACGATCATAAGTGAAAAGAATGATAACGCACAGTACATTTCTGTGAACCTTTTGATTACTTTGCTGTGAACTTAGATTGTTTGTTGTTAATGTGAAATATTCATTGTACACCTTTTTTTGTTTGGATATTAATACTTCATGGTCACAAGACATTAACAAGCACATAACACAAACAAACTTTCTGAAGAATTCTTAATTTTATTTCTATTTTACTCATTTAGGACAAGTTAACAATTTCTCCATAATCATTGTGCAAATTATTGTATATCAGTTATACTATGTATTGAATATTCAATGACTACTATTGATTATTAGTAAATCTATAGCATAATTAATTTATGGTAGTTCAAGTTAAGATGTATACATTAAATTTTTTTTTCATATATCTTAATTATGAGCTATAATTATGGGCTCTTAAATAGAACCTCTTATCTACAAAAGTCTCTATAATGCTGAAGTTGTTTAAGAACATTGAACTATTTAAATAGGGAATTTAAGATAATTTTTTTTCATATCTGATTGTATGAACTGAAATAAAAGATGAGTCAGTGTCCAGAATAAATTTCCTACATTAAATTGATTGAAAATATCAAACTTATAAAATTAAGATTTATAAGCCTGTCAATAAAAGAATATAATGGATTAGAAATTGTTAGATGCAGCTAATGGCTGAAATGTTCCCAAGCAGTATGAAACAATAACTCACTCACTCACTACAATTTGTTATAGATATTTTCTTTTCAAATGTAATTTTTAATTTGGATGGAATATCCTTTATGTATTTTTTGCTCAACCCATCGGTGATAAATTTACCCCAGAGTCCTGATTCCAATACTGGCCAAAATTTTGAAAGGACTCCAAAAAATATGAGTTGAGAATTAGCAAGGTTTTTTTCATGGTACTTTTGCTTACTCAACTGACAAGGTTTAGGAAAGACATCTTTTGACAATGGTCCATGGTTTTTGCTAATTTTCTGAATTTAAAGTTGGCAGTAAACTTCAAAATTTTATTGGGCCATTTTTCCATCCAATGTGAAAAATGGCCCATGGCCCCTGCCTTTCCCAATCACTGCTACTCATTGAAGGACTCATTTAAATCTGCAAGGACTCGCAAGACACACACCTGACAAATTGTAGGGTGGGCGGCCAGCGCCTCAGTCAGTGAAAACTCCTATATAATTATTCCCTTTGTTTATTTATATCATATAAAATCAAAAGAACCGAAGGAACATAATAAAAAAAATATTGTCCTTAAATAAGACACTTTAAGACACATATTATTGCATTTGAGTTTGTATGTAGATAATTAAAAAAGATAAGAATCTTATTGACATGAATTGAAATCAAATACAGATAATTTAAAAAAATAAGAATCTTATTGACATGAATTGAAATCAAATACTGAAAGCTCTTGTGTCTGTATTCAGCTTTAATGTGAAAAATTAAAATCATGATGTCCGAGGGTTCAGGTTCAAAATGTCAATATCTTCAGGTCCTTACAGGCTCACAGCTTCTTAATATGATACTGTTCCTTTCATACAGTAAGACATATTTCCTTGCCAAACCTTCATAACTATCATTCTAAACTTATAACAGTGTTGTGCATTCATAAAATACTAAAAGTCTAATACCAAGAATATTATTATTTTAGAATAAGTACTGATAATGAATGCCGAGAGTTTTGAGCTCACAGTTTTTCTTATCGGCGGGTCCTTATTGACACACAGTTTTTGGATGCTTATTTCAAACACTGTCTGAGGATATATTTATCTTGATAAATTTCATGTATGATGTTGCATATATTTTCACTATTAAATTGTTTAGTTTGCCAAAAAATCAGGACTCTGTTCAAAAAGTCATGTGTCTTCCCTAAAGAAACCTGGAAAATGCATGGAGTGAATCATATTCAATCATATTGTTATGAGATATCATGATACATATTGTATTGTGGAACTGCTGTATCGTCCTAACTAATTGGTGCCTCTCCTGTTTTTCAGGGATTGCGTACCTCTGCCCCCAGTGTGATGTAGCCTACACGGCCAAGAGTCTGCTGGACAACATCCACGTGCAGGACCTTCTGAAGGATGCTCGACCCGAGGAGGTCACGGACGGGGAGCCCAGTGTCCACGAGTGTACTGGATGTGAGGAGAAAGAGACCGGGACGTTCTTCTGTATCGACTGTGATGAGTGGTTGTGTGATCAGTGTGTCACCGCCCATAAACGGGTCAGGGTCACCAAGGATCACAAGATTGTTTCAAAAGAAGAGGCACCGAAAAATGACTCTTCAAAACCTTCCGAGGGCTTCCTTATGTGCAAGCAGCATCGACAGGAGAAGTTGATGTTCTTCTGTGAGAAATGCGACACATTGACTTGTAGAGACTGTCAGCTTGTGGAGCACAAAGATCATCGTTACCAGTTCCTGGATGTAGCAGCAACTGACTTGAAGGCAACTCTACAGCAGAACACACACCATTTGTCTGAAAGATGCAAGAAGCTGGGAATCCTGCATACGACCATTGAGTCAAAGCTGTCTCAAGTCAAGCAGCAACATGCACAGATCGTGAAGCAAGTCCAGGACCAGGCTGACAGTCTCATCAAACAGATCATCAACAATGCTCGACAGCTACTGCAGGATGCCAAGATTGCCTGTGAAGCTATGGCCAGGAAGCTGGCTAAGGAGTCCGGAGACCTGAACAAGACCCTTGGGAAGTATGACTACTGCATCAACTATGTGGAGGAGCTGGAGAAGGGCGGGAGCAATCTGGCTCTCCTACTCACCAAGACAGTAGTGCTCAATGAGTGCAACAGAATATACTCTCTTCCTATTGATGCTCAGTCCGTCAAGAATCAATTCAATGTCGCCTACAAACATGACAACCAGTTTCTCTTCAACAACATCAACAGGTTTGGGGCCATCTACGTCAACAACCAGAGGTTCTCTTCGGTGGGCAAGAACTTTAACCTCAATGCCCAACCTCCTCCCTACCCCTACAAGCAGCCTGCTTTCAATCAAGCTGTTGAAGCTGAGAAGTTGAGGCAACAACAGGTACAACAACAGGCGCAACAACAGATGCAACAACAGCAACAGCAGCTGTTGATGAACATACAGAAGGATGGGCCTCGGATGCAGTCCCTGCTCACCCAAAAGCTGCATCAACAGACCAACCAGCAGATGCAGAACCCCAGCATTCCTCCACAGGTGGGATACCGTTCCGTTGTCATGGAGACTGACACCATTGTGATGAAGACAGACATTTTCCACCTGTCTTCATCTTGAAATGATTTCTAATTTTGATATTACTGAATATAAAATGATCTATCAGGCTTATCAACGCTGCTGATTAATGTCTAATGCCACTCAAGTGAGGTCAAGATCAAAAGGTTGTCCTCATGAAACAATGGTCTGGCATTACAAAATCTCATGTAACCTAGGTAACAGGTCTTTCCTAGCTACTGCTCAACATGAAACTGACACTAACCATGAAATATTTCTTAAGAATTTGTTTTCTCTGTTCATGTAATATTGGCTGTTAAAAGCACTATTCATATTATATTATATTATATTCATATATATGAAGTTAAAACTGTTTACTACTATCATGGTTAGAAATTTAGTATTGTTTAATTGGGGAAAAAAATGATAACAATATCAAAGCAAAACACAATGGCCAGTGATTGGGAAAGGCGGGACCATGTGCCATTCTGCCATTTTGAGAAACAAATGTTCCATTAAAATTTTAGAGTTGACTTTTAACATACGGGCAAAGGCCCATTTCAAATTCAGAAAATTACTAAAAATGGCTCATTATCTTTCCCAAACCCTAAATATGTCATGGAAATCGTAGATTGTCACATTGAAGCCTACAAGAATATCAAATGAGTCGATGGTTGCAGGTGTCGAGTCTGGTGTCTCAGATGAGAGTGAGCTCCCAGCCGGCAGTCAGTGGCTGGCAGGTCCAGGGGATGATGAGACCCAACAGCCAACCCGCCATGCAACCCCCGTACGCTCAGCGTCAGCCGCAACAGCAGCAACCCTTCCAGCCAATGAGATTGCAGCATCGGCCTGCAACACAACAGAGCGTGTACAGTGCGACCCAGCATGCACCAGTCACTCAGAACATGCGCATGTCAACCAATCAGCATCCACAGAACACAAGGGGTATGTTTTTGAGGTTTTGGTTTTTGGCATGATATTTCTTTATTTCCAACAGAGGTAGCTCAAGTCATGAATGCTGATGGAAACCTCCTTTGGAATAAGAAGATATAAAACTATAATGTTATTGAAGAATTTAACTTTAACTGAATAATTGTGATTTGTTATTGTCATTTGTGACAACCCTGTTACAATGTAACATCCTTGTATGTAAGAATTTGAAAGGTATTCAGGAATAACGCTTTCATAAACATTATCATTATTATTAATTATTGTGAGGTCCAAAGAAAGCATGTCAATCCTTACATATTTTAACTAGAAATTGCTTTTGGCCCCTAACAGTTATAAGAATAACAAGTTTATATTGAACCTAATTGAGGGATCTCTTCCTGTTGCAATCATTCATAAATATACCTACAGGCGTACATCTATATCCTCTCTCTGCAGGTGCCCCTCCCCCGCTGATCCCCAACCATAACCAGGGGGTGAGCTCCCCCTCCACCAGCCGCCCCTCCTCCACCGGCTCCAGCCCCGGGGTCAGACCCCCCAGCTCTGATAACACACTGCCAAGGTGAGACACTTGCACAAATTTAATACATTCGAGGACAGTTATATCAGGGCTCATGTTTTTCATATGGTGCCCTAGAGCAACATATCACTTTTTCAGTATGACGTCTCGTTATATACAATTCTTATACGTCTTTGTTTACCTATGACGATGTAATTCATACATGCCGACTGCTGCTAGTCTGCATGTTGCGGAGAAGGTTTTGAGTTTTTTCTTTAATTTGGGGACTATGGTGTTCCCGTAATAAACAGAATTTTTTATACGAATCCATGACTATACTAGCTCTAACTCGGGAAATACTAATATTTTGCCAGTTGTCCTGGGCACTCATATAATATCCTCTATTTACTTTGATATTACCGGTAGTAAATATACTGGTAGAGATACAGACATGTCCAGATACACAATATTAAGGATCAGATGTCATATGTCAGTGTTGTGTTCAGAGATAACCATTACAATCATAGATGTATATATATATTGACACATGTTACAGTGGAGTGAGGATCAAGCAGGAGCGGAGGTCGAGCTACGAGAACGACTGTGTGATCACCGCCGCTAAGGTGAAGGGGGAACCCAGGAGTCAACCAGCATGCTCGGAGGTGAGTCTCACTTCCGTAGAACAGCCCAACTGGAAAGTAGACAATGAGTCAATGACTCTTCATGTAACAGGCTCTGTCTGAAATCAATAAGCAAGGATGCAACTATTACAAACAGCTACACTGGATGATCTTATAAGTTTTTCTCTTTGCAAGAAAGGAATTATTTCAATTTTGACTTAGCTTGTCACCCTCCTGTCTTAAGGTGGTCAGCTGAGGGGGTCGCTTTTCCCTATTCTGAGTGAAGATTGGCGGTATGATTGGTATATCAGTATGCTCATTTCTATAGCGCAATATATTGCAATACGCAAATGAGGAACAATACCCATCCTTAATTCTGAGTATATAGGACCTTTTGCAATAGTAGAAGTATACTAATTCTCAAATTTAAAGAAACTCCCAAGCTTAAAGGTTGGCCAAGTTCCCTAGGACCCCCAAACTGTATTTGTATATATTGTTTTATGCTATGCTCCTGAACCACAAGGATGATTTATATGGAATTAAGTTTTGGAAAATGCTGTAGAGAAACTGTTGTAATACATTGGGAAGTATCTCAACAAGCACCTGTTGTGTTGCAGACCCCCCAGAGACCCCGGGAGACAAGTCCTTCTACCTCAACCCGAGCCCGGGGGTCGAGCCGGGGTGGGAGCCCCGCCCCTCCACCCCCCTCCCAGTCAGGCGTGAGTGGAGATACACCCCCCTCAGTCTGCGATAACGTAAACACTTGCTGCACTTGTCTGCATGGCATGCAGTGTGAAGTTAGCATGTCGCAATCTGAATCTAGTGTTAATTTGTTGTATACTACTCAAAAGAAATAAGGGAACATTTGTATATTGTTCTTAAGATTCATTTTGTTTGTTTTATTTATAGAACAACTTCTATCTTACTGATAACTGGAATAAAATGTCGTTTCTGTTTTAAGTTTTGGTGTGAGAAACAAAGCCAGGGATTGGGAAAGGCAGGCCATGGGCCATTTTGCACATTGGGTGAAGAAATGACCCATCAAAATTTTGAAGTTTACTATTGATGTAATGGGCCATTTGAAATTCAGAAAATTACCAGAAATCATGAAAATGTCCCATTGTCAAAGTTGTTTTTCCCAATCCCTGCAAAGTAGTGGTCAATAATGAAAATTACATCTCAGAGTCTGTGTTGAACATGAGTGATAACATTTTCAAATTCTCCAATTCAGAAATCATAATGCAAATGCATATTTAGGTATAACAAAAGTTCAAAAACATTGTTGCTTTTGAACTGAAAACTCTTCAAGTTATTGCAAATGAAAAATACTACTTCAGTGTTCCATAAATTCTTTTGAGTAGTATAGAATATCTGTGTTGTCCAAAGTAAATTGTTTTCATGTTGGTGTCTCTTAGGCACTACATCACATTTCATACGAAATACAAATAGATCAGTCAAAGTAAACCTAGCCTCGTTACCCATTTCACTCCGATATTGAGTCTAGAAATGCCTAGTAGAGGGTTGTGTTAGCCGACCTTTCTGTGACCTATGACCCAACGTTATACGTGCGAAGGCAGACTATTGTGGCTTTGTAAAATGAGTTCTGATTGTGGTCAATTCGCTGACTTGACCCTCTACTAGACCTTTCTAGACTCAATATCGGAGTGAAATGGGTAATATTGAGGCTAGGTTTACTGAAACTGAAAATAGATCTGACAATTAGAAAGCAATCCATGTCCCTTACTTGAATTAGTCAGAGGCGTTCACAACTAATGTCTGCATGTAGTTTTCACTTGATATGTGACCCCATATTCTACACTAATAGATGATCTGGCTTAGAAACAATATGTTCTCCCCCCAGATCAGTTTAATTCAATTTTTGTTTGAGAAACATTAAATTTTTTTTACCAGAATCACTAAAGAAAAATTGCAGTACATTGCTTTTGAAATTAGAGCGGGTCCCAGCTGCTCTGAATATATCGAAATGGCCCATGACTGAACACCTAGAAAAGAGATATTGATAGAGAGTTTTACATGCGAATGTGTTTTGGGATCGTAAATTACCTGTGTTAGGTAAAAATATAGTATTTTGCAAGCCTTGACTGAGAATTGTATAGTATGATTAATTGTAGTATTGACATCTAATCCAAGAAAACTTGTAAATAGAATCCTTCCACAGATATTAAGTTGTGATTTTCATGGGTATTTCTTCGCTTTTCATGTCTGTTAAAAAAAGCAGTTTTGTTGAACATTAAAATGATACTTTTCAGTGACATCAAGTACTTCAGTTCCATTCGTTAAGTTTGTCATAAACATCTTCGAAAACATCATGGAGTCTTTTTTAAGGACAATAATCCTTGAGTCTTCAGTGTCTGATGTTGTTGGTTCAAGTTTTGGTCTGATTGTTATAATCTTTAACTTTTAGATAGTTGAGTTCCTGTTGTGGTATTTTGTCTAAACTTGTTCCTCGCTCATCAAGCATGTAATTGACTTATTGAACTATCGTGTTATCTAACAATATGTAGTCCTGTGTGATATTCAGCACTCTTTTTTTCACTTAAAATATGGTCTAAATCACGAGTGGTGTTTTATCAGTCAAAGTTTAATAGCATGGTTGTGCTTTCTTCAGAGACTTTAGGAAAGGTTTTTGAAGTACTTCAGCTGAGTTTGAATGATCCATAAATAGCATCGTTCCCTACTATTTTAAATTTTGTCATTATCATCGATTAAATGTAGACAAACTATATTGAATATATAGAACAAGGGAGGTAATCTAGTATTGACACACACAAAACAGAAATATCCTTCTATTCAGAGGGAAAAGCTTATATTATCAATTTAGTTTAACATCCCTAACAAGTACTAGAGATTTGGTGCAGTCAAACTCGGTCGTGGTTTATCAATGAAGACAATTGTGTACGGCAAGGGAGATAACTCTTGTATTTTACACACAGGAAACAGAGAAGAACCTTGAGCAAGTGTTGGATGACCTTCCAATCGATGAACTTCCGTCAGTGGAGGAGATCAACACGAGGCTGCTTGCAAATAACCTCAACCAACACTTTGATGGTGTTGATGAGTCAGCTCCCATGATGCATCATTCTGGCGGGAAGGGAAGCAGCGACATCTGCATCAGCGACCCGAACGAGGACTACTGTGCGTGTTGTCACTTCGGTGGAGAGGTCTTGTGTTGTGACGAGTGTCCGAAGGTCTTCCATCTCAACTGTCACATCCCACCACTAAATGCCGTTCCGAAGTAAGTGGAATAAGTTGACTTGGTTTTTTATTTAACTGTTGAATGATCATCTCAAATCGGAGTCCTGTATCAATACCAGCCAAAATTTAAGAGTTAATATTGATAAGTACAGTACCCAATGGTATACAAATCAAAATGCCTTGTTAACCGTTGTCAGGAATACTTAGTGTATATAAAAACTGCTATATAACTGTATGTTTTGAAAAATGTTTCCATCTACACTGGATTTTTATATTCTTGGATACTTGCAACCTGCATAGTCTAGATCGAATTTTCACGCAAAGCATAAAAAGGCTAGGCTCTATCACTGGCTTATAGAAGCCTTTTGGTGGTTTTAGTTCAGGGCCCTTGATGGCAATCCTTAACAACCTTAAGGAGGATAATCAAGTTCTGCTGCAATAGGGTAATAAGATTGTAAAGTGAAATTAAGAAAAGGCATCAAAGCCTGTGTTGGTGACTGGCAAGGAAGTTCAGCGATTTATACCCGCCGCCAATTGCTGAAATATTGCCCAAGTGGCGTTAAGCATTAACTCACTCTGTGATTTGTATAACAAAGCTTATTCCTAACCAGTATAACCTTTGTAGCATTTGTTCCAGTGGTGTGTTCGTGTGCACCTTGTGTTCTACGGGAGACAACATCAGGATCAGCAGTCCTGTCCCAGACGAGATGAACGGAAACGGAAACAAGAGGAAAGCACCGAGCGGACTCAGTGACAAGCAGATCAAGGTGGGTGGAGTTACCTCCCTTTGTGTTTCCTCAAATGTGGGAGAGATAGAAAAATGAAGTTTATCCAATATTCCTTAGTCTTTACTCTTTAAATAAAGACATTAATTTAGATTTAATTTTTTAAAACAAAATATGCTAAAATTACTGTAAATCATGATGTTAATGCCAGTACTTGATTAATGCTTTGCAGAATTTGCTTTTTATCCCCCGCCGCGCGTTTAGCGCGAAGCGGGGGATATAGTATTCAGCTCCGTACGTCCGTCCGTCCGTCCGTACGTCCGTACGTCCGTCCCGCTTCTTGTTAGCGCGATATCTAATGAACCGCTCAACCTAGAATCTTCAAACTTGGTACCAGTCTTCATCTGGGGAATACGCAGACCTGAAAAGTTTTTGGTGACCTTGACCTCATTTTCAAGGTCACAGCAAGACTTTGACCAGTTTTGAAAATGTTGTTAGCATGATATCTAATGAACTGCTCAACCTAGAATCTTCAAACTTGGTACCAGTCTTCATCTGGGGAATACGCAGACCTGAAAAGCTTTTGGTGACCTTGACCTCATTTTCAAGGTCACAGCGAGACTTTGACCAGTTTTGAAAATGTTGTTAGCGCGATATCTAATGAACCGCTCAACCTAGAATCTTCAAACTTGGTACCAGTCTTCATCTGGGGAATACGCAGACCTGAAAAGCTTTTGGTGACCTTGACCTAATTTTCAAGGTCACAGCGAGACTTTGACCAGTTTTGAAAATGTTGTTAGCGTGATATCTAATGAACCGCTCAACCTAGAATCTTCAAACTTGGTACCAGTCTTCATCTGGGGAATACGCAGACTTGAAAAGTTTTTGGTGACCTTGACCTCATTTTCAAGGTCACAGCGAGACTTTGACCAGTTTTGAAAATGTTGTTAGCGTGATATCTAATGAACCGCTCAACCTAGAATCTTCAAACTTGGTACCAGTCTTCATCTGAGGAATACGCAGACTTGAAAAGTTTTCGGTGACCTTGACCTCATTTTCAAGGTCACAGCGAGACTTCGACCAGTTTTGAAAATGTTGTTAGCGCGATATCTAATGAACCGCTCAACCTAGAATCTTCAAACTTTGTACCAGTCTTCATCTCGGGAATACGCAGACCTGAAAAGCTTTTGGTGACCTTGACCTCATTTTCAAGGTCACAGCGAGACTTTGACTAGTTTTGAAAATGTTGTTAGCATGATATCTAATGAACCGCTCAACCTAGAATCTTCAAACTTGGTACCAGTCTTCATCTGAGGAATACGCAGACTTGAAAAGTTTTTGGTGACCTTGACCTCATTTTCAAGGTCACAGCGAGACTTTGACCAGTTTTGAAAATGTTGTTAGGGCCATATCTCATGAACCCATTAACCTTGAGTCTTCACGGGGGACATAGTATTCAGCTCTGTACGTCCGTCCGTATGTCCGTCCCGCTTCTTGTTGTTAACATCAATATGCGGCGGGGGATCTTGTCACCTTTGTGACAAATACTTGTTTTTACATGTAATGCATCATACAATATAGACATGTTCACTATGAATAGAATCTAGAGTTATCTCCCCTTGTCTGCAGGTGTCTGAGAGGATAATGCTGGAACTCTTCTGTAACTCCAACAGTGCCGCATTCCATGAACCAGTCAGCAAACAGGTGAGGTAGTCAGTCTCTCTGGGACAAACCCAAATTGAGATAAGGCACCTAAAGATTGTCATTTATTGTGGGTCAGAGAAAGAAGTCATGCAAATGAAAGTCATTTTAAGAGTAAGATAATAAATTTGAAGATTTTTTTTAGCTCATCTGGCCTGTGTACAGACTCCTTGACAAGTGAGGATTATAAAGTTTAGCTTTTGTGGCCCTGTGCCTCCTACTAAGGGGGAAACCACATTGGCCACACCCTAAAGCAAAATCAAATGTAAAGCCTGATGAGCTACAGAGCCAATGGCTCTATTTTTCTACAGCTTATTTGAGATGACAAGATTATGTAAAAGCTAGAACATAACATTACTGGCGCTTTAATGTAGCACAAGAGACAAAAGAAAACTGTGCCTGCAATGGGCAACTATTATTGTAATCATGCAGTTATTCATTTTCATAGTGTAGTATTAATTGATATAAGTTACAAATTGTCAATGTTCCTAATTTATTATGGTCAACATTTTGCTAGATTTATGACACCAAAATGTCCTGTTCCTGCCAGGTCCCCAACTACTACAAGATCATAAAGACCCCGATGGACTTCAAGACCATCAAGACCAAGCTGGCCCGATCTCACTTCAACCACTACAACTGTATGGAAGATTTCCTCGCTGACGTCAAACTCGTCTTCCAGAACTGTGCCACCTACAATCAGGTAATACAGAGCATTTCAAGTTGTTTGATACTTTTTATAGGTATTTCCCAATATTCATCTTAAAATCTTTGTCATGAGAACATTTCCATTCAAACTTCTGTGGCTTTGGCAATCTAGTTAAAACTAGCTGTAATGTTATCGTCCCGTAAGTCCTTGCGTTACATCTAGCTACTAACCCACCTGGTCCGTGTCACGTGTGCATGATAATCAGCCAATGAAAAAAGAACTGGCTGATCCCTGATATCGCTAGTGGAAGAGTGGAAGATCTTTGACAGTAGATTTTGGACAATGCCCTGTCATCAGAAAATACATAACATCACAAACGTTTTACATCATCAGTAATGACGTCATAAACACAACAACGTCACAATGCTATGACGCCATTAACATGATGACGTCACAATGCTATGACATCACTGGTTTAGCAGTTTTAGGACTATGCAGTGTTCAAAGATGTACATTTTCATGCTTATGTGATGAAAAATGATTTTGGATGATAAATAGAATATCACCCTCGTGTCTTCTGATATCAAATATATCAACACTCTTTGATAAAATTAAAATATGCTCGGATACTTTTATCAGAAAACACTTGGGTAAGGACTTAGGGGACGATAACATTACAGCTAGTTTTAACTAGATTGGTTGCTTTGGAGTACTTACTCAGATGAAAAGCCAACAGAGATACAAATCAGAGATATATAGATTTTATATAGATGTATGTGCAATACAATAAACTAATCTGTCTGTTTAGGGGTGGAGGGTGAAACAAAACAGGGAGATCATGTTATGATTTGTACCTTGATAGAGGGATACTGAAAAAAATACAAATCTTGATTGGTTCTTTACTATAGGACTAGACTTTAAGAAGAGGTGTTCTTTTGTTTCACAAGAATGACAATATTGCAAAAGTATATCACAACTTCAAAGTTTTAAGAGCATATGTATAAACTTTTTATGTATCGCGATACACATCCTTTAAATACAATACACTTGTACAGGGGTCGAAATAAATCCTTTTCCAATACCATCCAGTCGGACGAGCTCTATTTTGAGAAAAAAAAACACATTCTAGTAGCTTGATACATCTACAATATTATTTTGTCTTTAAATAACAAGCCTGTTTTCACTAGGCTTTGAAAAGTGATTACTTTAAACCTTGCAGCAATAGGAACATTATTTCTTGTAATGAATCTTTATCGACAGAATTCTCACTGTGTCCATTTATTCACAGGAGAACTCGGAGGTCGGAAAGGCTGGGAAGAATGTGAGAGCTTCCTTCGAGGAGCTGGTCGCCAGGTATCTCCCTCCGTACCTCAAGTTTGCCGCCACCTACCCTCCCAGACCTCAGCTAGTACCCCCTGGAGACGGTGTCACAGACCCCAAGAGACCAAAAACTGATGAAAATATCATGCACATATCTTGACAGAATTAAACTTTAGATCTTAGAAGGTTTTATTTATTTGATGTCAATGAATGTGTTGAATGTTATGGGCAGCAGAACATATGGCACCAAGCCTCGAGGGGGGGGGAAGCAGTTATAAAACCAGGGAAATGTTATATTGATTTGATGGTTTCAATAACCTGTGAAACAGATAGTGGGCAGCAGTGCACAAGACAACATGAACTGATCCAGTGAAGATTTTTTAAAGTGTCTCAATAGATAATGGGTTTGGATCTTACAAGACCTCATATTTTTTTGGTGATTTAATGTAGAAGGTCACAGCAGAAGAAATAGTTTCTGGGAAAACTGAGACAGGTAGAAATTGTAGAACATGATAAATTTGTGTTTTGAATCTGAAATGTTTGAGGATTGAAAAAATTTTGTCTGCAGCAGAACTGACTACATCAAAAACAATCTTCCACAATTTGACGAGTGTGATGGCTTTTAAGCAGATCAATGTTTCTTTTTAATTGTCTGCTTTGTCGACACAAACTATATATCAAATGGAATGTTCGAGGTATCATCAAATTACACACAAGAGAGACGTTATCGCAACAGTACTTATCTGAATGGGGATGTCATCAAATAGAGATACCTACGCCGCCATTCTCAGCTGGCCTCGACTATCAAAACATACAATGGAGACAACTACGCAAAAGTAGACAGCTGACTGTCAGTGTGTCATGCCACTCTGCATGGATTTTTTGCCAGTAAATTTTGTGAAGTAAATCATTAATCCCACTGTCAGAAGTATTTTTCAACCAAAGTTTTTATCGGTTGAAAAGCAGTTTTAATCATGAAATTTTTGGTTGGACAAACTATAACTGAAAAAATCGAAAAAGGGACATTTTCAACAGGTCAACTTCTGCCTTAAGATGTGAACTGAATGAAGTCAGATGTAAACAGTGCTAATTTAACTGAAGTCTTCAAATGAATTTTTTTTTTTAACAAAACAGGATATCAAGCGAAATAGTTTGATTGAGTTTTGTATTTGGACCAGAAAAGACCTTATGAGAGGTATGTGTATATTGAAGTGCCAGTCTAACACAGTCATCTAAGGAAGATTTGGATATTCTCGGAAAGCCCCTCAGTATAAAGTTGGAGTCACAATAGCTTTTGTTCATCTCAGGGAGTTGGTCACCAGCCTTGCATTGTAGTCATCTCCAGGTCGGAACCCCTATCACAATTCCCTCTTAGTTTAAAGTGGCAGTAGCACATTTTTAGGGGTAATTTTAGGTGATGTCAGGAAATGAAAAAAAATTATTTCAATTGAAAGACAATGTATTTTAAGTAAATGGAGCATTGATACATCAAATATATACTGTAAACTTCAGCCATGGGATGCCTTTTTCTTACACAAAATAATTAAAGGTGTTCACACAAAAATGGCCAATGGACTTTTTGTGAATCTTTATTATTTTTATGAATGATTGGTTTGTATAATGAAATTTTTGACACTATCAAAATAATACATTTAGTATTAACATACAATCATCATTGGAAAATTGAAAATATAAATATTTCAAAAAACGTGCTACTGTCCCTTTAAAATTATTCTACCATGATGTCACCAAAATAGTATGATATCTCAGGGATGTACTTATCAGTCTACCATGTGCACATCGGAAGCAAAGACCCATTCACAAATTTCCTATCCTAAGTTTCTCTTCTGAATCACTGTCATAATGGGCAAAGGACACCTGAAGAATTTATCTACCAATCGAGCAAGGAATCATTCACAACACCACCTCCGGGTTAGCAGTCGTCAGTTTTTATTTCCGGCAAGGGAACCACGTGGTTGGGATCCACTTCATCATCATAAGGAAATGTTAACAAATTGGAAGATTAAGATTTGGGACATTCACCTAAGTGTTTCAATGTTTATTCAACGTTGAAGAGTTGTATTTCTCAAAATACTAACAGCGCTTTACTTTACAATCTAGTCATTAGATCTTTTTTATGTGGGCATGTTTACTTTTATAAAACAATCATTTCAGTCCGTGTACTTAACGTTTCGTTACTTGTCCTGGAACCAGTTTTCACTGTGATTAGAATTTATTGTTAGTGCTCATGAATGATGTTAGAGATTGTAAATAATCATTTGTACATTTGTATATTTAAAAGTATTTTCGGCAACATGTCACTGAAATATGCATTTTCTGTACTTAAAACTCAAGTTTGGATTAACATTATTTTTATACGTTATGGATTTAAGAAAAGGCAATAAACGAAAGCGTTTTGATTTTAAAAAACTGTCTTTCAGTCATGAGAATTCCTGTTTAGTTCAAATTTAAAGTGCTGCAAGTTACCATATTCATGCATGAAGTATCAAAATAGATTGTAAAGAAAATATTTTAACAATCGTTTTGATCAAGATGAAGATTCCTGAAGTTGTTACACTTACTGCCATGTGTCAGAATACAAAGAATAAAATAAAACCAAATTATTTTGATTTCTTTCTTTTGTTGATGTTTCAATAATAAAAAAAGGATGGGGAAAAGGGAACTCTAAGATGAATTTTTGGGCTGGAACTAGAGTGCTGACATGTCTTGACTTGAATTGACTTCGGTTTTTTAACAAGAACCTTTTTATTGACACTCGTGTTATAACTATAGAAGAAGTCTTCTAACACCATTTTGACTTCGATTGCAATAAATCAAGGCGAATCTTCAAATCAAACTTATTTTAAATCATTGGAGTATTTGTTTCAAAATAATGAAATTAAAGTGGAAAGTGTTTCTGTCAACAACTTAAAAAGTTTGAACTCCCTATCCCCTAGGATCTATCACTTGAAATGTTCGGTTCACTAGTCACTAGTCAAAATAATTACCGACGAAGACGAAAGGCTACTCGATTTGCTTGCCCCTAGATCTTCATTTCCAAGGAACTGAACAACTTCCAGGACGTGTTGCGAAGAAAGGTTTATTTGCAACCTTGAATTCATTTTATGAGCGCTTCTCTCAATTATCTCAATAAGTTTATTTTAGGATTTCTTGTGAGGCAAGAGGTTTGATTATCACTCGTGGCTGCAACACTCATGATAATATTCTTTTTTCATCACTGGACGATTTAAACATGTTGATATTGTTACGTGTTTAGAAATGACATTTATCCTACCTCATCTAGGAATGTCAATATCTGATTGGTTCACGTGGCCCTGGATAAATTCTGATATCGCCCTCTTGAGCTGGGTGATAAATCATTTATACCCCGCCTTCTAAAAATCATGAAATCATGCAGATTGGGCGTTTTGAAATGTGCACTGTATGTTACTTCGAACACATCAAGGTTACGTATGATCAACCGATATGAAGCTTTGAACCATCTTCCCACGGCAAGGTGAAAACGTATCGAGCAACTCTCCTCGCTTTAGACCTTGCCTTCACAAGGTAGAAAACTGGTTGATCCGGAGCAGCGACACCTATCGTGATCACGAGTTACGCCCCTTATCAGCTCTTACAAAATAGCCAATGAAATTTCGGAACAAATACAAAAATACTAACAGACGATCTTTTTGAAAACTATCCGAGTGAAATTTAATTTCAAATTTCAGTCCGCATGGTTGTTTTCACGTTTTTGATGAGCACCGAGAATGCAGAGAAGACAAACATTTATGTATCACTCAAATTAATTGTTTCTCGCCCTTGTAAAACACATACAAAAGTATTTTTTCAAATCGGTTCAGTTAACATGCTGTCTTCTGATTGGACTATTCTACTTCCGTGCAGCTGGTTGAAATGCTAGCACAGAAATCACGGCCAATGATGTCAAGGGAGGAATGGGAAAGTTTAGAAACTTTTTCGTTTCGCCCGTGACGTTGTGAAGATGGCTTTGAACAAAATATAGTCAAATCGCTTACGCAGTTTGTCTTACTCTTATTGTTTTCACAGTATATGCGTTTGTTTAAACATTCGGTAAGATAAATTCGTTATACTATTCAGTCGCGGGGGTATAACGTATATAAAAAAAATGTATTATTCGTATATATGCAATCTGTCAAAACATCTTGGCTGTCGCAACTTCCTAGCATATAAGACTTGACAAATATCGATGTCTGAGAAGTGGCAGAGTTCAGTATAACCAAACATATTTTTGAAATAAATCATTTCGGTTGTGCACAGTTTGAAATATCATTATAATGTTTTGGATTTGTAATTTACATGACGTATTAAAAAGCACAAAAAGACTTATTACTAGATGTATCAAAAAGACAAATAACGTATTTACCATATAAATATATGTTAAGTTATAACGTTTAGTAAATGTTTGTAATAAATGGACTTCAAATTCAATAAATACTCATATATCCTAGACATTTTAGTGAATATGTGTATATAGTGAGTGAAACAGTAACTTCATGTATTTACTGATAGTTTAAGTAAATAAAAAAATTCTGCTTACACAGATAAAGATATATTGGAAAAAAAGCACCCCAAAACTTAAAACTAAGAAATGATGCGTTGAATGAATCAAACACTCTTATTATAAAAGATGTATATTTTGTGAATAATTTCTGCAAAGAAAGATTATGTTGACTTTTTATAAAATTTACGACTGAAATTGAAATGTAACTGAATTTCTACCAAAAAATCTTTCAGAAAATTTCACTTTGGGTTTCAGATATAAGAACATCTGTGGTACCAACATTAAACCAAAATTTAACGAGCGACATTAGGAAGTTAAAGTGGATGCAAATACATCCCCACTCTCAACAATAATTGTGAATAATTGACAAAAAGGCAATATAAAATATTAGGAATTTTCAATCCGTTTATCAAACACTTTTTAATTTCGAAGGGTCATTCAGTTAACTCTGTCCATATTTTGTGATAAGGACATATTAATTGAGTTTGTTCTTCAAACGTTCATAGTGGTTTAGCGTCCGAAATGAAACACCGATACGTAAGTTCGACCATTTCAGCTGCCTATATTAAAGAGACACAGAGTATGTTGATAGGATCACATATGTCAAATTTTGAAATCGAGGTTATTACATCGGGAACCACTAACTGTTACTGAAAATAACAAGTTAAGGGTCAATCAGTACATTAGAGCGAAAATACGGCCATTCAAAGTCGGAATTTTGATCGAAAACCGGACAATGTGGCTCGAGTGGCGCGCGCAAATTTGCCAAACGTAATTTTGAAACCTTGTCATAAGCTGACAGGAAGATATATTCGATTTGATAGTGTTTATTAGGTATTTTAACTAATAGGTAGATTAATTGGATGCATAATTTCGAATATTAAACGTATTTGAGATGTTTTCTTGATTTTTCCATAAAATCTAGCATTTTAGAGATCTTATGCATAAATGGATATATTTGCAAGTCCAGTGATGAGATATGAACTTCAATTAGCATATAAGATATTTTGTAGCTTATCAAAACCAAATAAAATTTTAAGAAAGATACTCTGTGTCACTTTAACTAACACATGTCAGGTTAACTTGTTTTTTTTTAAATATACAAATATTATAATTTTGTAAATGTGAATATCCAAAACAGTTCAAACGTTGTATGAATGTTACTTGTTTCCAAAATTGTGGTTCTAACACATCATACGACTATTTGATAACATGTTGTCTTTTTCTTATCCCCTTTTCCATAGATATACAAGGGAAGCTTGATGATCTCAGTTAGTTTTTTAAAGTCTATCGTATATTTCTTAAAAGATAACATAATGAGGATTTGAGAAATGATTTTAATTACAATTTTAGTTAATAAATTTGATTCATGTGACTTTTGAAATAAATTTGTAATCTTTTGAGTTCAGTGAATTAATTAAACATTTCTCATTGATTACGAAGAGTCAATACATTAGGCACTGATCATCAATCATCTTAATTGAGTTTGCGTTTTGTTCAGAATATGCGACTTTGAAGGTTAATTGTGGTCTTACTAGTGACGTTTGTCAATGCTGCAGCTGATAAGCTATTAGAACTTATGCAGCATGTTGGTAGTCATTTACGTGTTCATAACACATCGAAGGTACTTGAACAAAAACGCTCCCAACCTAAATGGTTTAATGAAGATTGTGAGCAAGCTAAAAATGAAAAATTCTCTCGCTTAAACATGTTCAGAAAGTGTCGGTCCAAGGAGAATCTTGATAGTTATATGGATGCAAAGCGGAACTTCAAAAGAATATGTCGGGATAAATCGCGACAGTATAATGAAACGATTGCTGAAGAGATATGTATAGCTGCTTCCAAAGGTGACTGTAAGATGTTTTGGTCTAAGGTAAAATCCCTTACTTCTGGGCAAGGAGGATATAATTGTATCCCGATTGGTAAATGGCTTGAATATTTCAAGGAATTACTCAATCCCACCAATATTACAAACGATAACGGCTTTGAACAAACCGCCCGTGAATATGTATCAAATCATGATTGTTCGGATTGTAACAACGATGATTTCTTATCAGATCCAATAACTAGAACTGAAATTGAACAGGCGATCAAGTCCCTTAAGACTGGCAAATCCCCCGGTACTGACGGATTACCACCTGAGTTTTTAAAAAATGCACATTTTATTATTCCATATTTAGAATTAATTTTTAATGCTGTATTAGATACTGGCGTATTTCCAGACAATTGGAACATCGGAATGATTATTCCATTATATAAGAAAGGTAATAAGCACGAACCAAATAACTATCGTAGTATCTCATTGTTGAATATAATGTGCAAAATATTTACATCGATCCTTGATTCAAGAATTCGTATCTGGATGGAATTACATGAGATTTTACATGAATGTCAAGCAGGATTTCGAGCAAATTATTCAACGATTGATAATATATTTGTACTTCAATCTCTTTGCCAAAAATACCTAAGAAAGCCAAAACATAGATTTTATGCAGCTTTTATAGATTTTAAAAAAGCATTTGATTTTGTTAATAGAAATAAGCTCCTGTGTGTCCTTCTTACAAAAGGTATCCATGGTAAAATGTTTAATCTATTAAAAGTCATGTATGATAAGGTATCTGCGTGTGTTAAAGTTGGAAATAGGAGAACAGAAATATTTGACACATCATTTGGGTGAAGCAAGGATGTATGCTGAGTCCAGCTTTATTTATTTTCTTTATCAATGAGCTTGTAGATGAAATGAATAGTTGTGGATTAAGAGGAATATTTGTCAAAGATGGTTTACGTGATGTTTTATTGCTGTTGTTTGCAGATGATGTTACTCTGCTTGATGACACTATAATTGGCTTGCAAAGAAAACTTGATATATTATATGGTCTTTGTCCAAAATGGGGTTTTGAAGTTAATCTTGAAAAATCTTGTATAGTTGTATTCAGAAATGGTGGTTATCTTAAGAAATCAGAAAAATGGTTCTATAACGGAACACGAATGAATGTTGAATCCCACTATACATATTTAGGTGTTGTTTTTACTACAAAATTGATCTGGTCCAAGACATGTGAAACACTGGGTTTACAAGCCAAGAAAGCCTCTTTTCCGATTTTTAGAATGTTCAAAGATTTTCCAAATATATCCTTGAAAGTTGCATCAGCAATATTTGACAGTAAAATAGCTCCCATATTATTATACTGTAGTGAAAGCTGGGGTCATTCATACCGTACTCATATTGAGAAAATCCATTGTTTCTTTTTCAAACGCTTCCTTTGTGTTAATAAAACTATTTCTTCCAATGCTATACTTGGTGAAATTGGAAGAAGATATTTATGTTTTAAATATTTCAGCAGATGTATAACATATTGGTGCAGAATATTACATATGGATGATCATCGTCTTCCGAAAGCATGTTATGATATGTTAAAGCAACAAGATGATCATGGCAGCTGCAGTTGGGTCACCCATGTACGCTTGCTTTTGTTTCGTACTGGATTCTCATATGCATGGGTTACACAAGACTGTGGTAATATTGATGTATTTGTTAATGAATTTAAACAAAGATGTAAAGATATTGAACTTCAGAATTGGCATTCCAGAATAACATCCTCATCTTTTCGTAAATATTATGAAGAAATTAAATCTGCCTTTGAACCTGAGAAATACATTTTAGCACTGAATACTGATAAAGATCTTATTCGTATTTTATGCAAATTTCGCTGTCTGAGTCATAAGTTGAACATCCAACAACAAAGGTATAATTGATACACAAATGAGTAAACTCTTATGTGACAAATGTGATTATAATGTTAAACAAGATGAATTTCATTTTCTACTTGTGTGTCCTTTCTATTCTGTACAGAGACAATTGTATATACCCAGTTATTATCATACCTTCCCATTCAAACAACTTCTAACAACAACAAATGTACATTTATTAAAATCTGTTGCAATATTTCTTAAACGCAACCTGCCTGTGCAAATACAAATTTTGTAATAACACTAGATGTTATCCTGTCCATACGCAAACTATTATTTAAATGATTGTACTCTTGGTCATGAGGCCTTCAATACTGAATAAACTTCTTCTTCTTCTTCTTCTTCTTCTTCTTCTTTGACCGAAAGTGGGATACTAAAGTTTCACCAGTTGGATTGAAAGAATGGAGTTATCAATATTACAGCTACCAATTACCACTTTCATTTTTCAGGATAATTTAACATAAAAATACCAGAATTTAATGAATGTGAATATCCAAAAGATGCGGAACGTTATCTGAATGAATGCTTTATACCCTTAACTTCTAAATTAAGGTGTGATAATTTCTTACGGTTATATTGTCTTCTTTCTTACCAAATATCTTTTGTTGCTGAAAAAAACGTGGGGTCCTTAGCCTTTTTCCTTATGTATATATTGATTTATAATGATTTGTATCATTTTCAAAGAGGTTCGGTAATGAAATAAGTGAAATATGCAAAAACTGGTTTAGATTTCAGGTTTAAACTCAAAGCGTCAAGAATTTCTAGAAACCATGACCTCTTTTATGTTTAAGAGGTCAAAAGATTAAAGTTAGTGGTATGACATATGTTCGGTATCACATGACCTAGAGATTTCATGCATAGCATTTGAAGTGTAATTCATCAAGAAACAATGTCTGTCGCTCTGATTCCGTTCCTGTCCATTCTTGTTCTTACCTTGGTTGCTGCTGACAACACGACAGATTACATTCATCACCTGGAGAAGAAGATCTCAGATCTGGAGAGTCACACACAGGCATCAGAACAGAAGCAGGCCGCTGTTCTAGCCAGTATTCTCTCCAAGTTGCAGTCTCAGGAGGAGATGTTCCAGGAACACATGGTGTGGTTGTTTTCAGTTTGATGGCATCCTGTCTCAGGGTACATTACGCATACTCCACTAATCTGTACCCTGGGCTCAGAAGCAAAATTCGCTCGCGCGGCCCGACTTGGGATATAGCCAATTAAATCATTTTCTCGCCACCTTCTCGATAAATTCAACGAGAAAATTATTTGATTGGCTTTATCCCAAGTCGGGCCGCGCGAGCAAATTTTGCTTCTGAGCCCAGGGTTACAGATTAGTGGAGTTAGCGTAACGTTCGTACCCTGAGACAGGATGGTTTGATGGGTTATATTTTTGTAACAGTAATGATATTTAATTATACTATTTGATTTCTTGACTAGATGATGTAATGGTTATGAGTAGGCCCGCATGTCATATGTCTATAGTGCGCAATGCGAAATGAGTCATGCATCTTTTTGACACTTTATATTTAACGCAGAACCTGTACATGTAATCAACATTAAATATTTAAGTGCAAAGTGTTTAAATCATGTTAAATCTGCATTTCACGTGAACATATTAGTGATTGCTACCGGTTCCATGCTACGTATTGCTTGTAGCGTGACGCGTAATGTCCGATTCCATGAAATAGTTCGGTGTGAGTATCCAGTTTCACATTTAATGCGTAATTAGTATCAAACACTTTCAAAAAATAATAGTAGAAGATTATTCAATGTACGCATGATGAGCTATGCATAATGCGAAATGCGTAATGCGTAAAGGGATTCCAATGCGTAGATGTATACTGCGTGTTTGGACACTCTCGTGTGCGATCCGGCGAACGCACACTACGCAATACCAATCACGAATCACGCAAGAATACGAACACATACAATACAAGCTTAAAGGTTGCACTTGTGATGTGCTTATAACTTGATGAAAATGCTGTGATAGAGTACCTCTGATGCAAATAGATTTGTTTCTGTAGGGATTTAGGTAAAAGGATTGATATGACAGATATTGCCGAGATGAGTATTTGAATAATGAAATAATTTGCCACCTTGAAGTTTGTGGTAAAGTCCATCTATGCTTTATTCATTAACACTACGTCGAATCCTGCATCCTAATCTTGCTGTTTGTTTGACCTGATCCATTGCTGTCCCATAGGGTCATGTCAAACTGACTTTCACTGAAGCCGATTAGCAATCAATCATTAATCATTGTCATTGAGAAAGTGTTGCTCAGTAAATCTTTTAACTTAAACTTTAAAGTTTAATGTCTTCTTTGTTTCTATATTTAAGTTCTGTTACAGACTGATCTTCACAACAACACACAATCAACTACTGGTAGGTATCAGTCATAGATATTCTCTCATCTTTAAAATGCTTTAGCTAATTGCAATTCTGGCCCAATTGAGATCAATTATTCAAATTATAATGCATAATCACCTGGCCTTCATTGCATATAAGACTGTCGATAACTGGCTTATCATTAGGAATGTATATGATTTATTCTTTATTCTGTCACATTAGTTATAAAAAGCACAGTTTAATTGACACGAGGGGATATCAAAATGTTTTGAGTCTTAAACCGAAAGAGCAATATATTTCGCTTAAGACTGTTTTCTCTTTCAACATAGTTCCCATCCGTCTCACACACTTGATCCATCGAGTTTGCTAGGCACCGGAGGTAGAACTCTAGAACCATGGTTGTGCATTGAGGCAATGTCCTGGTGAAGGAGAATTCCACAAACATTTTCTCAAAGGATTGGCAAAAGGTGTCAGAGTGTTAGCAGAATATTCTCCATTCACTGTTCTTTCATTGGGTAGGTAATCGATGTGAATCACTCCTTTGCTGTCCCAGAACATGGTTACCATAACCTTGGTGGGTCCTCCAGCTTTGAACTCCTTGGTCTTTGGAGAGTTGGCATGTTTCCATTCCATTGATTCCTGTTTGCTCTCCGGATGAGTTAAAACCCTGGCGTTGTACCCATTAATGCTCGACTGATGTTCACCCTGGACAGCTTCATTTCATCAGAAAGAGTTGGGAACCCATTGCGCACATACCTTTGACATGTTGAGTTTGTATGTTATGTATGGATCAATATGACTCATGGGGAGTAATTCAACGATTTGCCATAACATGGCATCAATGTTTTCTGAGTTATTGCCAGTTGATGACCTTCCTGACTTGAAGTCTTCTTCCAAACTCCCTCTAAGCATTTGAGAAATTCTTTCACCCAGCGTTTTTAAGATGCTACAGAAGGGGGAACCTTCATTAAACCCGTTGCGAATCACTATTTAACCAGTTTAGCAGATTCATCCTCTAGCACCAGAAACTTTATCACGGCTCTATACTAAATTTCCTCCATTCACTTGGGGGAGATCTCGTTATCACAGTTTTGTATCTGAGCAGTTGTAGTCAACTTCCTGATTCTAGATTGATTCTAGATTCAATCGATAGCCAAGATATCAATGTACACACATTGTCCTGTCCTGTCCTGACTGTCATAAATATGTGAGGCTCGAAACTTTTTGATATCCTCTCGTAGAAATATTTTCAAAACATCAAAATGCTTATCAGTCTGAAACTGAATCTATAAAACTGCACTTAATTTGTTTGAATGACTTTAGACTAGGAAACGTCTTCAGCCAAAACAGCAAAGTATACCAAACAATTTTTTATATATAAAAAGAGTTACTTAGGTACATGCTAGACGCAACTAGTTTACATGATGACATTTAATGTAAGCGTGACCAACTAAACAGTGCAACTATGTTGTACAATGTTAAACTACTGAATTATTACAAACCCAAATATAACTTCTTATTCTCTTCTAACAATACCACTTTTCAAATTTTCAAACATATCATATTATACATATCCATAGGTTTTTGAGGCAGCTTTTGCATAGACAATTAATATTGCCCGATTAATGTCATGAGGGAATACAATTGAAATGAAATACAATAACCAAATAATAATCCGACCAAGCGTCTGTTTAATTGAACTTTATTCGTCAGCCACAACATATCATGAAGAGATCTTTGAAATTGCAATAACTGATATTCCAGATAGCCAACATGTGGCATTTGAAGCAAGAATAACCTCAGACAAAGGGTCAACGCTGATCAAATTCAACAGTGTACCAGTCAACGTTGGAGGTGGATACGATGAAAACAGAGGCACGTTTAAAGCACCTACAACAGGAATCTACCACTTCTGGTTCATTGTGTATGTGTCCCACAGCCATTCAACTGAGTTATTCATCAACACAGTCCAACTTGACGTTGTAAAGCTTATTGCAGGAAATGTCACTCTTGGACCTTCTTATGGTGGTTATGTGGCGCCTGCGCATGTGCAGCCTACTGGACATCATCAACATGACATCAGAGGGGTCCAGGAACTGCATGTTGTACCTCTGACGGATGGGGACACTGCTTATGTGAAGCTAATGTCCTCAGCAACAGTCAAAGATGGGTCATCGTTTGGTGGGATGTTGGTTGGTTGATTAATAGAGAGTATGTGAAAAATTTGTTTACGTTTGTTGTAACCTCAATAAATAAGTCTCCCTGGACATAATGATAACGTTGCTTTTTGCTTTGCCTGATTGAGATAGAGCAAAGGATGTATCCAAATATGAGTCAAAAGATCTGATAAGAACTGACAATAACATGCACTTTGTCATGTGTTATGTTGTCATCGAAATATCGTTTGACCACAACCTGGCGTTATCTTCAATAGAGGTGAATTATGGGATAGGACATAATTGTACAGTATACTTGAGAATTGTCTTTTCAGAAGTTCAATGGTAAGGTTTAAAGCATGAATCCATCAATAATTTTACTATTAGATAAAGTTTTTGATACCCTGAAATATGTGTCTACAAGATGAACAAAAAGTGTTTAAATGTCAAAGGAGAGCTTTCATGTTTGGTCAAAAATGCTGTTAAGGAATGTTACCCTACCTTAGATAACAATCTGTTTCTTAACTACATTGACACTATCAGTTCTTTCTCTGTCTTATTCTTACATGTCATAGTGCACAGGGGCGTGTATCGCCTAAAATAATAAAGAAAAGAAATAATAATGATATTAAAAATGAAAAAGGTTATCTCTTCTATATAGATACTAAAGGGATGTAATGCAATCAGACCGCTCGTCTTGTTGCGGGACGAAATCGACTTGGAAATTCAATATAGAATAATATAAAAACATACTCAAATAAAGCCTGGTAAATCCCCTTTTGATAGAATCAAAATCGGCTCACTTTGGACCGAGCTACAAAAATAAGCTTTCTTGAGAGTAAGCCAAAATCCTGCCCCGCAAAAACATTGCTTTCAAGCTGATAACATAATTTAAACACTGGAAAACGTACAATGCACGACAAATACAACTTCATCGAAATCCCTATGCCTTTCATAGTTTTTATATAGAAGAGATAACCATTTTCATTTTAATATCATTATTATTATAATTTTAGGCGATACTACTCCCTGTGTCATAGTGTAAAGTCATCCTACTTCCACTTGGTCAGTGTCTACTTGTGCCTGTATGAATTCATGATTTATTATCACACAATAATAATTGAAATGACTTTGAAAATTGGCTTTATTTAATGCTGACACAGAATGGGGCTTAAATAATAAAAAATCCTTTAGATAAAATGAAAATCACTAAATGATGCTGGAAGTTAAAACAAGTGTTTATCTACATATAACCAAACACATGGTGAACTCAAGTTATGATTAGGGAAGAATTTATGATTTGAAATATAACATCGGATACTGATTGAATAATGGTTAAAATGTATTTTACATGAAAGAATAAGAAAGCAATATATACCACAAAGATATCTAAAGAACAGTAACTTTGAATTGTTTGTGTTCTTATGTCTGGTGATAATACTAAAACTATTTTGAATCTTTTCAAATTTTGTAAACACACTTTTTCAATTAAAAATGAAACAATAAAAAACAAAATGTGGACTTTGTTAATACAATTTTTGTAAATTAATATTATGCACTTACATATAAATAATAATCTTTACCACCTTTTGTAATAATTCTGAACAAAAAACGATAGAAGTTGAAAACTAAGCACTACTTTGTTTTCCATCAATTCATGACTTCCATCATGCCCAGTGTAACGAAAAAATTCCAACGTCAAATGATCGCACTTGTCTGTAGTTCGAACCTCCGATTTAAATCTGCATCATAGCTTGTCCATAAATGGGAAGACTTCGATAGACACAATAGACACGTCATAATGAACCGTCTTCGTGTCATTCAATCGGCGACAAGTCTTGAGAGCTTTACAATCGCAGTTGAATCTCTTTATTGCATGCGATTCTCAATGTTCTTACCTCGAATGAAATTTGCCAGCTGTCAATTTTCTGATTACACCTGTCTATTGTCTCCAGCAACACGACATGCCGACCTTTGATGTGAACTATCCATGGCATCAGAGGAAACGTTTGCGTTGCTCTATCGTAACAAATATCAGTCTTCAAGTAGCTAAAAAACAGCTTTTTTGTATTTCTTGATGGTCAAAAACCCTTTCAGTATTGCCGCATTATGTTACCAACAGAAACAATCACAACAAGGGTAGTTGTTGCTAAATTTATTGAAGTTTTCAGAGGAGAGTCAAATATTTTTGCAACTTCGTAGACGTCTTTTTAAGTGTTTGTGTAACTAATGGGTAGAAAAAGAGTCCTTGGACAATTGTCAAACTTTTGCGTCACGTGTCCAAGCACCAGCACAAGAATGCATGGAAACTTAATCATTTTAATCATAAAATGTTTAGGTTTCAACAGTGTAATGATAAATTCAACTAACAAAATCAATATCATCTTGTTTTTGATATTTATTTGATTATGGACCTCTGGCCAAGAATACAATTAACTTAATGGAATTAAATTGTTTTGTTACCAGCCATGTAAATACACTGATTAAAATATAAGTTTAGTCTTCACTTAAAAACGAGCTAAAATAATATGTCTAAAAAGCGGTTCCACTTGAGCTCTGTTATAAGAATAAAAGTCTGATGATAAAGGCAGTGGTCTGACACGTTGTCACTTTCACATGACCTGACATGAGATTACAGTCACAGTGTTGACCTCTATACATTTAGAGGCAATGGCATTTGCTTTGTTTATACTGTTCCTGTCCATTCTGCTTCTTGCCTTTGTTACCGCTGACAACACAACAGATTATATTCATCGTCTGGAACAGAAGATCTCAGATCTGGAGATTCACAGTCAGGCAACAGAACAGAAGCAGGCCGCTGTTCTAGCCAGTATTCTCTCCAAGTTGCAGTCTCAGGCTATTAGACAGCTTGGAGTGAAAGCTTCATAGTGTCATTTTACTAAACCCTTGAATACAATCAATTATAGTAATGGATTTGTTTGAATATTCCATATTCTTTAATCATTTTCTTCAGTAATAGCTAAGGAATATAGCCGTGTCAGTGCATTATTTACACATTACTTAGTAGAAAAGTACGGAATAAAGTATTAAACCAGTATTAAAGCAAATTCAAATATGTATTTTTCAGGGTGTTAAAATAGAATTGAAAATACATATGGCTCTGTCATGTTGAATCTAACAAACGTCTTCAAAAGACAACGATTGCTTTTTTCATATTTGAAATGGTTTTTTTCAGGACGATCTACAAAACCTTACAACAAATGCAGAACCTAAAATTTTATCAAATGGTAGGTATGGCTTAGGATAGTAATTGTTGGTTTATGATGCACTATGTAACACTAAATTCAGACACTTAAATAAAACCATCGACATATTGATAGTTGTTAAAATAATCCATATTAAACCTTCATTGTGAACAGAGTGGTGGGTTAAATCTGTGGTTGAGTATTGTACTGTTTTAATTACCTTATAGGTTTTGTTGAATTTAGCAAATTGAAAGATATCACATCGGTGGTTGCAATTAACACATCTATTTCAGGCTATCTAAACCGATCCCAGATCCTTTGTTATTGGTTTGAATCCGCATTCACAACATATAATCAGAAAAAGCTATTAAGTAATCAACAGCTTGTCCTTCAATGGTCAATGTTGCAAGTAAAGGAATGAAATTCATACATTGATTTCTAGGAATGCAGCACGTGGCATTTGAAGCCAGAACAAATGCAGACACAAGGTCTACACTAATCAAATTCAACAAAGTGTCATTCAACATTGGAAATGGATATGATGCACACAGAGGCACGTTCACGGCACCCACAGCAGGGATCTATCAATTCTGGTTCACAGTGTATGTGTCAGAGAGCCATGCAACTCACCCAAGTCACAATCTTTTGAAAGTCGATGTTGTACAGCTTTTTGCAGGAAAAGACCGGTTGACTCCATCATATGGTGGTTATGTGGCGCCTGTAGAGACGATTTCAGGCAATCATCATCTGGACGTTAGAGTGATCCAGGGTCTGCATGTTGTGCCTCTGAAAGTCTGGGAAACGGTCTATGTCAAGCTGTTATCTTCAGTAACAGTTAAGGCTGGATCGTCGTTTGGTGGAGTACTGATTGGTTGAATAACGCGAACGATCTTCACGATTCTCTTCAATAAAATATGTTGTCCAATCAGTTACTTAGTGTATATTTTGTTTTAACATTAACATTATTAACATTCACAGTCAACCCCTTTAAAGAAATACAGTTCAATCTCAAAATTAAAAGGAAGTGTTTCAAATAACGTTACAAATTTGTTACATCAAATTCACGGTTCTAAAACGAGTTTTTCAGTTAAATGAGTTTAAGCGGCCTGATAACATTGCAAATCTCAAATGAAACAAGTTTTATTCAACACTTGCACTGAGTACTTGATTTTCTTCTATGACTACGAATCAGCAATAAGATCCTCTTAGCAAAATTTGGAATATCAAATCAAATGTTTTACAAATATAAAAGTATATGCTTTTTTAACATAAACAGAAGGGTTTAGAAGTAAACGAACAAGATGTTTCAGAATGCATTCATTTATCCAAATATGTATTTCTTATTTAAAACTACATGAACGAAATGTTTCCATGTTTAAAAGATAATCATCGTCAATAGTGCATAATTTAAACAAGTTAAATAGTAATGATAAAATTGCCTCAAATGATACCTAATGATAAAATGATTTTCATATTATTCTCGCCAACTGATTAATGAAAACAGCCTTTCCTATGCCATTAAAATGCCAAAACAACATGTATTTAGTAAGTTCACTTGATATGTATACTTACGTCCTTATGTATTTCATTCTTTATCCTGAAATGTAATTCCAAAGTCAGAGATGTTACAGTCCTCACTTATCACCAGTCTAGTCATCATTTTCTCGTTTGTCATATTTTGTTTCTTATTATTCAAGCATGTACATGTATATAGCACTTACATTACACACATAATTAAAAATAGAAATATAGTATATATATATAGACATGACATCTATTCATAGTCAATGTTGGTTCGAAAACTGTGTTTTCTAAGTTTTGATATCAATTAATATTGGTCTTATTTATTGCAAATGAATCGTATCAGTAAACTGTTTAACTGTAAGAATTAATTTTCATTAATAAATTTGTTAAATGTAAACTCTGCAAATATAGCTTTGAGGAAGTTGAATAAGCTGATATTCTGATCTGAAACATTTGAAGAAGATCATAAACCACATACAGAGCATGATTATTTTTAGTAAATTTGTAAATTTAGTAAATTTGTAAATTTAGTAAATTTGTAAATTAAATATAACTGTCAGTATTGAAGAACAAATCAAGAATCATTAATAAAATATGTGTGCATTTCATCATTTTTTGTGTTTCCAATGTCATTTAAAACAAAGTTTTGCATAACTGGATCTTTTGCAACATTAACATGTAACTGGCTTTAAATCAGTTTTCCATAACATTTCAATCAAGAAAGCTAATCAACAAGTTGTTATACAGCATTAATATTAAACATTGGCATATTTGACAAATATGGTCAATGAAATATGCATATATGTTTAAACCAATGCATAGACATGTGTTCCTAAACACCAAATCATGACAAATTTATAACAAGCACGTTTCAATAGCATTTCCACTTAATGTACGTTTTTGCAATGTTACTCTGATAAAATGCCTCGTTTATGTGGAGAAGACAAAGAAGGAAACGATAACGGTTTGCCACAGATAATTTTAATGAACTTGAGCTTTCCAATAGATTGTATTTGAAATGATAGATAAAGTGAAACATTACAACAATAAAATAGTGTAACCTGTATGTTACAGCAATCATGCACGTGGCATTTAAAGCTAGAACGAAATCTGATGCAAGAACGACATTGATCAAATTAAAGTGCTGCTATACGATGGAGATGGATATGATGGAAACAGAGGCATGTTCTTTCAACCCTCAAATAGGAACCTATCAGGTCTGGTTCAGTGTGTATGTTTCTGAGCTGCATTTGACATCCACCCAAAGTCAAATGGCCCATGACTCTGTGAAGCATTGACATCCACCATAAGTCAAATGGCCCATGACTCTGTGAAGCATTGACATCCACCATAAGTCAAATGGCCCATGACTCTGAAGCTTTTTGATGGAAAATCAACGTGCCTTATTCCTATGGAGGTTACCTTGCGCCTGTCCATGCAGGGGACGTTATGTTTCATCTAGACGTCAGAGAGGTGCAGGGACTGCATGTTGTGCCACTGACAGCCGGGAATGTTGTCAATGTATGGCTAGAGTCAGTAGGTGTAGTAAGTTAGAGATATACCCATACTTCCCAAGGTGTATCGCTCAATAACCTCCTGTTTGAATCGCTGGTCTCCGAGGCGTAGCGTAGCGGAGCCGAGGAACCACGATTCAAACAGGAGGTTATTGAGCGATACACCGAAGTGTGGGTATATCTGACTTATACCCCACTCCGGTCGAGTCATATTTGACAAAAAAGAGCATTCTATCATTCTTTTAGTATACATGGCTCTTTACCTAACTAGATCAATAGAATATCAATAATACTCTTCTAATTGCGGGTTAAAACCATCAACTAACTTCATTTAATTAAAATTGGTACATACTAGTAATTATATATATACCAGGTAGAGACATTTAAAAATCCAGCCCGTATTGAGAATGGACAAACTAAAAACAACAACCGTTTTTTAGTACCTGGACGGAGTTCGACCCAGAAGGGGATAAAGAGTCACCACAAGAAGAAGAGGATGTGAAAATTGTGAATCTATCCAAACGTGAATTAACACCTGTTGAAATTAACATTTTAAGAAAGGGCTTAAAATTTACCCCTTCGCCAGATCGGCCCAATTCAGACGAATTACGCAGGGATATAAGTGAATTTAGTCGCCATTTAAGAAATGCTGAATATTTCTTTGATCAGGATGTTATTGAGGAACAGTCCATTGTCAAAAACAAAAGCAATTGGATTCCTCGAAAAGGTAGGAATGTCAATTTAGATAGATATATTGAATCCATTTCTCGTATTCCTAGCATATGCCCTAGAAATAAGAATAAGGATAACATTTCTAAAGAAGAAAGAATTGCTATTCAAAATCTGTGTAATGATAAAAGTATTGTTATAAAGGAAGCAGATAAAGGTGGCGCAGTTGTAATAATGGATGTTGAGAATTATGTTGATATGTCCTTAGAAATGTTAAATGATATAGAAAGTTATGAGGAGACAGATGATATCTATACATTAAAAAGAGTGAATAAATTTTTTTAAACTTTTCCAGATGTAATGACGGACAAAGAATATGACTATCTCACAAATTTTCCATGTAAAGAAAGTAACTTTTATGGTTTGCCAAAAATTCACAAATGCAAGGATATATCACACAAATGTGCCATCTCTTCAAAAAGCTATATACAATGTGAACATCCCAAAGATCTAACATTAAGGCCAATAATTGCAGGCCCAAGCTGTGGTACTCACCGTTTGAGTAATTTCATAGATATTTTATTGAAACCATATCTTACGAAAGTAAAAAGTTATACCAGAGATACCATGGATTTCATTAACTTTCTACCTGAAACTATATCTGATGATATCAAACTAGTTACATTTGATGTTAAAAGTTTGTATTCCAATATTCCTCATGAATTGGGTCTCGAAGCAATAGAATACTGGCTTGATAAGCACCCAGAATTATTATCTGATAGATTTTCTAAGTCTTTTATTCTTGAAAGTGTACAATTTATATTGACAAACAATGTTTTCTTCTTTAATGGTACACATTACAAACAAATAAAAGGTACAGCTATGGGTACAAAAATGGCGCCAACATACGCAACCTTAGTACTAGGATATATGGAAAACAACTTAGTTACTAAGTTGCAGGAAAATTTGGGAAATCAAATCAGTAATTACTTTATTGAAAATTGGCGTCGGTACTTAGATGATTGCTTCATATTGTGGCCATTTTCAAATACAGATCTAGATACATTCCACAAGACATTGAATAGTATGAACGAACATATTGTATTTACAGTGGAAAAAAGTGACACTGAAATTTCTTTCTTGGATACTGTTGTGAAAATATCAAATGGACGCTTAGAAACGGACTTATATTATAAGCCAACGGATACTAAACAATACTTGGATTTTTCATCTTGTCATCCTTCACATACGAAGAGGAGTATCCCATACAACTTATCAAGACGTATTTGTATGATATGTTCAAATGAAGATACAAGAGATATCAGACTCAGGGAACTCAAAGTATTACTACAGAGACGAGGATACCCACCCTCTCTTATCGAGGATGGAATCAATAAATCTTTATCCATCGATAGAAGAGAACTCTTAAAAGTACGGAAGAAAGAAAAACATCAAAATGTGGATATTGCTTATGTCTCAACTCATAACCCCCTCAATCCAGATTTGTTCCAGAGTATAAAGCAAAATGTACCTATTCTAATGTGTGATGAAAAAATGTGCCGAATTATTGATAATGTAAATTTTATCAAGAGTAAACGCCAAAGTAAAAGTTTAAAACAATGTTTAACTAGAGCAAGATTTGACATAAGCAGTACACCAAAAGAATGTAGAGTTACTAAATGTAACAGAGGTAACTGTGGAACATGTCCATATATACTTGAGAATTCAAGTATAAAATTCATTAACAGAAGTGAGAGATTTTATGTGCGCTTTGATATTGACTGTGCCGCTAAATACATCATTTATGTTATTATATGCCAAGGATGTTGTGCTGAATATATAGGACAGACTGAGTGCCTGAGAGACAGGGTCCGTGTTCATAAACAGCAAATAAAATGTCCTGAGACACGCTGTATACCACTGAGTGCTCACTTGGATACATGTGCAAAAGACAAGGACATTAAATTCAAGATCTTTCCATTTTACAAAATGGACACAAATAATAGAATAATGCGACAATTAAAAGAAGACTATTTCATTAAAATGTTAAAACCACAACTTAATGCTTAATAGTAGCATCTTTTATTCTATCAAATTCTTATAAGGGCTGCTTCATTTGTCCCAACCTTTTCTTGCCGGTTTGCCGGCGGCACAGCCCGGTCACGTGATGTTTACGTATGCAAATGAAGTGAACCGGCGTAAACAAACATGGCTGCTGTCGTAATACGCCGTCGCTTCAATTCTTGTATATAGATTTTTGCCCGTGTTTTGCTTAACTTTTATCTCAATTGATGCTAGATGTTATGTTATAAGATAGCTCTTTAATAAAAACTGAGTTATGATCATGATTCTGAAGTTAAACTTTAATTATGGTGTTCATTGGAACATTCGGACAATGACGTTTTTCCATAGACTTCCATGTAGATCTAGTGCTGCCGAAATATATTTTATAAAAGTAATTCTTGTTAGAACATTGTAAAATTTTGCAGATTGAATTGAAATCATCTCAACTTCAGGTTCATAATTTCTATTTTATTGTCTATGTATGCTAGAGAACGTAATCAGATTTAGCGTTGCAAGCTCGGTTTGAAATTATATTTAGGGGTAAAGAATGCACGACATACAACCCCAAAATAAAAAACAGAATGGATTTATCCCCTAATTATAAACTTGTTCCAATTATGAAAAATTAAAAAGAAGTTATGAGGTTGTAGCTGAGATGATTCGTTACGGACGTGCAAAAGATATTAACAGTATCCGACGGAAATTAAATGCATGAAAATTATTGTTGCAACACAATACCTTTGACGCAAAAACGGGGGGGGGGAAACAACAATCATATCTGCAAATTCAGCTAGCATTAATAAGGCTTTACTTACCAATCGTTTTATATGAATAAAATTATCATAATCAAAGAATAACATCTTTACTTTTGCAATGTCATTCGGAAAATGGAGGCGCACAACGACGTTTTAGAAACGGAAACTGGTAAGGGGCATAACTCTTAAAAGTGTTACTAGGAGTGGTCCACTAAAATATTTTAATAACTTTGAGATGTGTTTTAAAATGATTAATTTGTCTTTACTATCAATTATGCTACACTATTCAATTAAATGGCTGTTTTTTCCAATTCGTTACATCAACAATAAATATGTTACTTTTAATACAATAAGTAGACTATAAGGCTTATAAAGGCTATTAGATCTATGACGATTGATAAAGCATTTTCAAATTAATCATGCCAGAATAAACTTTGAAATGCTTAATTGTCATGTTTTTAATTGGACGATACACATAGCTTCAATAAAAATTTGTCATTTATTTGCAGAAAATTTGATTGAATATCTTAGAATTAAAAACGGCAGAAATTTAGTAATTTTATGAATATATCTGATACATTTATTTCCTTTTATTTTTCCATTTATTTATCTATTGAATTTTACATCATTGTAAATAAATTACAACTCAATTATTGAAAGAACTATAAAGTTTGAGGGAATTGTCTCCCTGTCATTAACTCAAAATAAATATAACGATTTTCAAGTTCTCAAGAAGATACAGGTGTATTTTTTTTATTGACATTACAATGTTTGTTGTTTAAAAAAATACCATCATTACATGTCAAAACGGTTTGATTAATTTTTATATAAACAATAATTATGACAATATGCTTATATTTCTTTTGTCTACATGAACGAATAAATAACCTAAAATACAGACAAATATTGCATACATTTCTTCTACGATCGGAATTAACATTGATATTGCCCAATTTCTTTATCTATTTGAAAACTAATATAAGAATAAAGATTTTACGATTATCGGACCAAATTATATATTTTTGGCTGTAGGCATTACAATTTGCCGGTCACCTCAAAGCGGCGCATTCGGCACACGCCGCCGGCAAACCGGCTAGCTTTGCCGGTCAAATGAAGCAGGCGTGCCGCGGCGACCGGCAAACGGCGTACGCCGTTTTGCTTGCCGGTGGTCAAATGAAGCAGCCCTATTGTGTCCATCTTACCGCTTGCCTGATTGTGACGTCATACCATTGTTATGTCAAATCCATTGTGACATCATAACGTCATAACTGTATTTTGTCAGACTCCCTGATGATACCATTGAAACATGTTGGAGTTTTGATTGGCTTCGTGTCATTTTTTATCTTTTCATTATGTAAAACTGTATACCAGTAAACTTTTCCAATTTTATCTATAGGTTTATATATATAGTAAATATATATACATAAAACAACAGAAAATACCTCTGCTTGTATCAATCCTCGTTAGCTCAGTCGATAGAGTCGCTGGTCAGCAACTGAAAGGTCCCTGGTTCGATTCCCACCATCTTTGATTATAATTCTCAAAAATGTAAAATTCTAAATTTTACAAGTCCGTTTATTTGCCAACGTTGAAGTTCTCTTCTCCGGACTAAGTGTAGATTAACAATAAAGTGTTGGTGTATCGGAAAAGTAGAGGTGTATCAGTGGATAACCTACAGTTACAACATAGAAAGGAGAGGTGTATCCGTCAATACACCTACAGTTAGAACATAGGAAACCATAGCAACGAGACCGGAAATGGGGTATAAAAACTGGATCTTCATTTGTTTCAAACACAACCATATTCCGTCGGGAATAAACATGTACTTTTAATTTTATGCATTAGATAACCTGACACGTTCATCTCAAAATTGCAAATATATGATAAAAACTCATTTTCAATGAAAATCGAAAAACAGTCCTACGTGTGCTTGTTCCGTAATGTTTACAAGTTATGAGTCTTGTATACAATGCAAAATATATAAAAAAGTAAAGTTAAAATAAAAATTATTCTAGAATGTCCCTGGGATATTCTAGAATGTCCCGATGAGAAGCGATGTGACAATGAAAGCAGGTTTACCCGAGAAAAGAATTACCTCCAAAATGACACGATTATGACACCTGAGGTTTATATGATAAGAGAGCACACACAATAAATATCTGTTTATATATTTTCAAATAAAGTTTTGTACAATACTATTCCTATGATGAAACGTATTACAGACTTGACAAGTATGAGAGGTCGTCCCGATGACCTCTAGTTTGCAAATAAGGAATTCGAGAATTGATCAATCAAATTCGGGGTCACTAACAGTTCCAAAATCGCACATTCAACGTGTGAATGGAAGAAACTTAAAATAGCTTATGACTTGTTCTCAAAAACATGTACCAACTGATGCATTTTTAAAATAGTTTTTCTTTCTGATAAGGAAATAATCGTTAAGATGATTACATTTTGGTTGTTTGTAATAGCTTTGGTTTTATGATTGAAAATAATTACATTTTTATTCAATATTATCGTCAATCTTAAATCAAAACCATGACTTAAAAAAACTGTTGATCTAAATTTATTTAGTTTGGGGCTCTTTAGTTTTGTGCAATAAGGGTTATTTCACTATGTACTATCCTAATTAGTTCATAGGCTAGGGAAATTAACAGTAGGGTCTAAACTAAGTGAGCATAACTTTGTCTGGGTTGTTAATTTTGTGTAATTGCTGAAGTATATATCACTCGAAGACTGACACTAAAAACAGAGAAAAACGAGATAAGGCAGTTATTCCTAATTGTTTAAAAGTCGATTTTGTCATTAGAAGAAATTAAAATTTTTGTCAATAAGATTGAATCTTAAACACATATCAACATCAAATTCTTAATATTGAGTCCAAAGTACATAATTATATTCAAGGCCATCAATGTTTAACAAAATTAATGAAACTTTAAGTTTTGACACATGGTCATTGAACTTGTGTCTCTGAACCTAAGGACATGCATTTCCCAAATTGCCTCACAAATAATATTATTGAGGACTGTGTGCTTGAAAAAGTTTTTAATTCTTTTTCAGTGGAAACAATACAAACATATAATGTCGTGGACACTCATTATCTGTAGAAGATAATTACCCATAACGTTTTTACCAGACTGAAAATATAACTTTAATGCAGCATGCTTTATGCATCAGTGTTTGTATCAAAGAGGTTAAGGCAGAAAACTGTACCTATATACATAACTGTATTGTCATGTACAACTTAACAACCTATGTAGTTATAGGTCAGTGTCCTACACTTCAGTCATCATAACACTCAGCTGGTATCACGTGACCTCGAGATTACAGGCACAGCACATTCGGAGCACTGTACATCAAGAAGCAATGTTTGTCCCTTTGTTCATTCCGTTCCTGACAATTCTGGCTAATAACTTTGTTGCTTCTGACAACATGACTGGTTACATTCATCAGCTGGAGAAGAAGATATCTGATCTCGAGAGTCACACTCAAGAAATGGAACAAAAGCATGCCGTCGTTCTCGCCAATATTCTCTCCAAGTTGCAGTCTCAGGAGGAGAAGATTCAGGAACACATGGTTTGGTTGTTTTCAGTATTGTAACTGTAGTGATGATAATAGTTTTATGTTTTGTCACTGGACAATTGAAAAATGAAGATGTTCTGGTGTCATTTTATGTTTGAATATTGAGCTTTCATGTCATGTATACAATGTGAGTCATTTCATTGCTACCAATACTTCCTAAACAGAGAGTGCACAGTAACGTAACGTGAAATTTGCAGAAAACCAATCATCGTACGTGTATTTAATTTATGTATTAAATGATAAAGGTTGCATTTGTGATGTGCTTATAGCTTTGTTTATAGGTTCACACTTGATGAAATACTATTGTTGAGTATTTATGATTCATTTTATGATTTCGTTAAATTACTGAAATTGAGTTGAGAGTTTTAATAATGAAAGTATTTGCCAGACTTTGATAAAGTGTTTCTATGCTTTATTTATTAACACTACGTCGTATTCTGCATTCTAATCTTGCTCTTCTACTGCTCCAAAGGGTCACGTCAAGCTCCCTTTCACTGACTTTCACTGAAGCACAACCACAATTCGGTAAGGACAATTGACCATTTTCCAGTTTCGCGAAACGAGTCGATTTAGAGTGACGTCCCTTTGAAAAGTCACGTGACCGCAGGCAAGCCATCAAAGTTTACGATGAGTTGATCGGTATTTTAGTCAACTTGTCATGCTCGCCTAGACCTTAATTTTTTCTCTATAAAACAATTGAAGGTCTCAAACGACTGTAGACGTTTTAGACCTATTTTAAAGAGTCAATAAAGAAGACTAAGGTCTTCAAAAGTAATTCATGACGCACTTTTGTGAACCTTGGGATTAGGCTTCACAACAGGAATAGATCTAATGAAAACTTAAAATGTTGAATTTAATTCTAAATTAAAATAAGATTTTTAAAGTAAGAAATGTTATGGATTAAGCTTAAAAGATAATCATAACGTTATTGAAACACATATGAAGATAAATAAATAATCCCGAACTTATCAAAATTCGACTACATTAAACCAACTTCTCCCACAAACATTGAAAGTTAACAGTCTCTACTGCTTCTCTGCCCGTACTTTTGTCCATATTTTGAAAAAAGGATAAGTAGCAAATGAGATATTTTGTAATAAATTTAATTTTTCATTTGAATCAAAAAGGTACAAGAATCATAAAATAAACTCTTTTGATTTATCAAAGATACACTGCTGATATAAAAGAAATCAGTGATGATATTTGACGGCGTACCAAGCAGTTTCCATTGATTTTTTCTGTTATAACTATTTTATCATTTTATTACTTTTTAAAAAGCCTTTAACGACGTAAAGCTTCAGATAAGAAATATATGAGATGTTTTCATGAATAATCTATATAGGCTTATAAAGTAGTATGTATTCGTGTCCTTCAGTTTGTCAAGAATAAATCACGTGATAAACTGAAGAAACATTGATACAAAGGTTATAAGTAAGGGATATGAATTAAATTTCAATAAAGAAACAAACATAACCTACGGAAAATGCCGCAGAAATCCAACATTGCGGTTGGGTTTATAGCAATGGAAGTAAAAATCAATGAATTATGCATTTTGAAATAAACTTATTCTTACAAATGAAACAGTTTGTTGAGTCAGAAAAAAACACTCGGACAAAATAAACGATATTATCTTTTCAATAGGGTGAATTACACAATGCTGTGACTAGTAAAATGCGACAACTAGACCCTGCGAAAGGCTATGGATAAGTACTCACTATTACATTCATCAGAGTATGTTTATTTTATTGTTCTGACTGTTCAAATTTATTTGGGGTCCTAACACAGCTTTTTCAAGATGCTTTTTGGCCATAATGTAATGAATCGAACTTGAAATAGAAATACATGGAAATACATTTGTTTACGCATATATACTGTATGACGCTAGAAAACAAGAAAAAAAATGTTCTCATCTATAGAGATTTTAAAACGACAATTTAAAAAAAGGCGTATAATTCAAATACCTTGATAAAATATTGCTTTTAAATTCATAACTTAGTTCAGGTTTCTGCATGCTGAAGTCATGGCGTAATTACACTGTTAACGTCGTAATTTTCAATTTTAAACTATCATGCATTTTATATGGAATCGTTTCTTTTGCCCCTGAGTGCTACGTCGTAAATATGTGAATAAACACCGGCATTGAAAAGTTGTCGGGTTTAAGCCGCCTGCATGCCGTGATTCGTGAATATGTCGGACACAATAATGTTTACAATATTTATCGATATCATGGATATGCAATAACTGATATAACAATATTTTCATAGCAATCCGTAATGAATTAATTTGCATAGAGTTATCAAAATTGAACATAAATGTCATGGCTTAGAAGACAGCCTTGAATATACTCCGGATCAAAATTGTTTCTAACATTGATAATCGGGAATCTCAGGGATTAACGGTACATATTAATGATGTTATTAAGTCAAAAGCTACTGATTGTTGCTGAAAAGCACAGGTTCAGTTGAGCGACAAAATAACGGCATAGAATCTTGATTTTGATCGAAAACCGGACGATGTATCACTGCAAAATGCGACAAAATATAATACCTCTGTATATTTTGAACGACAAAAGACAAAAAGATGAGGCGATTTTCGCAAAATAAGCCAAGTATTTAATTTAATCATTTTCTACGATTTATTTCATAGGCCTAAGTATGACATCTATTATGTTGTATACAACGTAAAAATACCAAAAAGACGTATATTTAGAGTTTAAGATTTAAAATATGTAATGGTTCTCTGATCACATCCGATTTTTCTAAATAACTCAGTTACAGAACATTGATACAGTATTCTCCGCTGGTACTTCAACTTAAATATATCTTATACATAAATTTATATACTAATTTCATGACAAGCCAAAAGCCAAAAGCCAAAAGGCCACAATCACTACGCCTATATTTTGCGGGTAAATTTAATAAATCTGGAAGGATTCATATAAACTTTCAAACCTTACTTTTCAAAGAATTATTTACAGGTGAAGGATTGAATCCTAACTGGTAAAATAGTTTTCAAATCAATTTGATTGAAAAATTTTAACAGTTATATCATGAAAATTATTCATGAGACGAAAATCAGACATAAATGAGTTACATAGCATATATATATATCTATAGACTAATACAGACAGCCGTACGATGGCCTTTGACATAAAAAGACAGACAAATATTTAGAATTGCACCACTTAACAATCATTATTTATTATTGTCTAATTTCTTTCAAATCAAAGGCTTTCCCATACAATTTTACAACACCAAAATGCAAGCTACTGCACTAAGTCCCATTGACGCCAAGCGTGACGTTGCCCGCGGTCAAGGGCAGATAACTCTAAACGTCAAAACTGGAAAATGGTCAATTGGGATCAATCCATATCTAAGCAGGTCTGTGGTTGGAAGAAGAAAAAACATGAAAGGTACAAGGTCAGAAGAGGTTAACTTGACGTGACCCATGAAGAGCAGTTATCAGATCAGATACCTTTAGAAAATTCAATGTAAGGTTTGATCTGATGGTTTGATCATTAAGAAGGTGTTGCTTCGTATTTCTCTTAAACTAAGATGGATTTCAAAATTAAATGTCTTCTTTGTTGATATCCTTAACTTATGTTACAGAATGATCATCACAACAGCACACAGTCAACAACTGGTAGGTATCAGTCATTGATATCATCTGATCTTCAAAATGCCTAAGATAATGGCTATCTGGCCCATTTAAGATCAACAACTGAGGAAATAGACCAAGATTTTCAATCTTGAAGCATAAATATCTGACCTGACAATGAGTAGAAGAATGTTGTTATATTCATAGCCTTTGACAGAGCATTGTATGATAAGTCCTTTCCCCCTGCATATTCATATGGAGAACTGTTACATTGTTAGAAATGTTTTTGAAAACATCAAAAGCCAAATCAGTCTTAAACCAAATTTGTTAAACATCAATTTTTACCAATGAATTTAGAATAAGAAAGGTCCCCAGTCACATCAGCGAAATATATCAAATAATTTTACATAATAATCACAATTTAATCAATATAAACATAGTGTTTAAGATTAAAATATCAAGCTAGTACAAGTACAAATACAATAACAAATGAGTCAGATTAAGAAACTAGCTAAGTATATTAAGCATTCCTTGATAAAGTATAATGTATAATGTTTTGTACTTATGAATAAATGTGATGTTTACCTTATGTAAAAAGGCAAATGATTTCAATCATCCGCGATTAACTCATAAATAGATCATTAAGCTGTAACCACCATCCAGCACTGTCAGTTATCCACTTTTGTTCTTGCAAGTTCTTATACAGGAAACCATATTGTTACTTTGTTAAGAATCCAACTGAATCTGTAATTCTGTAAAAACTAAATTTAAAGATATTATCTAGCGAAAAGGAAAGGCATTTAAGAAAAAGGGCAAGCTGAACAGATAAAGAGTAGGATGCATTCTGAAAAGGGCAGGGCACTGCACCTTGCTTCATATACCTCGTGGAATCACAAACTAGAGTAGTTCAATTCGTCTAATTGGTCAAACTTCAGTATATGTCCCCTCCCTACCCTACTTTATTAATCCACTCCGCTGCCATGTTGATGTTATTTTTGTTGAATACTTCTAAATTCCTTAACCAAATCAGTCTTAGTTGCATCTTTATCACACCCAAACACATATATGTGCAACAATATATATGACATTCATGAAGAGAGCGTTGATATTGCTATACTGATTTTCCAGAGAGCCATCATGTGGCATTTGAAGCAAGAATAACCTCGAGCGAAGACAAAGGGTCAACTCTGATCAAATTCAACAGTGTACGTGTCAACGTTGGAGGTGGATATGATGCAGACAGAGGAACATTCACAGCACCTGTAACAGGCATCTATCACTTCTGGCTCACCGTGTATGTCTCCCACAACCATTCAACCATATTGAATTCATAAATACAGTCCAAATCGACGTTGTTAAGCTTATTGTAGGAAATGCCACTGTTGGACCTTCTTATAGTGGTTATGTGGCGCCTGCGCATGTGCAGCATGGACATCATCATCTGGACATCAGAGAGATCCAGGGACTGCATGTTGTACCTCTGACAGCTGGGGACACTGCTTATGTGAAGCTAATGTCCTCAGCAACAGTCAAACCTGGGTCATCGTTTGGTGGGATGTTGATTGGTTGATTAATAGAGAGTATGTGAAAAATTTGTTTACGTTTGTTGTAACCTCAATAAATAAGTCTCCCTGGACATAATGATAACGTTGCTTTTTGCTTTGCCTGATTGAGATAGAGCAAAGGATGTATCCAAATATGAGTCAAAAGATCTGATAAGAACTGACAATAACATGCACTTTGTCATGTGTTATGTTGTTATCGAAATATCGTTTGACCACAACCTGGCGTTATCTTCAATAGAGGTGAATTATGGGATAGGACATAATTGTACAGTATACTTGAGAATTGTCTTTTCAGAAGTTCAATGGTAAGGTTTAAAGCATGAATCCATCAATAATTTTACTATTAGATAAAGTTTTTGATACCCTGAAATATGTGTCTACAAGATGAACAAAAAGTGTTTAAATGTCAAAGGAGAGCTTTCATGTTTGGTAAAAAATGCTCTTAATGAATGTTACCCTACCTATGTTAAAAATCTGTTTTCTTAACTACATTGACACTATCAGTTTTTTCTCTGTCTTATTCTTACATGTCATAGTGCACAGGGACGTGTATCACGGGGGGGGAAATAATGATATTAAAAATGAAAAAGGTTATCTCTTCTATATAAATACTAAAGGAATGTATGCATTCAGATCACTCGTCTTGTTGCGGGACGAAATCGACTTGGAAATTCAATATAGAATAATGTAAAAACATACTCAAATAAAGCCTGGAATCAAAATCGGCTCACTTTGGACCGAGCTTCACTGTTTAGAAATAAAAAATAAGCTTTCTTGAGAGTACGCCAAAATCCTGCCCTCAAAAACATTGCTTTCAAGCTGATAAAATAATGTAAACACTTGAAAACGTACAATGCACGACAAATACAACTTTATCGAAATCCCTATGCCTTTCATAGTATTTATATAGAAGAGATAACCATTTTCATTTTTAATATCATTATTATCATTATTTAAGGCGATACTAGTCCCTGTGTCATAGTGTAAAGTGAAACTACTTCCACTTGGTCAGTGTCTACTTGTGCCTGTATGAATTCATGATCCGAATTTATAACCATTAGTAAAAATAATATTGTAAATGGAGAAGATATACAATGCCAATCATTATGGAACAACGATAATATTTTGATTGATAAACAGCCGTTTCTGTACTATGATTGGTATAAAAAAGAAGAATTATTTTCCAAAACTTGTTCAATCAAGACCACCTTTTTAACTTATGAATCCGTGAAAAGAGCCGTAATGACATATGTTCGATCATTAAACATAAAACAATTTGAAAAGAAATTATCAAAACCAATATACCCTTTTAATATGTCAAAGGTAGATACCATCATTGGGAGTAAAAGTTTATATGCCTCTCTTGTTAATTCGAAATTTGTTCGCCTTGCGAGTTTTTCTAAATGGGAGAAAATTCTACAAACGGATTTTGATGAAAAAGATTGGAAAATTTACAACATTGTTGCTCATAAATGTTCAAAAAGCACAGATCTAAAATGGTTGCAATACAGAATTATTCATAGTATACTCCCAACAAGACATTTTCGTTATAGAATTGGATATATATCATCGCCGTAAAGGCAAACTACTTCCACTTGGTCAGTTTCTACTTGTGCCTGTATGAATTCATGATTTATTATCACACAATAATAATTGAAATGACTTTGAAAATTGGCTTTATCTAAAGCTGAAACAGAATGTGGCTTAAGTTATAAAAAAATCGTAAAGATGAAATGAAAATCATTAATGAGACTAAAAGTTAAAACAAGTGTTTATCTACATGTAACCAAACACATGGTGAAATCAAGTTATGAACAGGTTGGAATTAATGATATGAAATATAACCTCGAAAACTGATTGATTAATTGGTTAAAATGTACTTTACATGAAAGAATAAGAAAGCAATATATACCACATATATATCTTAAGAAAAGTAACTCTGAAATTTTTTTAAAACTTATATCTGATGATAATACCCAAACTATTTTGAATATTTCCAAATTTTGTAAACAAGTTTCCAATAAGAAAAAAAGAAAGAAAACAAATGATGTAAGAGTGTTTACGAAAGTGTACGAAATCTTTATGGTATTGCTTCTCGTATTAAAAACAGAAGAAAATAAAAAAGAATTAAATGGGGGATAACCAACGTTTATCTTTATCAGTCAGGGGTCAACATTTTTGTTGTTCAGAGGTTCGTTAAAATGATTGCTGTGAGTTATAAAATATGTACCAGGTATGAGTCTCCGCTGTGTCATGACTTCCAATACTGCCCAGTGTAACCCAATAATTTCAAACGTCAAATTTTCCCACCTGTCTGCGGTTCAATCCATCAATTTAAATTTGCATCAAAGCGTGGATGGATAGAGTCTAACACGTCATACTGAATCGTCTTGAGTTATGCAATCGGTAACAACTCTTGAGAGCTTTACAATTGCAGTTTCATCTCTTTATTGCATGCCAATCTCGATGTTCTTACCTCGAACGAACTTTGCCTGGTGTCAATGTTTTGATACCAATACCTGTCAATTGTGTAGTCGAGCATCCCTGAATACACCTGTCTATGGTTTACTGAAACATGAGAACATAGCGACATGCATACTTTTGATGTGTACTATCCATGGCGACAGAGGCAACGTTTGCGGCTGGCTATCGTAACACATGAACCAGCAGCAAGGTCATGTGATTTTGACTTTTTTTTCAATTTTCACAAGAAAGCATGGAATTTCTTCAATTAATAGTTTTAAGCATAAAAGTTTGGGTTTTACAGTGTAATGACAAATTCAACTGACAGTATCAATATTATATAGTTTTGGATATTGACTTGTATATGAACCTGTGGCCAAGAATACAATAAACTTAATTGAATTGAATTTACTGGTAACCAGCCTTGTAAATACACTGATAAAAAGTTATGTTTAGTTTTCACTTAGGCACTCAGTAAACGAGCTCAAATAATATGTCTTAAAAGCGGTTCCACTTTAGCTCTGTTATAAGAATAAAAGTCTGATGATAAAGACAGTGGTCTGACACGTTGTTGCTTTCACATGACCTGACACGAGAATACAGTCACAGTGTTTGTGGACCATTATACATTTAGAGGCAATGGCATCTGCTTTGTTTATACTGTTCTTGTCCATTCTGCTTCTTGCCTTTGTTGCTGCTGACAACACGACAGATTATATTCATCGTCTGGAACAGAAGATCTCAGATCTGGAGAGTCACACGCTGGCATCAGAACAGAAGCAGGCCGCTGTTCTAGCCAGTATTCTCTCCAAGTTGCAGTCTCAGGAGGAGAAGATTCAGGATAACACGGTAATATTAGTATTTGAACAATCGTATTAGCATCCATCTTAGTATCTTTGTTTAAATGAACAAATCATAACATTTATACTATTAGACAGCTTGAAGTGAAAGCTTTATAGTGTCATTTTACTAAACCCTTGAATACAATAAATTATAGCAATGGATTTGTTTGAATATTCCATATTCTTTAATCATTTACTTCAGCAATAGCTAAGGAATATAGCCGTGTCAGTGCATTATTTACACATTTACTTAGTAGAAAAGTATGGAATAAAAACAAGTATTAAACCAGTTTTAAAGCAAATGTAAATATGTATTTTTCAGGGTGTTAAAAATGGAATCGAAAATACATATGGCTCTGTCATGTTGAATCTAACAAACGTATTCAAAAGACAACGATTGCTTTTTTCATATTTGAAATGGGTTTTTTTCAGGACGATCTACAAAACCTTACAACAAAGGCAGAACCTACAATTTCATCAAATGGTAGGTATGGCTTAGGACAGTAATTGTTGGTTATGCACTATGTAACATTAAATTAAGACTCTTAAATATAACCAATAATATAATGTTAGTTGTAAATATAATCTATATTAACCTTTCATGTTGAACAGAGTGGTGGGTTAAATGTGTGGTTGAGTATTGTACTGTTTTAATTACCTTATAGGTTTTGTTGAATTAAGCAAATTGAAAGATATCACATCGGTGGTTGCAATTAACACATCTATTTCAGGCTCTCTAAACGGATCCCAGATCCTTTCTTACTGGCTTGAATCCGCATTCACAACATATAATCAGAAAAAAGCTATTAAGTAATCAACAGCTTGTCCTTCAATGGTCAATGTTGCAAGCAAAGGAATGAAATTCATACATTGATTTCTAGGAATGCGGCACGTGGCATTTGAAGCCAGAACAAATGCAGACACAAGGTCTTCACTAATCAAATTCAACAAAGTGTCATTCAACATTGGAGGTGGATATGATGCACACAGAGGAACGTTCACGGCACCCACAGCAGGGATCTATCAATTCTGGTTCACAGTGTATGTATCCGAGAACCATGCAGCTCAACCAAATCAAGATCTTTTGAAAGTCGATGTTGTGAAGCTTATTGCAGGAAAAGACCGGTTGACTCCATCATATGGTGGTTATGTGGCGCCTGTAGAGACGATTTCAGGCAATCATCATCTGGACGTTAGAGTGATCCAGGGTCTGCATGTTGTGCCTCTGAAAGTCTGGGAAACGGTCTATGTCAAGCTGTTATCTTCAGTAACAGTTAAGGCTGGATCGTCGTTTGGTGGAGTACTGATTGGTTGAATAACGCGAACGATCTTCACGATTCTCTTCAATAAAATATGTTGTCCAATCAGTTACTTAGTGTATATTTTGTTTTAACATTAAAACGATTTTATTAACATTCACAGTCAACCCCTTTAAAGAAATACAGTTCAATCTCAAAATTAAAAGGAAGTGTTTCAAATAACGTTACAAATTTGTTACATCAAATTCACGGTTCTAAAACGAGTTTTTCAGTTAAATGAGTTTAAGCGGCCTGATAACATTGCAAATCTCAAATGAAACAAGTTTTATTCAACACTTGCACTGAGTACTTGATTTTCTTCTATGACTACGAATCAGCAATAAGATCCTCTTAGCAAAATTTGGAATATTAAATCAAATGTTTTACAAATATAAAAGTATATGCTTTTTTAACATAAACAGAAGGGTTTAGAAGTAAACGAACAAGATGTTTCAGAATGCATGCATTTATCCAAATATGTATTTCTTATTTAAAACTACATGAACGAAATGTTTCCATGTTTAAAAGATAATCATCGTCAATAGTGCATAATTTAAACAAGTTAAATAGTAATGATAAAATTGCCTCAAATGATACCTAATGATAAAATGATTTTCATATTATTCTCGCCAACTGATTAATGAAAACAGCCTTTCCTATGCCATTAAAATGCCAAAACAACATGTATTTAGTAAGTTCACTTGATATGTATACTTACGTCCTTATGTATTTCATTCTTTATCCTGAAATGTAATTCCAAAGTCAGAGATGTTACAGTCCTCACTTATCACCAGTCTAGTCATAATTTTCTCGTTTGTAATATTTTGTTTCTTATTATTCAAGCATGTACATGTGTATAGCACTTAAATTACACACATAATTAAAAATAGAAATATAGTATATATATATAGACATAACATCTATTCATAGTCAATGTTGGTTCGAAAACTGTGTTTTCTAAGTTTTGATATCAATTAATATTGGTCTTATTTATTGCAAATGAATCGTATCAGTAAAATGTTTAACTGTAAGAATTAATTTTCATTAATAAATTTGTTAAATGTAAACTCTGCAAATATAGCTTTGAGGAAGTTGAATAAGCTGATATTCTGATCTGAAACATTTGAAGAAGATCATAAACCACATACAGAGCATGATTATTTTTAGTAAATTTGTAAATTTAGTAAATTTGTAAATTTAGTAAATTTGTAAATTTAGTAAATTTGTAAATTAAATATAACTGTCAGTATTGAAGAACAAATCAAGAATCATTAATAAAATATGTGTGCATTTCATCATTTTTTGTGTTTCCAATGTCATTTAAAACAAAGTTTTGCATAACTGGATCTTTTGCAACATTAACATGTAACTGGCTTTAAATCAGTTTTCCATAACATTTCAATCAAGAAAGCTAATCAACAAGTTGTTATACAGCATTAATATTAAACATTGGCATATTTGACAAATATGGTCAATGAAATATGCATATATGTTTAAACCAATGCATAGACATGTGTTCCTAAACACCAAATCATGACAAATTTATAACAAGCACGTTTCAATAGCATTTCCACTTAATGTACGTTTTTGCAATGTTACTCTGATAAAATGCCTCGTTTATGTGGAGAAGACAAAGAAGGAAACGATAACGCTTTTGCCACAGATAATTTTAATGAACTTGAGCTTTCCAATAGATTGTATTTGAAATGATAGATAAAGTGAAACATTACAACAATAAAATAGTGTAACCTGTATGTTACAGCAATCATGCACATGGCATTTAAAGCTAGAACGAAATCTGATGCAAGAACGACATTGATCAAATTAAAGTGCTGCTATACGATGGAGATGGATATGATGGAAACAGAGGCATGTTCTTTCAACCCTCAAATAGGAACCTATCAGGTCTGGTTCAGTGTGTATGTTTCTGAGCTGCATTTGACATCCACCCAAAGTCAAATGGCCCATGACTCTGTGAAGCATTGACATCCACCATAAGTCAAATGGCCCATGACTCTGTGAAGCATTGACATCCACCATAAGTCAAATGGCCCATGACTCTGAAGCTTTTTGATGGAAACTAAACATGCCTTATTCCTATGGAGGTTACCTTGCGCCTGTACATGCACAGGACGTTATGTTTCATCTAGACCTCAGAGAGGTGCAGGGACTGCATGTTGTGCCACTGACAGCCGGGGATGTTGTCAATGTATGGCTACAGTCAGTAGGTGTAGTAAGTTAGAAATATACCCATACTTCCCGAGGTGTATCGCTCAATAACCTCCTGTTTGAATCGTTGGTCTCCGAGGCGTAGCGTAGCAGAGCCGAGGAACCACGATTCAAACAGGAGGTTATTGAGCAATACACCGAAGTGTGGGTATATCTGACTTATACCCCACTCCGGTCGAGTCATATTTGACAAAAAAGAGCATTCTATCAATATTTTAGTATACAGCTCTTGACCTAACTAGATCAATAGAATATTAATAATACTCTTCTAAATGCAGGTTAAAACCATAAACTTCATTTCATTAAAATTGGTACATACTAGTAATTATATATATAGGTTTATATATATAGTAAATATATATACATAAAACAACAGGAAATACCTCTGCTTGTATCAATCCTCGTTAGCTCAGTCGATAGAGTCTCTGGTCAACAACATAAAGGTCCCTGGTTCGATTAGCACCATCTTTGATTATAATTCTCAAAAATGTAATATTCTAAATTTTACAAGTCCGTTTATTTGCCAACATTGAAGTTCTCTTCTCCTGACTAAGTGTACATTAACAATAAAGTGTTGGTGTATCGGAAAAGTAGAGGTGTATCAGTGGATAACCTACAGTTACAACATAGAAAGGAGAGGTGTATCCGTCAATACACCTACAGTTCGAACATAGGAAACCATAGCAACGAGACCGGAAATGGGGTATAAAAACTGGATCTTCATTTGTTTCAAACACAACCATATACCGTCAGGAATAAACATGTACTTTTAATTTTATGCATTAGATAACCTGACACGTTCATCTCAAAATTGCAAATATATGATAAAAACTCATTTTCAATTAAAATCGAAAAACAGTCCTACATGTGCTTGTTCCGTAATGTTTACAAGTTATGAGTCTTGTATAAAATGTAAAATATATAAAAAAGTAAAGTTAAAATAAAAATTATTCTAGAATGTCCCTGGGATATTCTAGAATGTTCCTGGGATATTCTAGAATGTTCCTGGGATATTCTAGAATGTCCCGGTGAGAAGCGATGTGACAATGAAAGCAGGTTTACCCGAGAAAATGACACAATTATGACACCTGAAGTTTATATGATAAGAGAGCACACACAATAAATATCTGTTTATATATTTTCAAATAAAGTTTTGTACAATACTATTCCTATGATGCAACTTATTAAAGACTTGACAAGTATGAGAGGTCGTCCCGATGACCTCTAGTTTGCAAATAAGGAATTCGGGAATTGATCAATCAAATTCGGGGTCACTAACAGTTCCAAAATCGCACATTCAACGTGTGAATGGAAGAAACTTAAAATAGCTTATGACTTGTTCTCAAAAACATGTACCAACTGATGCATTTTTAAAATAGTTTTTCTTTCTGATAAGGAAATAATCGTTAAGATGATTACATTTTGGTTGTTTGTAATAGCTTTGGTTTTATGATTGAAAATAATTACACTTTTATTCAATATTATCGGTCAATCTTAAATCAAAAGCATGACATAAAAAAACTGTTGATCTAAATTTATTTAGTTTGGGGCTCTTTAGTTTTGTGCAATAACAACAATTTTGGAAAATACACATTTCTTGCATTTAAACTGCGGAATAAGTTTCTATCACCATAATAATTGCATTTGACTAGGATTATTTCCTTCAGCAACTTATATTATTTACTGCCTCATGTCTTCCAGGCGCTCCATGATGTGCTGTACTTCTGTTGTATTCATTGCATTGTATAATGGGCCTGTGGCCCCTTTACCGAATAAACCAAACTCATAAGGGATATTTCACTATGTACTATCCTATTAGTTCATAGGCTAGGGAAATTAACCGTAGGGTCTAAACTAAATAAGCATAACTTTGTCTGGGTTGTTAATTTTGTGTACTTGCTGAAGTATATATCACTCGAAGACTGACACTAAAAACAGAGAAAAACGAGATAAGGCAGTTATTCCTAATTGTTTAAAAGTCGATTTTGTCATTGGAAGAAATTAAAATTTTTGTCAATAAGATTGAATCTTAAACACATATCAACATCAAATTCTTAATATTGAGTCCAAAGTACATAATTATATTCAAGGCCATCAATGTTAAACAAAGTTAATGAAACTTTAAGTTTTGACACATGGTCATTGAACTTGTGTCTCTGAACCTAAGGACATGCATTTCCCAAATTGCCTCACAAATAATATTATTGAGGACTGTGTGCTTGAAAAAGTTTTTAATTCTTTTTCAGTGGAAACAATACAAACATATAATGTCGTGGACACTCATTATCTGTAGAAGATAATTACCCATAACGTTTTTACCAGACTGAAAATATAACTTTAATTCAGCATGTTTTATGCATCAGAGTTTGTATCAAAGAGGTTAAAGCAGAAAACTGTACCTATATACATAACTGTATTGTCATGTACAACTTAACAACCTATGTAGTTATAGGTCAGTGTCCTACACTTCAGTCATCATAACACTCAGCTGGTATCACGTGACCTCGAGATTACAGGCACAGCACATTCGGAGCACTGTACATCAAGAAGCAATGTTTGTCCCTTTGTTCATTCCGTTCCTGACAATTCTGGCTAATAACTTTGTTGCTTCTGACAACATGACTGGTTACATTCATCAGCTGGAGAAGAAGATATCTGATCTCGAGAGTCACACTCAAGAAATGGAACAAAAGCATGCCGTCGTTCTCGCCAATATTCTCTCCAAGTTGCAGTCTCAGGAGGAGAAGATTCAGGAACTCATGGTTTGGTTGTTTTCAGTATTGTGTAACTGTAGTGATGATAACAGTTTTATGTTTTGTCATTCGACAATTGAAAAATGAAGATGTTCTGGTGTCATTTTATGTTTGAATATTGAGCTTTCATGTCATGTATACAATGTGAGTCATTTCATTGCTACCAATACTCCCTAAACAGAGAGTTCACAGTAACGTAACGTGAAATTTGCAGAAAACCAATCAATGTATGTGTATTTAATTTATGTATTTAATGATAAAGGTTGCATTTGTGATGTGCTTATAGTTTCACACTTGAAATACTATTGTTGAGTATTTATGATTCATTTTATGATTTTGATAAAATACGTGCCCTATATAATGAAAGTATTTGCCAGACTTTGATAAATGTTTCTATGCTTTATTTATTAACACTACGTCGTATTCTGCATTCTAATCTTGCTCTTCTACTGCTCCAAAGGGTCACGTCAAGCTCCCTTTCACTGACTTTCACTGAAGCAGAACCACAAGTCGGTAAGGACAATTGACCATTTTCCAGTTTCGCGAAACGAGTCGATTTAGAGTGACGTCCCTTTGAAAAGTCACGTGACCGCGGGCAAGCCGTCAAAGTTTACGATGAGTTGATCGGTATTTTAGTCAACTTGTCATGCTCGCCTAGACCTTAATTTTTTCTCTATAAAACAATTGAAGGTCTCAAACGACTGTACACGTTTTAGACCTATTTTAAAGAGTCAATAAAAAAGACTAAGGTCTTCAAAAGTAATTCATGACGCACTTTTGTGAACCTTGGGATTAGGCTTCACAACAGGAATAGATCTAATGAAAACTTAAAATGTTGAATTTAATTCTAAATTAAAATAAGATTTTTAAAGTAAGAATTGTTATGGATTAAACTCTAAAGATAATCATAACGTTATTGAAACACGTATGAAGATAAATAAATAATCCCGAACTTATCAAAATTCGACTACATTAAACCAACTTCTCCCACAAACATTGAATGTTAACAGTCTCTACTGCTTCTCTGCCCGTACGTTTGTCCATATTTTGAAAAAAGGATAAGTAGCAAATGAGATATTTTGTAATAAATTTAATTTTTCATTTGAATCAAAAAGGTACAAGAATCATAAATTAAACTCTTTTGATTTATCAAAGATACACTGCTGATATAAAAGAAATCAGTGATGATATTTGACGGCGTACCAAGCAGTTTCCATTGATTTTTTCTGTTATAACTATTTTATCATTTTATTACTTTTTAAAAAGCCTTTAACGACGTAAAGCTTCAGATAAGAAATATATGAGATGTTTTCATGAATAATCTATATAGGCTTATAAAGTAGTATGTATTCGTGTCCTTCAGTTTGTCAAGAATAAATCACGTGATAAACTGAAGAAACATTGATACAAAGGTTATAAGTAAGGGATATGAATTAAATTTCAATAAAGAAACAAACATAACCTACGGAAAATGCCGCAGAAATCCAACATTGCGGTTGGGTTTATAGCAATGGAAGTAAAAATCAATGAATTATGCATTTTGAAATAAACTTAAAATTTAGATAATTTACACAATTCTTACAGATGAAACAGCTTGTTGAGTCAGAAAAAAACACTCGGACAAAATAAATAGAGACTATTTCATTGTTTTTGCCGAATATCATTTCTATCTCATCGAGTGGAGTGAGAAAGTGATATTTTCACGAGTGGCGCAACCACGAGTGAAAATGACACTTTCTCACTTCACGATAGAGTGAGGGAAGCGCTATGTCGGTGTGTCAGATCTCTCGCTTCGTAAATTTATTTGGCGATAAAATGAACAAATATTAACTACAACAACAAGATATGAACTTCTGGTTGTTTTTCGATATCGAAGGATACATTGTCACTGCAAATATTAACAATAACATACCGAAAACATCGTAAAGAGTCGTTTTTCTTCAATCCTAAACAACACCGTGACGCGAGGCGTGCGTTCGATTTCCTCAAAGGGAGATAATCGTGTTTCAAGGGGAGGTAATAGGTTCTGTCCTACTTTTCTCACCGCAATGAAAATATGGATTATATTTTCACTGCAGTGAAAATATGACTTTCTACTGCGTTTCTTAAAATATGGATTATATTTTCACTATATAACCCTATATTTCATTGCTAATTATATAATAAACGATATTATCTTTTCAAGAGGGTGAATTACACAATGCTGTGACTAGTAAAATGCGACAACTAGACCCTGCGAAAGGCTATGGATAAGTACTCACTATTACATTCATCAGAGTATGTTTATTTTATTGTTCTGACTGTTCAAATTTATTTGGGGTCCTAACACAGATATTTCAAGATGCTTTTTGGCCATAATGTAATGAATCGAACTTGAAATAGAAATACATGGAAATACATTTGTTTACGCATATATACTGTATGACGCTAGAAAACAAGAAAAAAAATGTTCTCATCTATAGAGATTTTAAAACGACAATTTTAAAAAAGGCGTATTATTCAAATACCTTGATAAAATATTGCTTTTAAATTCATAACTTAGTGCATAACTATCATGCATTTTATATGGAATCGTTTCTTTTGCCCCTGAGTGCTACACCGTAAATATGTGAATAAACACCGACATTGAAAAGTCGTCGGGTTTAAGCCGCCTGCATGCCGTGATTCGTGAATATGTCGGACACAATAATGTTTACAATATTTATCGATATCATGGATATGCAATAACTGATAAAACAATATTTTCATAGCAATCCGTAATGAATTATTTTGCATAGAGTTATCAAAATTGAACATAAATGTCATGGCTTAGAAGACAGCCTTGAATATACTCCGGATCAAAATTGTTTCTAAGATTGATAATCGGGAATCTCAGGGATTAACGGTACATATTAATGATGTTATAAAGTCAATAGCTACTGATTGTTGCCGAAAAGCACAGGTTCAGTTGAGCGACAAAATAACGGCATAGAATCTTGATTTTGATCGAATACCGGACGATGTATCACTGCAAAATGCGACAAAATATAATACCTCTGTATATTTTGAACGACAAAAGACAAAAAGATGAGGCGATTTTCGCGAAATAAGCCAAGTATTTAATTTAATCATTTTCTACGATTTATTTCATAGGCCTAAGTATGACATCTGTTATGTTGTATACAACGTAAAAATACCAAAAAGACGTATATTTAGAGTTTAAGATATAAAATATGTAATGGTTCTCTGATCACATCCGATTTTTCTAAATAACTCAGTTACAGAACATTGATACAGTATTCTCCGCTGGTACTTCAACTTAAATATATCTTATACATAAATTTATATACTAATTTAATGACAAGCCAAAAGCCAAAAGCCAAAAGGCCACAATCACTACGCCTATATTTTGCGGGTAAATTTAATAAATCTGGAAGGATTCATATAAACTTTCAAACCTTACTTTTCAAAGAATTATTTACAGGTGAAGGATTGAATCCTAAATGGTAAAATAGTTTTCAAATCAATTTGATTGAAAAAGTTTAACAGTTATATCATGAAAACTATTCATGCGACGAAAATCAGACATAAATGAGTTACATAGCATATATATATATCTATAGACTAATACAGACAGCCGTACGATGGCCTTTGACATAAAAAGACAGACAAATATTTAGAATTGCACCACTTAACAATCATTATTTATTATTGTCTAATTTCTTTCAAATCAAAGGCTTTCCCATACAATTTTACAACACCAAAATGCAAGCTACTGCACTAAGTCCCATTGACGCCAAGCGTGACGTTGCCCGCGGTCAAGGGCAGATAACTCTAAACGTCAAAACTGGAAAATGGTCAATTGGGATCAATCCATATCTAAGCAGGTCTGTGGTTGGAAGAAGAAAAAACATGAAAGGTACAAGGTCAGAAGAGGTTAACTTGACGTGACCCATGAAGAGCAGTTATCAGATCAGATACCTTTAGAAAATTCAATGTAAGGTTTGATCTGATGGTTTGATCATTAAGAAGGTGTTGCTTCGTATTTCTCTTAAACTAAGATGGATTTCAAAATTAAATGTCTTCTTTGTTTATATCCTTAACTTATGTTACAGAATGATCATCACAACAGCACACAGTCAACAACTGGTAGGTATCAGTCATTGATATCATCTGATCTTCAAAATGCCTAAGATAATGGCTATCTGGCCCATTTAAGATCAACAACTGAGTAAATAGACCAAGATTTTCAATCTTGAAGCATAAATATCTGACCTGACAATGAGTAGAAGAATGTTGTTATATTCATAGGCTTTGACAGAGCATTGTATGATAAGTCCTTTCCCCCTGCATATTCATATGGAGAACTGTTACATTGTTAGAAATGTTTTTGAAAACATCAAAAGCCAAATCAGTCTTAAACCAAATTTGTTAAACATCAATTTTTATCAATGAATTTAGAATAAGAAAGGTCCCCAGTCACATCAGCGAAATATATCAAATAATTTTACATAATAATCACAATTTAATCAATATAAACATAGTGTTTAAGATTAAAATATCAAGCTAGTACAAGTACAAATACAACTAGGACTGCCGCGGCAGTACTTAGGTCTTCAAGATTCCTGTTTGACCTTCACATACTGTTTGACCTTCACATGCATGTTTGACCTTCACATGAATGTTTGTTAAAGAGGGTTCAAACAAACCCAGCAAAACACCACTTTTTAAAATGCAAAGTTTGACCTTTGCTCCTGACCGGAAATGACTGTTCGCGAGCGATTTTATTCCTTTATCTGAACGACCGTGCTAATGTCTAACTCTCATGCAAAAATCATTAAGTTCTATGTCTGGTTTTTGAGTTATCTGCCCTTGAAGTTGGCGATTTTGCGATTTTGGTCAACTTTGAAAGGTCACAGTACAAAAAGTATTAAGGATAGGTCTTTTAAAATTAGGAATTCAAGAGTACAATACCTCAGCTACATTCAGTATGAATTTCAGCTCTCTAGTGCAAGTATCTTCAGAGAAGAAGATTGTCAAAGACGGGTGGGGTCGAAAACGGTGAAAATTGCACTAAAAGCAAGATGGCGGCCGAATCACGTGACCTACGAATTTTTCCTGATTTCCTTTTTTTCATTATTTTTCATTGCGCTTCTTTTAAAAAAAAATTCAAGCCTCTAAGTGCATTTTGAAAAAAAAATCAATGTTAAATTTTCGACTTTGGATTCGAACTGGACCTTTAATGTACGAGCCGATTTTGCCCAAAAGCTTAGTTTATCGATTCCAGGGTAAGGGGTACCTGCATGTCAAGTTTGGGCAAATTTGAACAAGCGGTTTGAGCTGTAGATCCGTCACAAAAATTGTACAAATAATAATAATAAGAACTTGAAGAAATCGGATAAAAACAATAGGTCTTCACGACTTTGTCTTGAAGACCTAATAAGAACTTGAAGAAATCGGATAAAAACAATAGGTCTTCACGACTTTGTCTTGAAGACCTAACTAGGACTGCCGCGGCAGTACTTAGGTCTTCAAGATTCCTGTTTGTCGTTCACACAGTGTTTGACCTTCACATGACTTTTTGTCTAAAAGGTAAACAGTAACTAATACAGTATCAAAATGACCATATTTCACTTGATATTAAATGTTAAAGCTTTTAACGTAAATTCATAATGGCTGCAAACATGAATTATCTGAGGTTGTACAGTCTTGTCGCTGCCTGATGATAGAAAAACCATTTCCTAGTGTTTTACTGCAAATGAACTACAATTTTTCAATCATTGTTATACCAGAATCATTCAAAACGATAGTAATATCGACCACATTTAAATGCTCCAAATTCAATGTTAATGTTTAATCTAATTTTAATGAGATTTATCAACGATAGTATGTTCATTTGGCTTTCATTTGATATATAGATCAAGTATTTATCATGTGTCGTTGATCAACAAGGATTTTTCAAACATAACCACTAAAACACCTGTTTTCAAAAATGCAAACTTTGACCCTTCCTCGTGACCGGAAGTGACTGTTCTCGAGCGATTTTATTCTTTTATCTTAAAGACCTTGCCAATGTCTAACTCTCATGCAAAAATCATATTATTCTTTGGTCTGGTTTTTGAATTATCTGCCCTTGAAGTTCGCGATTTTGAGATTTTGGTCAACTTTGACCGGTCACAGCACAAAAAGTATTAAGGGTAGGTCTTTAAAAAGAAAATATTTAATTCTACAATGCTTCAGCTACATTCAGTATGAATTGCAGATCTCTAGTGCAAGAATCTTCAGAGGAGAAGATTGTCAAAGGCGGGTGGGGTCGGAAACTGTGAAAATTGTACTAAAAGCAAGATGGCGGCCGAACCACGTGACCTACAAATTTGCCATGATTTACTTTTTTTCATTATTTTTCATTGCGCTTCTTTTTAAAAAAAATAAGTCTCTAAGTGCATTTTGAAAAAAAGATCAATGTTAAATTTTCGATTTTGGATTCGAACTGAGCCTTTAATGTATGAGTCGATTTTGCCCAAAAGCTTATTATGTCTATTCCTCAGTAGGAGCTATGAGCATGCCAAGTTTGGACGAATATGGAGCAGCCGTTTGGGCTGCAGCTCGTTCACAAAAAAAGTACAAATAATAATAATAAAAAAACAAAAAAACTTGAAGAAATCGGATAATAACAATAGGTCTTCCAGACTTTTTCTTGAAGACCTAATAATAATAATAAAAAGAAAAAGAACTTGAAGAAATCGGATAAAAACAATAGGTCTTCCAGACTTTGTCTTGAAGACCTAATAACAAATGAGTCAGATTAAGAAACTAGCTAAGTATATTAAGCATTCCTTGATAAGTTATAATGTATAATGTTTTGTACTTATGAATAAATGTGATGTTTACCTTATGTAAAAAGGCAAATGATTTCAAACATCCGCGATTAACTCATAAATAGATCATTAAGCTGTAACCACCATCCAGCACTGTCAGTTATCCCCCTTTTGTTCTTGCAAGTTCTTATACAGGAAACCATATTGTTACTTTGTTAAGAATCCAACTGAATCTGTAATTCTGTAAAAACTAAATTTAAAGTTTTTATCTAGCGAAAAGGAAAGGCATTTAAGAAAAAGGGCAAGCTGAACAGATAAAGAGTAGGGTGCATTCTGAAAAGGGCAGGGCACTGCACCTTGCTTCATATACCTCGATATCACAAACTAGAGTAGTTCAATTCGTCTATTGGTCAAACTTCAGTATATGTCCCCTCCCTACCCTACTTTATTAATCCACTCCGCTGCCATGTTGATGTTATTTTTGTTGATTACTTCTAAATTCCTTAACCAAATCAGTCTTAGTTGCATCTTTATCACACCCAAACACATATATGTGCAACAATATATATGACATTCATGAAGAGAGCGTTGATATTGCTATACTGATTTTCCAGAGAGCCATCATGTGGCATTTGAAGCAAGAAAAACCTCGAGCGAAGACAAAGGGTCAACTCTGATCAAATTCAACAGTGTACGTGTCAACGTTGGAGGTGGATATAATGCAGACAGAGGAACATTCACAGCACCTGTAACAGGCATCTATCACTTCTGGTTCACCGTGTATGTCTCCCACAACCATTCAACCATATTGTTCATAAATACAGTCCAAATCGACGTTGTTAAGCTTATTGTAGGAAATGCCACTCTTGGACCTTCTTATAGTGGTTATGTAGCACCTGCGCATGTGCAGCCTACTGGACATCGCCAACATGACATCAGGGAGATCCAGGGACTGCATGTTGTACCTCTGACAGCTGGGGACACTGCTTATGTACAGCTATTGTCCTCAGCAACAGTCAAACCTGGGTCATCGTTTGGTGGGATGTTGATTGGTTGATTAATAGAGAGTATGTGAAAAATTTGTTTACGTGTGTTGTAACCTCAATAAATAAGTCTCCCTGGACATAATGATAACGTTGCTTTTTGCTTTGCCTGATTGAGATAGAGCAAAGGATGTATCCCAATATGAGTCAAAAGATCTGATAAGAACTGACAATAACATGCACTTTGTCATGTGTTATGTTGTTATCGAAATATCGTTTGACCACAACCTGGCGTTATCTTCAATAGAGGTGAATTATGGGATAGGACATAATTGTACAGTATACTTGAGAATTGTCTTTTCAGAAGTTCAATGGTAAGGTTTAAAGCATGAATCCATCAATAATTTTACTATAAGATAAAGTTGTTGATACCCTGAAATATGTGTCTACAAGATGAACAAATGTCAAAGGAGAGTTTTCCTGTTTGGTAAAAAATGCTGTTAAGGAATGTTACCCTACCTTAGATAACAATCTGTTTCTTAACTACATTGACACTATCAGTTCTTTCTCTGTCTTGTTCTTACATGTTCTAGTGCACAGGGACGTGTATCGCCGAAGAAAAGAAATAATAATGATATTAAAGATGAAAAAGGTTATCTCTTCTATATAAATACTAAAGGGATGTAATGCAATCAGACCGCTCGTCTTGTTGCGGGACGAAATCGACTTGGAAATTCAATATCTATAGAATAATGTAAAAACATACTCAAATAAAGCCTGGTAAATCCCCTTTCGATAGAATATAAAATAATCAAAATCAGCTCACTCAAATTTGGACCGAGCTACACTGTTTAGAAATAAAAAAAAGCTCTCTTGACAGTACGCCAAAATCCTGCCCCGCAAAAACATTGCTTTCAAGCTGATAAAATAATTTATACACTTGAAAACGTACAATGCACGACAATTACAACTTTATCGAAATCCCTATGCCTTTCATAGTATTTATATAGAAGAGATAACCATTTTCATTTTTAGTATTATTATTATTATTATTTTAGGCGATACTAGTCCCTGTATCATAGTGTAAAGTCAAACTACTTCCACTCGGTCAGTGTCTGCATGTGTCTGTATGAATTCATGATCCGAATTTATAACCATTAGTAAAAAGAATATTGTAAATGGAGAAGATATACAATGCCAATCATTATGGAACAACGATAATATTTTTATTGATAAACAGCCGTTTCTGTTCTATGATTGGTATAAAAAAGGTGTATTTTTTTGTGAATGATTTGCTACATGTCGAAGGAAGACTGTTAACTTTTGAAGAATTTTCCAAAACTTTTTCAATCAAGACCAACTTTTTAACTTATGAATCCGTGAAAAGAGCCGTAAAGACATATTTTCGATCATTGAACATAAAACAATTTGAAAAGAAACTATCAAATCCAATATACCCTTTTAATATGTCAAAGGTAGATACCATCATTGGGAGTAAAGTTTATACGCCTCTCTTGTTAATTCGAAATTTGTTCGCCTTGCGAGTTTTTCTAAATGGGAGAACATTCTACAAACGGATTTTGATGAAAAAGATTGGAAAATTTACAACATTGTTGCTCATAAATGTTCAAAAAACACAGATCTAAAATGGTTGCAATACAGAATTATTCATAATATACTCCCAACAAGACATTTTCTTTATAGAATTGGATATATATCATCGCTGTAAAGTCAAACTACTTCCACTTTGTCAGTTTCTACTTGTGTCTGTATGAATTCATGATCTATTATCACACAATAATAATTGAAATTACTTTGAAAATTGGCTTTATTTAAAGCTGACACAGAATGAGGCTTAAATAATAAAAAAATCCTTTAGATGAAATGAAAATCACTAAATGATGCTGGAAGTTAAAACAAGTGTTTATCTACATGTACCCAAACACTAGGTGAAATCAAGTTATGAACAGGAAGGAATTTATTATATGAAATATAACCTCGAATACTGATTGATTAATTGGTTAAATGTACTTTACATGAAAGTATAAGAAAGCAATATATACCATATATATATCTTAAGAACAGTAACTTTGAAATGTATTTTAAACTTATGTCTGATGACAATACCCAAACTATTTTGAATATTTCCAAATTTTGTAAACAACTTTTCAATTAGAAATGAAACAATGAAAAAAAGTGATGTAAGAGTGTTTTGTACGAAATCTTTACGGTATTGCTTCTCGTAATAAAAAAGGAGAAAATAAAAAAGAATTAAAGGGGGGATAACCAATGTTATCATTATAAGTTTAAAGTGAGCAGGGGTCAACATTTTTGTTGTTCAGAGGTTCGTTAAAATGATTTGTATGCACTTGGTGTGAGTTATAAAATATGTACCAGGTATGAGTCTCTGCTGTGTCATGACTTCCAATACTGCCCAGTGTAACCTCAAAAATTCAAACATCAAATTATCTCACCTGTCTGCTGTTCAATCCATCAATTTAAATCTGCATCAAAGCGTGGGAACACATGGAGTCTAACATGTCATACTGAATCGTCTTGAGTTATGCAATCGGTAACAATTCTTGAGAGCTTTACAATTGCAGTTTCATCTATTTATTGCATGCCAATCTCGATGAAATTTGCTAGGTGTCAGTGTTTTGATACCAATACCTGTCAATTGGGTAGTCGAGCACACCTGTCTATGGTCTACTGAAACACGAGAACATAGCGACATGCATACTTTTGATGTGTATTATCCATGGCGACAGAGGCAACGTTAGCGGCTGGCTATCGTAACACATGAACAAGCAGCAAGGTCATATGATTTTGACTTTTTTTTCAATTTTCACAAGAAAGCATGGAATTTCTTCAATTAATAGTTTTAAGTATAAACGTTTACGTTTCAACAGTGTAATGACAAATTCAACTGACAGTATCAATATTATATAGTTTTGGATATTGACTTGTATATGAACCTGTGGCCAAGTATACAATAAACTTAATTAAATTGAATTTACTGGTAAACAGTCTTGTAAATACGCTGATTCAAATATAAGTTTAGTTTTCACTTAGGCACTCAATAAACGAGCTCAAATAATATGTCTAAAAGCGGTTCAACTTTGGCTCCGTTATAAGAATAAAAGTCTAATGATAAAGACAGTGGTCTGACACGTTGTTGCTTTCACATAACCTCACACGAGATTACAGTCACAGTGTTGACCTTTATACATTTAGAGGCAATGGCATCTGCTTTGTTTATACTGTTCTTGTCCATTCTGCTTCTTGCCTTGGTTGCTGCTGACAACACAACAGATTATATTCATCGTCTGGAACAGGAAATCTCAGATCTGAAGAGTCACACGCTGGCATCAGAACAGAAGCAGGCCGCTGTTCTAGCCAGTATTCTCTCCTAGTTGCAGTCTCAGGAGGAGAAGATTCAGGATAACACGGTAATATTAGTATTTGAACAATCGTATAAGCATCCATCTTAGTATCTTTGTTTAAATGAAAAAATCATAACATTTATGCTATTAGACAGCTTGAAGTGAAAGCTTTATAGTGTCATTTTACTTAACTCGAATACAATCAATTATAGCAATGGATTTGTTTGAATATTCCATATTCTTTAATCATTTTCTTCAGTAATAGCTAAGGAATATAGCCGTGTCAGTGCATTATTTACACATTACTTAGTTGAAAAGTACGGAATAAAGTATTAAACCAGTATTAAAGCAAATTTAAATATGTATTTTTCAGGGTGTTAAAAATGGAATCGAAAATACATATGGCTCTGTCATGTTGAATCTAACAAACGTATTCAAAAGACAACGATTGCTTTTTTCATATTTGAAATGGGTTTTTTTCAGGACGATCTACAAAACCTTACAACAAAGGCAGAACCTACAATTTCATCAAATGGTAGGTATGGCTTAGGACAGTAATTGTTGGTTATGCACTATGTAACATTAAATTCAGACTCTTAAATATAACCAATAATATAATGTTAGTTGTAAATATAATCCATATTAACCTTTCATTGTGAACAGAGTGGTGGGTTAAATCTTTGGTTGAGTATTGTACTGTTTTAATTACCATATAGGTTTTGTTGTATTCAGCAAATTGAAAGATATCACATCGGTGGTTGCAATTAACACATCTATTTCAGGCTATCTAAACGGATCCCTGATCCTTTGTTACTGGTTTGAATCCGCATTCACAACATATAATCTGAAAAAGCTATTAAGTAATCAACAGCTTGTCCTTCAATGGTCAATGTTGCAAGTAAAGGAATGAAATTCATACATTGATTTCTAGGAATGCAGCACGTGGCATTTGAAGCCAGAACAAATGCAGACACAAGGTCTCCACCAATCAAATTCAACAAAGTGTCATTTAACATTGGAGGTGGATATGATGCACACAGAGGAACGTTCACGGCACCCACAGCAGGGATCTATCAATTCTGGTTCACAGTGTATGTATCCGAGAACCATGCAGCTCAACCAAATCAAGATCTTTTGAAAGTCGATGTTGTGAAGCTTATTGCAGGAAAAGACCGGTTGACTCCATCATATGGTGGTTATGTGGCTCCTGTAGAGATTTCAGGCAGACATCCTCTGGACGTTAGGGTGATCCAGGGTCTGCATGTTGTACCTCTGACAGCCTGGGAACAGGTCTATGTTCAGCTAATGTCTTCATTAACAGTTAAAGCTGGGTCGTTGTTTGGTGGAGTACTGATTGGTTGAATAACGCGAACCATCTTCACGATTCTCTTCAATAAAATACGTTGTCCAATCAGTTACTTAGTGTATATTTTGTTTTAACATTTAAAACGATTTTTTAACATTCACAGTAAACCCCTTTAAAGGGAACAGAAACAAAGAATTTTAGAAGAAATACAGTTCAATCTCAAAATTAAAAGGTAGTGTTTCAAATAACGTTACAAATTTGTTACATCAAATTAACGGTTCTAAAACAAGGTTTTCAGTTAAATGAGTTTAAGCTGCCTGATAACATTACAAACTTCAAATGAAACAAGTTTTATTCAACACTTGCACTGAGTATTTGATTTTTCTTCTTACGAATCAGAAATAAAATTCTCACTAAAGCAGAATTTGGAATATCAAATCAAATGTTTTACAAATATAAAGGTATATGCTATTTTAACATAAACAGAAGGGTTTTACGAAGTAAACGAAAAAGAAGTTTCAGAATGCATTAATTCATCGAAATATGTATTTCTTATTCAAAACTACATGAACGAAATGTTTCCATGTTTGAAAGATAATCATCGTCAACAGTGCATAATTTAAAAAAGTTAAATAGTAATGATAAAATTGCCTTAAGTGATACCTAATGATAAAATGATTTTCATATTATTCTCGCCAACTGATTAATTAAAACAGCATTTCCTATGCCATTAAAATGCCAAAACTACATGTATTTAGTAAGTTCACTTGATATGAATACTTACGTCCTTATGTATTTTATTTATCCTGAAATGTAATTCCAAAGTCAGAGATGTTACAGTCCTCACTTATCACCAGTCTAGTCATCATTTTCTCGTTTGTAATATTTTGTTTCTTATGATTCAAGCACGTACATGTATATAGCACTTACATTACACACATAATTAAAAATAGAAATATAGTATATATATATATAGACATAACATCTATTCATAATCAATGTTGGTTCGAAAAGTGTGTTTTCTAAGTTTTGATATCAATTAATATTGGTCTTATTTATTGCAAATAAATCGTATCAGTAAACTGTTTAACTGTAAGAATTTATTTTCATTAATAAATTTGTTAAATGTAAACTCTGCAAATATAGCTATGAGGAAGTTGAATAAGCTGATATTCTGATCTGAAACATTTGAAGAAGATCATAAACCACATACAGAGCATGATTATTTTTAGTAAATTTGTAACTTTAGTAAATTTGTAAATTTAGTAAATTTGTAAATTTAGTAAATTTGTAAATTTGTAAATTTAATCAATTTGTAAATTAATTAAAACTGTCAGTATTGAAGAACAAATCAAGAATCATTAATACAATATGTGTGCATTTCATCATTTTCTGTGTTTCGAATGTCGAACATTTAAAACAAAGTTTTGCATAACTGGATCTTTTGCAACATTAACATGTAACTGGCTTTAAATCAGTTTTCCATAACATTTCAATAAAAAAGCTAATCAGCAAGTTGTTATATAGCATGAATATTAAACATTGGCATATTTGACAAATATGGTCAATGAAATATGCGTATTTACTGAGTGAAACAGTAATAACGGGTATTTACTAGAAATTTCAGTAAACACACGTATTTACTGATTTCATAGATTTACTGTAACACATATATGTTAAAACCGATGCATAGACATGTGTTCAAAAAAACCAAATCATGACAAATTTGTAACAAGCACGTTTCAATAGCATTTCCACTTAATGTACGTTTTCCCAATGTACGTTTTCGCAATGTGACTCTGATAAAATGCGTCGTTTATGTGGAGAAGACAAAGAAGGAAACGATAACGCTTTTGCCACAGATCATTTTTAATGAACTTGAGCTTTCCAATAGATTGTATTTGAAATGATAGATAAAGTGAAACATTACAACAATAAAATAGTGTAACCTGTATGTTATGCACGTGGCATTTAAAGCTAGAACGAAATCTGATGCAAGAACGACACTGATCAAATTAAAGTGCTGCTAAACGATGGAGATGGATATGATGGACACAGAGGCATGTTCTTTCAACCCTCAAATAGGAACCTATCAGGTCTGGTTCAGTGTGTATGTGTCTGACCTGCATTTGACATCTACCACAAGTCAAAAGGCCCATGACTCTGTGAAGCTTTTTGATGGAAACTCAACATGCCTTATTCCTATGGAGGTTACCTTGCGCCTGTACATGCACAGGACGTTATGTTTCATCTCGACGTCAGAGAGTTGCAGGGACTGCATGTTATGCCACTGACAGCCGGGGATGTTGTCAATGTAAGGCTGGCGTCAGTAGGTGTAGTAAAAACTGGATCTTCAATTGTCTCAACACAACCATATTCCGTCAGGAATATAGATGTATATTTAATTTTATGCATTAGATAACCTGACACGTTCATCTCAAAATTGCAAATATATGATAAAAACTCATTTTCAATGAAAATCGAAAAACAGTCCTACATGTTCAAGGAAGGCAAATTTAAACGTCCAGTTTACATGGATACTTGATATATAATCTATCAAACAGTATAAACTCATACTGTCATTCTGAATCCTTTTTAGAAGTTTCTAAAATGACGTTTTACTTATTGACACCTGTCATGGTCTGGTTTCGATCACCATCTCGACTTCAAACCTTCCTTTGGTCTAAGTACAACGCATGAAAAAGTCGATACTTCTCGACCAATTGACACTTTAAGTTACATCCAATTGCCAGATATCATTTTGAAGTTAAATAAAGAATTACATGTAAAATACTAGTTAATTGTGATTTTCTTTCTTCATAACCAGAGAGCACACATAATAAACATCTGTTTATATATTTTCAAATAAAGTTTTGTACAATACTATTCCTATGATGCAACTTATTAAAGACTTGACAAGTATGAGAGGTTGTCCCGATGACCTCTAGTTTGCAAATAAGGAATTCGGTAATTGATCGATCAAATTCGGGGTCACTGACAGTGCCAAAATCGCACATTCAACGTGTGAATGGAAGAAACTTAAAATAGCTTATGACTTGTTCTCAAAAACATGTACCAACTGATGCATTTTTAAAATAGTTTTTCTTTCGGATAAGGAAATAATCGTTAAGATGATTATATTTTGGTTGTTTGTAATAGCTTTGGTTTTATGATTGAAAATAATTACACTTTTATTCAATATTATCGGTCAATCTTAAATCAAAAGCATGACTTAAAAAAAACTGTTGATCTAAATTTATTTAGTTTGGGGCTCTTTAGTTTTGTGCAATAAGGGATATTTCACTATGTTCTATCCTATTAGTTCATAGGCTAGGGAAATTAATTAACAGTAGGGTCTAAACTAAGTGAGCATAACTTTGTCTGGGTTGTTAATTTTGTGTAATTGCTGAAGTATATATCACTCGAAGACTGACACTAAAAACAGAGAAAAACGAGATAAGGCAGTTATTCCTAATTGTTTAAAAGTCGATTTTGTCATTAGAAGAAATAAAAAATTTTGTCAATAAGATTGAATCTTAAACACATATCAACATCAAATTCTTAATATTGAGTCCAAAGTACATAATTATATTCAAGGCCATCAATGTTAAACAAAGTTAATGAAACTTTAAGTTTTGACACATGGTCATTGAACTTGTGTCTCTGAACCTAAGGACATGCATTTCCCAAATTGCCTCACAAATAATATTATTGAGGACTGTGTGCTTGAAAAAGTTTTTAATTCTTTTTCAGTGGAAACAATACAAACATATAATGTCGTGGACACTCATTATCTGTAGAAGATAATTACCCATAACGTTTTTACCAGACTGAAAATATAACTTTAATTCAGCATGTTTTATGCATCAGTGTTTGTATCAAAGAGGTTAAAGCAGAAAACTGTACCTATATACATAACTGTATTGTCATGTACAACTTAACAACCTATGTAGTTATAGGTCAGTGTCCTAAACTTCAGTCATCATAACACTCAGCTGGTATCACGTGACCTCGAGATTACAGGCACAGCACATTCGGAGCACTGTACATCAAGAAGCAATGTTTGTCCCTTTGTTCATTCCGTTCCTGACAATTCTGGCTAATAACTTTGTTGCTTCTGACAACATGACTGGTTACATTCATCAGCTGGAGAAGAAGATATCTGATCTCGAGAGTCACACTCAAGATATGGAACAGAAGCACGCCGTCGTTCTCGCGAATATTCTCTCCAAGTTGCAGTCTCAGGAGGAGAAGATTCAGGAACACATGGTTTGGTTGTTTTCAGTATTGTAACTGTAGTGATGATAATAGTTTTATGTTTTGTCACTGGACAATTGAAAAATGAAGATGTTCTGGTGTCATTTTATGTTTGAATATTGAACTTTCATGTCATGTATACAATGTGAGTCATTTCATTGCTTCCAATACTCCCTAAACAGAGAGTGCACAGTAACGTAACGTGAAAATAATTATATTCAAGGCCATCAATGTTAAACAAAGTTAATGAAACTTTAAGTTTTGACACATGGTGATTGAACTTGTGTCTCTGAACCTAAGGACATGCATTTCCCAAATTGCCTCACAAATAATATTATTGAGGACTGTGTGCTTGAAAAAGATTTTAATTCTTTTTCAGTGGAAACAATACAAACATATAATGTCGTGGACACTCATTATCTGTAGAAGATAATTACCCATAACGTTTTTACCAGACTGAAAATATAACTTTAATTCAGCATGTTTTATGCATCAGTGTTTGTATCAAAGAGGTTAAAGCAGAAAACTGTACCTATATACATAACTGTATTGTCATGTACAACTTAACAACCTATGTAGTTATAGGTCAGTGTCCTAAACTTCAGTCATCATAACACTCAGCTGGTATCACGTGACCTCGAGATTACAGGCACAGCACATTCGGAGCACTGTACATCAAGAAGCAATGTTTGTCCCTTTGTTCATTCCGTTCCTGACAATTCTGGCTAATAACTTTGTTGCTTCTGACAACATGACTGGTTACATTCATCAGCTGGAGAAGAAGATATCTGATCTCGAGAGTCACACTCAAGATATGGAACAGAAGCACGCCGTCGTTCTAGCCAATATTCTCTCCAAGTTGCAGTCTCAGGAGGAGAAGATTCAGGAACACATGGTTTGGTTGTTTTCAGTATTGTAACTGTAGTGATGATAATAGTTTTATGTTTTGTCACTGGACAATTGAAAAATGAAGATGTTCTGGTGTCATTTTATGTTTGAATATTGAACTTTCATGTCATGTTTACAATGTGAGTCATTTCATTGCTTCCAATACTCCCTAAACAGAGAGTGCACAGTAACGTAACGTGAAATTTGCAGAAAACCAATCATCGTACGTGTATTTAATTTATGTATTTAATGATAAAGGTTGCATTTGTGATGTGCTTATAGCTTTACACTTGAAATACTATTGTTGAGTATTTATGATTCATTTTATGATTTTGTTAAATTACTGAAATTGAGGTGAGAGTTTTAATAATGAAAGTATTTGCCAGAATTTGATAAAGTGTTTCTATGCTTTATTTATTAACACTACGTCGTATTCTGCATTCTAATCTTGCTCTTCTACTGCTCCGAAGGGTCACGTCAAGCTCCCTTTTTACTGACTTTCACTGAAGCAGAACCACAATTCGGTAAGGACAATTGACCATTTTCCAGTTTCGGGAAACGAGTCGATTTAGAGTGACGTCCCTTTGAAAAGTCACGTGACCGCGGGCAAGCCGTCAAAGTTTACGATGAGTTGATCGGTATTTTAGTCAACTTGTCATGCTCGCCTAGACCTTAATTTTTTCTCTATAAAACAATTGAAGGTCTTAAACGACTGTTCACGTTTTAGACCTATTTTAAAGAGTCAATAAAGAAGACTAAGGTCTTCAAAAGTAATTCATGACGCACTTTTGTGAACCTTGGGATTAGGCTTCACAACAGGAATAGATCTAATGAAAACTTAAAATGTTGAATTTAATTCTAAATTAAAATAAGATTTTTAAAGTAAGAAATGTTATGGATTAAGCTTAAAAGATAATCATAACGTTATTGAAACACGTATGAAGATAAATAAATAATCCCGAACTTATCAAAATTCGACTACATTAAACCAACTTCTCCCACAAACATTGAAAGTTAACAGTCTCTACTGCTTCTCTGCCCGTACTTTTGTCCATATTTTGAAAAAAGGATAAGTAGCAAATGAGATATTTTGTAATAAATTTAATTTTTCATTTGAATCAAAAAGGTACAAGAATCATAAATTAAACTCTTTTGATTTATCAAAGATACACTGCTGATATAAAAGAAATCAGTGATGATATTTGACGGTGTACCAAGCAGTTTCAATTGATTTTTTCTGTTATAACTATTTTATCATTTTATTACTTTTTAAAAAGCCTTTAACGACGTAACGCTTCAGATAAGAAATATATGAGATGTTTTCATGAATAATCTATATAGGCTTATAAAGTAGTATGTATTCGTGTCCTTCAGTTTGTCAAGAATAAATCACGTGATAAACTGAAGAAACATTGATACAAAGGTTATAAGTAAGGGATATGAATTAAATTTCAATAAAGAAACAAACATAACCTACGGAAAATGCCGCAGAAATCCAACATTGCGGTTGGGTTTATAGCAATGGAAGTAAAAATCAATGAATTATGCATTTTGAAATAAACTTAAAATTTAGATAATTTACACAATTCTTACAGATGAAACAGCTTGTTGAGTCAGAAAAAAACACTCGGACAAAATAAACGATATTATCTTTTCAAGAGGGTGAATTACACAATGCTGTGACTAGTAAAATGCGACAACTAGACCCTGCGAAAGGCTATGGATAAGTACTCACTATTACATTCATCAGAGTATGTTTATTTTATTGTTCTGACTGTTCAAATTTATTTGGGGTCCTAACACAGATATTTCAAGATGCTTTTTGGCCATAATGTAATGAATCGAACTTGAAATAGAAATACATGGAAATACATTTGTTTACGCATATATACTGTATGACGCTAGAAAACAAGAAAAAAAATGTTCTCATCTATAGAGATTTTAAAACGACAATTTTAAAAAAGGCGTATAATTCAAATACCTTGATAAAATATTGCTTTTAAATTCATAACTTAGTTCAGGTTTCTGCATGCTGAAGTCATGGCGTAATTACACTGTTAACGTCGTAATTTTCAATTTTAAACTATCATGCATTTTATATGGAATCGTTTCTTTTGCCCCTGAGTGCTACACCGTAAATATGTGAATAAACACCGGCATTGAAAAGTCGTCGGGTTTAAGCCGCCTGCATGCCGTGATTCGTGAATATGTCGGACACAATAATGTTTACAATATTTATCGATATCATGGATATGCAATAACTGATATAACAATATTTTCATAGCAATCCGTAATGAATTAATGTGCATAGAGTTATCAAAATTGAACATAAATGTCATGGCTTAGAAGACAGCCTTGAATATACTCCGGATCAAAATTGTTTCTAACATTGATAATCGGGAATCTCAGGGATTAACGGTACATATTAATGATGTTATTAAGTCAAAAGCTACTGATTGTTGCTGAAAAGCACAGGTTCAGTTGAGCGACAAAATAACGGCATAGAATCTTGATTTTGATCGAATACCGGACGATGTATCACTGCAAAATGCGACAAAATATAATACCTCTGTATATTTTGAACGACAAAAGACAAAAAGATGAGGCGATTTTCGCGAAATAAGCCAAGTATTTAATTTAATCATCTTCTACGATTTATTTCATAGGCCTAAGTATGACAACTATTATGTTGTATACAACGTAAAAATACCAAAAAGACGTATATTTAGAGTTTAAGATATAAAATATGTAATGGTTCTCTGATCACATCCGATTTTTTTAAATAACTCAGTTACAGAACATTGATACAGTATTCTCTGCTGGTACTTCAACTTAAATATATCTTATACATAAATTTATATACTAATTTCATGACAAGCCAAAAGCCAAAAGCCAAAAGGCCACAATCACTACGCCTATATTTTGCGGGTAAATTTAATAAATCTGGAAGGATTCATATAAACTTTCAAACCTTACTTTTCAAAGAATTATTTACAGGTGAAGGATTGAATCCTTACTGGTAAAATAGTTTTCAAATCAATTTGATTGAAAAAGTTTAACAGTTATATCATGAAAATTATTCATGCGACGAAAATCAGACATAAATGAGTTACATAGCATATATATATATCTATAGACTAATACAGACAGCCGTACGATGGCCTTTGACATAAAAAGACAGACAAATATTTAGAATTGCACCACTTAACAATCATTATTTATTATTGTCTAATTTCTTTCAAATCAAAGGCTTTCCCATACAATTTTACAACACCAAAATGCAAGCTACTGCACTAAGTCCCATTGACGCCAAGCGTGACGTTGCCCGCGGTCAAGGGCAGATTACTCTAAACGTCAAAACTGGAAAATGGTCAATTGGGATCAATCCATATCTAAGCAGGTCTGTGGTTGGAAGAAGAAAAAACATGAAAGGTACAAGGTCAGAAGAGGTTAACTTGACGTGACCCATGAAGAGCAGTTATCAGATCAGATACCTTTAGAAAATTCAATGTAAGGTTTGATCTGATGGTTTGATCATTAAGAAGGTGTTGCTTCGTATTTCTCTTAAACTAAGATGGATTTCAAAATTAAATGTCTTCTTTGTTGATATCCTTAACTTATGTTACAGAATGATCATTATAACAGCACACAGTCAACAACTGGTAGGTATCAGTCATTGATATCATCTGATCTTCAAAATGCCTAAGATAATGGCTATCTGGCCCATTTACTGAGAGAATAGACCAACATTTTCAATGTTGAAGCATTAATATCTGACCAGACAATGAGTAGAAGAATGTTGTTATATTCATAGGCTATGACAGAGCATTGTATGATAAGTCCTTTCCCCTTGCATATTCATATGGAGAACTGTCACATTGTTAGAAATGTTTTTGAAAACATCAAAAGCCAAATAAGTCTTTAACAGAATATGTTAAACTCCAATTCTTATTAAAAAATTTAGAATAAGAAAAGGTCCCCAGTCACATCATCGAAATATATCTAATAATTTGATACAATAATCACAATTTAATAAATTTTATATTAAACATAGTGTATAGGCATGTACAAGTACAAATACAATATCAAATGAGTCATATTAAGAAACTACCTAAGCATATTCAGTATTCCTTGGAAAGATATAATGTATATTGTTTTGTATTTATGAATAAATGTATTGTTTACCTAATGTAAAAGGGTAAATGATTTCAAACATCTGCAATTAACTCATAATTAGATCATTAAGCTGTTACCACCACCCAACACTGTCAGTTATCCTCCTTTTGTTCTTGTAAGTTTTTATACAGGAAAACATATTGTTACTTTGTAAAGAATCTAACTGAATCTGTAATTCTGTAAAAAAATAAATTTAAAGATTTTATCTAGCGAAAAGGAAAGGCATTTAAGAAAAAGGGCAAGCTGAACTGATAAAGAGTATGGTGCATTCTAAAAGGGGCAGGGGACTGCGCCTTGCTTCATATACCTCATACAAATCTCTATCACAACCAAACACATATTTGCGCAACGATATATATGGCATTCATGGAGAGAGCGTTGATATTGTTATACTGATTTTCCAGAAAGCCTACATGTGGCATTTGAAGCAAGAACAACCTCAGACAAAGGGTCAACGTTGATCAAATTCAACAGTGCACCGGTCAACGTTGGAGGTGGATACGATGAAAACAGAGGCACGTTTAAAGCACCTACAACAGGAATCTATCACTTCTGGTTCACAGTGTATGTGTCCAACAGCCATACAACTGAGTTATTCATAAATACAGTCAAAATCGACGTTGTTAAGCTTATTGCAGGAAATATCACAAGTGGACCTTCTTATAGTGGTTATGTAGCGCCTGCGCATGTGCAGCCTACCGGACATCATCAACGTGACATCAGAGAGATCCAGGGACTGCATGTTGTACCTCTGACAGCTGGGGACACTGCTTATGTACAGATTATGTCCTCAGCAACAGTCAAAGCTGGATCATCGTTTGGTGGGATGTTGATTGGTTGATTAATAGAGTATGTGAAAAATATGTCAGATTCAAAATATGATTAGCTGCTTTTTGTACGTTTTCTTATAATCTCAATAAATAAGTCTCCTTGGACATAATTATGATGTTGCTTTTTGTTTTGCCTGCTGATTCATGTTTCAGAAGATTGAGACAAAGCAAAGGATGTGTCCTAACATGCGTCAAAAGATTTGTCTTATAAGAACTGACAATAACTTGCGGTCAAGGCACCGTGTCATGTGTTATGCCTATCGTTATGAGGGCGTTATTTTAAATATACTGTGAAATAACCAAAATATGAAATATCTGTTGACCACACTGGCGCAATCTTCAATGGAGGTGAATTTTTGGTTAGGACATCAATGTACAGTATACTTGACAATTGTCCTTTAAGTTAATTGGTGAGGTTTAAAGGGTATGAATCAATCAATAATGTTGCTATAACATAATTTTTTAATAATCATCCTGAAATATGTGTCTACGAGATGAACAAAAAGTGTTAAAATGTCAAAGGAGAGCTTTCATGTTTGGTAAAAAATGCTCTTAATGAATGTTACCCTAATTTAGATAACAATATGTTTCTTAACTACATTGACACTATCAGTTCTTTCTCTGTCTTATTCTTACATGTTCTAGTGCACAGGGACGTGTATCGCCTAAAATTATAATAATAATGATATTAACAATGAAAAAGGTTATCTCTTCTATACAAATACTAAAGGGATGTAATGCAATCAGACCACTCGTCTAGTTTCGGGACGAAATCGACTTGGAAATTCAATATAGAATAATGTAAAAACATACTCAAATAAAGCCTGGTAAATCCCCTTTCGATAGAATGCAAAATAATCAAAATCGGGTCACTTTGGACCGAGCTACATTGTTTAGAAATAAAAAAGCTTTCTTGAGAGTACGCCAAAATCCTGCCCCGCAAAAACATTGCTTTCAAGCTGATAAAATAATTTAAACAATGGAAAACGTACAATGCACGACAAATACAACTTTATCGAAATCCCTATGCCTTTCATAGTATTTATATAGAAGAGATTACCATTTTTATTTTTAATATCATTATTATTATTATTTTAGGCGATACTAGTCCCTGTGTCATAGTGTAAAGTCAAACTACTTCCACTCGGTCAGTGTCTGCATGTGTCTGTATGAATTCATGATCCGAATTTATAACCATTAGTAAAAAGAATATTGTAAATGGAGAAGATATACAATGCCAATCATTATGGAACAACGATAATATTTTGATTGATAAACAGCCGTTTCTGTTCTATGATTGGTATAAAAAAAGGTGTATTTTTTTGTGAATGATTTGCTACATGTCGAAGGAAGATTGTTAACTTTTGAAGAATTTTCCAAAACTTGTTCAATCAAGACCAACTTTTTAACTTATGAATCCGTGAAAAGAGCCGTATTGACATATTTTCGATCATTGAACATAAAACAATTTGAAAAGAAACTATCAAATCCAATATACCCTTTTAATATGTCAAAGGTAGAAACCATCATTGGGAGTAAAAGTTTATATGCCTCTCTTGTTAATTCGAAATTTGTTCGCCTTGCGAGTTTTTCTAAATGGGAGAAAATTCTAAAAACGGATTTTGAAAAAGATTGGAAAATTTACAACATTGTTGCTCATAAATGTTCAAAAAGCACAGATCTAAAATGGTTGCAATACAGAATTATTCATACTATACTCCAAACAAGACATTTTCTTTATAGAATTGGATATATATCATCGCCGTAAAGCCAAACTACTTCCACTTGGTCAGTTTCTACTTGTGCCTGTATGAATTCATGATTTATTATCACACAATAATAAATGAAATGACTTTGAAAATTGGCTTTATTTAAAGCTGACACAAAATGAGGCTTAAATAATAAAAAATACTTTCGATGAAAGGAAAATCACTAAATGATGCTGGAAGATAGAACAAGTGTTTATCTACATGTAACCAAACACAAGGTGAAATCAAGTTATGAACAGGGAGGAATTTATGATATGAAATATAACCTCGAATATTGATTGATTAATTGGTTAAATGTACTTTACATGAAAGTATAAGAAAGCAATATATACCATATATATATATTAAGAACAGTAACTCTGAAATGTTTTTTAAACTTATGTCTGATGACAATACCCAAACTATTTTGAATATTTCCAAATTTTGTAAACAACTTTTCAATTAGAAATGAAACAATGAAAAAAAGTGATGTAAGAATGTTTTGTACGAAATCTTTACGGTATTGCTTCTCGTAATAAAAAAGGAGAAAATAAAAAAGAATTAAAGGGGGGATAACCAATGTTATCATTATCAGTTTAAAGTGAGCAGGGGTCAACATTTTTGTTGTTCAGAGGTTCGTTAAAATGATTTGTATGCACTTGGTGTGCGTTATAAAATATGTACCAGATATGAGTCTCCGCTGTGACTTCCAATACTGCCCAGTGTAACCCAACAATTTCAAACGTCAAATTTTCCCACCTGTCTGCGGTTCAATCCATCAATTTAAATTTGCATCAAAGCGTGGATGGATAGAGTCTAACACGTCATACTGAATCGTCTTGAGGTATGCAATCGGTAACAACTCTTGAGAGCTTTACAATTGCAGTTTCATCTCTTTATTGCATGCCAATCTCGATGTTCTTACCTCGAATGAACTTTGCCTGGTGTCAATGTTCTGATACCAATACCTGTCAATTGGGTAGTCGAGCATCCCTGAATACACTTGTCTGTGGTCTACTGAAACACGAGAACATAGCGACATGCATACTTTTGATGTGTACTATCCATGGCGGCAGATGCAACGTTTGTGGTTGGCTATCGTAACACATGAACAAGCAGCAAGGTCATATGATTTTGACCTTTTTTTCAATTTTCACAAGAAAGCATGGAATTTCTTCAATTAATAGTTTTAAGCATAAAAGTTTGGGTTTCAACAGTGTAATGACAAATTCAACTGACAGTATCAATATTATATAGTTTTGGATATTGACTTGTTTATGAACCTGTGGCCAAGTATACAATAAACTTAATTAAATTGAATTTACTGGTAACCAGCCTTGTAAATACACTGATAAAAAGTTATGTTTAGTTTTCACCTAGGCACTCAATAAACGCACCTAAATAATATGTCTCTATTATAAGCATAAATGTCTGATAATAAAGACAGTGGTCTAGCACGTTGTTGCGTTCACATGACCTGACACGAGATTACAGTCACAGTGTTTGTGGACCATTATACATTTAGAGGCAATGGCATCTGCTTTGTTAATACTGTTCCTGTCCATTCTGCTTCTTGCCTTTGTTGCTGCTGACAACACGACAGATTATATTCATCGTCTGGAACAGAAGATCTCAGATCTCGAGAGTCACACGCTGGCATCAGAACAGAAGCAGGCCGCTGTTCTAGCCAGTATTCTCTCCAAGTTGCAGTCTCAGGAGCAGAAGATTCAGGATAACACGGTAATATTAGTATTTGAACAATCGTATTAGCATCCATCTTAGTATCTTTGTTTAAATTAAGAAATATAACATTTGTGCTATAAGTCAGCTTGGAGTGAAAGCTTCACTGTGTCGTTTGAATATTCCATATTCCTAAATCATTTTCTTCAGTAATAGCTAAGGAATATAGCCGTGTCAGTGCATTATTTACACATTACTTAGTAGAAAAGTACGGAATAAAGTATTAAACCAGTATTAAAGCAAATTCAAATATGTATTTTCCAGGGTGTTAAAAATGGAATTGAAAATACATATGGCTCTGTCATGTTGAATCTAACAAACGTATTCAAAAGACAACGATTGTTTTTTTCATATTTGAAATGGTTTTTTTTTAGGACGATCTACAAAACCTTACAACAAATGCAGAACCTACAATTTTATCAAATGGTAGGTATGGCTTAGGATAGTAATTGTTGGTTTATGATGCACTATGTAACACTAAATTCAGACACTTAAATTAAACCAATAATATTGATAGTTGTAAATATAATCCATATTAAACCTTCATTGTGAACAGAGTGGTGGGTTAAATGTTGGTTTGAGTATTGTACTGTTTTAATTACCTTATAGGTTTTGTTGAATTCAGCAAATTGAAAGATATCACATCGGTGGTTGCAATTAACACATCTATTTCAGGCTATCTAAACGGAAGATCCTTTGTTACTGGTTTGATTCCGCATTCACAACATATAATCTGGAAAAGCTATTAAGTAATCAACAGCTTGTCCTTCAATGGCCAATGTTGTAAGTTAAGGAATGAAATTCATACATTGAATTCTAGGAATACAGCACGTGGCATTTGAAGCCACAACAAATGCAGACACAAGGTCTTCACTAATCAAATTCAACAAAGTGTCATACAACATTGGAAATGGATATATGATGCACACAGAGGCACGTTCACGGCACCCAGAGCAGGGATCTATCAATTCTGGTTCACAGTGTATGTGTCAGAGAGCCATGCAACTCAACCAAATCAAGATCTTTTGAAAGTCGATGTTGTACAGCTTTTTGCAGGAAAAGACCGGTTGACTCCATCATATGGTGGTTATGTAGAACCTGTAGAGACGATTTCGGGCAATCATCATCTGGACGTTAGAGTGATCCAGGGACTGCATGTTGTGCCTCTAACAGCCGGGGAAACGGTCTATGTCAAGCTGTTGTCTACATTAAAAGTTAAAGCTGAGTCGTCGTTTGGTGGAGTACTGATTGGTTGAATAACGCGAACCATCTTCACGATTCTCTTCAATAAAATACGTTGTCCAAACAGTTACTTAGTGTATATTTTGTTTTTAAAATTAAAACGATTTGTTTAACATTCACAGTCAGCTCCTTTTAAAGGGAACAGAAAGAAAGTATTTTAGAAGAAATACAGTTCAATCTCAAAATTAAAAGGAAGTGTTTCAAAGAACGTTACAAATTTGTAACATCAACATCAGTTAAATGAGTTTAAGCTGCCTGATAACATTAAATGAAACAAGTTTTATTCAACACTTGCACTGAGTATTTGATTTTTCTTCTACTACTACGAATCAGAAATAAAATTCTTACTAAAGCAGAATTTGGAATATCAAATCAAATGTTTTACAAATATAGAAGTATATGCTTTTTTAACATAAACAGAAGGGTTAACGAAGTAAACGAAATAGAAGTTTCAGAATGCATTCATTTATCGAAATATGTATTTCTTATTTAAAACTACATGAACGAAATGTTTCCATGTTTAAAAGATAATCATCGTCAACAGTGCATAATTTAAAAAAGTTTAATAGTAATGATAAAATTGCCTCAAATGATACCTAATGATAAAATGATTTTCATATTATTCTCGCCAACTGATTAATTAAAACAGCCTTTCCTTTGCCATTTAAATGCCAAAACTACATGTATTTAGTAAGTTCACTTGATATGTATACTTACGTCCTTATGTATTTTATTTATCCTGAAATGTAATTCCAAAGAGAGATGTTACAGTCCTCACTTATCACCAGTCTAGTCATCATTTTCTCGTTTGTAATATTTTGTTTCTTATTATTTATGCACGTACATGTATATAGCACTTACATTACACACATAATTAAAAATAGAAATATAGTATATATATATATAAACATAACATCTATTCATAATCAATGTTGGTTCGAAAAGTGTGTTTCTAAGTTTTGATATCAATTAATATTGGTCTTATTTATTGCAAATAAATCGTATCAGTAAACTGTTTAACTGTAAGAATTTATTTTCATTAATAAATTTGTTAAATGTAAACTCTGCAAATATAGCTATGAGGAAGTTGAATAAGCTGATATTCTGATCTGAAACATTTGAAGAAGATCATAAACCACATACAGAGCATGATTATTTTTAGTAAATTTGTAACTTTAGTAAATTTGTAAATTTAGTAAATTTGTAAATTTAGTAAATTTGTAAATTTAGTAAATTTGTAAATTTGTAAATTTAATCAATTTGTAAATTAATTAAAACTGTCAGTATTGAAGAACAAATCAAGAATCATAAATAAAATATGTGTGCATTTCATCATTTTCTGTGTTTCGAATGTCGAACATTTAAAACAAAGTTTTGCATAACTGGATCTTTTGCAACATTAACATGTAACTGGCTTTAAATCAGTTTTTCATAACATTTCAATGAAAAAGCTAATCAGCAAGTTGTTATGTAGCATGAATATTAAACATTGGCATATTTGACAAATATGGTCAATGAAATATGCGTATTTACTGAGTGAAACAGTAATAACGGGTATTTACTAGAAATTTCAGTAAACACACGTATTTACTGATTTCATAGATTTACTGTAACACATATATGTTAAAACCGATGCATAGACATGTGTTCCAAAACACCAAATCATGACAAATTTGTAACAAGCACGTTTCAATAGCATTTCCACTTAATGTACGTTTTCCCAATGTACGTTTTCGCAATGTGACTCTGATAAAATGCGTCGTTTATGTGGAGAAGACAAAGAAGGAAACGATAACGCTTTTGCCACAGATCATTTTTAATGAACTTGAGCTTTCCAATAGATTGTATTTGAAATGATAGATAAAGTGAAACATTACAACAATAAAATAGTGTAACCTGTATGTTATGCACGTGGCATTTAAAGCTAGAACGAAATCTGATGCAAGAACGACACTGATCAAATTAAAGTGCTGCTAAACGATGGAGATGGATATGATGGACACAGAGGCATGTTCTTTCAACCCTCAAATAGGAACCTATCAGGTCTGGTTCAGTGTGTATGTGTCTGAGCTGCATTTGACATCCACCACAAGTCAAAAGGCCCATGACTCTGTGAAGCTTTTTGATGGAAAATCAACGTGCCTTATTCCTATGGAGGTTACCTTGCGCCTGTCCATGCAGGGGACGTTATGTTTCATCTAGACGTCAGAGAGGTGCAGGGACTGCATGTTGTGCCACTGACAGCCGGGGATGTTGTCAATGTATGGCTAGAGTCAGAAGGTGTAATACAAACTGGATCTTCATTTGTCTCAAACACAACCATTTTCCGTCAGGAATATACATGTATATTTAATTTTTATGCATTAGATAACCTGACACGTTCATCTCAAAATTGCAAATATATGATAAAAACTCATTTTCAATGAAAATCGAAAAACAGTCCTACATGTTCAAGGAAGGCAAATTTAAACGTACAGTTTACATGGATACTTGATATATAATCTATCAAACAGTATAAACTCGTAACTGTCATTCTGAATCCTTTTGATAAGTCTCTAAAATGACGTTTTACTTATTGACACCTGTCATGGTCTGGTTTCGATCACCATCTCGACTTCAAACCTTCCTATTGTCTAAGTACAATGCATGGAAAAGTCGATACTTCTCGACCAATTGACACTTTAAGTTACATCCAATTGCCAGATATCATTTTGAAGTTAAATAAAGAAATACATGTAAAAAGGTTAATTGTGATTTTCATAACCAGATACATAGGTGTTATACCATAAGAGAGCACACACAATAAACATCTGTTTATATATATTCAAATAAAGTTTTGTACAATTCTATTCCTATTATGCAACTTATTACAGACTTGACAAGTATGAGAGGTCGTCCCGATGACCTCTAGTTTGCAAATAAGGAATTCGGGAATTGATCAATCAAATTCGGGGTCACTAACAGTTCCAAAATCGCACATTCAACGTGTGAATTGAAGAAACTTAAAATAGCTTATGACTTGTTCTCAAAAACAATGTACCAACTGATGCATTTTTAAAATAGTTTTTCTTTCTGATAAGGGAATAATCATTAAGATGATCATATTTTGGTTATTTGTAATAGCTTTGGTTTTATGATTGAAAATAATTGCACTTTTGTTCAATATTATCGGTCAATCTTAAATAAACAGCATGACCTAAAAAAACTGTTGATCTAAATTTATTTAAATTTGGGACTCTTTAGTTTTGTGCAATAAGGGATATTTCACTATGTACTATCCTATTAGTTAATAGGTTAGGGAAATTAACAGTGGGGTCTAAACTAAGTGAGCATAACTTTGTCTGGGTTATTAACTTTGTGTACTTGCTGAAGAATATATAACTCGAAGACTGACACTAAAACAGAGAGAAACGAGATAAGGCAGTTATTCCTAATTGTTTAAAATTCGATTTTGTCATTAGAAGAAATAAAAAAATCGTCAATAAGATTGAACCTTTAACATTTAACAAATATCAACATCAAATCCTAATATTGAGTCCAAAGTACATCGTTATATTCAAGGCCGTCAATGTTAAACTTAATAAAAGTTTCAGTTCTGACACATGGTCATTGAACTTGTGTCTCTGAACCTGAGGACATGCATTTCCCAAATTGCCATCATAAAGAATATTATTGAGAACTATGTTCTTAAACACGTTATTTATTCTCATTCAGTATAAACAATACGAAAATATTATGTTACTTGGACACTCTTAATCATTGTATGTATCAGAGGCATTAAAACTGAAAGCTGTAACAACCCAACAGTACATAACTACATTGCCATGTACAACTTAACAACCTATATAGTTATAGACCAGTGTCCTACACTTCAGTTATCATGACACTCAGTTGGTTTTCACGTGACCTCGATATTACAGTCACAGCATATTTGGAGTACTGTACATCAAGAAGCAATGTTTGTCCCTTTGTTGATTCCGTTCTTGTCCATTCTGGTTAATAACTTTGTTGCTGCTGACAACACGACAGATTATATTCATCAGCTGGAGAAGAAGATATCTGATCTCGAGAGTCACACTCAAGAAATGGAACAGAAGCATGCCGTCGTTCTAGCAAATATTCTCTCCAAGTTGCAGTCTCAGGAGGAGAAGATTCAGGATAACACGGTAATATTAGTATTTGAAGAATCTATAAGCATCCATCTTAGTATCTTTGTTTAAATTAAAACATCATAACATCTGTGCTATTAGACAGCTTGAAGTGAAAGCTACATAGTTTTATTTAACTAAACCCTTGAAAATAATCAATTGGAGCTCGAATATATAACTCGAAGACTGACACTAAAACAGAGAGAAACGAGATAAGGCAGTTATTCCTAATTGTTTAAAGATGCTATATCATAGTGCAATAATTTTTTAAGTATTTTTAATGTATACGTTGTATTTTTAGAAAAATTTAGCGACCAACCTTGAGAAAATCGGACCAAAATTCATCAAATAGGAGATAATTTACCAAATAATACCGAAACGGCAGTCGACATAAGGGCGAATCAAGTGTGGCCATTTCACAACTTCCGGTTTCTAAATGTACGCTTGAAAACCGTCTTTGTCGCGCTCAACTAGATTTTATATTCTTTTTCTCCAAATTAGGTATTTGTTGCTGTCAAAGTTGATACCCATCGAACGCAATTACGGTAGTTGAGACACGGTGTAAATCCTACAAGCATAATGATTACGTCACCGAAAGCGGGTTCGTAAAAAGGCATGCCCTTTCTACGAGGGTACTGTGCTTTGCGCGTCGAAATAAGTATGTTATTGTTGATTACACAATCTAAATATGATATCAAAATTTCGACGAAAGATTTTTCTACAAAGTGATGTATTTCATTTCTCAATAGCTAAGTTTCATCCTGAACCGCTTGCAAGTATGATACAGCATCTTTAAAATTCGATTTTGTCATTAGAAGAAATAAAAAAATCGTCAATAAGATTGAACCTTTAACATTTAACAAATATCAACATCAAATTCTTAAGATTGAGTCCAAAGTACATCGTTATATTCAAGGCCATCAATGTTAAACAAAGTTAATGAAAGTTGAAGTTCTGACACATGGTCATTGAACTTGTATCTCTGAACCTGAGGACATGCATTTCCCAAATTGCCATCATAAAGAATATTATTGAGAACTATGTTCTTAAACACGGTATTTATTCTCATTCAGTATAAACAATACGAAAATATTATGTTACTTGGACACTCTTAATCATTGTATGTATCAGAGGCATTAAAACTGAAAGCTGTAACAACCCAACAGTACATAACTACATTGCCATGTACATCTTAACAACCTATATAGTTATAGACCAGTGTCCTACACTTCAGTTATCATGACACTCAGTTGGTTTTCACGTGACCTCGATATTACAGTCACAGCATATTTGGAGTACTGTACATCAAGAAGCAATGTTTGTCCCTTTGTTGATTCCGTTCTTGTCCATTCTGGTTAATAACTTTGTTGCTGCTGACAACACGACAGATTATATTCATCAGCTGGAGAAGAAGATATCTGATCTCGAGAGTCACACTCAAGAAATGGAACAGAAGCATGCCGTCGTTCTAGCAAATATTCTCTCCAAGTTGCAGTCTCAGGAGGAGAAGATTCAGGATAACACGGTAATATTAGTATTTGAAGAATCTATAAGCATCCATCTTAGTATCTTTGTTTAAATTAAAACATCATAACATCTGTGCTATTAGACAGCTTGAAGTGAAAGCTACATAGTTTTATTTAACTAAACCCTTGAAAATAATCAATTGGAGCAAAGGCTTTGTTTGAATATTTCATTTTCTTAAATCATTGTCTTCAGCACTATAGAAATATAGCCTGCCGTCGATGCATTCTCTATGCTTTTTCTCAGTTGAAAAAGAACGGGGTTAAGATAAGTATTAAAGGGGCAGTAGCACGTTTTTTTATAATTTTATATTCAATTTTCTTCACTTATAATTGTAAGGTATTGCTAAATTTATTATTTTGACAGTGTCAAAAAATTCCTTTCACAAGCCAATCATCCATAGCCAGAGGAAAAAGTATGAAGATTCACATAAAATACATTGGCGGCCATTTTGTGTGAACACCTTTAATTCATTTTGTGTAAAAAAAGGGAATCGCATGGCTAAACTTTACGTTATATATTTGAATTTTCACTGCTCCGTTTAGTTTAAATACATTGTCTTTCAATTGGAACCGCTAATTTTCATTTTCCTGACATCATCTTATATTCCTCCTGAAAACGTGCTACTACTCCTTTAAAGGGACAGTAGCACGTTTTTTTATAATTTTATATTTTTAAAATTTCACTGATAATTGTAAGTGAATGCTAAATGTATTATTTTGACAGTGTCAAAAATCTCATTACACAAGCCAATCATCCATTGTCAGAGGACAAAGTATGAGGATTCACATAAAATCCATTGGCGGCCATTTTCTTGTGAACACCTTAATTCATTTTTGCAAGAAAAAGGAATCGCATGGCTGAACCTTACGTTATATATTTGAATTATTACTGCTCCATTTAGTTTAAATACATTGTCTTTCATTTGAGACCATTTATTTTAATTTTCCTGACATCACCTTATACTCCCCCTAAAAACGTGCTACTGCCCCTTTAAACCAGTTATAAAGCAAATTAAAAATAAAATTCAGGTTCAAGATTCAAATTAAAAATACATATAGCTCTGTCATGTTGAATTTTCCGAACGTATATAACAGACAATGATTTTTATTTTCATATTAGAAATCTTATTTCAGGATGTTCTTCAAAACCTTACAACAGGAAATGCGAAACCTACAAATTTAACAAATGGTAGGTTTGACTTGGGTCAAATATTTGTTGATTTATGATGCGTTATGTAACACGGTATTAATACACTTATATATAACCATCAACATTATCGATATATTGATTGATTAGTGTCAACTGAGTGGTGGGTTAAATTTCTAGTTGAATTTCTGAATTCTGTTATTATTCTGTTTTATTGAATTCAGCACATTTAAAGATATAAAGATTGGTTCCAATTTACACTTCTATTTTAGGCTAACTGCAGGAATACAAGATATGTTACTGGTTTGAATCTTCATTCACAACATATAATTTTGAAAAAACTTTAATAATAACTTTATTAAGTAATCAATAGCTTGTGATTCAATGGCCAATGTGGAAAGGTAAGAAATTAAATTCTTAAATTGATTTCCAGGAATTAAGCACGTGGCATTTGAAGCCAGAACAAATGCAGACAAAGGGTCCACACTAATCAAATTCAACACAGTGCCATTCAACATTGGAAGTGGATATGATGCACACAGAGGAACGTTCACGGCACCCAGAGCAGGGATCTATCAATTCTGGTTCACAGTGTATGTGTCAGAGAGCCATGCAACTCACCCAAATCACAATCTTTTGCAAGTCGATGTTGTACAGCTTTTTGCAGGAAAAGACCGGTTGACTCCATCATATGGTGGTTATGTAGCGCCTGTAGAGACGATTTCAGGCAATCATCATCTGGACTTTAGAGTGTTCCAGGGTCTGCATGTTGTGCCTCTAACAGCCCGGGAAACGGTCTATGTCAAGCTGTTGTCTTCATTAAAAGTTAAAGCTGGGTCGTCGTTTGGTGGAGTACTGATTGGTTGAATAACGCAAACCATATTCATGATTCTCTTCAATAAAATACGTTGTCCAATCAGTTACTTAGTGTATATTTTGTTTTAACATTAAAAAGATTTTTTTAACATTCACAGTCAACCCCTTTAAAGGGGCAGTAGCATTTTTTTTTGATAATTTTATATTATAAAATTTTCACTGATAATTGTATGTAAATGCTAAATGTTTTATGTTGATAGTGTCATAAATTTCATTACACAAGCCAATCAGTCATAGTCAGAGGACAAAGTATGAAGATTCACATAAAATCCATTGGCGGCCATTTTTGTGTGAACACCTTTAATTCATTTTGTGTAAGAAAAGGGAATCGCATGGCTAAACTTTACATTATGTATTTAAATTATTACTGCTCCATTTAGTCTAAATACATTGTCTTTCAATTGGAACCATTTATTTCCATTTTCCTGACATCACCTTATAGTCCCCATAAAAACGTGCTACTGCCCCTTTAAAAGGAACAGAAACAAAGTATTTTAGAGGAAATACAGTTCAATCTCAAAATTAAAAGGAAATGTTTCAAATAACTTTACAAATTTGTTACATCAAATTAACGGTTCCAAAACGAGTTTTCAAGTTAAATGAGTTTAAGCTGCCTGATAACATTACAAACTTCAAATGAAACAATTTTTATTCAACACTTGCACTGAGTATTTGATTTTTCTTCTACTACTACGAATCAGAAATAAAATTCTTACTAAAGCAGAATTTGGAATATCAAATCAAATGTTTTACAAATATAAAAGTCTATTCTTTTTTAACATAAACAGAAGGGTTTATGAAGTAAACGAAAAAGAAGTTTCAGAATGCATTAATTTATCGAAATATGTATTTCTTATTCAAAACTACATGAACGAAATGTTTCCTTGTTTGAAAGATAATCATGAGATACATCGTCAACAGTGCATAATTTAAAAAAGTTAAATAGTAATGATAAAATTGCCTCAAATGATACCTAATGATATAATGATTTTCATATTATTCTCGCCAACTGATTACTTAAAACAGCCTTTCCTATGCCATTCAAATGTCAAAACTACATGTATTTAGTAAGTTCACTTTATATGTATACTTACGTCCTTATGTATTTTATTCTTTATCCTGAAATGTAATTCCAAAGTCAGAGATGTTACAGTCCTCACTTATCACCAGTCTAGTCATCATTTTCTCGTTTGTAATATTTTGTTTCTTATTATTCAAGCACGTACATGTATATAGCACTCACACTACACACATAATTAAAAATAGAAATATAGTATATATATATATATATATATATATATATATATATATATATATATATATATATATATATTTGAATAAGGAGAGTTGGTTTCTCACGTGAAGAAAGGTTGTATATAAGAAAGAGTAAACATCAGATGGTTCGGACTGGATCAATCTTCTTTAATACGATGAATTCATTTCGACCATTATGTGGGTCTTGTCAAGTATGATTACAAATGGAAGGTAACATGTACTTATACAGGAACAAAATAATAAATCAATTCATATAATCAACACATAGTTGTGTGCTCAGATTGACAGTTAAGAAATCAGTCATGTGTTGTCAATCACGTAATGATTGCCCCAAGCACTAATTGCCGGGTGCAGTTTGAATACAATAGAGTCAGTCAGCAATGACGAATCCGTGTTGTCTTATCAATCACTTGATGGTCAGAGAGGTGTAATTAAACAAGCATGCTAATATATCACAATGGTAATCACTTCCTCATGTGAGCTAACTGTTCATGTCCCACTGTTTAGTGTTGGAGAATATTTTTTGATAAAAAATGTTTCTTTTGTTTCAAGATTCATAGTTTTGTTTTCTGATTTTGCATAAACCTTGTAGAAAGGGAAAATATTAAAGTTACCATTGCTACATTGTGCTATGTGTTTGCTTATCTTGAGGTGGCGGAGATTAGGGTCATTAATTTGTTGTTTGTGTACCCGTACTCGCGCTTGTAAATTACTTGTTTGTCCTATGTAGGTAAGATTGCATGTAGGGCAACGAATTGCATATATTACATCCTTAGATTTGCAATTCATTGTGTGTTTAACTCGGAAATCTTCTCCCGTTTCAAATTTAAAAACTTGACCTTCAATGATAACAGAACAAGTGCCGCACCTCTTGTCATGGCATTTTGTTACTTCAGCTTCAGTGTTGTTAGTGCTGAATTTTGCTCTAGATAAAACCTTTTTAAGGTTATTTGGCTGCCGTTTGCTTTTTATAATAAGGGTTTTTTCAAGCATTGCTTTCAGCTTTTTATCTTGGTTTAGAAGGTTTAAGTTATCCTTAATTAGAGGGAACATATTGGGGTTATTTGGATTATGGGTACTGACAAATGTTATTGCACGTTTTGGTACCACCTTTTCTTTTGATTTTCTCAATTCTATAATGGTGTGGTTGGTTGCTTTTTCTCTGACCATCAAGTGATTGATAAGACAACACGGATTCGTCATTGCTGACTGACTCTATTGTATTCAAACTGCACCCGGCAATTAGTGCTTGGGGCAATCATTACGTGATTGACAACACATGACTGATTTCTTAACTGTCAATCTGAGCACACAACTATGTGTTGATTATATGAATTGATTTATTATTTTGTTCCTGTATAAGTACATGTTACCTTCCATTTGTAATCATACTTGACAAGACCCACATAATGGTCGAAATGAATTCATCGTATTAAAGAAGATTGATCCAGTCCGAACCATCTGATGTTTACTCTTTCTTATATATATATATATATATATATATAGACATAACATCTATTCATAATCATTGTTGGTTCGAAAAGTGTGTTTTCTAAGTTTTGATATCAATTAATATTGGTCTTATTTATTGCAAATGAATCGTATCAGTAAACTGTTTAACTATAAGAATGTATTTTCATTAATAAATTTGTTAAATGTAAACTCTGCAAATATAGCTTTGACGAAGAATAAGCTGATATTCTGATCTGAAACATTTGAAGAAGATCATAAACCACATACAGAGCATGATTATTTTTGGTAAATTTGTAAATTTAGTAAATTTGTAAATTAAATAAACCTGTCAGTATTGAAGCACAAATCTAGGATCATTAATAGAATATGTGTGCATTTCATCATTTTGCATAACTGGATCTTTTGCAACATTAACATGTAACTGGCTTTAAATCAGTTTTCCATAACATTTCAATCAAGAAAGCTAATCAGCAAGTTGTTATACAGCATTAATATTAAACATTGGCATATTTGACAAATATGGTCAATGAAATATGCATATAGGTTTAAACCGATGCATAGACATGTGTTCCAAAACACCAAATCATGACAAATTTGTAACAAGCACGTTTCAATAGCATTTCCACTTAATGAACGTTTTCGCAATGTACGTTTTCGCAATGTTACTCTGATAAAATGCGTCGTTTATTTGGAGAAGACAAAGAAGGAAACGATAACACTTTTGCCACAGATCATATTAATGAACTTGAGCTTTCCAAAAGATTGTATTTGAAATGATAGATATAGTGAAACATTACAACAATAAAATAGTGTAACCTGTATGTTACAGCAACCATGCACGTGGCATTTAAAGCTAGAACGAAATCTGATGCAAGAACGACACTGATCAAATTAAAGTGCTGCTAAACGATGGAGATGGATATGATGGAAACAGAGGCATGTTCTTTCAACCCTCAAATAGGAACCTATCAGGTCTGGTTCAGTGTGTATGTGGTCTGAGCTGCATTTGACATCCACCACAAGTCAAAGGCCCATGACTCTGTGAAGCTTTTTTATGGAAAATCAACGTGCCTTATTCCTATGGAGGTTACCTTGCGCCTGTCCATGCAGGGGACGTTATGTTTCATCTAGACGTCAGAGAGGTGCAGGGACTGCATGTTGTGCCACTGACAGCCGGGAATGTTGTCAATGTAAGGCTGGCGTCAGTAGGTGTAGACAAAATGGATCTTCATTTGTCTCAAACACAACCATATTCCGTCAGGAATATGTAGTAAATAATGACCCGGTACCGAGGGGTTATGGAAAATAACCTCGCGAGGGCGTAGCCCGAGCAGAGGTTATTTCCATAACCCGAGGCAAACGGGTCATTATTTGACTTACACTCCCGCGGAAGACTCCTGCAATAATTTAAACTTAATTTGTTTATAAACAATTAATTTAAAAACGTTTTACTGATATCATTCGCGGGTTTATCATTTCTTGATAAGAAAAAATACTTAAATTACCCCCATATTAGGGTTTTAGAAATAAACGCTTGATTTCTTACAATAAAAACTATTTTATTACGGTGTTTCAACTAAATTGGTTTACATACAAATAATTGAAAAACGGTTTAGTGATCTATTTTGCGGGTCTTGATAAGAATACTATTTTAGACTACTAACAATACCCCCTGCTAAGTGTTTTAGAACTAAAAACTTGATTCCTTATATTAAAAGCTATTTTATTGCAATATTAATATATATTTATAGGGGAAAATAAAAAACCAAACATGACACACAGAAAATTACATCAACTGGCATGGATCCACGGTAGCTCAACAGGTACGAGCGCTGCTTGACAACATAGAGGTCCCTGGTTCGAATCCCACTTTCGTTGTTCATAAATCTTAACTTTCTTGTTTGATTAAAAATCCAAATTTTACAAGTCCAATTGTTTGCAATTGTTTACAATCTTATAACCGACCAAGGTGGTTATGAGATAACCAACCTACGCGGATGGAGCTCACGGCATATCACATTCAACTAAACTAAAGACAATAACTTCCCAAGGGGTGTAAGGGGTAAACACCTATAAGAAGGTAGTTATGATTTCAAACCAATTGAAAAAAGAAGGGATATAACCGCCCAAGGGGTGTAAAGATGTATATTTAATTTTTTGCATTAGATAACCTGACACGTTCATCTCAAAATTGCAAATATATGATAAAAACTCATTTTCAATGAAAATCGAAAAACAGTCCTACATGTTCAAGGAAGGCAAATTTAAACGTCCAGTTTACATGGATACTTGATATATAATCTATCAAACAGTATAAACTCCTAACTGTCATTCTGAATCCTTTTGATAAGTTTCCAAATTGACGTTTTACTTATTGACACCTGTCATGGTCTGGTTTCGATCACCATCTCGAGTTCAAACCTTCCAATTGTCTAAGTACAATGCATGCAAAAGTCGATACTTCTCAACCTATTGACACTTTTCCTGAATATATGAACCCGCTAACCTTATGGAGGTCTCTTTAGTTACATCCTATTGCCAGATGTCATTTTGAAGTTAAATAAAGAAATACATGTAAAAAATTTAATTGTGATTTTCTTTCTTTATAACCAGATACATAGCGACTGAAATAAGGTGTTATATGATAAGAGAGCACACACAATAAACATCTGTTTATATATTTTCAAATAAAGTTTTGTACAATACTATTCCTATGATGCAACTTATTACAGATTTTGAGAATGAATCTAAGATTGACCAGTATGAGAGGTCGTCCTGCTGACCTCTAGTTTGCAAATAAGGAATTCGGGAATTGATCGATCAAATTCGGCGTCACTTACAGTTCCAAAATCGCACATTCAACGTGTGAATGGAAGAAACTTAAAATAGCTTATGATTTGTTCTCAAAAACAATGTACCAACTGATGCATTTTTAAAATAGTTAAGATGATTATATTTTGGTTGTTTGTAATAGCTTTGGTTTTATGATTGAAAATAATTACACTCAATCTAAAATCAACAGCATGACCTAAAAATACCCTGTTGATCTAAATTTATTTAAATTTTGGGCTCTTAAGTTTTGTGCAATAAGGTTATATTTCACTATGTACTATCCTATTAGTTAATATGTTAGGGAAATTAACAGTGGGGTCTAAACTAAGTGCATGAGCATAACTTTGGTTGGGTTGTTAATTTTGTGTAATTGCTGAAGAATATATCACTTGAAGACTGACACTAAAAACAGAGAAAAACGAGATAAGGCATTATTCCTAATTGTTTAAAATTCGATTTTGTCATTAGAAGAAATTAAAGTTTTTGTGAATAAGATTGAACATTAAACATTTAACAAATATCAACATCAAATTCTTAATGTTGAGTCCAAAGTACATAATTCAAGGCCATCAATGTTAAACAAAGTTAATAAAAGTTTCAGTTCTGACACATGGTCATTGAACTTGTATCTTTGAACCTAAGGACATGCATTTCCCAAATTGCCATCACAAAGAATATTATTGAGAACTATGATTTTGAACACGTTATTTATTCTTATTCAGTATAAACAATACGAAAATATTATACACTCTTTATCCGAAGAAGATAATTACCCATAACGCTATTATTTTATCATACGGTAAATTTAACTATCATTCAGCATGCTTTATGCATCATTGTATGTATCAAAGCCATTAAAACTAAAAACTGTATCAACCCAACAGTACATAACTGCATTGCCATGTACAACTTAACAACCTATATAGTTATAGGCCAGTGTCCTTCACTTCAGTTATCATGACACTCAGTTGGTATCACTGACCTCGATATTACAGTCACAGCATATTTGGAGTACTGTACATCAAGAAGCAATGTTTGTCCCTTTGTTGATTCCGATCCTGACAGTTCTGGCTAAGAACTGTGTTGCTGCTGACAACACGACAGATTACATTCATCAGCTGGAGAAGAAGATATCTGATCTCGAGAGTCACACTCAAGAAATGGAACAAAAGCATGCCATCGTTCTCGCCAATATTCTCTCCAAGTTGCAGTCTCAGGAGGAGAAGATTCAGGAACACTTGGTTTGGTTGTTTTCAGTATTGTGTAACTGTAGTGATGATAATAGTTTTATGTTTTGTCACTGGACAATTGAAAAATGAAGATGTTTTGGTGTCATTTTATGTTTGAATATTGTGCTTTCATGTCATGTATACAATGTGAGTCATTTCATTGCTACCAATACTCCCTAAACAGAGAGTGCACAGTAACGTAACGTGAAATTTGCAGAAAACCAATCATCGTATGTGTATTTAATTTATGTATTTAATGATAAAGGTTGCATTTGTGATGTGCTTAAAGCTTCACACTTGAAATACTATTGTTGAGTAATTATGATTCATTTTATGATTTTGTTAAATTACTGAACTTGAGGTGAGTTTTTTAATAATGAAAGTATTTGCCAGACTTTGATAAAGTGTTTCTATGCTTTATTTATTAACACTACGTCGTATTCTGCATTCTAATCTTGCTCTTCTACTGCTCCAAAGGGTCACGTCAAACTCCCTTTCACTGACTTTCACTGAAGCACAACCACAATTCGGTAAGGATAATTGGGACCAATCCATATCTAAGCAGGTCTGTGGTGGGAAGAAAAAACATGAAAGGTACAAGGTCAGAAGGGGATAACTTGACGTGACCCATGAAGAGTAGTTCTCAGATCAGATACCTTTAGAAGATTCAATGTAAGGTTTGATCTGATGGTTTGATCATTAAGAAGGTGTTGCTACGTATTTCTCTTAAACTGAGATGGATTTCAAAATTAAATGTCTTCTTTGTTTATGTCCTTAAGTTCTGTTACAGAATGATCATCACAACAGCACACAGTCAACAACTGGTAGGTATCAGTCATTGATAACATCTGATCTTCAAAATGACTAAGATAATGGCTATCTGGCCCATTTACTGAGAGAATAGACCAACATTTTCAATGTTGAAGCATTAATATCTGACCAGACAATGAGTAGATGAATGTTGTTATATTCATAGCCTTTGACAGAGTATTGTATGATAAGTCCTTTCCCCTTGCATATTCATATGGAGAACTGTCACTTTGTTAGAAATGTTTTTGAAAACATCAAAAGCCAAATAAGTCTTTAACCAAATCTGTTAAACTTCAATTTTTATTAATAAATTTGGAATAAGAAAGGTCCCCAGTCACATCAGCGAAGTATATCAATTGTTTTATATTATAATCACAATTTAATACATTTTATATTAAACATAGTGTACAGGCAAATACAAGTACAAATACAATATCAAATGAGTCGCATTAAGAAACTACCTAAGCATATTCAGTATTCCTTGGCAAGATAATAGTGTATATTGTTTTGTATTTATGAATAAAGGTAATGTTAACCTTATGTAAAAAGGCAAATAATTTCAAACATCTGCAATCAACCCATAATTTAATCATTTAGTTATCCTCCTTTTGTTCTTGTAAGTTCTTATACAGGAAAACATATAGTAATCCCCCTTTTGTTCTTGTAAGGAAAAATAGTGTTACTTTGTAAAGAATCCAAATGAATCTGTAATTCTGTAAAAAATAAATTAAAAGATTTTATCTAGCAAAACGGAAAGGCATTTAAGAAAACCGGACAGATAAAGAGCAGGGGGCATTCCGAAAAGGGCAGGGAACTGTGCCTTGCTTCATATACCTCGTGGAATCACAAACTGAAATGAATATTGGTAGTAGAATTATGAGTAGTTCAAATCGTCTATTGCTCAAACTTCAGTTTATGTCCCCTCCCTACCCTACTTTATTAATCCACTCCGCAGCACTGTTGATGTTATTTTTGATGAATACTTCTGAATTCCTTAACCAAATCAGTATTAGTTGCAGACAAATCTTTATCACAACCAAACACATATATGCGCAACAATATAATTATATGGAGAGAGCTTTGATATTGCTATACTGATTTTCCAGAGAGCCATCATGTGGCATTTGAAGCAAGAACAACCTCAGACAAAGGATCAACGCTGATCAAATTCAACAGTGCACCAGTCAACGTTGGAGGTGGATACAATGAAAACAGAGGCACGTTTAAAGCACCTTCAACAGGAATCTATCACTTCTGGTTCACTGTGTATGTGTCCAACAGCCATACAACTGAGTTATTCATAAATACAGTCCAAATCGACGTTGTTAAGCTTATTGCAGGAAATGCCTCTCTTGGACCTTCTTATAGTGGCTATGTGGCGCCTGCGCATGTGCCTACTGGACATCGCCAACATGACATCAGAGAGATCCAGGGACTGCATGTTGTATCTCTGACAGCTGGGGACACTGCTTATGTACAGCTAATGTCCTCCGCAACAGTCAAAGCTGGGTCATCGTTTGGTGGGATGTTGATTAGTTGATTGATAGAGATCATCTGCAAAATATGTCAGAGTCAAAATATGATTAGCTGCTTTTTGTACGTTTTCTTATAATCTCAATAAATAAGTCTCCTTGGACATAATGATGATGTTGCTTTTTGTTTTGCCTGCTCATTCATGTTACAGAAGATTGAGACAAAGCAAAGGATGTGTCCTAACATGCGTCAAAAGATTTATCTTATAAGAACTGACAATAACATGCGGTCAAGGCACCGTGTCTTGTGTTATGCCTATCGTTATGAGGGCGTTATATCAAATATACTGTAAAATAACTAAAATGTGAAATATCTGTTGACCACACTGGCGCAATCTTCAATGGAGGTGAATTTTTGGTTAGGACATCAATGTACAGTATACTTGACAATTGTCCTTTATGTTCAATGCTGAGGGTTAAAGGGTATGAATCCATCAATAATTTTGCTATAAAATAACGTTTTGATAATCATCCTGAAATATGTGTCTACGAGATGAACAAAAAGTGTTTAAATGTCAAAGGAGAGCTTTCATGTTTGGTAAAAAATGCTCTTAATACATGTTACCCTACCTATGTTAAAAATCTGTTTTCTTAACTACATTGACACTATCAGTTCTTTCTCTGTCTTATTCTTACATGTCATAGTGCACAGGGACGGGGGGGGGGGGGAAATAATGATATTAAAAATGAAAAAGGTTATCTCTTCTATATAAATACTAAAGGGATGTATGCATTCAGACCACTCGTCTTGTTGCGGGACGAAATCGACTTGGAAATTCAATATAGAATAATGTAAAAACATACTCAAATAAAGCCTGGTAAATCCCCTTTCGAAAGAATGCAAAATAATCGAAATAGGCTCACTTTGGACCGAGCTACACTGTTTAGAAATAAAAAAATAAGCTTTCTTGAGAGTACGCCAAAATCCTGCCCAGCAAAACCATTGCTTTCAAGCTGATAACATAATTTAAACACTGGAAAACGTACAATGCACGACAAATACAACTTTATCGAAATCTCTATGCCTTTCATAGTATTTATATAGAAGAGATAACCATTTTCATTTAATATCATTATTATTATTATTTTAGGCGATACTACTCCGTGTCATAGTGTAAAGTCAAACTACTTCCACTTGGTCAGTGTCTGCATGTGCCTGTATGAATTCATGATTTATTATCACACAATAATAATTGAAATGACTTTGAAAATTGGCTTTATTTAATGTTTACACAGAATGTGGCTTAAATAATAAAAAATCCTTTAGATGAAATGAAAATCACTAAATGATGCTGGAAGTTAAAACAAGTGTTTATCTACATTTACACCCCTTGGGCGGTTATATCCCTTCTTTTTTCAATTGGTTTTAACTCATAACTACCTTCTTATAGGTATATACCCTTTACACCCCTTGGGAAGTTATTGTCTTTATTTTAGTTGAATGTTATGTGCCGTGAGCTCCATCCGCGTAGGTTGGTTATCTCATAACCACCTTGGTCGGTTATAAGATTGTAAACAATTGCAAACAATTGGACTTGTAAAATTTGGATGTTTAATCAAACAAGAAAGTGTAGATTTATGAACAACGAAAGTGGGATTCGAACCAGGGACCTCTATGTTGTCAAGCAGCGCTCTTATCTGTTGAGCTACCGAGGATCCATGCCAGTTGTTGTAAATTTGTGTGTGTCATGTTTGGTTTTTTATTTTTCCCTATAAATATATATAATATTGCAATAAAATAGTTTTTAATGTAAGGAATCAAGTTTTTAGTTCTAAAACCATTAGCAGGGGGTATTGTAAGTAATCTAAAATAGTATTCTTATCAAGAAATATCAAACCCGCAAAATGGATCACTAAAACGTTTTTCAATTATTTGTATGTAACCCAATTTAGTTGAAACACCGTAATAAAATAGTTTTTATTGTAAGAAATCAAGCGTTTATATTTAAAACCCTAATATGGGGGTAATTTAAGTATTTTTTCTTATCAAGAAATGATAAACCCACGAATGATATCAGTAAAACGATTTTAAATATATTGTTTATAAACAAATTAAGTTGAAACTATTGCAGGAGTCTTCCGCGGGAGTGTAAGTCAAATAATGACCCGTTTGCCTCGGGTTATGGAAATAACCTCTGCTCGGGCTACGCCCTCGCGAGGTTATTTTCCATAACCCCTCGGTACCGGGTCATTATTTACTACGTACCCAAACACTAGGTGAAATCAAGTTATGAACAGGAAGGAATTTATTATATGAAATATAACCTCGAATACTGATTGATTAATTGGTTAAATGTACTTTACATGAAAGTACAAGAAAGCAATATATACCATATATATATCTTAAGAACAGTAACTCTGAAATGTTTTTAAACTTATGTCTGATGACAATACCCAAACTATTTTGAATATTTCCAAATTTTGTAAACAACTTTTCAATTAGAAATGAAACAATGAAAAAAGGTGATGTAAGAGTGTTTTGTACGAAATCTTTATGGTATTGCTTCTCGTAATAAAAAAGGAGAAAATAAAAAGGAATTAAAGGGTGGATAACCAATGTTATCATTATAAGTTTAAAGTGAGCAGCGGTCAACATTTTTGTTGTTCAGAGGTTCCTTAAAATGATTTGTATGCACTTGGTGTGAGTTTTAAAATATGTACCAGGTATGAGTCTCTGCTGTGTCATGACTTCCAATACTGCCCAGTGTAACCTCAAAAGTTCAAACACCAAATTATCTCACCTGTCTGCGGTTCAATCCATCAATTTAAATCTGCATCAAAGCGTGGGAACACATGGAGTCTAACACGTCATACTGAATCGTCTTGAGTTATGCAATCGGTAACAACTCTTGAGAGCTTTACAATTGCAGTTTCATCTATTTATTGCATGCCAATCTCGATGAAATTTGCTAGGTGTCAATGTTTTGATACCAATACCTGTCAATTGGGTAGTCGAGCACACCTGTCTATGGTCTACTGAAACACGAGAACATAGCGACATGCATACTTTTGATGTGTACTATCCATGGCGACAGAGGCAACGTTTGCGGCTGGCTATCGTAACACATGAACCAGCAGCAAGGTCATGTGATTTTGACTTTTTTTTCAATTTTCACAAGAAAGCATGGAATTTCTTCAATTAATTGTTTTAAGCATAAAAGTTTGGGTTTCAACAGTGTAATGACAAATTCAACTGACAGTATCAATATTATATAGTTTTGGATATTGACTTGTATATGAACCTGTGGCCAAGTATACAATAAACTTAATTAAATTGAATTTACTGGTAAACAGTCTTGTAAATACACTGATTCAAATATAAGTTTAGTTTTCACTTAGGCACTCAATAAACGAGCTCAAATAATATGTCTAAAAGCGGTTCAACTTTGGCTCCGTTATAAGAATAAAAGTCTAATGATAAAGACAGTGGTCTGACACGTTGTTGCTTTCACATAACCTCACACGAGATTACAGTCACAGTGTTGACCTTTATACATTTAGAGGCAATGGCATGTGCTTTGTTTATACTGTTCCTGTCCATTCTGCTTCTTGCCTTGGTTGCTGCTGACAACACGACAGATTATATTCATCGTCTGGAACAGAAAATCTCAGATCTGGAGAGTCACACACAGGCAACAGAACAAAAGCACGCCGTCGTTCTCTTCAATATTCTCTCCAAATTGCACTCTCAGGAGGAGAAAATTCAGGATAACACGGTAATATTAGTATTTGAACAATCCTATAAGCATCCATCTTAGTATCTTTGTTTAAATTAAAACATCATAACATCTGTGCTATAAGACAGCTTGGAGTGAAAGTTACATAGTGTCATTTTACTAAACCCTTGAACATAATCAATTGGAGCAAAGGCTTTGTTTGAATAGTTCATTTTCTTAAATCATTGTCTTCAGTAATATAGGAATATAGCCTGCCGTCGATGCATTCTCTATACTTTTTCTCAGTTGAAAATTTTCGAGATTAAAACAAGTATTTACCAGTCATAAATCAAGTTTAAATAATATTTTTTTCAGGTTGTTAAAAATAATTGAATTTAACATACATTTAACTCTGTCATGTTGAATTTTCCGAACCTATATAACAGACGATGATTTTTATTTTCATATTAGAAATGTAATTTCAGGACGATCTTCAAAACCTTACAACAAGAAATGCGAAACCTACAAATTTAACAAATGGTAGGTTTGACTTGGGTCAAATATTTGTTGATTTATGATGCGTTATGTAACACGGTATTAAGACACTTATATATAACCATTAACATTATCGATATATTGATTGATTACTGTCAACAGAGTGGTGCATGGTGGGTTAAATTTCTTTTTGAATTTCTGAATTCTGTTAGTATTCTGTTTTATTGAATTAAGCATATTGAAAGATATATAAACTAAAATCCAAAAGAAACGTCCCCTCTATATTTGATTCTCGATTCTCGATAGAACAAAAAGTATAACAAAACGATATTTGTGTATGTTAACCGCTGCATTTTGTGCGTTAAAGCGATGTGTTTCTTCAGATAGTGCGTTGGAATATATAAGAATGGTGTCATTGTTAGTTATATTTCGTGATTTCTGGTGTGTGAAAAAACAAAGGGGACGTTTCTTTTGAATTTTAGTTTAGATTGGTTCCAATTTACACTTCTATTTAAGGCTAACTGCAGGAATACAAGATATGTTACTGGTTTGAATCTTCATTCACAACATAATTTTGAAAAACTTTAATAATAACTTTATCAAGTAATCAATAGCTTGTCATTCAATAGCCAATTTGGTAAGGTAAGAAATGAAATTCATAAATTGATTTCCAGGAATGCAGCACGTGGCATTTGAAGCCAGAACAAATGCAGACACAAGGTCTCCACCAATCAAATTCAACAAAGTGTCATTTAACATTGGAGGTGGATATGATGCACACAGAGGCACGTTCACGGCACCCAGAGCAGGGATCTATCAGTTCTGGTTCACAGTGTATGTGTCAGAGAGCCATGCAACTCACCCAAGTCACAATCTTTTGCAAGTCGATGTTGTACAGCTTTTTGCAGGAAAAGCCCGGTTGACTCCATCATATGGTGGCTATGTAGCGCCTGTAGAGACGATTTCAGGCAATCATCATCTGGACGTTAGAGTGATCCAGGGTCTGCATGTTGTGCCTCTAACAGCCGGGGAAACGGTCTATGTCAAGCTGTTGTCTACATTAAAAGTTAAAGCTGGGTCGTCGTTTGGTGGAGTACTGATTGGTTGAATAACGCGAACCATCTTCACGATTCTCTTCAATAAAATACGTTGTCCAATCAGTTACTTACTGTATTTTTTGTTTTAACATTTAAAACGATTTTTTAATATTCACAGTCAACCCCTTTAAAGGGACCAGAAACAAAGTATTTTAGAAGAAATACAGTTCAATCTCAAAATTAAAAGGAAGTGTTTCAAATAACGTTACAAATTTGTTACATCAAATTAGCGGTTCTAAAACGAGGTTTTCAGTTAAATGAGTTTAAGCTGCCTGATAACATTAAAAACTTCAAATGAAACAAGTTTTATTCAACACTTGCACTGAGTATTTGATTTTTCTTCTTACGAATCAGAAATAAAATTCTCACTAAAGCAGAATTTGGAATATCAAATCAAATGTTTTATAAATATAAAAGTAAACGAAAAAGAAGTTTCAGAATGCATAAATTTATCGAAATATGTATTTCTTATTCAAAACTACATGAACGAAATGTTTCCATGTTTGAAAGATAATCATCGTCAACAGTGCATAATTTAAAAAAGTTAAATAGTAATTATAAAATTGCTTCAAGTGATACCTAATGATAAATGATTTTCATATTATTCTCGCCAACTGATTAATTAAAACAGCCTTTCCTATGCCATTAACATGCCAAAACTACATGTATTTAGTAAGTTCACTTGATATGTATACTTACGTCCTTATGAATTTTATTTATCCTGAAATGTAATTCCAAAGTCAGAGATGTTACAGTCCTCACTTATCACCAGTCTAGTCATCATTTTCTCGTTTGTAATATTTTGTTTCTTATTATTCAAACACGTACATGTATATAGCACTTACATTACACACATAATTAAAAAAAGAAATATAGTATATATATATAGACATAACATCTATTCATAGTCAATGTTGGTTCGAAAAGTGTGTTTTGTAAGTTTTGATATCAATTAATATTGGTCTTATTTATTGTAAATAAATCGTATCAGTAAACTGTTTAACTGTAAGGATTCATTTACATACAGAGCATGATCATTTTTAGTAAATTTGTAACTTTAGTAAATTTGTAAATTTAGTAAATTTGTAAATATAGTAAATTTGTAACTTTAGTAAATTTATAAATTTAGTAAATTTGTAAATTTAGTAAATTTGTAAATTTGTAAATTTAGTAAATTTGTAAATTTGTAAATTTAGTAAATTTGTAAATTTGTAAATTTAATAAATTTGTAAATTAATTAAAACTGTCAGTATTGAAGAACAAATCAAGAATCATTAATAAAATATGTGTGCATTTCATAATTTTCTGTGTTTCGAATGTCGAACATTTAAAACAAAGTTTTGCATAACTGGATCTTTTGCAACATTAACATGTAACTGGCTTTAAATCAGTTTTCCATAACATTTCAATAAAAAAGCTAATCAGCAAGTTGTTATATAGCATGAATATCAAACATTGGCATATTTGACAAATATGGTCAATGAAATATGCGTATTTACTGAGTGAAACAGTAATAACGGGTATTTACTAGAAATTTCAGTAAACACACGTATTTACTGATTTCATAGATTTACTGTAACACATATATGTTAAAACCGATGCATAGACATGTGTTCCAAAACACCAAATCATGACAAATTTGTAACAAGCACGTTTCAATAGCATTTCCACTTAATGTACGTTTTCCCAATGTACGTTTTCGCAATGTGACTCTGATAAAATGCGTCGTTTATGTGGAGAAGACAAAGAAGGAAACGATAACGCTTTTGCCACAGGTAATTTTAATGAACTTGAGCTTTCCAATAGATTGTATTTGAAATGATAGATGAAGTGAAACATTACAACAACAAAATAGTGTAACCTGTATGTTACAGCAACCATGCACGTGGCATTTAAAGCTAGAAGGAAATCTGATGCAAGAACGACACTGATCAAGTTAAAGTGCTGCTAAACGATGGAGATGGATATGATGGACACAGAGGCATGTTCTTTCAACCCTCAAATAGGAACCTATCAGGTCTGGTTCAGTGTGTATGTGTCTGAGCGTCATTTGACATCCACCACAAGTCAAACATCTTCACAACGTCACGGGCGAAACGAAAAACTTTCTAAACATTTCCATTCCTCCCTTGACATCATTGGCTGTAATTTCTGTGATAGCATTTCAACCCGCTGCACGGAAGTAGAATAGTCCAGTCAAACGACAGCTTGTTAAATGAACCGATTTGAAAAAATACTTTTGTATGCGTTTTACAAGAGAGAGAAACCCTTTATTTGAGTGATACATTAATGTTCATTTTCTCACATTCTCGGTGCTCATCATAAACATGGTAGCGACCATGCGGACTGCGAAGTTTAAAATTAAATTTCATTAGAATACTTTTCAAAAAGATCGTCTGTTAGTATTTTGAATTTGTTACGAATGTAAAAGACAATTTCATTGGCTATTGTTGAAAGAGCTGGTAAGGGGGGGTAACTCGTCATCACGATAGGTGTCGCTGCTCCGGATCACCGGTTTTCTATCTTGTGATGGCAAGTTCTAAACGAGGAGTTGTTCGATATATGTTTTCACCTTGCCGTGGGAAGATGCAAGTCAAAAGGCCCATGACTCTGTGAAGCTTTTTGATGGAAAATCAACGTGCCTTATTCCTATGGAGGTTACCTTGCGCTGTACATGCACAGGACGTTATGTTTCATCTAGACATCAGAGAGGTGCAGGGACTGCATGTTGTGCCACTGACAGCCGGGGATGTTGTCAATGTAACGCTGGAGTCAGTAGATGTAGTAAAAACTGAATCTTCATTTGTCTCAAACACAACCATATTCCGTCAGGAATATACATGTACATTTAATTTTATGCATTAGATAATCTGACACGTTCATATCAAAATTGAAAATATATGATACAAACTCATTTTAAATGAAAATCGAAAAACAGTCCTACATGTTCAAGGAAGGCAAATTTAAACGAACAGTTTACATGGATACTTGATATATAATCTATCAAACAGTATAAACTCGTAACTGTCATTCTGAATCCTTTTGATAAGTCTCTAAAATGACGTTTTACTTATTGACACCTGTCATGGTCTGGTTTCGATCACCATCTCGACTTCAAACCTTCCTATTGTCTAAGTACAATGCATGGAAAAGTCGATACTTCTCGACCAATTGACACTTTAAGTTACATCCAATTGCCAGATATCATTTTGAAGTTAAATAAAGAAATACATGTAAAAAGGTTAATTGTGATTTTCATAACCAGATACATAGGTGTTATACCATAAGAGAGCACACACAATAAACATCTGTTTATATATATTCAAATAAAGTTTTGTACAATTCTATTCCTATTATGCAACTTATTACAGACTTGACAAGTATGAGAGGTCGTCCCGATGACCTCTAGTTTGCAAATAAGGAATTCGGGAATTGATCAATCAAATTCGGGGTCACTAACAGTTCCAAAATCGCACATTCAACGTGTGAATTGAAGAAACTTAAAATAGCTTATGACTTGTTCTCAAAAACAATGTACCAACTGATGCATTTTTAAAATAGTTTTTCTTTCTGATAAGGGAATAATCATTAAGATGATTATATTTTGGTTATTTGTAATAGCTTTGGTTTTATGATTGAAAATAATTGCACTTTTGTTCAATATTATCGGTCAATCTTAAATCAACAGCATGACCTAAAAAAACTGTTGATCTAAATTTATTTAAATTTGGGACTCTTTAGTTTTGTGCAATAAGGGATATTTCACTATGTACTATCCTATTAGTTAATAGGTTAGGGAAATTAACAGTGGGGTCTAAACTAAGTGAGCATAACTTTGTCTGGGTTATTAACTTTGTGTACTTGCTGAAGAATATATCACTCGAAGACTGACACTAAAACAGAGAGAAACGAGATAAGGCAGTTATTCCTAATTGTTTAAAATTCGATTTTGTCATTAGAAGAAATAAAAAAATCGTCAATAAGATTGAACCTTTAACATTTAACAAATATCAACATCAAATCCTAATATTGAGTCCAAAGTACATCGTTATATTCAAGGCCGTCAATGTTAAACTTAATAAAAGTTTCAGTTGTGACACATGGTCATTGAACTTGTGTCTCTGAACCTGAGGACATGCATTTCCCAAATTGTCATCACAAAATATATTATTGAGAACTATGTTCTTAAACACGTTATTTATTCTTATTCATTATAAACAATACGAAAATATTATGTTACTTGGACACTCTTAATCATTGTATGTATCACAGGCATTAAAACTGAAAGCTGTAACAACCCAACAGTACATAACTGCATTGCCATGTACAACTTAACAACCTATATAGTTATAGACCAGTGTCCTACACTTCAGTCATCATAACACTCAGTTGGTATCACGTGACCTCGAGATTACAGTCACAGCATATTTGGAGTACTGAACATCAAGAAGCAATGTTTGTCCCTTTGTTGATTCCGTTCTTGTCCATTCTGGTTAATAACTTTGTTGCTGCTGACAACACGACAGATTATATTCATCAGCTGGAGAAGAAGATATCTGATCTCGAGAGGCACACTCAAGAAATGGAACAGAAGCATGCCGTCGTTCTAGCAAATATTCTCTCCAAGTTGCAGTCTCAGGAGGAGAAGATTCAGGATAACACGGTAATATTAGTATTTGAAGAATCTATAAGCATCCATCTTAGTATCTTTGTTTAAATTAAAACATCATAACATCTGTGCTATTAGACAGCTTGAAGTGAAAGCTACATAGTTTTATTTAACTAAACCCTTGAAAATAATCAATTGGAGCAAAGGCTTTGTTTGAATATTTCATTTTCTTAAATCATTGTCTTCAGCACTATAGAAATATAGCCTGCCGTCGATGCATTCTCTATGCTTTTTCTCAGTTGAAAAAGTACGGGGTTAAAACAAGTATTAAAGGGGCAGTAGCACGTTTTTTTATAATTTTATATTCAATTTTCTTCACTGATAATTGTAAGGTAATGCTAAATTTATTATTTTGACAGTGTCAAAAAATTCCTTTCACAAGCCAATCATCCATAGCCAGAGGAAAAAGTATGAAGATTCACATAAAATACATTGGCGGCCATTTTGTGTGAACACCTTTAATTCATTTTGTGTAAAAAAAGGGAATCGCATGGCTAAACTTTACGTTATATATTTGAATTTTCACTGCTCTGTTTAGTTTAAATACATTGTCTTTCAATTGGAACCGCTAATTTTCATTTTCCTGACATCATCTTATATTCCTCCTGAAAACGTGCTACTACTCCTTTAAAGGGACAGTTTTTTTATAATTTTATATTTTAAAATTTTTTTTTTAAAAAGTTTTTTTATAATTTTATATTTTAAAAATTTCACTTATAATTGTAAGTAAATGCCTAATGTATTATATTGACAGTGTCAACAATCACATTACACAAGCCAATCACCCATAATCAGAGGACAAAGTATGAGGATTCACATAAAATCCATTGGCGGCCATTTTCTTGTGAACACCTTTAATTCATTTTTGCAAGAAAAAGGAATCGCATGGCTGAACCTTACGTTATATATTTGAATTATTACTGCTCCATTTAGTTTAAATACATTGTCTTTCATTTGAGACCATTTATTTTAATTTTCCTGACATCACCTTATATTCCCCCTAAAAACGTGCTACTGCCCCTTTAAACCAGTTATAAAGCAAATTAAAAATAAAATTCAGGTTCAAGAATCAAATTAAAAATACATATAGCTCTGTCATGTTGAATTTTCCGAACGTATATAACAGACAAAGATTTTTATTTTCATATTAGAAATCTTATTTCAGGATGTTCTTCAAAACCTTACAACAGGAAATGCGAAACCTACAAATTTAACAAATGGTAGGTTTGACTTGGGTCAAATATTTGTTGATTTATGATGCGTTATGTAACACGGTATTAAGACACTTATATATAACCATCAACATTATCGATATATTGATTGATTAGTGTCAACAGAGTGGTGGGTTAAATTTCTAGTTGAATTTCTGAATTCTGTTATTATTCTGTTTTATTGAATTCAGCACATTGAAAGATATAAAGATTGGTTCCAATTTACACTTCTATTTTAGACTAACTGCAGGAATACAAGATATGTTACTGGTTTGATTCTTCATTCACGACATATAATTTTGAAAAAACTTTAATAATAACTTTATTAAGTAATCAATAGCTTGTGATTCAATGGCCAATGTGGAAAGGTAAGAAATTAAATTCTTAAATTGATTTCCAGGAATTAAGCACGTGGCATTTGAAGCCAGAACAAATGCAGACAAAGGGTCCACACTAATCAAATTCAACAAAGTGCCATTCAACATTGGAGGTGGATATGATGCACACAGAGGCACGTTCACGGCACCCACAGCAGGGATCTATCAATTCTGGTTCACAGTGTATGTGTCAGAGAGCCATGCAACTCACCCAAATCACAATCTTTTGCAAGTCGATGTTGTAAAGCTTATTGCAGGAAACGCCCTATTGAGTCCTTCATATGGTGGTTATGTGGCGCCTGCAGAGACGACTTCCGGACAGCATCATCTGGACGTTAAAGTGATCCAGGGTCTGCATGTTGTGCCTCTAACAGCCGAGGAAACGGTCTATGTCAAGATGTTGTCTACATTAAAAGTTAAAGCTGGGTCGTCGTTTGGTGGAGTACTGATTGGTTGAATAACGCGAACCATCTTCACGATTCTCTACAATATAAAATACGTTGTCCAATCAGTTACTTGTGTATATTTTGTTTTAACATTAAAACGATTTTATTAACATTCACAGTCAACCCCTTTAAAGAAATACAGTTCAATCTCAAAATTAAAAGGAAGTGTTTCAAATAACATTACAAATTTGTTACATCAAATTCACGGTTCTAAAACGAGTTTTTCAGTTAAATGAGTTTAAGCTGCCTGATAACATTACAAATCTCAAATGAAACAAGTTTTATTCAACACTTGCACTGAGTTCTTGATTTTCTTCTATGACTACGAATCAGCAATAACATCCTCAAAGCAAAATTTGGCATATCAAATCAAATGTTTTACAAATATAAACATAACATAAACAGAAGGGTTTAGAAGTAAACGAACAAGATGTTTCAGAATGCATTCATTTATCCAAATATGTATTTCTTATTCAAAACTACATGAACGAAATGTTTCCATGTTTGAAAAATAATCATCGTAAACAGTGCATAATTTAAACAAGTTAAATAGTAATGATAAAATTGCCTCAAATGATACCTAATGATAAAATGATTTTCATATTATTCTCGCCAACTGATTAATTAAAACATCCTTTCCTATGCCATTAAAATGCCAAAACAACATGTATTTAGTAAGTTCACTTGATATGTATACTTACGTCCTTATGTATTTCATTCTTTATCCTGAAATGTAATTCCAAAGTCAGAGATGTTACAGTTCTCACTTATCACCAGTCTAGTCATCATTTTCTCGTTTGTAATATTTTGTTTCTTATTATTCAAGCATGTACATGTATATAGCACTTACATTACACACATAATTAAAAATAGAAATATAGTATATATATATAGACATAACATCTATTCATAGTCAATGTTGGTTCGAAAAGTGTGTTTTCTAAGTTTTAATATCAATTAATATTGGTCTTATTTATTGCAAATGAATCGTATCAGTAAACTGTTTAACTGTAAGAATTAATTTTCATTAATAAATTTGTTAAATGTAAACTCTGCAAATATAGCTTTGAGGAAGTTGAATAAGCTGATATTCTGATCTGAAACATTTGAAGAAGATCATAAACCACATACAGAGCATGATTATTTTTAGTAAATTTGTAAATTTAGTAAATTTGTAAATTAAATAAAACTGTCAGTATTGAAGAACAAATCAAGAATCATTAATAAAATATGTGTGCATTTCATCATTTTTTGTGTTTCGAATGTCGAACATTTAAAACAAAGTTTTGCATAACTGGATCTTTTGCAACATTAACATGTAACTGGCTTTAAATCAGTTTTCTATAACATTTCATCGAGAGAGCTTATCAGCAAGTTGTAATACAGCATTAATATTAAACATTGGCATATCTGACAAATATGGTCAATGAAATATGCATATAAACTCATGTCCAAAAGAAACGATACCAACTTTTCAACGTCCTCCGAAACAAAATTCTATTACCTGACAGAGTCGAATTTAAGTGTGCCTAATAGGCATATGTCTTGTAAAGAAGTATGCATATTTTCATTTTTCAGGAAAAGATACTTTTAAATTTGAGTCTCTCTTCAAACGCACATGGGGTGCATAAAATGAAATTTCAAGTGTTTTTGTGCACAGAACTCTGACATTTCACTAAAAAAATGATAAAGTATTGAAGTTAGGTAAGAATAGAATCTTCTTGATACAATGCACTTTATTTGACATAAATTCGTTGACGGGTCACTGCTCTAGAACGTTTTAAAACAAGCAAAAGTGTCCACTTTCTCTCTGCTATCTTGCCAAGTTAAGGAGATTCCGAATCAATGTTTATTTTAAATGCGTGTTTCTCACAAACATTAAAAGATAATGTTTTGAAATTTTGCATAGAGGTGAGTTGACTACCTAAGAAATGATAAAACTATGTTTTAGTCGTATCAATCTGAAGTTGGTTAAGTTATCTTGCCATTTGTATGGTATCGATTCTTTTGGACATGAGTTTATGTTTAAACCGATGCATAGACATGTGTTTCAAAACACCAAATCATGACAAATTTATAACAAGCACGTTTCAATAGCATTTCATTTGTCTCAAACACAACCATATTCCGTCAGGAATATAGATGTATACTTAATTTTATGCATAAGATAACCAGACACGTTCATCTCAAAATTGCAAATATATGATAAAAGCTCATTTTCAATGAAAATCGAAAAACAGTCCTGCATGTTCAAGGAAGGCAAATTTAAACATCCAGTTTACATGGATACTTGAAATATAATCTATCAAACAGTATAAACTCCTAACTGTCATTCTGAATCCTTTTGATAAGTTTCTAAAATGACGTTTTACTTATTGACACCTGTCATGGTCTGGTTTGGATCACCATCTCGACTTCAAACCTTCCTATTGTCTAAGTACAATGCATGCAAAAGTCGATACTTCTCGACCAATTGACGCTTTAAGTTACATCCAATTGCCAGATACCATTTTGAAGTTAAATAAAAAAATACATGTAAAAAAGTTAATTGTGATTTTCTTGCTACATAACCGGATACATAGGTTTTATACGATAAGAGGGCACACACAATAAACAATTGTTATATATTTTCAAATAAAGTTTTGTACAATACTTTTCCTATGATGCAACTTATTAAAGACTTGACAAGTATGAGAGCTCGTCCCGAAGACCTCTAGTTTGCAAATAAGGAATACGGGAATTGATCAATCAAATTCGGGGTCACTTACAGTTCCAAAATCGCACATTCAACGTGTGAATGGAAGAAACTTAAAATAGCTTATGACTTGTTCTCAAAAACAATGTACCAACTGATGCATTTTTAAAATAGTTTTTCTTTCTGATAAGGGAATAATCGTTAAGATGATTATATTTTGGTTATTTGTAATAGCTTTGGTTTTATGATTGAAAATAATTACACTTTTGTTCAATATTATCGGTCAATCTTAAATCAACAGCATGACCTAAAAAAAAACTGTTGATCTAAATTTATTTAAATTTTGGGCTCTTTAGTTTTGTGCAATAAGGGATATTTCACTATGTACTATCCTATTAGTTAATAGGTTAGGTAAATTAACAATGGGGTCTAAACTAAGTGCATGAGCATAACTTTGGTTGGGTTGTTAATTTTGTGTAATTGCTGAAGAATATATCACTTGAAGATTGACACTAAAAACAGAGAAAAACGAGATAAGGCATTATTCCTAATTGTTTAAAAATCGATTTTGTCATTAGAAGAAAAAAAAAATTGTCAATAAGATTGAACCTTTAACATTTAACAAATATCGACATCAAATTCTTAATATTGAGTCCAAAGTACATCATTATATTCAAGGCCATCAATGTTAAACTAAATGAAAGTTTTAATTCTGACACATGGTCATTGAACTTGTGTCTCTGAACCTGAGGACATGCATTTCCCAAATTGCCATCACAAAGAATATATGTTCTTAAACACGTTATTTATTCTTATTCAGTATAAACAATACGAAAATATTATGTTACTTGGACACTCTTAATCATTGTATGTATCAGAGGCATTAAAACTTAAAAGCTGTAACAACCCAACAGTACATAACTGCATTGCCATGTACAACTTAACAACCTATATAGTTATAGGCCAGTGGCCTATACTTCAGTTATCATGCCACTCAGTTGGTTTTCACGTGACCTCGATATTACAGTCACAGCATATTTGGAGTACTGTACATCAAGAAGCAATGTTTGTCCCTTTGTTGATTCCGTTCTTGTCCATTCTGGTTAATAACTGTGTTGCTGCTGACAACACGACAGATTACATTCATCAGCTGGAGAAGAAGATATCTGATCTCGAGAGGCACACTCAAGAAATGGAACAGAAGCATGCCGTCGTTCTCGCCAATATTCTCTCCAAGTTGCAGTCTCAGGAGGAGAAGATTCAGGATAACACGGTAATATTAGTATTTGAAGAATCTATAAGCATCCATCTTAGTATCTTTGTTTAAATTAAAACATCATAACATCTGTGCTATTAGACACCTTGAAGTGAAAGCTACATAGTTTTATTTTACTAAACCCTTAAAAATAATCAATTGGAGCAAAGGCTTTGTTTGAATATTTCATTTTCTTAAATCATTGTCTTCAGCACTATAGAAATATAGCCTGCCGTCGATGCATTCTCTATGCTTTTTCTCAGTTGAAAAAGTACGGGGTTAAAACAAGTATTAAAGGGGCAGTAGCACGTTTTTTTTATAATTTTATATTCAATTTTCTTCACTGATAATTGTAAGGTAATGCTAAATTTATCATTTTGACAGTGTCAAAAAATTCCTTTCACAAGCCAATCATCCATAGCCAGAGGAAAAAGTATGAAGATTCACATAAAATACATTGGCGGCCATTTTGTGTGAACACCTTTAATTCATTTTGTGTAAAAAAAGGGAATCGCATGGCTAAACTTTACGTTATATATTTGAATTTTCACTGCTCCGTTTAGTTTTAATACAGTTTCTTTCAATTGGAACCGCTAATTTTCATTTTCCTGACATCATCTTATATTCCTCCTGAAAACGTGCTACTACTCCTTTAAAGGGACAGTAGCACGTTTTTTGATAATTTTATATTTTAAAAATTTCACTTATAATTGTAAGTAAATGCCTAATGTATTATATTGACAGTGTCAACAATCACATTACACAAGCCAATCACCCATAGTCAGAGGACAAAGTATGAGGATTCACATAAAATCCATTGGCGGCCATTTTCTTGTGAACACCTTAAATTCATTTTTGCAAGAAAAAGGAATCGCATGGCTGAACCTTACGTTATATATTTGAATTATTACTGCTCCATTTAGTTTAAATACATTGTCTTTCATTTGAGACCATTTATTTTAATTTTCCTGACATCACCTTATATTCCCCCTAAAAACGTGCTACTGCCCCTTTAAACCAGTAATAAAGCAAATTAAAAAAAAAATTCAGGTTCAAGAATTAAATTAAAAATACATATAGCTCTGTCATGTTGAATTTTCCGAACGTATATAACAGACAATGATTTGTATTTTCATATTAGAAATCTTATTTCAGGATGTTCTTCAAAACCTTACAACAGGAAATGCGAAACCTACAAATTTAACAAATGGTAGGTTTGACTTGGGTCAAATATTTGTTGATTTATGATGCGTTATGTAACACGGTATTAAGACACTTAAATATAACCATCAACATTATCGATATATTGATTGATTACTGTCAACAGAGTGGTGGGTTAAATTTCTAGTTGAATTTCTGAATTCTGTTATTATTCTGTTTTATTGAATTCAGCACATTGAAAGATATATAGATTGGTTCCAATTTACACTTCTATTTTAGGCTAACTGCAGGAATACAAGATATGTTACTGGTTTGAATCTTCATTCACAACATAATTTTGAAAAACTTTAATAATAACTTTATTAAGTAATCAATAACTTGTCATTCAATAGCCAATTTGGTAGGGTAAGAAATGAAATTCATACATTGATTTCCAGGAATGCAGCACGTGGCATTTGAAGCCAGAACAAATGCAGACACAAGGTCCACACTAATCAAATTCAACAAAGTGTCATTCAACATTGGAAGTGGGTATGATGCACACAGAGGCACGTTCACGGCACCCAGAGCAGGGATCTATCAGTTCTGGTTCACAGTGTATGTGTCGGAGAGCCATGCAACTCAACCAAATCACAATCTTTTGAAAGTCGATGTTGTACAGCTTTTTGCAGGAAAAGACCGGTTGACTCCATCATATGGTGGTTATGTGGCGCCTGCAGAGACGACTTTTGGCAAGCATCCTCTGGACGTTAGAGTGATCCAGGGTCTGCATGTTGTACCTCTGACAGCCGGGGAAACGGTCTATGTCAAGCTGTTGTCTTTATTAACTGTTAAAGCTGGATCGTTGTTTGGTGGAGTACTGATTGGTTGAATAACGCAAACCATCTTCACGATTCTCTTCAATAAAATACGTTGTCCAATCAATTACTTAGTGTATATTTTGTTTTAACATTTAAAAGATTTTTTTAACATTCACAGTCAACCCATTTAAAGGGAACAAAAACAAAGTATTTTAGAAGAAATACAGTTCAATCTCAAAATTAAAAGGAAGTGTTTCAAATAACGTTAAAAATTTGTTACATCAAATTAACGGTTCTTAAACGAGTTTTTCAGTTAAATGAGTTTAAGCTGCCTGATAACATTACAAACTTCAAATGAAACAAGTTTTATTCAACACTTGCACTGAGCATTTGATTTTTCTTCTAACGAATCAGAAATAAAATTCTCACTAAAGCAGAATTTGGAATATCAAATCAAATGTTTTACAAATATAAAGGTATATGCTATTTTAACATAAACAGAAGGGTTTTACCAAGTAAACAAAAAAGAAGTTTCAGAATGCATTAATTTATCGAAATATGTATTTCTTATTCAAAACTACATGAACGAAATGTTTCCATGTTTGAAAGATAATCATCGTCAACAGTGCATAATTTAAAAAAGTTAAATAGTAATGATAAAATTGCCTCAAGTGATACCTAATGATAAAATGATTTTCATATTATTCTCGCCAACTGATTAATTAAAACAGCCTTTCCTATGCCATTATAATGCCAAAACTACATGTATTTAGTAAGTTCACTTGATATGTATACTTACGTCCTTATGTATTTTATTTATCCTGAAATGTAATTGAATGGTATCAGTAAACTGTTTAACTGTAAGAATTTATTTTCATTAATAAATTTGTTAAATGTAAACTCTGCAAATATAGCTTTGAGGAAGTTGATTAAGCTGATATTCTGATCTGAAACATTTGAAGAAGATCATAAACCACATACAGAGCGTGATTATTTTTAGTAAATTTGTAAATTTAGTAAATTTGTATATTTAGTAAATTTGTAAATTTAGTAAATTTAGTAAATTTGTAAATTAAATAAAACTGTCAGTATTGAAGAACAAATCAAGAATCAATAATAAAATATGTGTGCATTTCATCATTTTCTGTGTTTCGAATGTCGAACATTTAAAACAATGTTTTGCATAACTGGATGTTTTGCAACATTAACATGTAACTGGCTTTAAATCAGTTTACAATAACATTTCATCGAGAGAGCTTATCAGCAAGTTGTTATACAGCATTAATATTAAACATTGGCATATTTGACAAATATGGTCAATGAAATATGCATATATGTTTAAACCGATGCATAGACATGTCTTCCAAAACACCAAATCATGATAAATTTATAACAAGCACGTTTCAATAGCATTTCCACTTAATCTACGTTTTCGCAATGTCACTCTGATAAAATGCGTCGTTTATGTGGAGAAGACAAAGCAGGAAACGATAACGCTTTTGCCACAGATAATTTTAATGAACTTGCGCTTTCCAATAGATTGTATTTGAAATGATAGATAAAGTGAAACATTACAACAATAAAATAGTGTAACCTGTATGTTACAGCAATCATGCACGTGGCATTTAAAGCTAGAACGAAATCTGATGCAAGAACGACACTGATCAAATTAAAGTGCTGCTAAACGATGGAGATGGATATGATGGACACAGAGGCATGTTCTTTCAACCCTCAAATAGGAACCTATCAGGTCTGGTTCAGTGTGTATGTGTCTGAGCTGCATTTGACATCCACCACAAGTCAAAAGGCCCATGACTCTGTGAAGCTTTTTGATGGAAACTCAACATGCCTTATTCCTATGGAGGTTACCTTGCGCCTGTCCATGCAGGGGACGTTATGTTTCATCTAGACCTCAGAGAGGTGCAGGGACTGCATGTTGTGCCACTGACAGCCGGGGATGTTGTCAATGTAAGGCTGGCGTCAGTAGGTGTAGACAAAATGGATCTTCATTTGTCTCAAACACAACCATATTCCGTCAGGAATTTAGATGTATATTTAATTTTATGCATTAGATAACCTGACACGTTCATCTCAAAATTGCAAATATATGATAAAAACTCATTTTCAATGAAAATCGAAAAACAGTCCTACATGTTCAAGGAAGGCAACTTTAAACGTCCAGTTTACATGGATACTTGATATATAATCTATGAAACAGTATAAACTCATACCTGTCATTCTGAATCCTTTTGATAAGTTTCTACAATGACGTTTTACTTATTGACACCTGTCATGGTCTGGTTTCGATCACCATCTCGACTTCAGACCTTCCTATTGTCTAAGTACAATGCATGCAAAAGTCGATACTTCTCGACCAATTGACACTTTAAGTTACATCCAATTGCCAGATATCATTTTGAAGTTAAATAAAGAAATACATGTAAAAATGTTAATTGTGATTTTCATAACCAGATACATAGGTGTTATACGATAAAAGAGCACACACAATAAACATCTGTTTATATATTTTCAAATAAAGTTTTGTACAATACTATTCCTATGATGCAACTTATTAAAGACTTGACGAGTATGAGAGGTCGTCCCGAAGACCTCTAGTTTGCAAATAAGGTATTAAGTGTTCGATCAAATTCGGGGTCACTTACAGTTCCAAAATCCCACTTTCAACGTGTGAATGGAAGAAACTTAAATAGCTTATGACCTGTTCTAAAAAACATGTACCAACTGATACATTTTTAAAATAGTTTTTCTTTCTGATAAGGGAATAATCGTTAAGATGATTATATTTTGGTTGTTTGTAATAGCTTTGGTTTTATGATTGAAAATAATTACACTTTTATTCAATATTATCGGTCAATCTTAAATCAAAAGCATGACTTAAAAAAACTGTTGATCTAACTTTATTTAGTTTGGGGCTCTTTAGTTTTGTGCAATAAGGGATATTTCACTATGTACTATCCTATTAGTTCATAGGCTAGAAAGAAATTAACAGTAGGGTCTAAACTAAGTGAGCATAACTTTGTCTGGGTTGTTAATTTTGTGTAATTGCTGAAGTATATATCACTCGAAGACTGACACTAAAAACAGAGAAAAACGAGATAAGGCAGTTATTCCTAATTGTTTAAAAGTCGATTTTGTCATTAGAAGAAATTAAAAATTTTGTCAATAAGATTGAATCTTAAACACATATCAACATCAAATATTTAATATTGAGTCCAAAGTACATAATTATATTCAAGGCCATCAATGTTAAACAAAGTTAATGAAACTTTAAGTTTTGACACATGGTCATTGAACTTGTGTCTCTGAACCTAAGGACATGCATTTCCCAAATTGCCTCATAAATGATATTATTGAGGACTGTGTGCTTGAAAAAGTTTTTAATTCTTTTTCAGTATAAACAATACGAAAATATTATGTTACATGGACATTCTTTATCTGAAGAAGACAATTACCCATAATGCTATGATTTTTACCATACTGTAACTATCATTCAGCATGCTTTATGCATCATTGTATGTATCAAAGGCATTAAAACTGAAAACTGTAACAGCCCAACAGTACATAACTGCATTGTCATGTACAACTTAACAACCTATATAGTTATAGGCCAGTGTCCTACACTTCAGTTATCATGACAGTCAGTTGGTATCACGTGACCTTGATATTACAGTCACATCATTTTGGAGCACTGTACATCAAGAAACAATGTTTGTCCCTTTGTTGATTCCGTTCCTGACAATTCTGGCTAATAACTTTGTTGTTTCTGACAACATGACTGGTTACATTCATCAGCTGGAGAAGAAGATATCTGATCTCGAGAGTCACACTCAAGAAATGGAACAAAAGCATGCCATCGTTCTCGCCAATATTCTCTCCAAGTTGCAGTCTCAGGAGGAGAAGATTCAGGATAACACGGTAATATTAGTATTTGAACAATCCTATAAGCATCCATCTTAGTATCTTTGTTTAAATTAAACATCATAATATCTGTGCTATTAGACAGCTTGAAGTGAAAGCTACATAGTGTCATTTTACTAAACCCTTGAAAATAATCAATTGGAGCAAAGGCTTTGTTTGAATATTTCATTTTCTTTAATCATTGTCTTCAGTAATATAGGAATATAGCCTGCCGTCGATGCATTCTCTATACTTTTTCTCAGTAGAAAAGTACCAGAATAAAACAAGTATTAAACCAGTAATAAAGCAAATTTACATAATATTTTGTTCAGGTTGTTAAAAAGAATTGAATTAAAAAGACATTTAACTCTGTCATGTTGAATTTTCTGAACCTATATAACATACAATGATTTTTACTTTCATATAAGAAATCTTATTTCAGGATTTTCTTCAAAACCTTACAACAGGAAATGCGAAACCTACAAATTTAACAAATGGTAGGTTTTACTTAGGACAAATATTTGTTGATTTATGATGCTTTATGTAACACGGTATTAAGACACTTAAATATAACCATCAACATTATCGATACATTGATTGATTACTGTCAACAGAGTGGTGGGTTAAATTTCTTGTTGAATTTCTGAATTCTGTTAGTATTCTGTTTTATTGAATTCAGCACATTGAAAGATATATAAACTAAAATCCAAAAGAAACGTTCCCTCTATATTTGATTCTCGATTCTCGATAGAACAAAAAGTATAACAAAACGATATTTGTGTATGTTAACCGCTGCATTTTGTGTGTTTGAGCGATGTGTTTCTTCAGATAGTGCGTTGGAATATATAAGAATGGTGTCATTGTTAGTTATATTTCGTGATTTCTGATGTGTGTGAAAAAACAAAAGGGGACGTTTCTTTTGAATTTTAGTTTAGATTGGTTCCAATTTACACTTCTATTTAAGGCTAACTGCAGGAATACAAGATATGTTACTGGTTTGAATCTTCATTCACAACATAATTTTGAAAAACTTTAATAATAACTTTATCAAGTAATCAATAGCTTGTCATTCAATAGCCAATTTGGTAAGGTAAGAAATGAAATTCATAAATTGATTTCCAGAAATGCAGCACGTGGCATTTGAAGCCAGAACAAATGCAGACACAAGGTCTCCACCAATCAAATTCAACAAAGTGTCATTTAACATTGGAAGTGGATATGATGCACACAGAGGAACGTTCACGGCACCCAGAGCAGGGATCTATCAATTCTGGTTCACAGTGTATGTGTCAGAGAGCCATGCATCTCACCCAAATCACAATCTTTTGCAAGTCGATGTTGTACAGCTTTTTGCAGGAAAAGACCGGTTGACTCCATCATATGGTGGTTATGTAGCGCCTGTAGAGACGATTTCAGGGAATCATCATCTGGACTTTAGAGTGATCCAGGGTCTGCATGTTGTACCTCTAACAGCCGGGGAAACGGTCTATGTCAAGCTGTTGTCTTTATTAACTGTTAAAGCTGGGTCGTCGTTTGGTGGAGTACTGATTGGTTGAATAACGCGAACCATCTTCACGATTCTCTTCAATAACATACTTTGTCCAATCAGTTACTTAGTGTATATTTTGTTTTAACATTTAAAACGATTTTTTAACATTTGCAGTCAACCCCTTTAAAGGGACCAGAAAAAAAGTATTTTAGAAGAAATACAGTTCAATCTCAAAATTAAAAGGAAGTGTTTCAAATAACGTTACAAATTTGTTACATCAAATTAACGGTTCTAAAACGAGGTTTTCAGTTAAATGAGTTTAAGCTGCCTGATAACATTACAAACTTCAAATGAAACAAGTTTAATTCAACACTTGCACTGAGTATTTGATTTTTCTTCTAACGAATCAGAAATAAAATTCTCACTAAAGCAGAATTTGGAATATCAAATCAAATGTTTTACAAATATAAAGGTATATGCTATTTTAACATAAACAGAAGGGTTTTACCAAGTAAACAAAAAAGAAGTTTCAGAATGCATTAATTTATCGAAATATGTATTTCTTATTCAAAACTACATGAACGAAATGTTTCCATGTTTGAAAGATAATCATCGTCAACAGTGCATAATTTAAAAAAGTTAAATAGTAATGATAAAATTGCCTCAAGTGATACCTAATGATAAAATGATTTTCATATTATTCTCGCCAACTGATTAATTAAAACAGCCTTTCCTATGCCATTATAATGCCAAAACTACATGTATTTAGTAAGTTCACTTGATATGTATACTTACGTCCTTATGTATTTTATTTATCCTGAAATGTAATTCCAAAGTCAGAGATGTTACAGTCCTCACTTATCACCAGTCTAGTCATCATTTTCTCGTTTGTAATATTTTGTTTCTTATTATTCAAGCACGTACATGAATATAGCACTTACATTACACACATAATTAAAAATAGAAATATAGTATATATATAGATAAAAACATCTATTCAAAGTCAATGTTGGTTCGAAAAGTGTGTTTTCTAAGTTTTGATATCAATTAATATTGGTCTTATTTATTGCAAATGAATCGAATCAGTAAACTGTTTAACTGTAAGAATTTATTTTCATTAATAAATTTGTTAAATGTAAACTCTGCAAATATAGCTTTGAGGAAGTTGAATAAGCTGATATTCTGATCTGAAACATTTGAAGAAGATCATAAACCACATACAGAGCATGATTATTTTTAGTAAATTTGTATATTTAGTAAATTTGTAAATTTAGTAAATTTGTAAATTTAGTAAATTTGTAAATTAAATAAAACTGTCAGTATTGAAGAACAAATCAAGAATCATTGATAAAATATGTGTGCATTTCATAATTTTCTGTGTTTCGAATTTCGAACATTTAAAACAAAGTTTTGCATAACTGGATCTTTTGCAACATTAACATGTAACTGGCTTTAAATCAGTTTTCCATAACATTTCAATCAAGAAAGCTAATCAACAAGTTGTTATACAGCATTAATATTAAACATTGGCATATTTGACAAATATGGTCAATGAAATATGCATATATGTTTAAACCGATGCATAGACATTTGTTCCAAAACACCAAATCATGACCAATTTATAACAAGCTCGTTTCAATAGCATTTCCACTTAATGTACGTTTTCGCAATGTTACTCTGATAAAATGCCTCGTTTATGTGGAGAAGACAAAGAAGGAAACGATAACGCTTTTGCCACAGATCATTTTAATGAACTTGAGCTTTCCAATTGATTGTATTTGAAATGATAGATAAGGTGAAACATTACAACAATAAAATAGTGTAACATGTATGTTACAGCAACCATGCACGTGGCATTTAAAGCTAGAATGACACTGAACAAATTAAAGTGCTGCTAAACGATGGAGATAGATATGATGGACACAGAGGCATGTTCTTTCAACCCTCAAATAGGAACCTATCAGGTCTGGTTCAGTGTGTATGTGTCTGAGCTGCATTTGACATCCACCATAAGTCAAATGGCCCATGACTCTGTGAAGCTTTTTGAAGGAAAATCAACATGCCTTATTCCTATGGAGGTTACCTTGCGCTGTTCATGCACAGGACGTTATGTTTCATCTAGACCTCAGAGAGGTGCAGGGACTGCATGTTGTGCCACTGACAGCCGGGGATGTTGTCAATGTAAGGCTGGCGTCAGTAGGTGTAGTAAAAACCGGATCTTCATTTGTCTCAAACACAACCATATTCTGTCAGGAATATAGATGTATATTTAATGATATGCATTAGATAATCTGACACGTTCATCTCAAAATTGAAAATATATACTCTTCAAAAAAAGAAACGCATGAAACATTTTTCTTAGAATATATTAACATTTAGTTGAGAGCAGAAATATCACATAATTTCAATGGTAAGAAAGTGAAATTGAACACGGCTGTAGACAAAGTGTTGGCAAACACGTTGACATCAGTTTTTGATGTGTTCTTGTGTTATTTATCCAAAATTTGGCGCTAAAGTCAGTTTATTGTTTTGTTATAATATAGAGCAATTCTTGATTGACATATTTCTGGCAATAAATGCAAAAGGTAAAAATGTCTCCTTTACAAAGTTCTTTTTCACCCTTCCCGTATTGTGATTGACTGATGCTGAAGTGTCCAAAACGTAATATGACGTTGACATGCACGTTTATAAAGTTCTTAACATTTACGTTCTAAAGGGGTTTTGATCTCGTGTTTGAGGGAGTAAGTGCAGGATTTTGACCTTGATCTTGACATAGACGTAGACCAAGCGAAGTTCTGTATGTTTTTAAACGCTATCATGCTTGAAAACTCCCCCTATCAGACCAAAAACATATTGCATTTGACGTTCGTGAATGTTGTTGATGTTAAGACTATCAGTGTAAATCTCTTAAAACAACGAATTAAGCAGACCTTGCGTGCTTATTATAGAAATATACCCTCTCAACCAACTCTGTTGACCTTTCAAATAAAAGTATAGGCCAAATTTTGATTTTCAGAAAGTAAACAATACTGAGAAACGCTATTTTTCATTTCAGAATTTTCGATGATAGTGAGGTTGATCACCAAACCAGACTTTACTAAAGATTACAAAATTAATCCTCCGAGTTTTAAAACACCTTTGACGGCGATTGAACATTTTGAAGTTTCTCAAAACAGGGCCGATAACTAGCTCTCTTGGTCGAATATCCACGTCAGGGAAACTGCTCCCTAAAGTTTTGTCGACTTTTTTTCCACAAAACATGTTTCTTTTATGTAATCTGTATTGCTGAGGGGAGACGATGACGCAAGTGTTTGACCCGGATGTAGATAATTTTGGCTTTGATAGCATTCTTTGTCTGACAAATATTGGCTTCATATTGTCGAAAATGGGCCTGGAGGAAACGACTAAATATGACTAAATAGTGTGCCCTAATGATCATTTTAATTTGAAATGACAGCAGATTTTGAAACTGAAGTTTTAATTTGACGTACGGCGATGTTTCCTATTTTCTCCACTTTGACATTGTTTAATTTTATCCTTATTTCATGTTAAAAGAATAAATATATTGAAACCATATTTACCTTTTGTTAGTTATTACTTCCACATGCTTTTATGCTTTCTACATGGCGTTTTTGCTTTACAGATTTTCCTAAGCAGAGGTTTTAAAGAAATGTTTTCAATTGCTTCTTTAAAGATCGAAATCACTAAAATGTCTCCGTTTTTTCACCAAAGTGGTAAATAATCATGTAAGGATTACGTTCAGAGAGGAAATATGACAGTTTTAGTGTTATATTCGTTTTTACAGAAGTCTAAAAATTCAAAATATACTATGCGTTTCTTTTTTGGAAGGGTATATGATAAAAACTCATTTTCAATGAAAATTGAAAAACAGTCCTACATGTTCAAGGAAGGCAAATTTAAACGTCCAGTTTACATGGATACTTGATATATAATCTATCAAACAGTATAAACTCATACCTGTCATTCTGAATCCTTTTGAGAAGTTTCTAAAATGACGTTTTACTTATTGACACCTGTCATGGTCTGGTTTCGATCACCATCTCGACTTCAAACCTTCCTTTGATCTAAGTACAATGCATGAAAAAGTCGATACTTCTCGACCAATTGACACTTTAAGTTACATCCAATTGCCAGATATCATTTTGAAGTTAAATAAAGAAATACATGTAAAAAAGTTAATTGTGATTTTCATAACCAGATACATAGGTGTTATACGATAAGAGAGCACACACAATAAACATCTGTTTATATATTTTCAAATAAAGTTTTGTACAATACTATTCCTATGATGCAACTTATTAAAGACTTGACAAGTATGAGAGGTCGTCCCGATGACCTCTAGTTTGCAAATAAGGTATTAAGTGTTCGATCAAATTCGGGGTCACTTACAGTTCCAAAATCGCACATTCAACGTGTGAATGGAAGAAACTTAAAATAGCTTATGACTTGTTCTAAAAAACATGTACCAACTGATGCATTTTTAAAATAGTTTTTCTTTCTGATAAGGAAATAATCGTTAAGATGATTACATTTTGGTTGTTTGTAATAGCTTTGGTTTTATGATTGAAAATAATTACACTTTTATTCAATATTATCGGTCAATCTTAAATCAAAAGCATGACTTAAAAAAACTGTTGATCTAAATTTATTTAGTTTGGGGCTCTTTAGTTTTGTGCAATAAGGGATATTTCACTATGTACTATCCTATCAGTTCATAGGCTAGAAAGAAATTAACAGTAGGGTCTAAACTAAGTGAGCATAACTTTGTCTGGGTTGTTAATTTTGTGTAATTGCTGAAGTATATATCACTCGAAGACTGACACTAAAAACAGAGAAAAACGAGATAAGGCAGTTATTCCTAATTGTTTAAAAGTCGATTTTGTCATTAGAAGAAATTAAAAATTTTGTCAATAAGATTGAATCTTAAACACATATCAACATCAAATTCTTAATATTGAGTCCAAAGTACATAATTATATTCAAGGCCATCAATGTTAAACAAAGTTAATGAAACTTTAAGTTTTGACACATGGTCATTGAACTTGTGTCTCTGAACCTAAGGACATGCATTTCCCAAATTGCCTCACAAATAATATTATTGAGGACTGTGTGCTTGAAAAAGTTTTTAATTCTTTTTCAGTGGAAACAATACAAACATATAATGTCGTGGACACTCATTATCTGTAGAAGATAATTACCCATAACGTTTTTACCAGACTGAAAATATAACTTTAATTCAGCATGTTTTATGCATCAGTGTTTGTATCAAAGAGGTTAAAGCAGAAAACTGTACCTATATACATAACTGTATTGTCATGTACAACTTAACAACCTATGTAGTTATAGGTCAGTGTCCTACACTTCAGTCATCATAACACTCAGCTGGTATCACGTGACCTCGAGATTACAGGCACAGCACATTCGGAGCACTGTACATCAAGAAGCAATGTTTGTCCCTTTGTTCATTCCGTTCCTGACAATTCTGGCTAATAACTTTGTTGCTTCTGACAACATGACTGGTTACATTCATCAGCTGGAGAAGAAGATATCTGATCTCGAGAGTCACACTCAAGAAATGGAACAAAAGCATGCCGTCGTTCTCGCCAATATTCTCTCCAAGTTGCATTCTCAGGAGGAGAAGATTCAGAAACTCATGGTTTGGTTGTTTTCAGTATTGTGTAACTGTAGTGATGATAATAGTTTTATGTTTTATCACTCGACAATTGAAAAATGAAGATGTTCTGGTGTCATTTTATGTTTGAATATTGAGCTTTCATGTCATGTATACAATGTGAGTCATTTCATTGCTACCAATACTCCCTAAACAGAGAGTTCACAGTAAGGTAACGTGAAATTTGCAGAAAACCAATCATCGTACGTGTATTTAATTTATGTATTTAATGATAAAGGTTGCATTTGTGATGTGCTTATAGCTTCACACTTGAAAAACTATTGTTGAGTATTTATGATTCATTTTATGATTTTGTTTAATTACTGAACTTGAGTTGAGAGTTTTAATAATGAAAGTATTTGCCAGAATTTGATAAAGTGTTTCTAAGCTTTATTTATTAACACTACGTCGTATTCTGCATTCTAATCTTGCTCTTCTACTGCTCCAAAGGGTCACGTCAAGCTCCTTTTCACTGACTTTCACTGAAGCAGAACCACAATTCGGTAAGGACAATTGACCATTTTCCAGTTTCGCGAAACGAGTCGATTTAGAGTGACGTCCCTTTGAAAAGTCATGTGACCGCGGGCAAGCCGTCAAAGTTTACGATGAGTTGATCGGTATTTTAGTCAACTTGTCATGCTCGCCTAGACCTTAATTTTTTCTCTATAAAACAATTGAAGGTCTCAAACGACTGTACACGTTTTAGACCTATTTTAAAGAGTCAATAAAGAAGACTAAGGTCTTCAAAAGTAATTCATGACTCACTTTTGTGAAGCTTGGGATTAGGCTTCACAACAGGAATAGATCTAATGAAAACTTAAAATGTTGAATTTAATTCTAAATTAAAATAAGATTTTTAAAGTAAGAAATGTTATGGATTAAGCTTAAAAGATAATCATAACGTTATTGAAACACGTATGAAGATAAATAAATAATCCCGTACTTATCAAAATTCGACTACATTAAACCAACTTCTCCCACAAACATTGAAAGTTAACAGTCTCTACTGCTTCTCTGCCCGTACTTTTGTCCATATTTTGAAAAAAGGATAAGTAGCAAATGAGATATTTTGTAATAAATTTAATATTTCATTTGAATCAAAAAGGTACAAGAATCATAAATTAAACTCTTTTGATTTATCAAAGATACACTGCTGATATAAAAGAAATAAGTGATGATATTTGACGGCGTACCAAGCAGTTTCCATTGATTTTTTCTGTTATAACTATTTTATCATTTTATTACTTTTTAAAAAGCCTTTAACGACGTAAAGCTTCGGATAAGAAATATATGAGATGTTTTCATGAATAATCTATATAGGCTTATAAAGTAGTATGTATTCGTGTCCTTCAGTTTGTCAAGAATAAATCACGTGATAAACTGAAGAAACATTGATACAAAGGTTATAAGTAAGGGATATGAATTAAATTTCAATAAAGAAACAAACATAACCTACGGAAAATGCCGCAGAAATCCAACATTGCGGTTGGGTTTATAGCAATGGAAGTAAAAATCAATGAATTATGCATTTTGAAATAAACTTAAAATTTAGATAATTTACACAATTCTTACAGATGAAACAGCTTGTTGAGTCAGAAAAAAAAACTCGGACAAAATAAACGATATTATCTTTTCAAGAGGGTGAATTACACAATGCTGTGACTAGTAAAATGCGACAACTAGACCCTGCGACAGGCTATGGATAAGTACTCACTATTACATTCATCAGAGTATGTTTATTTTATTGTTCTGACTGTTCAAATTTATTTGGGGTCCTAACACAGCTTTTTCAAGATGCTTTTTGACCATAATGTAATGAATCGAACTTGAAATAGAAATACATGGAAATACATTTGTTTACGCATATATACTGTATGACGCTAGAAAACAAGAAAAAAAATGTTCTCATATATAGAGATTTTAAAACGACAATTTTAAAAAAGGCGTATAATTCAAATACCTTGATAAAATATTGCTTTTAAATTCATAACTTAGTTCAGGTTTCTGCATGCTGAAGTCATGGCGTAATTACACTGTTAACGTCGTAATTTTCAATTTTAAACTATCATGCATTTTATATGAAATCGTTTCTTTTGCCCCTGAGTGCTACACCGTAAATATGTGAATAAACACCGGCATTGAAAAGTCGTCGGGTTTAGGCCGCCTGCATGCCGTGATTCGTGAATATGTCGGACACAATAATGTTTACAATATTTATCGATATCATGGATATGCAATAACTGATATAACAATATTTTCATAGCAATCCGTAATGAATTAATTTGCATAGAGTTATCAAAATTGAACATAAATGTCATGGCTTAGAAGACAGCCTTGAATATACTCCGGATCAAAATTGTTTCTAACATTGATAATCGGGAATCTCAGGGATTAACGGTACATATTAATGATGTTATTAAGTCAAAAGCTACTGATTGTTGCTGAAAAGCACAGGTTCAGTTGAGCGACAAAATAACGGCATAGAATCTTGATTTTGATCGAATACCGGACGATGTATCACTGCAAAATGCGACAAAATATAATACCTCTGTATATTTTGAACGACAAAAGACAAAAAGATGAGGCGATTTTCGCGAAATAAGCCAAGTATTTAATTAAATCATTTTCTATGATTTATTTCATAGGCCTAAGTATGACATCTGTTATGTTGTATACAACGTAAAAATACCAAAAAGACGTATATTCAGAGTTTAGATATAAAATATGTAATGGTTCTCTGATCACATCCGATTTTTCTAAATAACTCAGTTACAGAACATTGATACAGTATTCTCCGCTGGTACTTCAACTTAAATATATCTTATACATAAATTTATATACTAATTTCATGACAAGCCAAAAGCCAAAAGCCAAAAGGCCACAATCACTACGCCTATATTTTGCGGGTAAATTTAATAAATCTGGAAGGATTCATATAAACTTTCAAACCTTACTTTTCAAAGAATTATTTACAGGTGAAGGATTGAATCCTAAACTGGTAAAATAGTTTTCAAATCAATTTGATTGAAAAAGTTTAACAGTTATATCATGAAAATTATTCATGCGACGAAAATCAGACATAAATGAGTTACATAGCATATATATATATCTATAGACTAATACAGACAGCCGTACGATGGCCTTTGACATAAAAAGACAGACAAATATTTAGAATTTCACCACTTTAACAATCATTATTTATTATTGTCTAATTTCTTTCAAATCAAAGGCTTTCCCATACAATTTTACAACACCAAAATGCAAGCTACTGCACTAAGTCCCATTGACGCCAAGCGTGACGTTGCCCGCGGTCAAGAGCAGATAACTCTAAACGTCAAAACTGGAAAATGGTCAATTGGGATCAATCCATATCTAAGCAGGTCTGTGGTTGGAAGAAGAAAAAACATGAAAGGTACAAGGTCAGAAGAGGTTAACTTGACGTGACCCATGAAGAGCAGTTATCAGATCAGATACCTTTAGAAAATTCAATGTAAGGTTCGATCTGATGGTTTGATCATTAAGAAGGTGTTGCTTCGTATTTCTCTTAAACTAAGATGGATTTCAAAATTAAATGTCTTCTTTGTTGATATCCTTAACTTATGTTACAGAATGATCATTATAACAGCACACAGTCAACAACTGGTAGGTATCAGTCATTGATATCATCTGATCTTCAAAATGCCTAAGATAATGGCTATCTGGCCCATTTAAGATCAACAACTGAGGAAATAGACCAAGATTTTCAATCTTGAAGCATAAATATCTGACCTGACAATGAGTAGAAGAATGTTGTTATATTCATAGCCTTTGACAGAGTATTGTATGATAAGTCCTTTCCCCCTGCATATTCATATGGAGAACTGTTACATTGTTAGAAATGTTTTTGAAAACATCAAAAGCCAAATCAGTCTTAAACCAAATTTGTTAAACATCAATTTTTACCAATGAATTTAGAATAAGAAAGGTCCCCAGTCACATCAGCGAAATATATCAAATAATTTTACATAATAATCACAATTTAATCAATATAACCATAGTGTTTAAGATTAAAATATCAAGCTAGTACAAGTACAAATACAATAACAAATGAGTCAGATTAAGAAACTAGCTAAGTATATTAAGCATTCCTTGATAAGTTATAATGTATAATGTTTTGTACTTATGAATAAATGTGATGTTTACCTTATGTAAAAAGGCAAATGATTTCAAACATCCGCGATTAACTCATTAATAGATCATTAGGCTGTAACCACCATCCAGCACTGTCAGTTATCCCCCTTTTGTTCTTGCAAGTTCTTATACAGGAAACCATATTGTTACTTTGTTAAGAATCCAACTGAATCTGTAATTCTGTAAAAACTAAATTTAAAGATTTTATCTAGCGAAAAGGAAAGGCATTTAAGAAAAAGGGCAAGCTGAACAGATAAAGAGTAGGGTGCATTCTGAAAAGGGCAGGGCACTGCACCTTGCTTCATATACCTCGTGGAATCACAAACTAGAGTAGTTCAATTCGTCTATTGGTCAAACTTCAGTATATGTCCCCTCCCTACCCTACTTTATTAATCCACTCCGCTGCCATGTTGATGTTATTTTTGTTGATTACTTCTAAATTCCTTAACCAAATCAGTCTTAGTTGCATCTTTATCACACCCAAACACATATATGTGCAACAATTTATATGACATTCATGAAGAGAGCGTTGATATTGCTATACTGATTTTCCAGAGAGCCATCATGTGGCATTTGAAGCAAGAATAACGTCGAGCGAAGACAAAGGGTCAACTCTGATCAAATTCAACAGTGTACGTGTCAACGTTGGAGGTGGATATGATGCAGACAGAGGAACATTCACAGCACCTGTAACAGGCATCTATCACTTCTGGTTCACCGTGTATGTCTCCCACAACCATTCAACCATATTGTTCATAAATACAGTCCAAATCGACGTTGTTAAGCTTATTGTAGGAAATGCCACTGTTGGACCTTCTTATAGTGGTTATGTGGCGCCTGCGCATGTGCAGCATGGACATCATCATCTGGACATCAGGGAGATCCAGGGACTGCATGTTGTACCTCTGACAGCTGGGGACACTGCTTATGTACAGCTATTGTCCTCAGCAACAGTCAAACCTGGGTCATCGTTTGGTGGGATGTTGATTGGTTGATTAATAGAGAGTATGTGAAAATTTTGTTTACGTGTGTTGTAACCTCAATAAATAAGTCTCCCTGGACATAATGATAACGTTGCTTTTTGCTTTGCCTGATTGAGATAGAGCAAAGGATGTATCCCAATATGAGTCAAAAGATTGATCTGATAAGAACTGACAATAACATGCACTTTGTCATGTGTTATGTTGTTATCGAAATATCGTTTGACCACAACCTGGCGTTATCTTCAATAGAGGTGAATTATGGGATAGGACATAATTGTACAGTATACTTGAGAATTGTCTTTTCAGAAGTTCAATGGTAAGGTTTAAAGCATGAATCCATCACTAATTTTACTATTAGATAAAGTTTTTGATACCCTGAAATATGTGTCTACAAGATGAACAAAAAGTGTTTAAATGTCAAAGGAGAGCTTTCATGTTTGGTCAAAAATGCTGTTAAGGAATGTTACCCTACCTTAGATAACAATATGTTTCTTAACTACATTGACACTATCAGTTCTTTCTCTGTCTTATTCTTACATGTTCTAGTGCACAGGGACGTGTATCGCCGAAAAAAAGAAATAATAATGATATTAAAAATGAAAAAGGTTTTCTCTTCTATATAAATACTAAAGGGATGTATGCATTCAGACCACTCGTCTTGTTGCGAGACGAAATCGACTTGGAAATTCAATATAGAATAATGTAAAAACATACTCAAATAAAGCATGGAAATTCCCCTTTCGATAGAATGCAAAATAATCAAAATCAGCTCACTTTGGACCGAGCTACACTGTTTAGAAATAAAAAAATTAGCTTTCTTGAGAGTACGCCAAAATCCTGCCCCGCAAAAACATTGCTTTCAAGCTGATAACATAATTTAAACACTGGAAAACGTACAATGCACGACAAATACAACTTTATCAAAATCCCTATGCCTTTCATAGTATTTATATAGAAGAGATAACCATTTTCATTTTAATATCATTATTATTATTATTTTAGGCGATACTACTCCCTGTGTCATAGTGTAAAGTCAAACTACTTCCACTTGGTCAGTGTCTGCATGTGCCTGTATGAATTCATGATTTATTATCACACAATAATAATTGAAATGACTTTGAAAATTGGCTTTATTTAATGCTGACACAGAATGGGGCTTAAATAATAAAAAATCCTTTAGATGAAATGAAAATCACTAAATGATGCTGGAAGTTAAAACAAGTGTCTATCTAACCAAACACAAGGTGAAATCAAGTTATGAACAGGGAGGAATTTATGATATGAAATATAACATCGGATACTGATTGAATAATGGTTAAAATGTATTTTACATGAAAGAATAAGAAAGCAATATATACCACATATATATCTTAAGAACAGTAACTTTGAATTGTTTGTGTTCTTATGTCTGGTGATAATACTAAAACTATTTTGAATCTTTTCAAATTTTGTAAACACACTTTTTCAATTAAAAATGAAACAATAAAAAACAAAATGTGGACTTTGTTAATACAATTTTTTAAAATTAATATTATGCACTTACATATAATCTTAGGGGTGTAACGATTGATCTAACTATCGACTTATCGCGATAGTTGCTCTGCCGATAGTACTTTATCGATAGTCTTTTTTAGAACAATCAATAGTATCGATAGCACGTCTTAACTATCGATAGTTACGACAATTTGAAAAAATAAGTTGTTAACTTGAATGTTAAAAGTATAATCCACACACAAACACGTATTTTTACATTTGGAAAATACTGGAAACAGCAAACAGATCGCCGAGATAAAAATGGCAACAGGAAAACACGAGTTATCTTTCTTGTTGCTAAATAAAAGAACTTAAAGTAATTCACTTACCCATTACAATGAGACAAAATCAATTAAACACTGTTTTTCTTGAAAATTGTTTTTATTTCCTTTATTGATAAACTATCGCAATAGCTATCGCAATAGTACCCTACAATAGACTATCGCTATTGCAATAGTACCCTGCAATAGACTATCGCTATCGCAATAGTCCCTTGGGGGTCAATAGTCACCCCTATATAATCTTTACCACCTTTTGTAATAATTCTGAACAAAAAACGATAGAAGTTGGAAACTAAGCACTACGTTTTTTTCCATCAATTCATGACTTCCATCATGCCCAGTGTAACGAAAAAATTCCAACGTCAAATGATCAGAGGAAACGTTTGCGTTGCTCTATCGTAACAAATATCAGTCTTCAAGTAGCGAAAAAACAGCAGTTTTGTATTTCTTGATGGTCAAAAACCCTTTCAGTATTGCCGCATTATGTTACAAACAGAAACAATCACAACAAGGGTAGTTGTTACTAAATTTATTGAAGTTTTCAGAGGAGATTCAAATTATTTTTGCAACTTCGTAGACGTCTTTTTAAGTGTTTGTGTAACTAATGGGTAGAAAAAGAGTCCTTATGGACAATTGTAAAACTTTTGCGTCACGTGTCCAAACACCGGCAAAAGAATGCATGGAAACTTAATCATTTTAAGAATAAAAGTTTAGGTTTCAACAGTGTAATGACAAATTCAACTAACATAATCAGTATCATTTTGTTTTTGATATTTATTTGCATGTTGAGCTGTGGCCAAGAATACAATAAACTTAATTAAATTGAATTTACTGGTAAACAGCCTTGTAAATACACTGATAAAAAGTTATGTTTAGTTTTCACTTAGGCACTCAATAAACGAGCTCAAATAATATGTCTAAAAACTGATATGTTAAAAGAATAAAAGTCTGATGATAAAGACAGTGGTCTGCCACGTTGTTGCTTTCACATGACCTGACATGAGATTACAGTCACAGTGTTTGTGGACCTTTATACATTTAGAGGCAATGGCATCTGCTTTGTTTATACTGTTCCTGTCCATTCTGCTTCTTGCCTTTGTTGCTGCTGACAACACGACAGATTATATTCATCGTCTGGAACAGAAAATCTCAGATCTGGAGAGTCACACACAGGCATCAGAACAGAAGCACGCCGTCGTTCTCCTCAATATTCTCTCCAAGTTGCACTCTCTGGAGGAGAACATTCAGGATAACACGGTAATATTAGTATTTGAACAATCCTATAAGCATCCATCTTAGTATCTTTGTTTAAATTAACACATCATAACATATATGCTATTAGACAGCTTGAAGTGAAAGCTTTATAGTGTCATTTTACTAAACCCTTGAACATAATCAATTGGAGCAAAGGCTTTGTTTGAATATTTCATTTTCTTAAATCATTGACTTCAGTAATATAGGAATATAGCCTGCCGTCGATGCATTCTCTATACTTTTTCTCAGTAGAAAAAGTACGGGATTAAAACAAGTATTAAACTAGTCATAAAGCACATTTAAGGGGGAAAAAATCAGGTTGTTAAAAAGAATTAAATTAAAAATACATATAGCTCTGTCATGTTGAATTTTCCGAACGTATATAACAGACAATGATTTTTATTTTCATATTAGAAATCTTATTTCAGGATGTTCTTCAAAACCTTACAACAGGAAATGTGAAACCTACAAATTTAACAAATGGTAGGTTTGACTTGCGTCAAATATTTGTTGATTTATGATGCGTTATGTAACACGGTATTAAGACACTTATATATAACCATCAACATTATTGATATATTGATTGATTACTGTCAACAGAGTGGTGGGTTGAATTTCCTGTTGAATTTCTGAATTCTGTTAGTATTCTGTTTTATTGAATTCAGCACATTGACAGATATATAAACTAAAATCCAAAAGAAACGTCCCCTCTAGATTTGATTCTCGATTCTCGATAGAACAAAAAGTATAACAAAACGATATTTGTGTATGTTAACCTCTGCATTTTGTGTGTTTAAGCGATGTGTTTCTTCAGATAGTGCGTTGGAATATATAAGAATGATGTCATTTGTTAGTTATATTTCGTGATTTCTGATGTGTGTGAAAAAACAAAAGGGGACGTTTCTTTTGAATTTTAGTTTAGATTGGTTCCAATTTACACTTCTATTTAATACTGCAGGAATACAAGATATGTTACTGGTTTGAATCTTCATTCACAAAATAATTTTGAAAAACTTTAATAATAACTTTATCAAGTAATCAATAGCTTGTCATTCAATAGCCAATTTGATAAGGTAAGTAATGAAATTCATAAATTGATTTCCAGGAATGCAGCACGTGGCATTTGCAGCCGGAACAAATGCAGACACAAGGTCCACACTAATCAAATTCAACAAAGTGTCATTTAACATTGGAAGTGGATATGATGCACACAGAGGAACGTTCACGGCACCCAGAGCAGGGATCTATCAATTCTGGTTCACAGTGTATGTGTCAGAGAGCCATGCAACTCACCCAAATCACAATCTTTTGCAAGTCGATGTTGTAAAGCTTATTGCAGGAAACGCCCTATTGAGTCCTTCATATGGTGGTTATGTGGCGCCTGCAGAGACGACTTCCGGACAGCATCATCTGGACGTTAAAGTGATCCAGGGTCTGCATGTTGTACCTCTGACAGCCGGGGAAACAGTCTATGTCAAGCTGTTGTCTTCATTAAAAGTTAAAGATGGGTCGTCGTTGGGTGGAGTACTGATTGGTTGAATAACGCAAACCATCTTCATGATTCTCTTCAATAAAATACGTTGTCCAATCAGTTACTTAGTGTATATTTGTTTTAACATTAAAAAGATTTTTTTAACATTCACAGTCAACCCCTTTAAAGGGAACAGAAACAAAGTATTTTAGAGGAAAAACAGTTCAATCTCAAAATTAAAAGGAAATGTTTCAAATAACTTTACAAATTTGTTACATCAAATTAACGGTTCCAAAACGAGTTTTCAAGTTAAATGAGTTTAAGCTGCCTGATAACATTACAAACTTCAAAAGAAACAATTTTTATTCAACACTTGCACTGAGTATTTGATTTTTCTTCTACTACTACGAATCAGAAATAAAATTCTTACTAAAGCAGAATTTGGAATATCAAATCAAATGTTTTACAAATATAAAAGTATATGCTTTTTTAACATAAACAGAAGGGTTTATGAAGTAAACGAAAAAGAAGTTTCAGAATGCATTAATTTATCGAAATATGTATTTCTTATTCAAAACTACATGAACGAAATGTTTCTATGTTTGAAAGATAATCATGAGATACATCGTCAACAGTGCATAATTTAAAAAAGTTAAATAGTAATGATAAAATTGCCTCAAATGATACCTAATGATATAATGATTTTCATATTATTCTCGCCAACTGATTAATTAAAACAGCCTTTCCTATGCCATTAAAATGCCAAAACTACATGTATTTAGTAAGTTCACTTTATATGTATACTTACGTCCTTATGTATTTTATTCTTTATCCTGAAATGTAATTCCAAAGTCAGAGATGTTACAGTCCTCACTTATCACCAGTCTAGTCATCATTTTCTCGTTTGTAATATTTTGTTTCTTATTATTCAAGCACGTACATGTATATAGCACTTACACTACACACATAATTAAAAATAGAAATATAGTATATATATATATATATATAGACATAACATCTATTCATAGTCAATGTTGGTTCGAAAAGTGTGTTTTCTAAGTTTTGATATCAATTAATATTGGTCTTATTTATTGCAAATGAATCGTATCAGTAAACTGTTTAACTGTAAGATTTTATTTTCATTAATAAATGTGTTAAATGTAAACTCTGTAAATATAGCTTTGAGGAAGTTGATTAAGCTGATATTCTGATCTGAAACATTTGAAGAAGATCATAAACCACATACAGAGCATGATTATTTTTAGTAAATTTGTAAATTTAGTAAATTTTTAAATTTTGTAAATTTGTAAATTTAGTAAATTTGTAAATTAAATAAAACTGTCAGTATTGAAGAACAAATCAAGAATCATTAATAAAATATGTGTGCATTTCATCATTTTCTGTGTTTGGAATGTTCAAAACATTTCAAACAAAGTTGTGCATAACTGGATCTTTTGCAACATTAACATGTTACTGGCTTTAAATCAATTTTCCATAACATTTCAATAAAAAAGCTAATCAGCAAGTTGTTATACAGCAGATATATTACATTGGCATATTTGACAAATATGGTCAATGAAATATGTGTATATGTGTAAACCGATGCATAGACATGTGTTCCACAACACCAAATCATGACAAATTTATAACAAGCAGGTTTAAATAGCATTTCCACTTAAAGGGGTAGTAGCAAGTTTTTAGGGGGTTTATAAGGTGATGTCAGGAAAATTACAATTAATGGTTCCAATTGAAAGACAAGGTATGTAAACTAAATGTAGCATTAATAATTCAAATATATAATGTAAAGTTTAGCCATGTGATTCCTTTTTCTTACACAAAATGAATTAAAGGTGTTCACACAAAATGGCCGCCAACTGATTTTGTGTTAATCTTCATAATTTGTCCTCTGACTATGGATGATTGGCTTGTGTAATGAGATTTTTGACACTGTCAAAATAATACATTTAGCATTCACTTACAATGATCAGTGAAAAATAAAAAATATAAAATTATCAAAAAACGTGCTACTGCCCCTTTAATGTACGTTTTCGCAATGTTGCTCTGATAAAATGCGTCGTTTATGTGGAGAAGACAAAGAAGGAAACGATAACGCTTTTGCCACAGGTAATTTTAATGAACTTGAGCTTTCCAATAGATTGTATTTGAAATGATAGATGAAGTGAAACATTACAACAACAAAATAGTGTAACCTGTATGTTACAGCAACCATGCACGTGGCATTTAAAGCTAGAAGGAAATCTGATGCAAGAACGACACTGATCAAGTTAAAGTGCTGCTAAACGATGGAGATGGATATGATGGACACAGAGGCATGTTCTTTCAACCCTCAAATAGGAACCTATCAGGTCTGGTTCAGTGTGTATGTGTCTGAGCTGCATTTGACATCCACCACAAGTCAAACATCTTCACAACGTCACGGGCGAAACGAAAAACTTTCTAAACATTTCCATTCCTCCCTTGACATCATTGGCTGTAATTTCTGTGCTAGCATTTCAACCCGCTGCACGGAAGTAGAATAGTCCAGTCAAACGACAGCTTGTTAAATGAACCGATTTGAAAAAATACTTTTGTATGCGTTTTACAAGAGAGAGAAACCCTTTATTTGAGTGATACATTAATGTTTATTTTCTCACATTCTCGGTGCTCATCATAAACATGGTAGCGACCATGCGGACTGCGAGGTTTAAAATTAAATTTCACTAGAATACTTTTCAAAAAGATCGTCTGTTAGTATTTTGAATTTGTTCCGAATGTAAAAGACAATTTCATTGGCTATTGTTGAAAGAGCTGGTAAGGGGGGTAACTCGTCATCACGATAGGTGTCGCTGCTCCGGATCACCGGTTTTCTATCTTGTGATGGCAAGTTCTAAACGAGGAGTTGTTCGATATATGTTTTCACCTTGCCGTGGGAAGATGCAAGTCACAAGGCCCATGACTCTGTGAAGCTTTTTGATGGAAAACTCAACTTCCCTTATTCCTATGGAGGTTACCTTGCGCCTGTACATGCACAGGACGTTATGTTTCATCTCGACGTCAGAGAGTTGCAGGGACTGCATGTTGTGCCACTGACAGCCGGGGATGTTGTCAATGTAAGGCTGGAGTCAGTAGGTGTAGTAAAAACTGGATCTTCATTTGTCTCAAACACAACCATATTCCGTCAGGAATTTAGATGTATATTTAATTTTATGCATTAGATAACCTGACACGTTCATCTCAAAATTGCAAATATATGATAAAAACTCATTTTCAATGAAAATCGAAAAACAGTCCTACATGTTCAAGGAAGGCAAATTTAAACGTCCATTTTACATGGATACTTGATATATAATCGATCAAACAGTATAAACTCATACCTGTCATTCTGAATCCTTTTGATAAGTTTCTAAAATGACGTTTTACTTATTGACACCTGTCATGGTCTGGTTTTGATCACAATCTCGACTTCAAACCTTCCTTTGGTTTAAGTACAATGCATGAAAAAGTCGATACTTCTCGACCAATTGACACTTTAAGTTACATCCAATTGCCAGATATCATTTTGAAGTTAAATAAAGAATTACATGTAAAAAAGTTAATTGTGATTTTCATAACCAGATACATAGGTGTTATACGATAAGAGAGCACACACAATAAACATCTGTTTATATATTTTCAAATAAAGTTTTGTACAACACTATTCCTATGATGCAACTTATTAAAGACTTGACAAGTATGAGAGGTCGTCCCGATGACCTCTAGTTTGCAAATAAGGAATTCGGGAATTGATCAATCAAATTCGGGGTCACTTACAGTTCCAAAATCGCACATTCAACGTGTGAATGGAAAGAAACTTAAAATAGCTTTTGAGTTGTTCTCAAAAACATGTACCAACTGATGCATTTTTAAAATAGTGTTTCTTTCTGATAAGGAAATAATCGTTAAGATGATAACATTTTGGTTGTTTGTAATAGCTTTGGTTTTATGATTGAAAATAATTACACTTTTATTCAATATTATCGGTCAATCTTAAATCAAAAGCATGACTTAAAAAAACTGTTGATCTAAATTTATTTAGTTTGGGGCTCTTTAGTTTTGTGCAATAAGGAATATTTCACTATGTACTATCCTATTAGTTCATAGGCTAGGGAAATTAATTAACAGTAGGGTCTAAACTAAGTGAGCATAACTTTGTCTGGGTTGTTAATTTTGTGTAATTGCTGAAGTATATATCACTCGAAGACTGACACTAAAAACAGAGAAAAACGAGATAAGGCAGTTATTCCTAATTGTTTAAAAGTCGATTTTGTCATTAGAAGAAATTAAAAATTTTGTCAATAAGATTGAATCTTAAACACACATCAACATCAAATTCTTAATATTGAGTCCAAAGTACATAATTATATTCAAGGCCATCAATGTTAAACAAAGTTAATGAAACTTTAAGTTTTGACACATGGTCATTGAACTTGTGTCTCTGAACCTAAGGACATGCATTTCCCAAATTGCCTCACAAATAATATTATTGAGGACTGTGTGCTTGAAAAAGATTTTAATTCTTTTTCAGTGGAAACAATACAAACAAATAATGTCGTGGACACTTATTATCTGTAGAAGATAATTACCCATAACGTTTTTACCAGACTGAAAAAATAACTTTAATTCAGCATGTTTTATGCATCAGTGTTTGTATCAAAGAGGTTAAAGCAGAAAACTGTACCTATATACATAACTGTATTGCCATGTACAACTTAACAACCTATGTAGTTATAGGTCAGTGTCCTACACTTCAGTCATCATAACACTCAGCTGGTATCACGTGACCTCGAGATTACAGGCACAGCACATTCGGAGCACTGTACATCAAGAAGCAATGTTTGTCCCTTTGTTCATTCCGTTCCTTACAATTCTGGCTAATAACTTTGTTGCTTCTGACAACATGACTGGTTACATTCATCAGCTGGAGAAGAAGATATCTGATCTCGAGAGTCACACTCAAGAAATGGAACAAAAGCATGCCGTCGTTCTCGCCAATATTCTCTCCAAGTTGCAGTCTCAGGAGGAGAAGATTCAGGAACTCATGGTTTGGTTGTTTTCAGTATTGTGTAACTGTAGTGATGATAATAGTTTTATATTTGTCACTGGACAATTGAAAAATGAAGATGTTCTGGTGTCATTTTATGTTTGAATATTGAGCTTTCATGTCATGCATACAATGTGAGTCATTTCATTGCTTCCAATACTCCCTAAACAGAGAGTGCACAGTAACGTAACGTGAAATTTGCGAGAAATCAATCATCGTACGTGTATTTAATTTATGTATTTAATGATAAAGGTTGCATTTGTGATGTGCTTAAAGCTTCACACTTGAAATACTATTGTTGAGTATTTATGATTCATTTTATAATTTTGTTAAATAACTGAAATTGAGATGAGTGTTTGAATAATGAAAGTATTTGCCAGATTTTGATAAGTGTTTCTATGCTTTATTTATTAACACTACGTCGTATTCTGCATTCTAATCTTGCTCTTCTACTGCTCCAAGGGGTCCCGTCAAGCTCCCTTTCACTGACTTACACTGAAGCAGAACCACAATTCGGTAAGGATAATTGGGATCAATCCATATCTAAGCAGGTCTGTGGTTGGAAGAAAAAACATGAAAGGTACAAGGTCAGAAGGGGATAACTTGACGTGACCCATGAAGAGTAGTTCTCAGATCAGATACCTTTAGAAAATTCAATGTAAGGTTTGATCTGATGGTTATCATTAAGAAAGTGTTGCTACGTATTTCTCTTAAACTGAGATGGATTTCAAAATTAAATGTCTTCTTTTTTTTCATATCCTTAACTTCTGTTACAGAATGATCATCACAACAGCACACAGTCAACAACTGGTAGATATCAGTCATTGATAACATATTATCTTCAAAATGACAAAGATAATGGCTATCTGGCCCATTTAAGATCAATTATTGAGAGAAAAGACCAAGATATGCAATGTTGAAGCATGAATATCTGACCTGACAATGAGTAGAAGAATGTTGTTATATTCAAAGGCTATGACAGAGTATTGTATGATCAGTCCTTTCCCCTTAGAAATATTTTTGAAAACATCAAAAGCCAAATAAGTCTTTAACAGAATCTGTTAAACTCCCATTCTTATTAATAAATTTAGAATAAGAAAAGGTCCCCAGTCACATCATCGAAATATATCTAATAATTTGATACAATAATCACAATTTAATAAATTTTATATTAAACATAGTGTATAGGCATGTACAAGTACAAATACAATATCAAATGAGTCACATTAAGAAACTACCTAAGCATATTCAGTATTCCTTGGAAAGATATAATGTATATTGTTTTGTATTTATGAATAAATGTATTGTTTACCTAATGTAAAAGGGTAAATGATTTCAAACATCTGCAATTAACTCATTATTAGATCATTAAGCTGTTACCACCACCCAACCCTGTCAGTTATCCTCCTTTTGTTCTTGTAAGTTTTTATACAGGAAAACATATTGTTACTTTGTAAAGAATCTAACTGAATCTATAATTCTGTAAAAACTAAATTTAAAGATTTAATCTAGCGAAAAGGAAAGGCATTTAAGAAAAAGGGCAAGCTGAACAGATAAAGAGTATGGTGCATTCTTAAAGGGGCAGGGAATATACCTCATACAAATCTCTATCACAACCAAACACATATTTGCGCAACGATATATATGGCATTCATGGAGAGAGCGTTGATATTGTTATACTGATTTTCCAGAAAGCCTACATGTGGCATTTGAAGCAAGAAAAACCTCAGACCAAGGGTCAACGTTGATCAAATTCAACAGTGCACCGGTCAACATTGGAGGTGGATACGATGAAAACAGAGGCACGTTTAAAGCACCTACAACAGGAATCTATCACTTCTGGTTCACAGTGTATGTGTCCAACAGCCATACAACTGAGTTATTCATAAATACAGTCCAAATCGACGTTGTTAAGCTTATTGCAGGAAATGTCACTCTTGGACCTTCTTATGGTGGTTATGTGGCGCCTGCGCATGTGCAGCCTACCGGACATCATCAACATGACATCAGAGAGATCCAGGGACTGCATGTTGTACCTCTGACAGCTGGGGACACTGCTTATGTACAGCTATTGTCCTCAGCAACAGTCAAAGCTGGATCATCGTTTGGTGGGATGTTGATTGGTTGATTAATAGAGAGTGTGTGAAAAATATGTCAGAGTCAAAATATGATTAGCTGCTTTTTGTACGTTTTCTTAATCTCAATAAATAAGTCTCCTTGGACATAATGATATTATTGCTTTTTGTTGTGCCTGCTCATTCTTGTTTCAGAAGATTGAGACAAAGTAAAGGATGTATCCCAACATGAGTCAAAAGATTTATCGTATAAGTACTGACAATAACATGCGGTCAAGGCACCGTGTCTTGTGTTATGCCTATCGTTATGAGGGCGTTATATCAAATATACTGTAAAATAACTAAAATGTGAAATATCTGTTGACCACACTGGCGCAATCTTCAATTGAGGTGAATTTTTGGTTAGGACATCAATGTACAGTATACTTGACAATTGTCCTTTAAGGTCAATGGTAAGGGTTAAAGGGTATGAATCCATCAATAATTTTGCTATAAAATAACGTTTTGATAATCATCCTGAAATATGTGTCTACGAGATGAACAAAAAGTGTTTAAATGTCAAAGGAGAGCTTTCATGTTTGGTAAAAAATGCTGTTAATGAATGTTACCCTACCTAAGATAACGATCTGTTTCTTAAATACATTGACACTATCAGTTCTTTCTCTGTCTTATTCTTACATGTCATCGACTTTGAAAATTGGCTTTATATCTAATGCTGAAACGGAATGTGGCTTAAGTTATAAAAAAATCGTAAAGATGAAATGAAAATCATTAATGAAACTGAAAGTTAAAACAAGTGTTTATCTACATGTAACCAAACACATGGTGAAATCAAGTTATGAACAGGGTGGAATTAATAATATGTAATATAACCTCGAAAACTGATTTATTAATTGGTTAAAATGTACTTTCATGAAAGAATAAGAAAGCAATATATACCAAATATATATCTTAAGAAAAGTAACTCTGAAATGTTTTTGAAACTTATGTCTGATGATAATACCCAAACTATTTTGAATATTTCCAAATTTTCAATTAGAAATGAAACAATGAAAAAAAGTGATGTAAGAGTGTTTTGTACGAAATCTTTACGGGATTGCTTCTCGTAATAAAGGAAAGAAGAAAATAAAAAAGAAATAAAGGGGGGATTACCATTTTTATCATAATCAGTCTAAAGTGAGCAGGGGTCAACATTTTTGTTGTTCAGAGGTTCGTTAAAATGATTTGTATGCACTTGGTGTGAGTTATAAAATATGTACCAGGTATGAGTCTCCGCTGTGTCATGACTTCCAATACTGCCCAGTGTAACCCAAAAAATTCAAACGTCATATTATCTCACCTGTATGCGGTTCAATCCATCAATTTAAATCTGCATCCAAGCGTGGGAACACATGGAGTCTAACATGTCATACTGAATCGTCTTGAGTTATGCAATCGGTAACAACTCTTGAGAGCTTTACAATCGCAGTTTCATCTCTTTTTTGCATGCCAATCTCGATGTTTTACCTCGAATGAAATTTGCTAGGTGTCAATGTTTTGATACCAATACCTGTCAATTGTGTAGTCGAGCATCCCTGAATACACCTGTCTATGGTTTACTGAAACATGAGAACATAGCGACATGCATACTTTTGATGTGTACTATCCATGGCGACAGAGGCAACGTTTGCGGCTGGCTATCGTAACACATGAACCAGCAGCAAGGTCATGTGATTTTGACTTTTTTTTCAATTTTCACAAGAAAGCATGGAATTTCTTCAATTAATAGTTTTAAGCATAAACGTTTACGTTTCAACAGTGTAATGACAAATTCAACTGACAGTATCAATATTATATAGTTTTGGATATTGACTTGTATATGAACCTGTGGCCAAGTATACAATAAACTTAATTAAATTGAATTTACTGGTAAACAGTCTTGTAAATACACTGATTCAAATATAAGTTTAGTTTTCACTTAGGCACTCAATAAACGAGCTCAAATAATATGTATAAAAGCGGTTCAACTTTGGCTCGGTTATAAGAATAAAAGTCTAATGATAAAGACAGTGGTCTGACACGTTGTTGCTTTCACATAACCTCACACGAGATTACAGTCACAGTGTTGACCTTTATACATTTAGAGGCAATGGCATCTGCTTTGTTTATACTGTTCCTGTCCATTCTGCTTCTTGCCTTGGTTGCTGCTGACAACACAACAGATTATATTCATCGTTTGGAACAGGAAATCTCAGATCTGAAGAGTCACACGCTGGCATCAGAACAGAAGCAGGCCGCTGTTCTAGCCAGTATTCTCTCCAAGTTGCATTTTCAGGAGGAGAAGATTCAGGATAACACGGTAATATTAGTATTTGAACAATCGTATAAGCATCCATCTTATTATCTTTGTTTAAATGAAAAAATCATAACATTTATGCTATTAGACAGCTTGAAGTGAAAGCTTTATAGTGTCATTTTACTTAACTCGAATACAATCAATTATAGCAATGGATTTGTTTGCATATTCCATATTCTTTAATCATTTTCTTCAGTAATAGCTAAGGAATATAGCCGTGTCAGTGCATTATTTACACATTACTTAGTAGAAAAGTACGGAATAAAGTATTAAACCAGTATTAAAGCAAATTTAAATATGTATTTTTCAGGGTGTTAAAAATGGAATCGAAAATACATATGGCTCTGTCATGTTGAATCTAACAAACGTATTCAAAAGACAACGATTGCTTTTTTCATATTTGAAATGGGTTTTTTTCAGGACGATCTACAAAACCTTACAACAAAGGCAGAACCTACAATTTCATCAAATGGTAGGTATGGCTTAGGACAGTAATTGTTGGTTATGCACTATGTAACATTAAATTCAGATTCTTAAATATAACCAATAATATAATGTTAGTTGTAAATATAATCCATATTAACCTTTCATTGTGAACAGAGTGGTGAGTTAAATCTTTGGTTGAGTATTGTACTGTTTTAATTACCGTATAGGTTTTGTTGTATTCAGCAAATTGAAAGATATCACATCGGTGGTTGAAATTAACACATCTATTTCAGGCTATCTAAACGGATCCCAGATCCTTACTGGTTTGAATCCGCATTCACAACATATAATCAGAAAAAAGCTATTAAGTAATCAACAGCTTGTCCTTCAATGGTCAATGTTGCAAGTAAAGGAATGAAATTCATACATTGATTTCTAGGAATGCAGCACGTGGCATTTGAAGCCAGAACAAATGCAGACACAAGATCTACACTAATCAAATTCAACAAAGTGCCATTCAACGTTGGAGGTGGATATGATGCACACAGAGGCACGTTCACGGCACCCACAGCAGGGATCTATCAATTCTGGTTCACAGTGTATGTATCCGAGAACCATGCAACTCACCCAAATCAAGATCTTTTGAAAGGCGATGCTGTACAGCTTATTGCAGGAAAAGACCGGTTGACTCCATCATATGGTGGTTATGTGGCGCCTGTAGAGACGATTTCAGGCAATCATCATCTGGACGTTAGAGTGATCCAGGGTCTGCATGTTGTGCCTCTGAAAGTCTGGGAAACGGTCTATGTCAAGCTGTTATCTTCAGTAACAGTTAAGGCTGGATCGTCGTTTGGTGGAGTACTGATTGGTTGAATAACGCGAACGATCTTCACGATTCTCTTCAATAAAATATGTTGTCCAATCAGTTACTTAGTGTATATTTTGTTTTAACATTAACATTATTAACATTCACAGTCAACCCCTTTAAAGAAATACAGTTCAATCTCAAAATTAAAAGGAAGTGTTTCAAATAACGTTACAAATTTGTTACATCAAATTCACGGTTCTAAAACGAGTTTTTCAGTTAAATGAGTTTAAGCGGCCTGATAACATTGCAAATCTCAAATGAAACAAGTTTTATTCAACACTTGCACTGAGTACTTGATTTTCTTCTATGACTACGAATCAGCAATAAGATCCTCTTAGCAAAATTTGGAATATCAAATCAAATGTTTTACAAATATAAAAGTATATGCTTTTTTAACATAAACAGAAGGGTTTAGAAGTAAACGAACAAGATGTTTCAGAATGCATTCATTTATCCAAATATGTATTTCTTATTTAAAACTACATGAACGAAATGTTTCCATGTTTAAAAGATAATCATCGTCAATAGTGCATAATTTAAACAAGTTAAATAGTAATGATAAAATTGCCTCAAATGATACCTAATGATAAAATGATTTTCATATTATTCTCGCCAACTGATTAATGAAAACAGCCTTTCCTATGCCATTAAAATGCCAAAACAACATGTATTTAGTAAGTTCACTTGATATGTATACTTACGTCCTTATGTATTTCATTCTTTATCCTGAAATGTAATTCCAAAGTCAGAGATGTTACAGTCCTCACTTATCACCAGTCTAGTCATCATTTTCTCGTTTGTCATATTTTGTTTCTTATTATTCAAGCATGTACATGTATATAGCACTTACATTACACACATAATTAAAACTAGAAATAAAGTATATATATATAGACATAACATCTATTCATAGTCAATGTTGGTTCGAAAACTGTGTTTTCTAAGTTTTGATATCAATTAATATTGGTCTTATTTATTGCAAATGAATCGTATCAGTAAACTGTTTAACTGTAAGAATTAATTTTCATTAATAAATTTGTTAAATGTAAACTCTGCAAATATAGCTTTGAGGAAGTTGAATAAGCTGATATTCTGATCTGAAACATTTGAAGAAGATCATAAACCACATACAGAGCATGATTATTTTTAGTAAATTTGTAAATTTAGTAAATTTGTAAATTTAGTAAATTTGTAAATTAAATATAACTGTCAGTATTGAAGAACAAATCAAGAATCATTAATAAAATATGTGTGCATTTCATCATTTTTTGTGTTTCCAATGTCATTTAAAACAAAGTTTTGCATAACTGGATCTTTTGCAACATTAACATGTAACTGGCTTTAAATCAGTTTTCCATAACATTTCAATCAAGAAAGCTAATCAACAAGTTGTTATACAGCATTAATATTAAACATTGGCATATTTGACAAATATGGTCAATGAAATATGCATATATGTTTAAACCAATGCATAGACATGTGTTCCTAAACACCAAATCATGACAAATTTATAACAAGCACGTTTCAATAGCATTTCCACTTAATGTACGTTTTTGCAATGTTACTCTGATAAAATGCCTCGTTTATGTGGAGAAGACAAAGAAGGAAACGATAACGGTTTGCCACAGATAATTTTAATGAACTTGAGCTTTCCAATAGATTGTATTTGAAATGATAGATAAAGTGAAACATTACAACAATAAAATAGTGTAACCTGTATGTTACAGCAATCATGCACGTGGCATTTAAAGCTAGAACGAAATCTGATGCAAGAACGACATTGATCAAATTAAAGTGCTGCTATACGATGGAGATGGATATGATGGAAACAGAGGCATGTTCTTTCAACCCTCAAATAGGAACCTATCAGGTCTGGTTCAGTGTGTATGTTTCTGAGCTGCATTTGACATCCACCCAAAGTCAAATGGCCCATGACTCTGTGAAGCATTGACATCCACCATAAGTCAAATGGCCCATGACTCTGTGAAGCATTGACATCCACCATAAGTCAAATGGCCCATGACTCTGAAGCTTTTTGATGGAAACTAAACATGCCTTATTCCTATGGAGGTTACCTTGCGCTGTACATGCACAGGACGTTATGTTTCATCTAGACGTCAGAGAGGTGCAGGGACTGCATGTTGTGCCACTGACAGCCAGGGATGTTGTCAATGTATGGCTAGAGTCAGTAGGTGTAGTAAGTTAGAGATATACCCATACTTCCCAAGGTGTATCGCTCAATAACCTCCTGTTTGAATCGCTGGTCTCCGAGGCGTAGCGTAGCGGAGCCGAGGAACCACGATTCAAACAGGATATTATTGAGCGATACACCGAAGTGTGGGTATATCTGACTTATACCCCACTCCGGTCGAGTCATATTTGACAAAAAAGAGCATTCTATCATTCTTTTAGTATACATGGCTCTTTACCTAACTAGATCAATAGAATATCAATAATACTCTTCTAATTGCGGGTTAAAACCATCAACTAACTTCATTTAATTAAAATTGGTACATACTAGTAATTATATATATAGAGACATTTAAAAATCCAGCCCGTATTGAGAATGGACAAACTAAAAACAACAACCGTTTTTTAGTACCTGGACGGAGTTCGACCCAGAAGGGGATAAAGAGTCACCACAAGAAGAAGAGGATGTGAAAATTGTGAATCTATCCAAACGTGAATTAACACCTGTTGAAATTAACATTTTAAGAAAGGGCTTAAAATTTACCCCTTCGCCAGATCGGCCCAATTCAGACGAATTACGCAGGGATATAAGTGAATTTAGTCGCCATTTAAGAAATGCTGAATATTTCTTTGATCAGGATGTTATTGAGGAACAGTCCATTGTCAAAAACAAAAGCAATTGGATTCCTCGAAAAGGTAGGAATGTCAATTTAGATAGATATATTGAATCCATTTCTCGTATTCCTAGCATATGCCCTAGAAAAAAGAATAAGGATAACATTTCTAAAGAAGAAAGAATTGCTATTCAAAATCTGTGTAATGATAAAAGTATTGTTATAAAGGAAGCAGATAAAGGTGGCGCAGTTGTAATAATGGATGTTGAGAATTATGTTGATATGTCCTTAGAAATGTTAAATGATATAGAAAGTTATGAGGAGACAGATGATATCTATACATTAAAAAGAGTGAATAAATTTTTGAAAACTTTTCCAGATGTAATGACGGACAAAGAATATGACTATCTCACAAATTTTCCATGTAAAGAAAGTAACTTTTATGGTTTGCCAAAAATTCACAAATGCAAGGATATAACACACAAATGTGCCATCTCTTCAAAAAGCTATATACAATGTGAACATCCCAAAGATCTAACATTAAGGCCAATAATTGCAGGCCCAAGCTGTGGTACTCACCGTTTGAGTAATTTCATAGATATTTTATTGAAACCATATCTTACGAAAGTAAAAAGTTATACCAGAGATACCATGGATTTCATTAACTTTCTACCTGAAACTATATCTGATGATATCAAACTAGTTACATTTGATGTTAAAAGTTTGTATTCCAATATTCCTCATGAATTGGGTCTCGAAGCAATAGAATACTGGCTTGATAAGCACCCAGAATTATTATCTGATAGATTTTCTAAGTCTTTTATTCTTGAAAGTGTACAATTTATATTGACAAACAATGTTTTCTTCTTTAATGGTACACATTACAAACAAATAAAAGGTACAGCTATGGGTACAAAAATGGCGCCAACATACGCAACCTTAGTACTAGGATATATGGAAAACAACTTAGTTACTAAGTTGCAGGAAAATTTGGGAAATCAAATCAGTAATTACTTTATTGAAAATTGGCGTCGGTACTTAGATGATTGCTTCATATTGTGGCCATTTTCAAATACAGATCTAGATACATTCCACAAGACATTGAATAGTATGAACGAACATATTGTATTTACAGTGGAAAAAAGTGACACTGAAATTTCTTTCTTGGATACTGTTGTGAAAATATCAAATGGACGCTTAGAAACGGACTTATATTATAAGCCAACGGATACTAAACAATACTTGGATTTTTCATCTTGTCATCCTTCACATACGAAGAGGAGTATCCCATACAACTTATCAAGACGTATTTGTATGATATGTTCAAATGAAGATACAAGAGATATCAGACTCAGGGAACTCAAAGTATTACTACAGAGACGAGGATACCCACCCTCTCTTGTCGAGGATGGAATCAATAAATCTTTATCCATCGATAGAAGAGAACTCTTAAAAGTACGGAAGAAAGAAAAACATCAAAATGTGGATATTGCTTATGTCTCAACTCATAACCCCCTCAATCCAGATTTGTTCCAGAGTATAAAGCAAAATGTACCTATTCTAATGTGTGATGAAAAAATGTGCCGAATTATTGATAATGTAAATTTTATCAAGAGTAAACGCCAAAGTAAAAGTTTAAAACAATGTTTAACTAGAGCAAGATTTGACATAAGCAGTACACCAAAAGAATGTAGAGTTACTAAATGTAACAGAGGTAACTGTGGAACATGTCCATATATACTTGAGAATTCAAGTATAAAATTCATTAACAGAAGTGAGAGATTTTATGTGCGCTTTGATATTGACTGTGCCGCTAAATACATCATTTATGTTATTATATGCCAAGGATGTTGTGCTGAATATATAGGACAGACTGAGTGCCTGAGAGACAGGGTCCGTGTTCATAAACAGCAAATAAAATGTCCTGAGACACGCTGTATACCACTGAGTGCTCACTTGGATACATGTGCAAAAGACAAGGACATTAAATTCAAGATCTTTCCATTTTACAAAATGGACACAAATAATAGAATAATGCGACAATTAAAAGAAGACTATTTCATTAAAATGTTAAAACCACAACTTAATGCTTAATAGTAGCATCTTTTATTCTATCAAATTCTTATTGTGTCCATCTTACCGCTTGCCTGATTGTGACGTCATACCATTGTTATGTCAAATCCATTGTGACATCATAACGTCATAACTGTATTTTGTCAGACTCCCTGATGATACCATTGAAACATGTTGGAGTTTTGATTGGCTTCGTGTCATTTTTTATCTTTTCATTATGTAAAACTGTATACCAGTAAACTTTTCCAATTTTATCTATAGGTTTATATATATAGTAAATATATATACATAAAACAACAGAAAATACCTCTGCTTGTATCAATCCTCGTTAGCTCAGTCGATAGAGTCGCTGGTCAGCAACTGAAAGGTCCCTGGTTCGATTCCCACCATCTTTGATTATAATTCTCAAAAATGTAAAATTCTAAATTTTACAAGTCCGTTTATTTGCCAACGTTGAAGTTCTCTTCTCCGGACTAAGTGTAGATTAACAATAAAGTGTTGGTGTATCGGAAAAGTAGAGGTGTATCAGTGGATAACCTACAGTTACAACATAGAAAGGAGAGGTGTATCCGTCAATACACCTACAGTTAGAACATAGGAAACCATAGCAACGAGACCGGAAATGGGGTATAAAAACTGGATCTTCATTTGTTTCAAACACAACCATATTCCGTCGGGAATAAACATGTACTTTTAATTTTATGCATTAGATAACCTGACACGTTCATCTCAAAATTGCAAATATATGATAAAAACTCATTTTCAATGAAAATCGAAAAACAGTCCTACGTGTGCTTGTTCCGTAATGTTTACAAGTTATGAGTCTTGTATACAATGCAAAATATATAAAAAAGTAAAGTTAAAATAAAAATTATTCTAGAATGTCCCTGGGATATTCTAGAATGTCCCGATGAGAAGCGATGTGACAATGAAAGCAGGTTTACCCGAGAAAAGAATTACCTCCAAAATGACACGATTATGACACCTGAGGTTTATATGATAAGAGAGCACACACAATAAATATCTGTTTATATATTTTCAAATAAAGTTTTGTACAATACTATTCCTATGATGAAACGTATTACAGACTTGACAAGTATGAGAGGTCGTCCCGATGACCTCTAGTTTGCAAATAAGGAATTCGAGAATTGATCAATCAAATTCGGGGTCACTAACAGTTCCAAAATCGCACATTCAACGTGTGAATGGAAGAAACTTAAAATAGCTTATGACTTGTTCTCAAAAACATGTACCAACTGATGCATTTTTAAAATAGTTTTTCTTTCTGATAAGGAAATAATCGTTAAGATGATTACATTTTGGTTGTTTGTAATAGCTTTGGTTTTATGATTGAAAATAATTACATTTTTATTCAATATTATCGTCAATCTTAAATCAAAACCATGACTTAAAAAAACTGTTGATCTAAATTTATTTAGTTTGGGGCTCTTTAGTTTTGTGCAATAAGGGTTATTTCACTATGTACTATCCTAATTAGTTCATAGGCTAGGGAAATTAACAGTAGGGTCTAAACTAAGTGAGCATAACTTTGTCTGGGTTGTTAATTTTGTGTAATTGCTGAAGTATATATCACTCGAAGACTGACACTAAAAACAGAGAAAAACGAGATAAGGCAGTTATTCCTAATTGTTTAAAAGTCGATTTTGTCATTAGAAGAAATTAAAATTTTTGTCAATAAGATTGAATCTTAAACACATATCAACATCAAATTCTTAATATTGAGTCCAAAGTACATAATTATATTCAAGGCCATCAATGTTTAACAAAATTAATGAAACTTTAAGTTTTGACACATGGTCATTGAACTTGTGTCTCTGAACCTAAGGACATGCATTTCCCAAATTGCCTCACAAATAATATTATTGAGGACTGTGTGCTTGAAAAAGTTTTTAATTCTTTTTCAGTGGAAACAATACAAACATATAATGTCGTGGACACTCATTATCTGTAGAAGATAATTACCCATAACGTTTTTACCAGACTGAAAATATAACTTTAATGCAGCATGCTTTATGCATCAGTGTTTGTATCAAAGAGGTTAAGGCAGAAAACTGTACCTATATACATAACTGTATTGTCATGTACAACTTAACAACCTATGTAGTTATAGGTCAGTGTCCTACACTTCAGTCATCATAACACTCAGCTGGTATCACGTGACCTCGAGATTACAGGCACAGCACATTCGGAGCACTGTACATCAAGAAGCAATGTTTGTCCCTTTGTTCATTCCGTTCCTGACAATTCTGGCTAATAACTTTGTTGCTTCTGACAACATGACTGGTTACATTCATCAGCTGGAGAAGAAGATATCTGATCTCGAGAGTCACACTCAAGAAATGGAACAGAAGCATGCCGTCGTTCTCGCCAATATTCTCTCCAAGTTGCAGTCTCAGGAGGAGAAGATTCAGGAACACATGGTTTGGTTGTTTTCAGTATTGTAACTGTAGTGATGATAATAGTTTTATGTTTTGTCACTGGACAATTGAAAAATGAAGATGTTCTGGTGTCATTTTATGTTTGAATATTGAGCTTTCATGTCATGTATACAATGTGAGTCATTTCATTGCTACCAATACTTCCTAAACAGAGAGTGCACAGTAACGTAACGTGAAATTTGCAGAAAACCAATCATCGTACGTGTATTTAATTTATGTATTAAATGATAAAGGTTGCATTTGTGATGTGCTTATAGCTTTGTTTATAGGTTCACACTTGATGAAATACTATTGTTGAGTATTTATGATTCATTTTATGATTTCGTTAAATTACTGAAATTGAGTTGAGAGTTTTAATAATGAAAGTATTTGCCAGACTTTGATAAAGTGTTTCTATGCTTTATTTATTAACACTACGTCGTATTCTGCATTCTAATCTTGCTCTTCTACTGCTCCAAAGGGTCACGTCAAGCTCCCTTTCACTGACTTTCACTGAAGCAGAACCACAATTCGGTAAGGACAATTGACCATTTTCCAGTTTTGCGAAACGAGTCGATTTAGAGTGACGTCCCTTTGAAAAGTCACGTGACCGCGGGCAAGCCGTCAAAGTTTACGATGAGTTGATCGGTATTTTAGTCAACTTGTCATGCTCGCCTAGACCTAAATTTTTTCTCTATAAAACAATTGAAGGTCTCAAACGACTGTACACGTTTTAGACCTATTTTAAAGAGTCAATAAAGAAGACTAAGGTCTTCAAAAGTAATTCATGACGCACTTTTGTGAACCTTGGGATTAGGCTTCACAACAGGAATAGATCTAATGAAAACTTTAAATGTTGAATTTAATTCTAAATTAAAATAAGATTTTTAAAGTAAGAAATGTTATGGATTAAGCTTAAAAGATAATCATAACGTTATTGAAACACATATGAAGATAAATAAATAATCCCGAACTACATTAAACCAACTTCTCCCATAAACATTGAAAGTTAACAGTCTCTACTGCTTCTCTGCCCGTACTTTTGTCCATATTTTGAAAATACGATAAGTAGCAAATGAAATATTTTGTAATAAATTTAATTTTTCTTTTGAATCAAAAAGGTACAAGAATCATAAATTAAACTCTTTTGATTTATCAAAGATACACTGCTGATATAAAAGAAATCAGTGATGATATTTGACGGCGTACCAAGCAGTTTCCATTGATTTTTTTCTGTTATAACTATTTTATCATTTTATTACTTTTTAAAAAGCCTTTAACAACGTAAAGCTTCAGATAAGAAATATATGAGATGTTTTCATGAATAATCTATATAGGCTTATAAAGTAGTATGTATTCGTGTCCTTCAGTTTGTCAAGAATAAATCACGTGATAAACTGAAGAAACATTGATACAAAGGTTATAAGTAAGGGATATGAATTAAATTGCAATAAAGAAACAAACATAACCTACGGAAAATGCCGCAGAAATCCAACATTGCGGTTGGGTTTATAGCAATGGAAGTAAAAATCAATGAATTATGCATTTTGAAATAAACTTAAAATTTAGATAATTTACACAATTCTTACAGATGAAACAGCTTGTTGAGTCAGAAAAAAACACTCGGACAAAATAAACGATATTATCTTTTCAAGAGGGTGAATTACACAATGCTGTGACTAGTAAAATGCGACAACTAGACCCTGCGAAAGGCTACGGATAAGTACTCACTATTACATTCATCAGAGTATGTTTATTTTATTGTTCTGACTGTTCAAATTTATTTGGGGTCCTAACACAGCTTTTTCAAGATGCTTTTTGGCCATAATGTAATGAATCGAACTTGAAATAGAAATACATGGAAATACATTTGTTTACGCATATATACTGTATGACGCTAGAAAACAAGAAAAAAAATGTTCTCATCTATAGAGATTTTAAAACGACAATTTTAAAAAAGGCGTATAATTCAAATACCTTGATAAAATATTGCTTTTAAATTCGTAACTTAGTTCAGGTTTCTGCATGCTGAAGTCATGGCGTAATTACACTGTTAACGTCGTAATTTTCAATTTTAAACTATCATGCATTTTATATGGAATCGTTTCTTTTGCCCCTGAGTGCTACACCGTAAATATGTGAATAAACACCGGCATTGAAAAGTCGTCGGGTTTAAGCCGCCTGCATGCAGTGATTCGTGAATATGTCGGACACAATAATGTTTACAATATTTATCGATATCATGGATATGCAATAACTGATATAACAATATTTTCATAGCAATCCGTAATGAATTAATTTGCATAGAGTTATCAAAATTGAACATAAATGTCATAGCTTAGAAGACAGCCTTGAATATACTCCGGATCAAAATTGTTTCTAACATTGATAATCGGGAATCTCAGGGATTAACGGTACATATTAATGATGTTATTAAGTCAAAAGCTACTGATTGTTGCTGAAAAGCACAGGTTCAGTTGAGCGACAAAATAACGGCATAGAATCTTGATTTTGATCGAATACCGGACGATGTATCACTGCAAAATGCGACAAAATATAATACCTCTGTATATTTTGAACGACAAAAGACAAAAAGATGAGGCGATTTTCGCGAAATAAGCCAAGTATTTAATTTAATCATTTTCTACGATTTATTTCATAGGCCTAAGTATGACATCTGTTATGTTGTATACAACGTAAAAATACCAAAAAGACGTATATTTAGAGTTTAAGATATAAAATATGTAATGGTTCTCTGATCACATCCGATTTTTCTAAACAACTCAGTTACAGAACATTGATACAGTATTCTCCGCTGGTACTTCAACTTAAATATATCTTATACATAAATTTATATACTAATTTCATGACAAGCCAAAAGCCAAAAGCCAAAAGGCCACAATCACTACGCCTATATTTTGCGGGTAAATTTAATAAATCTGGAAGGATTCATATAAACTTTCAAACCTTACTTTTCAAAGAATTATTTACAGGTGAAGGATTGAATCCTTACTGGTAAAATAGTTTTCAAATCAATTTGATTGAAAAAGTTTAACAGTTATATCATGAAAATTATTCATGCGACGAAAATCAGACATAAATGAGTCACATAGCATATATATATATCTATAGACTAATACAGACAGCCGTACGATGGCCTTTGACATAAAAAGACAGACAAATATTTAAATTTCACCACTTTAACAATCATTATTTATTATTGTCTAATTTCTTTCAAATCAAAGTCTTTCCCATACAATTTTACAACACCAAAATGCAAGCTACTGCACTAAGTCCCATTGACGCCAAGCGTGACGTTGCCCGCGGTCAAGGGCAGATAACTCTAAACGTCAAAACTGGAAAATGGTCAATTGGGATCAATCCATATCTAAGCAGGTCTGTGGTTGGAAGAAGAAAAAACATGAAAGGTACAAGGTCAGAAGAGGTTAACTTGACGTGACCCATGAAGAGCAGTTATCAGATCAGATACCTTTAGAAAATTCAATGTAAGGTTTGATCTGATGGTTTGATCATTAAGAAGGTGTTGCTTCGTATTTCTCTTAAACTAAGATGGATTTCAAAATTAAATGTCTTCTTTGTTGATATCCTTAACTTATGTTACAGAATGATCATCACAACAGCACACAGTCAACAACTGGTAGGTATCAGTCATTGATATCATCTGATCTTCAAAATGCCTAAGATAATGGCTATCTGGCCCATTTAAGATCAACAACTGAGGAAATAGACCAAGATTTTCAATCTTGAAGCATAAATATCTGACCTGACAATGAGTAGAAGAATGTTGTTATATTCATAGCCTTTGACAGAGCATTGTATGATCAGTCCTTTCCCCCTGCATATTCATATGGAGAACTGTTACATTGTTAGAAATGTTTTTGAAACCATCAAAAGCCAAATCAGTCTTAAACCAAATTTGTTAAACATCAATTTTTACCAATGAATTTAGAATAAGAAAGGTCCCCAGTCACATCAGCGAAATATATCAAATAATTTTACATAATAATCACAATTTAATCAATATAAACATAGTGTTTAAGATTAAAATATCAAGCTAGTACAAGTACAAATACAATAACAAATGAGTCAGATTAAGAAACTAGCTAAGTATATTAAGCATTCCTTGATAAGTTATAATGTATAATGTTTTGTACTTATGAATAAATGTGATGTTTACCTTATGTAAAAAGGCAAATGATTTCAAACATCCGCGATTAACACATAAATAGATCATTAAGCTGTAACCACCATCCAGCACTGTCAGTTATCCCCCTTTTGTTCTTGCAAGTTCTTATACAGGAAACCATATTGTTACTTTGTTAAGAATCCAACTGAATCTGTAATTCTGTAAAAACTAAATTTAAAGATTTTATCTAGCGAAAAGGAAAGGCATTTAAGAAAAAGGGCAAGCTGAACAGATAAAGAGTAGGGTGCATTCTGAAAAGGGCAGGGCACTGCACCTTGCTTCATATACCTCGTGGAATCACAAACTAGAGTAGTTCAATTCGTCTATTGGTCAAACTTCAGTATATGTCCCCTCCCTACCCTACTTTATTAATCCACTCCGCTGCCATGTTGATGTTATTTTTGTTGATTACTTCTAAATTCCTTAACCAAATCAGTCTTAGTTGCATCTTTATCACACCCAAACACATATATGTGCAACAATATATATGACATTCATGAAGAGAGCGTTGATATTGCTATACTAATTTTCCAGAGAGCCATCATGTGGCATTTGAAGCAAGAATAACCTCGAGCGAAGACAAAGGGTCAACTCTGATCAAATTCAACAGTGTACGTGTCAACGTTTGAGGTGGATATGATGCAGACAGAGGAACATTCACAGCACCTGTAACAGGCATCTATCACTTCTGGTTCACCGTGTATGTCTCCCACAACCATTCAACCATATTGTTCATAAATACAGTCCAACTCGACATTGTTAAGCTTATTGCAGGAAATGTCACTCTTGAACCTTCTTATAGTGGTTATGTGGCGCCTGCGCATGTGCAGCCTACTGGACATCATCAACATGACATCAGAGAGATCCAGGGACTGCATGTTGTACCTCTGACAGCTGGGGACACTGCTTATGTACAGCTAATGTCCTCAGCAACAGTCAAACCTGGGTCATCGTTTGGTGGGATGTTGATTGGTTGATTAATAGAGAGTATGTGAAAAATTTGTTTACGTGTGTTGTAACCTCAATAAATAAGTCTCCCTGGACATAATGATAACGTTGCTTTTTGCTTTGCCTGATTGAGATAGAGCAAAGGATGTATCCCAATATGAGTCAAAAGATTGATCTGATAAGAACTGACAATAACATGCACTTTGTCATGTGTTATGTTGTTATCGAAATATCGTTTGACCACAACCTGGCGTTATCTTCAATAGAGGTGAATTATGGGATAGGACATAATTGTACAGTATACTTGAGAATTGTCTTTTCAGAAGTTCAATGGTAAGGTTTAAAGTATGAATCCATCAATAATTTTACTATTAGATAAAGGTTTTTATACCCTGAAATATGTGTCTACAAGATGAACAAAAAGTTTTAAATGTCAAAGGAGAGCTTTCATGTTTGGTAAAAAATGCTGTTAAGGAATGTTACCCTACCTTAGATAACAATCTGTTTCTTAACTACATTGACACTATCAGTTCTTTCTCTGTCTTATTCTTACATGTCATAGTGCACAGGGGCGTGTATCGCTGGAAAAAAAATAATGATATTAAAAATGAAAAAGGTTATCTCTTCTATATAAATAATAAAGGGATGTAATGCAATCAGACCACTCGTCTTGTTTCAGGACAAAATCGACTTGGAAATTCAATATAGATTAATATAAAAACACACTCAAATAAAGCCTGGTAAATCCCCTTTCGATAGAATGCAAAATGATCAAAATCGGCTCACTTTGGATCGAGCTACACTGTTTAGAAATAAAAAAAAAAGCTTTCTTGAGAGTACGCCAAAATCCTGCCCTCAAAAACATTGCTTTCAAGCTGATAAAATAATTTAAACACTGGAAAACGTACAATGCAAGACAAATTCAACTTTATCGAAATCCCTATGCCTTTCATAGTATTTATATAGAAGAGATAACCATTTTCATTATAATATCATTATTGCTTTGGGGTCCAGAGACCCCAAAGTTATGTAACATTTGATATTGAAAACTAATGGCAGAAGTTTCTCTCTATATTACTCTTGGAAACTTAAAATAGAAGTTTCAGCCAATGATATTTGTTTTAAGCATATCCTGGTATTTCGAACGACCAGTGGACAGAGCTGTACCACATTTATACCCACGTCACCATGTGGGTTGTACGAAATAATTGGCAAGCTTTAATTTGGAAACTGATTATTATAATAATGTTATGATGTAAAATATATTGTATATTTTCAACAATTTATGGATGAGCATTTACACCCTTAACAAATATCAATTTTGAATATGCATGTGAGCTGTTTTGTAGTTATTTTGTGTATTTTTTTGCATTCCATATTCGGAAACGACATTCCATTTTTGTATCTACTAGGAATTCGGTTGCTTCAATTTATTTACTATAACGCGAGCGCTGAATGTCCCGCCTTGTCAATGACTGATCGTTCACTCAATGCATCTCATCGCTTCACGGAATTTTTTTTTACTGAACAGGCCATTTTCAAATTTCATGTTTCAAAACATAACGTTATGGATGATTTATTTACAATTATAGGTGCCTATCGAAGAAGGTATCGGCATAGGGCCTAAAGTATGATAACATATTCTTAAATGTCATCCTATAACATAATGAAAATTATGAACTTGTAGCTGAGATCATTTCTGTATTTATCAGCAACTTTCGGCTGTAATTCGATCATCACTCAATTAAGGAAAATTATTCTTGCAACATGTATTTAACCTGAAAGTCAATAGGGAATTCGTCGGGTTTAAACTAAATGTGCGGGTATTGGAAAACAATGGATCCCGGAATGTTTACCAGCGCAACTATTTATCTTCTAAATAATGGTTCTTGACAATGTTTTAATAGAAATAATCACTTTAAAGCAACATGAATTTGAATTACCGTATAAATGTTTAAAAAATTATATCACAATTGAGATAGGAGACGTATCTATCATTGTTGGAATTTAATCGGAACGAACCAGATGTTTTACTATGTACATAGTGTACTGAAAACTACCAAAACAAAGAGCAAAGAACATGCGTCTCCGATTGGAACAATTTATTCAAGTAAAAGTCCCTGTCCCCCCTAATCTAAATCTCCTGGTTCTATATAGTGATACATAACCAGGTGCCCCAAAGCTTGCCTTTTTAAAGGCTTTACTTGTTTTTATTATTTTAGGCGATACTAGTCCCTAAGTCATAGTGTAAAGTGAAACTACTTCCACTTGGTCAGTGTCTGCATGTGCCTGTATGAATTCATGATCCGAATTTATAACCATTAGTAAAAAAAATATTGTAAATGGAGAAGATAAACAATGCCAATCATTATGGAACAACGATAATATTTTGATTGATAAACAGCCGTTTCTGTACTATGATTGGTATAAAAAAGGTGTATTTTTTGTGAATGATTTGCTACATGTCGAAGGAAGACTGTTAACTTTGGAAGAATTTTCCAAAACTTTTTCAATCAAGACAAACTTTTTAACTTATGAATCCGTGAAAAGAGCCGTAATGACATATGTTCGATCATTGAACATAAAACAATTTGAAAAGAATCTATCAAATCCAATATACCCTTTTAATATGTCAAAGGTAGATACCATCATTGGGAGTAAAAGTTTATATGCCTCTCTTGTTAATTCGAAATTTGTTCGCCTTGCGAGTTTTTCTAAATGGGAGAACATTCTACAAACGGATTTTGATGAAAAAGATTGGAAAATTTACAACATTGTTGCTCATAAATGTTAAAAAAAAAAGATCTAAAATGGTTGCAATACAGAAGTATTCATAATATACGCCCAACAAGACATTTTCTTTATAGAATTGGATTTATATCATCGCCGTAAAGTCAAACTACTTCCACTTGGTCAGTTTCTACTTGTGCCTGTATGAATTCATGATTTATTATCACACAATAATAATTGAAATGACTTTGAAAATTGGATTTATTTAAAGCTGACACAGAATGAGGCTTAAATAATAAAAAAATCCTTTCGATGAAATGAAAATCACTAAATGATGCTGGAAGTTAAAACAAGTGTTTATCTACATGTCACCAAACACAAGGTGAAATCAAGTTATGAACAGGGAGGAATTTCTGATATGAAATATAACCTCGAATATTGATTGATTATTTGGTTAAATGTACTTTACATGAAAGAATAAGAAAGCAATATATACCACACAGATATCTAAAGAACAGTAACTTTGAATTGTTTGTGTTCTTATGTCTGGTGATAATACTAAAACTATTTTGAATCTTTTCAAATTTTGTAAACACACTTTTTCAATTAAAAATGAAACAATAAAAAACAAAATGTGGACTTTGTTAATAAATTTTTTGTAAATTAATATTATGCACTTACATATAATCTTAGGGGTGCAAAGATAGATCTAACTATCGACTTATCGCGATAGTTGCTCTGCCGATAGTACTTTATCGATAGTCTTTTTTAGAACAATCAATAGTATCGATAGCACGTCTTAACTATCGATAGTAACGACAATTTGAAAAAATCAGTTGTTAACTTTTTTACATTTGGAAAATACTGGAAACGGATAACAGCAAACAGATCGCCGAGATAAAAATGGCAACAGGAAAACACGAGTTATCTTTCTTGTTGCTAAATAAAAGACTTTAAAGTAATTCACTTACCCATTACAATGAGACAAAATCAATTAAACACTGTTTTTCTTGAAAATTGTTTTTATTTCCTTTATTGATAAACTATCGCAATAGCTATCGCAATAGTACCCTGCAATAGACTATCGCTATCGCAATAGTACCCTGCAATAGACTATCGCTATCGCAATAGTCCCTTGGGGGTCAATAGTCACCCCTATATAATCTTTACCACCTTTTGTAATAATTCTGAACAAAAAACGATAGAAGTTGGAAACTAAGCACTACTTTGTTTTCCATCAATTCATGACTTCCATCATGCCCAGTGTAACGAAAAAATTCCAACGTCAAATGATCGCACTTGTCTGTAGTTCGAACCTCCGATTTAAATCTGCATCCAAGCTTGTCCATAAATGGGAAGACTTCGATAGACACGATAGACACGTCATAATGAACCGTCTTCGTGTCATTCAATCGGCGACAAGTCTTGAGAGCTTTACAATCGCAGTTGAATCTCTTTATTGCATGCGATTCTCGATGTTCTTACCTCGAATGAAATTTGCCAGCTGTCAATTTTCTGATTACACCTGTCTATGGTCTCCAGTAACACGACATGCCGACCTTTGATGTGAACTATCCATGGCATCAGAGGAAACGTTTGCGTTGCTCGTAACAAATATCAATCTTCAAGTAGCGAAAAAACAGCTTTTTTGTATTTCTTGATGGTCAAAAACTCTTTCAGTATTGCCGCATTATGTTACCAACAAAAACAATCACAACAAGGGTAGTTGTTGCTAAATTTATTGAAGTTTTCAGAGGAGATTCAAATTATTTTTGCAACTTCGTAGACGGCTTTTTAAGTGTTTGTGTAACTAATGGGTTGAAAAAGAGTCCTTATGGACAATTGTAAAACATTTGCGTCACGTGTCCAAGCGCCAGCACAAGAATGCATGGAAACTTAATCATTTTAAGAATAAAAGTTTAGGTTTCAACAGTGTAATGACATATTCAACTGACATAATCAATATCATTTTGTTTTTGATATTTATTTGCATGTTGACCTGTGGCCAAGAATATCATAAACTTAATTAAATTGAATTTACTGGTAAACGGCCTTGTAAATACACTGATAAAAAGTTATGTTTAGTTTTCACTTAGGCACTCAGTAAACGAGCTCAAATAATATGTCTTAAAAGCGGTTCCACTTTAGATCTGTTATAAGAATAAAAGTCTGATGATAAAGACAGTGGTCTGACACGTTGTTGCTTTCACATGACCTGACACGAGATTACAGTCACAGTGTTTGTGGACCATTATACATTTAGAGGCAATGGCATCTGCTTTGTTTATACTGTTCCTGTTCATTCTGCTTCTTGCCTTTGTTGCTGCTGACAACACGACAGATTATATTCATCGTCTGGAACAGAAGATCTCAGATCTTCAGAGTCACACGCTGGCATCAGAACAGAAGCAGGCCGCTGTTCTAGCCAGTATTCTCTCCAAGTTGCAGTCTCAGGAGGAGAAGATTCAGGATAACACGGTAATATTAGTATTTGAACAATCGTATTAGCATCCATCTTAGTATCTTTGTTTAAATGAACAAATCATAACATTTATACTATTAGACAGCTTGAAGTGAAAGCTTTATAGTGTCATTTTACTAAACCCTTGAATACAATAAATTATAGCAATGGATTTGTTTGAATATTCCATATTCTTTAATCATTTACTTCAGCAATAGCTAAGGAATATAGCCGTGTCAGTGCATTGTTTACACATTTACTTAGTAGAAAAGTATGGAATAAAAACAAGTATTAAACCAGTTTTAAAGCAAATATAAATATGTATTTTTCAGGGTGTTAAAGATAGAATTGAAAATACATATGGCTCTGTCATGTTGAATCTAACAAACGTATTCAAAAGACAACGATTGTTTTTTTAATATTTGAAATGGGTTTTTTCAGGACGATCTACAAAACCTTACAACAAATGCAGAACCTACAATTTCATCAAATGGTAGGTATGGCTTAGGACAGTAATTGTTGGTTATGCACTATGTAACATTAAATTCAGACTCTTAAATATAACCAATAATATAATGTTAGTTGTAAATATAATCCATATTAACCTTTCATTGTGAACAGAGTGGTGGGTTAAATCTTTGGTTGAGTATTGTACTGTTTTAATTACCGTATAGGTTTTGTTGTATTCAGCAAATTGAAAGATATCACATCGGTGGTTGCAATTAACACAACTATTTCAGGCTATCTAAACGGATCCCAGATCCTTTCTCACTGGCTTGAATCCGCATTCACAACATATAATCAGAAAAAAGCTATTAAGTAATCAACAGCTTGTCCTTCAATGGCCAATGTTGCAAGTTAAGGAATGAAATTCATACATTGATTTCTAGGAATGCAGCACGTGGCATTTGAAGCCAGAACAAATGCAGACACAAGGTCTACACTAATCAAATTCAACAAAGTGTCATACAACATTGGAAATGGATTTGATGCACACAGAGGCACGTTCACGGCACCCACAGCAGGGATCTATCAATTCTGGTTCACAGTGTATGTGTCAGAGAGCCATGCAACTCAACCAAATCAAGATCTTTTGAAAGTCGATGTTGTACAGCTTTTTGCAGGAAAAGCCCGGTTGACTCCATCATATGGTGGTTATGTGGCGCCTGTAGAGACGATTTCAGGCAATCATCATCTGGACGTTAGAGTGATCCAGGGTCTACATGTTGTACCTCTGACAGCCTGGGAACAGGTCTATGTTCAGCTAATGTCTTCATTAACAGTTAAAGCTGGGTCGTTGTTTGGTGGAGTACTGATTGGTTGAATAACGCGAACCATCTTCACGATTCTCTTCAATAAAATACGTTGTCCAATCAGTTACTTAGTGTATATTTTGTTTTAACATTAAAACGATTTTTTTAACATTCACAGTCAGCTCCTTTTAAAGGGAACAGAAACAAAGTATTTTAGAAGAAATACAGTTCAATCTCAAAATTATAAGGAAGTGTTTCAAATAACGTTACAAATTTGTTACATCAAATTAACGGTTCCAAAACGAGTTTTCAAGTTAGATGAGTTTAAGCTGCCTGATAACATTATAAACTTCAAATGAAACAATTTTTATTCAACACTTGCACTGAGTATTTGATTTTGCTTCTACTACTACGAATCAGAAATAAATTCTTACTAAAGCAGAATTTGGAATATCAAAACAAATGTTTACAAATATAAAAGTATAAGCTTTTTTAACATAAACAGAAGGGTTTACGAAGTAAACGAAAAAGAAGTTTCAGAATGCATTAATTTATCGAAATATGTATTTCTTATTCAAAACTACATGAACGAAATGTTTCCATGTTTGAAAGATAATAATCGTCAACAGTGCATAATTTAAAACAGTTAAATAGTAATGATAAAATTGCCTCAAATGATACCTAATGATAAAATGATTTTCATATTATTCTCGCCAACTGATTAATTAAATCAGCCTTTCCTATGCCATTAAAATGCCAACTACATGTATTTAGTAAGTTCACTTGATTTGTATACTTACGTCCTTATGTATTTTATTCTTTATCCTGAAATGTAATTCCAAAGTCAGAGATGTTACAGTCCTCATTTATCACCAGTCTAGTCATCATTTTCTCTTTTGTAATATTTTGTTTCTTTTTATTCAGGCACGTACATGTATATTGCACTTACATTACACACATAATTAAAATAGAAATATATTATATATATATATAGACATAACATCTATTCATAGTCAATGTTGGTTCGAAAAGTGTGTTTTCAAAGTTTTGATATCAATTAATATTGGTCTTATTTATTGCAAATGAATCCTATCAGTAAACTGTTTAACTGTAAGAATTTATTTTCATGAACAAATATGTTAAATGTAAACTCTGCAAATATAGCTTTGACGAAGTTGAATAAGCTGATATTCTGATCTGAAACATTTGAAGAAGAACATAAAACACATACAGAGCATAAGTCGCGATTACTTTTCATGCGTTGTGGTGAGCAGCAAGAAGTCGTTTACATAAACTTTTGTCAGCGGGGTATTTCTTGTGGAGACGAAATTCAGGGGGACATCCCAGTATTACACATATGTTATTAGTACCTGTTTCTTTTGGTGGTAATTTTATGTGTTTTATAAGTGTGAAAAGCCTTGCTTCCTCATTATTAAGAATTGCTCATTAGTTTTATCAATGGTACTTTGTAAATGTGCAATTTATCTGTCAATACATTAAGTTTATTTGTACTTTATTGTAAAATGTTTAACAGTACAACCCTTTGCTATGTCATTTTTCACAACAATTAAAATCGCGTCCAGAACACTGATAGATTGGTCACTTATAGTAGGAGAATGTCCTCAAACTGGCCAAAAGTTTTACAAACAAACTTGCTCCACTAATGGCCAGTATGTTGTTACATGTATATATCTACTGAATGACATCAACCACGTTAGGAAAATATTATGTTCTTGTAAATTCGAAATGGCTGCGATGTTGAGCCTTGATAATACAGGATCACTTTAAAATATACCCTTGATACAACGTTTGTGTTTTAGGTCCATGTTAGGTTTTAATTCAAAATATATTTCCTTTCAATCCAGGAGAACACATCTCTTGGGTCAATGATATTTTATTTATCTTCATTCTGCCAAAACGATTTTGAGTACAAACCTTGTGTCTTAGCCAATTTCTCCTTGTTCAAAGTCGTCAAGTCCTGAAACTGAACCGTGTGTGCCACTGGGACTTAAACATGAATTTAGTCGTGTACCAGGCAACTTTATTATCAAATGTTCGGTGACAATTTGTATTTTGCAAGCCTTTGTCGAGCATAATACATATATTTGTATTCCTATCACATGATATTAATGATACGGAAACACACGAAGTTAATAATTTCTTTATCATATAATGTCCTTTTGAAATAAAAGTGTTTAAACGAAAATATGATTCCTTCTAAATATATGTTTGACCTAGGTTTGCGGAGTAATTTCTTTCACCATACACTAAGGTGAAGGCCATATTGTCGACGATATACAGTTGTGAACAGTATAGAAATATTCCTTCATGAATATATTTTTATAGTGATATAGTGATAGAAACGTCTCCTACAATCTATCAACAGTTTAAGTCTGATTTTCAGTGCACGAGCAAACATGTTTTTCTATATAACATAACATTTCATGAACCCGTTGTCAACATCGCTTCAACAGGGAAAGTAACTCTAACTGCTTTTTGAAAAGCTGCATTGTCATTTTTGTAACGCCAATTCAGTTATGGTATCCTAAGACAAAACGCCGATTATTTCAGAAGGTGAGGTTGTTACGTTTCTTACTATGCTACTAGAAAATGTGTTCTATTACTAGAATATTTGTTTTTGCTGATAAGTTTGTGACACGGTCAAAGCGGTCTAGGTCTATGTTACTCACGAAGATCGATGCACATATTTGTTCGATAGCCAATATTGTTAGTTGCATATCGTTATTTTTTGTCTGTAAACGCAAGATGAAAACAACTTGAAATGCTTCGATTACCAAGCTATTTCTAAAATACGAATGTGTGATAATTTACCCTGACAAATTTTGTTTACAAATTTTTATTCTATTAAAAAAACACAAAACCTGAAAACTCCCGATGACGTTAACAATGGTTAGCGACCGGTTTAGGACTCACATGACATGCATGGAGTTTTGAGAAAACAGTTATTGTTTTGACCTATTTTGCAACTTTATCAGATAGCTTTATTGCATCGGTAACACCCTCCGTTATATCATAAATTGTATTTACATACCAGTTCATATATTATATATAAGCAGTGGCGTAGGAACGGTTTGAGGAGTGGGGGGGCCCAAATTTTTTTTGTGTGAATAATTCACACACACATTTAAATGATGTTTAAGATCAACTGAATTTTTTAGAAAAAAAGTGGTTAGAGTATTTAGAGAACATTCCTGCCAGTGATAGTGCGTGATGGGGTAGGCCCTTCTCTTCACTTTCCCTTACCCCTGAGCTTTTATCCCCACCCCCTGGGCAGCTAGGTTGACATGACATAAGGTTGGGGGTACCCTTTTCCCACAATCTACATCCCCTCGCTCACCCTCCAACATCCCCCCTTTTTTAATAAAAAAAAGGTCAACCAGAATCTCACTGTTCAGGGAGGGGGCCGGGCCCCCCCCCCCCCCCCCCCCACTTCCAAAGGTGGGGGGCCCGTTCATCTAATTTTTCCTTCCCCCTAAAATACAGAGTTTAAGTGGCTTTTTCTATAAAAAAAATACTTGAAAGGTGGGGGGGGGGGGGGGGCTCTGTGCTATTTTTAACTTTTAATAGATGGGTTTTCCATTTATTTGATGCATAAGCATTTACTGTAAATGTAAACTTTTTTTCTGACATGTCGACTGGAAGTGAAAGTTCAGTTATTTGGTTGGCTGTTATGTCAGGAGATTTATAATAGAGAGTGAGCAAAATTGCTTAAAGGTCTTTGTGACATTTTCATATGATCTTAATACTTACCTTAAAATCAAGTTAAAATTTCCAAGAATCAAACTAATTTGAATGTGTTCGTGTTTTCTAAATTTTTTTGGACGGTTACGTGAATACTTAAAATAACTTTAATGCGAAAAGAGTTTAATATAAACAAACCAAATATCAAATTCCATGCTAAATGATATTTCATATTTTAGTTTATTCAGTGAGTTGTTTCTTGAAGGTAACCGTTAGATTTTGAAACCGGCATTAGGGAAACAATTTCTTGCCATCAAACGGCAACTATTCACAAATTATACATATGAAATATATTTATTATGTTTCGGAAATATTCGACAAGAGCTTAATTCAAGAACGTCCCTTGTCTTCTTCAACACTATCAAGCAAACAAACGACTTCGTTCAGTCAAGACTCACTGTTCCGATTGCACATGGCAGACAAATAGTTTAACAAACTCTCGTTCTGTACACAGAGTAAAACATGATATATTAAAGATAAATACTGCAAAAGAACTAAGGGACCGTGATCATAATTACCCCGAGGTAACAAGCTTCTAAGAAAATAACATTACACCATTGTTTAGCAGTTTTGGTCTTCCACTTCTTGGCCTTTCATTGACTGTACCAGTCCTTGGAACCTTGTTAACACTCTGCAGATGACCACTATGTCGCACACAGATGCTGCAATTCGTTGCGGTCGTCCTCCATTAATCATTACAACAGCCTTGTTTCGCTTATGATACTGTAGACGGCGTCTTTGGGTTGACATTTTTTGCCTTTCAATGGTTAAATTTAACTAACTTACATGTACTTACTAGAAGCTGCATGTATATCAATTATATCAATTTTTAAAAAATTGCAATCTCATGCTGTTCCAGGTAGCGCGCCATGTTTCTGATCTGCTGGGCGACCTGCGAGGGTTCCCTCTTGTGGATCTTGATGCTGTTGGAGACGAGCGTGTGGAGATCCAGCGGTAGGGTGAGCACAGAGAGGACCACACCCCCCACCCGCACCACCTTCAGCCCCGCCCCCACAGTAGACATGGAGGTGCGAGCCCCGATGGTGCCGATTGTGGCCCCAAGGTGTGCAGCCTGACCCCCCGCGTCCACCCCCGTCCGGAGTCCCCGGAGGAAGATCTCGAGTTTCTGACCCTGTGCCTCGGCCTCCTCCCGAGTGAGATCGGTGTCGTCAACATTGTGTTGGATGATGTAAAGCAATTCATCTGTTTTTTCCATAAGTTCACCAACCTGCATATATAAGTATTGAAGTCAGCATAAACGAAGGGAGGATATCTTGGTTTGAGCTTGAAGGTAAACTGATGATTTTGAGCTTTTTAGTTTAGGTGTGAGGCAAATCAGTAAAAAAACATCTAAAGATCCAACAAAAAGAATGTTTTGGTGATGAAAGCATGGCGTTTTGAAAATGTTGAATTTATTCCTGTTTTTATGAATACACTTTATCCTTGAGGCCAACTCCGTGAGTTGTTTGGGGTCACATATGCCATACTCTAAAAATGGTGTCATTTATTGAGAAGTATTTGACTGATGTAGGAATGTATTATTTAAGAGCCAGTCGACTTTATTTAGCAATATAAGGAATATTTGAAGTCGTGATAATGATCGAAAACAGAACATTGACGCGCGTCAATCAGTCAAACGTAATTTGGAAATTAATTACATTAGTCAGATTGACAGTTACGAATTGATGATGTTTGATAGGTTATATAACTAGTATTCGTGTCAATTGGAGCTTCCACGAATGGAATATTTTCATTGAAGACAATAATTCATGATGTAAGTGCACTAGCTTAATAGATGGATATGTGAACATTTTGGAAATTTAAAACAATAATGATGCCATTTTCAATTGTTTCAAAGTAAAACATTATGTGTTGCAAATCCCAGAGTGGCTCTTTGAGAGCAAAAACGTTCAAACAGTGTTAAAATAAACTTATGAATATTGCCTCACCTTGTCATTATAAGATTCAATGGCCGCCTCCGCCTCCTTCATGGCTCTGCTGTTGACCACGTGGTCTGCTATGGCAGTAGCCAAACCTCCCAGTCCACTTGCCACACCAATTGCCGCCCCTGCTATCGTCAGACCCAGGGACGCACCTAAAGTGAAGGGAGCTGCAACAGCGCCACCTATAGCAAGTCCCGTCCCAACGATACCGGAAGTAGCGAATGATGCTTTGGCGATGTTCATGTCGCGCTGTTTGACGTCGAGTTGGTCTGCTAGATATTCAAGACTTTTGATGACATTCTTCTTAAGCTGTTTAAGTTCATCTATGTCCTTCTGCAGGAAAAGTTTGATGATGTAGTCATGAACTACACAGAGGACAGTCTTCTCCACCAAGGTCGTCAGGGCAAGCGACTTCTCCCTTTAACCCATCTTGGCAACCAAGCTAAAATGAAAAGAAGATTATTTCCTTCACCAAAAACATCTATCCATGCAATAGAGCATGCAATGTGTTGTGTAAAATAACCATTAAATGAATCAGGTGATGTGTCTGTGGACAAGACACTTCATCCACATTACAGTATGTTCACCCAGCTGTACAAATGGGTATCTGAACATGGGAAGAGTACAGACCTACAGTATCTGGACAAAAATGAGTCCCCGATGAAATTCACATTGACTCACATAATTTTCACTAACAGGGTTTTGGTTGAAATGCTTTTCAAGGTAATCGATCAGAAAATTTATCTGTTGATAATTGAAAAACGCTGTAGCCATTTATTTGTTATATATACAGCAAGTTACAACCCATGTTATCATTTTCAATATGGTGGTCTATGAGACAGTTGCTAAAAATGTTCTATATATGTCTCTAAACCAGGAGTGAAGGAATAGATGAAATGTAAATACGTAAGCGTAGCCAAGATGAATTCCGAGCTTATTAAAATAATTAAAAAGTCATTCTACTAGTGATGACTCACCTTGGTAAGGTACTATATGTGATCTCGTGATGCGCTTAGTAGCTGACAATAGGGCACTTATACTTCAGGGTAATAATATTAATGATATCACTCGTGAGCAAGCCTGTACTGGATACAATTTTAAGATGGTTAAAAGGTAAATACAAACGTGATGTTTGATAAGACAAGTTAGCATATATACATACCAGATCTTGTCTAGCAAGTCATCTGTATTGCAACATGTAACGTTTTCTCCTGTTGACGGTTTGTGTGCATGCCTATATAGTTCGCATCACACGTGAACATCAATAGTCACTGATGCTCGTGATGGGGCTCTATTATTAACCTATGTATCATATTTGCCACTCGTGGTCAACCATTCATCTTTCATCATCTCAAGTATTACTCTAGCAAATGGATAGTTAAATCGGTATTTCATATCTTCAAAGATCAATTCTAGAATTTGTGGCGTAGCAAAGTTGGTTCTTCTTCAAAATATCTGCATTATTCTACCTATAAAGATACCCCATGTTTTGAGCATTGTCTACTTTTAGATGAAAACGTCTACAAGCCTATACTGCGTTTTAGAACATGAAACAATAATTTGCCAAAAGGTCGATACTATAAGATACCACGTGTGAAAGAATATTTCCTTGATGCAACAGTAACCAGATCGGAGAGAAATGTCATTATTTATATAACTGCCAATGGCAAAACGGACGAGTTGGCAGACTGCTGGTATGATCATTGATGGCCTTGTTGGAATGCATGGAAGTTGGCCCGAAAATGTACAAGAATTTGTACTACTTTTATTTGTATAGTATGTTCATATAACTCATGTACTGCCGTTGGCGGTCTCTTTGAGTAATAAAGATTGATACACACTATATATAAGGACACCAGGAGCTTGTAACTACTGAATCAACCAACAATCAATACAATGTGCATTGGATATTAGGCACAGATACTTACGTTGATCAAATGTGAGCATACGTAAAAAAAGGTAAAAGCAAACGTGATGTTTGATAAGACAAGTTAGCATATATACATACCAGATCTTGTCTAGTGACTGAGCTGTACTGCAACATGTAAAGTTTCCTCCTAGCCTCACCCTTTGTGTGCCAATATAGTCAGTATCACATGTCAAAGATCAATAGTCACTGATGCTCGTGATAGGGCTCTATTATTAACCTATGTACGTGTCACGTTCACCCTCCTTCACAGAACAAGCATTTCCTGATAAATATTGATCCGGAGTTATTTTGAACGGGAAAGTTTTCCAATACAAAAGTACCAAGTTTTGCAAAACTCATCATGTCATTGTCATTTTCTAACTTGCTATTATAATTCATTTTGCAATGGTTTTATGTAACGAAAATGTTTTTAACTGATGTATGTTTCCTAATTTGCGGAATTGTGTGATGCAGTCGGCTTCTTTGAAATGAGTTTCCATGCACCACGCCGATCCAATCCAACCGTTGCGAGGTAACAATGATCCCGCCAATGCCACAATAGTGTAAGGCGAGTTAAAACATTTTTCATTGGATAATTGAGTTTTGTTTTGTAAATCATTTAATTTTTTTCTCGTCTAAAATTCCACGGAGAACATTTTAACACCTCTTAAACTGTAGAAATGTTCCTACGCAAAATGGGAGCTCTCACAGTCAAGTACCAATATCAATCAATAGTTGTGTTTGTGAAATTTCCGGGATTCACTGTTTTTAAAGGGGTAGTAGCACATTTCTTTTAAATTTAAATTTCCACTGACAATTGTGCGTTAATGCTAAATGAATTTTTTGATAGTGTCATGAATCTCATTACACAGACCAATTATCCACAGTCAGAGAACATATTATGAAGATTCACATAAAATCCATTGGCGGCCATTTTTGTGTGAACACCTATAATTCATTTTGTGTAAGAATAGGAACCGCATGGCTGATTTATTACTCACTGTGTACAAGCTGATGACCGTAAGATATCTTACGCTCATCCCAAAATGGCGGCAGCCGACTACGGTAGGATTGTTCTTTTCCCGATTTCAGCTCTCCCACTGCTTGCAGGAATTAACAGCTATCGGAGATTTGTAGATAATTGTGTGCTCTTCGTATCTATATCATGTATAAAGCACGAGGTAACTCTTATAATTAATATGAGGCTCGAGAAAATTTTACCGATGATGACCGTAACAAAATTTCATTGTTCGACCAAGATGACCGTAAACTTTTTTTATGATGACCGTAAGCTAAAACAACCGCATTTCTGTAATGTTCGTTTTATGGTGTTTAAAAATGTTTAACTGAATATTTTGATTGTTACAGTTGATGAAATGGAATTGGAAAAGGTTAGTAACTAATTTCAACTTCATAAAGCTAATAAAAAATAATTTTAACAATTTACTCAAGTAATGAAATTGATATTCAATTCCTATATTGCTTTATTCCTTATTCAGGCAACTTCGAGTACTGGAGGTAACTGTTATCAATCACTTGATAGTTGTTTTGGCTCAGCCAGTTTGCATGCTTTTTACTTTCTTTTCTTTCACATGAATTAACAGTATTTTATAGTTTGAACTGATATGTTGAGCATTGTGTTACTGAATATATAGTGTTATTATTTCACAATTTTAAATTGAGATAATTCGAATTCTTAATGATTTAGATAAATCATATTGAAATAAACAATGGTCATACGTTCAATGTTGCATATTCACAATGTCTAAGACTTTGTTTGATTATGATTATTGCAATTACATTCGCATTCAAAATATGTTAAATATGATATAATCAAATCATCTTACTTTCAGACATTTGTGGTGCTGAGGGCTCCTTTGTTGAGCTGGAGTCGCCACCAGTGTCGACGAGCACGTCAGCTAAAGGTCTAATGATGTAAAAATTTACACTACCGTAAATACGGAGGGACATATATAACCAATCACCGAACATTACACTAATAATCGATAATTTCAGTGTCACCTTCATATGACCGAATTCATTGATTTCCATCATCAAAGTTCATGTAGTCTATATATTAAAACATTATGCTGAGATGAATATGTTTTTCATTTGTTAGTTATGATGAAAATAATACGGTATTTCGTTATTTTCATACGGTACCCTGAGAATACAAGATAGTACTGTCATGGATAAAATAAGATAATTTTATTTGCACAGAGAACACCCTTCTTGGGCAGTGTACAAAACGAGAATAAACAGATTTCATGACATACATACTATGTACATACAAATAACAGAGATATATGCTTTTATACACGATGACACTACATGCCATTTATCTTAATCTGCCTTGATACAATTCATACAACAATTTTGTGGTTTTGGAGGCATGGTGACTCTTAGGGTTTAATACGGCAATAAGGAGATCTTTATTTGACAACCCCGCATTCGTCAGACCTGTTGAAGAGATGAGGTCCGAACGTTGATTTTGGAATTAAGGACATGACAATATAAAATGTTCCTCTGTTTCAACTTCCGTTAGGTTGCATTGCTTGCAAATACGACTATCAACTGGGATGTTGGTGTATCGACCCCTCTCTATCACTAGTTGATGAGCACTTAGTCGTTATTACTTAAAAAAAATTTCGATGCTCCTTGTTCTTAACTGACGATAGATAGTCCTTATATCGAAATGTGCCCAAGCAGGCGGAGTTTCTTTCCTTTATCAGACGGTAGCTGATTTATTTCCTGTAGATATAAGTTAACAAATTGAGATTTTATAAATTCTGTAAATTGGAGTGAGGATATGTTGACGATATTTGAAGTAGGGAAAGCCTTTTGAAGAATTTGCTCAACAGTTGAGACCAAAGATGATTTTGAAAGTAGTCTATCTTCTTGTAAAGCAGCATATTCAAGTCGGTTATGGTCCATCCTTATCAATCTTCTGTAGTAGTTAAACATGCTTGAGAGTATAGATATTGATATAGGGTAAAGTCCAAGCTCGCTAAGGGACCCAATGTTACAGGTGCGCTTTGGTACTTCTAGGATTGACTTGGCAATCTTTATGGTTATAATATTGCAAGTCAACTTACTCCAATTTTGGAATAGATCCGATGAAGATTTAAACATATCGCTGCCCCAGACTTCTGCACCATAGGTGGCGATCGGCACGACACAACAACGATAGAGGAGGAGAACATCAGGGGGGAATTGAGTTGATGAAGATAAGCTGTGTCGGCTCTTTAACCAGGCGCGCATCGCCTTCCCTTTAAGACTTTCAATGGCGATTTTAAAAGTTCCATTCTTGTGCAAAGTCACTCCTAGATAGGTATACGAGTCACAAACTTCGATGGCGGAATTATCGTAGTGAAATGAATGATTTGTATCGACCCTTGTACCACCAAAAATTATCACTTTAGTTTTAGAGAGATTTATCTCATGGTGAAGCCAGTCTTTACATGAAAATAGATTTGGCGTATTTTCACAATTGAAAAGCTTCGTCAATAGAGAGAAGATTATATTTTTTTCATATCGTACTGTATGTTTACTCAAGTCGTGTCTGAATATTTTTCAGGCACCCGTTTTGCAAAAAGAGTAAGACAGAAAGACAAATATAATTTCATCCGTGTGCTTTTAAATTGTAGGTAATGTGTTTCATTTGAGGTCTGTTTTATTGCAACCGCTGTGCAAAAATGTACAAGAGAAAACAAGCTTTAACAAGACTCATGACAATGACACATGTAAATAGGAGAATGCCCCTACAAATGCAATCAGTGCAGTCAGTTTTTCTTTCAACAAGATGACTCATTGGTCACATCTCCTAAACATTATGATGTAATAAGATTTTTTACTTGAAGAAACTTTTATTCATAGGTTTATAGAACAACTTCTGCATCCGCGTTTTATTCCACATGTCTCTCAAATATTTTATGTAAGCTCTAATGAGTTATTGCACATAGTCGCTACATGTATTCTAGTTTTATCCCCAACCAAGATATGATAAATCATAGACATGTAGGCTACATAATGTTAAACTGGACCATAGGTGTATGCTGTATTCGACAAGTTCCGTCAAATTAAAATATGCCTTATATTTATTTTACGGTCATCATACCAGATTGACATTCAAATCTTACGGTCATCATGAAATTTTGTTACGGTCATCATCGGTAAAATTTTCTCGAGCCTCATATCAATTATCAGAGTTACCTCGTGCTTTATACATGATATAGATACGAAGAGCACACAATTATCTACAAATCTCCGATAGCTGTTAATTCCTGCAAGCAGTCGGAGAGCTGAAATCGGGAAAAGAAAAATCCTACCGTAGTCGACTGCCGCCATTTTGGGATGACCGTAAGATATCTTACGGTCATCAGCTTGTATACAGTGTTACTGGTTCATTTAGTTTTAGTACATTGTCTTTCGATGGGAACCATTTATTTTAATTTTCCTGATATCACCTTATATTCACCCTGAAAACGTGCTACTGCCCCTTTAAATTGATTTGGGAATTCAATGTGTGTATTTTAAAACATATTTCGATGTTCTCAGAATGATCTGCAAAACATCACAGTTAATTCAAATCCTTGAACTGTAACATTTGGTAGGTATATTTATACAACCTCAATCGTCTCCTCATCATGCAACTGACCTAGTTGAAAGAAAGTGTGAAGACAATTGAATTTATTTGACTATTTCAGCTGAACTGAATCGTTTTAAAGTCGTTCAAAAACGTATCAAAATGAGTTTGTATTTTAAGTATAAAAATTCACCTAATTGTTTTCAAAATAGTTCCTTGAATGTAATCCTGTACATTTCAATTGACTTCACGCGGTATGATTCAGCATATAGTACATGTGTGGACGGTTTGCTTGAGTCTGGTTATTTTAAACGTTTGAAAGGTTTCCCTACCTCAAACCGTTTTTACACAGCGAGTATCCAAAATTGTCAAACAATTGTTTCTTACTGTGAACATAAAGGTTAATCCCTCTAAAGATACGGACCATTTAGCGCTAATATGTTTTTCAGATTGCAGAATCTTACAAAAACGAAATAAAAATGTTGTCATTAACAAAATATGTGTGCATTTCATCATTTTCTGTGTTTCGAATGTCGAACATTTAAAACAAAGTTTTGCATTACTGGATCTTTTGCAACATTGACATGTAACTGGCTTTAAATCAGTTTTCCATAACATTTCATCGAGTGAGCTTATCAGCAAGTTGTTATACAGCATTAATATTAAACATTGGCATATTTGACAAATATGGTCAATTAAATATGCATATATGTTTAAACCGATGCATAGACATGTGTTCCAAAACACCAAATCATGACAAATTTATAACAAGCACGTTTCAATTGCATTTCCACTTAATGTACGTTTTCGCAATGTTACTCTGATAAAATGCGTCGTTTATGTGGAGAAGACAAAGAAGGAAACGATAACGCTTTTGCCACAGATCATTAACGAACTTGAGCTTTCCAATAGATTGTATTTGAAATGATAGATAAAGTGAAACATCACAACAATAAAATAGTGTAACCTGTATGTTACAGCAACCATGCACGTGGCATTTAGAGCTAGAACAAAATCTGATGCAAGAACGACATTGATCAAATTAAAGTGCTGCTAAACGATGGAGATGGATATGATGGACACAGAGGCATGTTCTTTCAACCCTCAAATAGGAACCTATCAGGTCTGGTTCAGTGTGTATGTGTCTGAGCTGCATTTGACATCCACCACAAGTCAAAAGGCCCATGACTCTGTGAAGCATTTGACATCCACCACAAGTCACAAGGCCCATGACTCTGTGAAGCTTTTTATATCCACCACAAGTCACAAGGCCCATGACTCTGTGAAGCTTTTGACATCCACCACAAGTCACAAGGCTCATGACTCTGTGAAGCTTTTTGATGGAAACTAAACATGCCTTATTCCTATGGAGGTTACCTTGCGCTGTACATGCACAGGACGTTATGTTTCATCTAGACGTCAGAGAGGTGCAGGGACTGCATGTTGTGCCACTGACAGCCGGGGATGTTGTCAATGTAAGGCTGGCGTCAGTAGGTGTAGTAAAAACTGGATCTTCATTTGTCTCAAACACAACCATATTCCGTCAGGAATATACATGTATATTTCATTTTATGCATTAGATAACCTGACACGTTCATCTCAAAATTGCAAATATATGATAAAAACTCATTTTCAATGAAAATCGAAAAACAGTCCTACATGTTCAAGTAAAAGGCAAATTTAAACGTCCAGTTTACATGGATACTTGATATATAATCTATCAAACAGAATAAACTCATAACTGTCATTCTGAATCCTTTTGATAAGTTTCGAAAATGACGTTTTACTTATTGACACCTGTCATGGTCTGGTTTTGATCACCATCTCGACTTCAGACCTTCCTATTGTCTAAGTACAATGCATGCAAAAGTCGATACTTCTCGACCAATTGACACTTTAAGTTACATCCAATTGCCAGATATCATTTTGAAGTTAAATAAAGAAATACATGTAAAAAAGTTAATTGTGATTTTCATTACCAGATACATAGGTGTTATACGATAAGAGGGCGCACACAATAAACATCTGTTTATATATTTTCAAATAAAGTTTTGTACAATACTATTTCTATGATGCAACTTATTACAGACTTTGAGAATGAAGATTGACCAGTATGAGAGGTCGTCCTGATGAATACTAAAGGAATTCGGGAGTTGAACAATCAAATTCGGGGTCACTAACAGCTCCAAAATCGCACATTCAAGGTGTGAATGGAAGAAACTTAAAATAGCTTATGACTTGTTCTAAAAAAACAATGTACCAACTGATGCATTTTGAAAATAGTTTTCTTTCTGGTAAGGAAAAATCGTTAAGATGATTATATTTTGGGTCTCTGTAATAGCTTTGGTTTTATGATTGAAAATAAGTACACTGTTATTCAATATTATCGGTCAATCTTATATCAACAGCATGACCTAAAAAAAATATCTAAATTTATCTAAATTTGGGGCTATTTAGTTTTATGCAATAAGGGATATTGCACTATGTACGATCCTATTAGTTCATAGCTTAGGGAAATAAACAGTGGGGTGTAAACTGAGAGAGTATAACTTTGGTTTGGTTGTTAATTTTGTGTAATTGCTGAAGAATATATCACTCGAAGACTGACACTAAAAACAGAGAAAAACGAGATAAGGCAGTTATTCCTAACTGTTTAAAAGTCGATTTTTTTTCATTAGAAGGAAGTACAATTTTTGAAAAGATTGAACCTTAAACATTTAACAATTTCAACATCAAATTCTTAAGATTGAGTTCAAAGTACATATTTCTATTCCAGGCAATTAATGTTAAACAAAGTAAATAAAAGTTTTAGCTCTGACACATGGTCATTGAACTGAGGACATACATTTCCCAAATTGCCATCACAAATAATTTGATTGAGAACTACATGTATGTATTTGAACAAGTTATTTATTCTTATTCAATATAAATAATACAAAAATATTATTTTACATGGACACTCTTTATCTGAAGAAGATAATTACCAATAACGCAATCATTTTTACCATACTGTAAATTTAACTATCATTCAGCATGCTTTATGCATCATTGTATGTATCAAAGCCATTAAAACTAAAAACTGTAACAGCCCAACAGTACATAACTGCATTGCCATGTACAACTTAACAACCTATATAGTTATAGGCCAGTGTCCTACACTTCAGTTATCATGACACTCAGTTGGTATCACTGACCTCGATATTACAGTCACAGCATATTTGGAGTACTGTACATCAAGAAGCAATGTTTGTCCCTTTGTTGATTCCGTTCTTGTCAATTCTGGTTTATAACTTTGTTGCTGCTGACAACACGACAGATTATATTCATCAGCTGGAGAAGAAGATATCTGATCTCGAGAGTCACACTCAAGACATGGAACAGAAGCATGCCGTCGTTCTAGCAAATATTCTCTCCAAGTTGCAGTCTCAGGAGGAGAAGATTCAGGATAACACGGTAATATAAGTATTTGAAGAATCTATAAGCATCCATCTTAGTATCTTTGTTTAAATTAAACATCATAATATCTGTGCTATTAGACAGCTTGAAGTGAAAGCTACATAGTTTCATTTTACTAAACCCTTGAAAATAATCAATTGGAGCAAAGGCTTTGTTTGAATATTTCATTTTCTTAAATCATTTTCTTCAGTAATAGCTAAGGAATATAGCCGTGTCAGTGCATTATTTGCACATTACTTAGTAGAAAAGTACGGAATAAAGTATTAAACCAGTATTAAAGCAAATTCAAATAAACAAATTTTAGGTTGCTAAAAAGAATTAAATTAAAAGTACATATAGCTCTGACATGTTGAATTTTCCGAATGTATATAACAGACAATTAATTTTATTTTCATATTTGAAATCTTATTTCAGGATTTTCTTCAAAATCTTACAACAAGAAATGCGAAACCTACAAATTTAACAAATGGTAGGTTTGACTTGGGACAAATATGATTTGGTTTATGATGCATTATGCCTATGTCTTTCCCAGTTGCAGGCCCAGGAAGAGAAGATTCAGGACAACACGGTTTGATAAAAATAAAGTTTTGGATCATGCACAACAATCAATAAGTCAATCCATCAATCCAATATATGTTCTATGAATGATATCAAATCACTGTAAGCAAAGATTTTAATTTAGTTGCATTCATGAATAATCGTCAATGAAATAACTTTGGTATATAGAAATATATATTATGAAAATAATATACAAGATAACTATTGCTATAACGAGAAAGTGATATTTTAACCTAGGGTATCATTTGAAAAATATGAACCTCGATGTGATTTCCGTAGGTCATAATGTGTTTTATTGTAATGGAAATTGTTGTTTTTTATGACTAATTTACTTTTAGGATGATCTACAAAACCGTTCATCAGTTGCAACAACTGGTAGGTTTAAGTGCTAAAACAATGATTTATTCGATCTGCATTCAGCAATTACAAACTTATTTTTTAAAACCAAAGATCTATTAAAACGATATAACAATGTTTATATTAGATTATATATTAGATTATTATATATTAGATTATTTAGATTATATATTATCACATAATTGGATATTCAATACAGTAGTTTGGTTAACGATATCACAATGTTTATAGTAGATTATATATTAGATTATTATATATTATATTATTTAGATTATATATTATCACATAATTGGATATTCAATACAGTAGTTTGGTTAACGATATAACAATGTTTATAGTAGATTATATATTAGATTATTATATATCATATTATTTAGATTATATATGTTATCAAATAATTGGATATTTAACGCAGTAGTTTGCCTTATGCTCGACAAGGAACGAAGAGGATAAGTAAGTAAGTTAGGTAAAAGTCGTTGTTGAAAATATTATTTCCTTTTACATTATTGTCTGTGAATTTGCAAATATTTGGGATGATAATTGGCATGATGTACACAATAGGATTATGCTGTATCTGCATTTCTCTCTTGCCTATCCGCCAATAAATCTGTTCAAATTAATTCAAGTATACATTTACAACCTAGTTTTGACAATTAGCATAGTCAATTATTTGTATTTCTATTAAGCAATTTTAAGATGATTGGCAACGTTCTGTGATGCAGACAGCAAACATTGTAATTACTGCTTTTTCAGGAAGCCAACATGTGGCATTTGAAGCAAGAACAACCTCAGACAGAAGTTCCGCTTTGATCATATTCGACAGTGTGCCGTTCAACATTGGAAGTGGATATGATGCAGACAGTGGAATGTTCACAGCACCTTTAACGGGAATCTATCAGTTCTGGTTCACAGTGTATGTGTCAGGGGACACATATGGAGCCCAACCAAATAGAGATCCAACACGCCTCGACGTGGTTAACTTTATGGCAGGGAAAGCAGCTGCTTGTCCTTCCTATGGTGGGTATGTGGCGGCGGCACAACTGGTCTCGGGTAGGCAACACTATGACGTCAGGGATGTAAAGGGCCAGCATGTTCTGCCTCTAACAGCCGGGGAGACCGTCTATGTAAAACTTTCCCTCTCAGGAACTATAAAAGCTGGGTCGTCATTTGGCGGAGTGTTGATTGGTTAATTCAAACAGCACTAGGCCCATCTTAATAAAATGTCAGATGGTCAGCTTCTTTATATTTTCTTCTTAACCCTCAATAAACAAACCAATCTGCTGTAGACTGTATCCTCTGCCTGTTTTGAAAATTAACCCTTCAAAAATGTGAGTTGCTAAGTATCTTAACTAGACCAATAGTAACGAATTCATAAATTTAATACTGACGTGCACGTCATTGCAACATCAACGTCATTGAAATATGCCCTACCTTTTGTTTTCTGAAGAAAGATCTTTATTAAAAAAGATTCTTTTTAATTGCCATACACCTGTTTGCTTAGCAATGCACTTTGATGTCGTTTCAGTGTTTTCATTCTACTGACTTAGTCTTACATATCATGTGTATGAGACTAATTCAGGTTCCTTCCACAGCGTGTAAACATGTTTCATGTTGTTTCTGACTATATTTAACGTCAATCACGTTGTCATCCCTGAGAGTAAATCACTGACTCATTTCATATAACATAGTATTACCCATATGGTTGGAAATAAGTAGTGTCATATTTTCAATATGAGCACTAGTGCCCATATCACTTTTGCCTAGCAACGATTGTTGTAACGCGAGTTCCCGTATTTTTTCGCCTGTGACGTCATAACAGCATTGTTCGTGACGTCACTATAGCCGGCCGTCGCAAGGGAAGCGGCCCTTTCTTGGATATTTCTAAGATGGGAAAATGGAATAGAATCGGTAATAAAGAAATTATTACCCTCGGAAGTGTGCCATATGACTTTAACGAAACTCTTGCAAATTTGTGTATAACCCTCGCTCTCGCTCGGGTAATACAAAATTTCACACTCGTTTCGTAATAGTCATATGACACACTTCCGAGGGTAATAATCTCTATATGTCACCATAATCTTTCCCAGTGTCATTCAACCAAAATCACTTTCTCAACAGTCTAAACTATTCTTGTAGTGTGATAATTTTAAGTTGGTGTTTTTTGCGGATTACAATAATTATGAAATTATTTCACACAATATACGGAATGATGACATACATTGCATTGCAAGTTCACAGGAAAAGAGTTACAAAAATGAATTTGTGGAATGAGCCAGTGATAGGGCTTGGTTGAAACGCTCTGCAGTGATAGGATGATAAGGAATATCGTTTTCAACCGCACATTGTTGTTAGACGTGTGTTTTTCATTGCCAGATGAAGTTTCTAGAGTTGCCGAGGATATTTTACTTCTATCAACGAGTGTTGATATATTTGATATCAGAAGACAAGAGGGTGAGATTCTATTTATCATCCAAAATCATTTCTCATCACATTAGCATAACAAATTTACATCTTTGAACACTGCATAGCCTTTCAACTGCTAAACCAGTGATGTCATAGCATTGTGACGTCATCGTGTTGATAACGTCATAGCATTGTGACTTCATTGTGTTTATGACGTCATAGCTTTGTGATGTCATAACTGATAACTGTAAAACGTTTGTGATGTCATGTATTTTCTGATCACAGGGCATTGTTCAAAAATCTACTGTCAAAGCTATATCTCCTAGGAGATATCGTTTAATCTTTCACAAGCGATATCTCCTGTGGAGCAAAGTTTTGGATGATAAATCTAAAATCTCACAAACCTAACTAGTCTTTCTAAAAGCCGAAAAATTGGAAGAAGGCGAAAGACGTTACAATTGTTAATAAAACAAGCAAAACAATGGGCATAGCTGAGGAAAATTACCGACCATGCATGCCTGACTAATTAAAAAACTCTTATTCATATAAAAACATTTGTAAATATCATAAATCTATCAAATAAAAAGACATGTGCAAGATTTAAAATAATTGGATAAATACTTGATCTGAATCTGCTAGACAAACCACGACCTTAGAACATATTAAACTCAGAACATCCCAAATTTCGAAAAATTGAAAAGAATTGTTAAATATTCCCTCATTGCTAGTTAATTGGAATCAGAACTTTCTTGGTAAGCGAGTGTCATGTGCAAAATGACATGCTATTGGATGAACAGTTTTTCTGTAATTTCTGTAAGACATATTTATCCTAGGAAAAACAACAAATATGAATTCACCTGTTATTTGGCATTGCATCTATTGGGAAAACTGGGCAAACTTTTAAAGAAAGATTGGGGGGACTAGTTGCTCTAAAAATAATTGGACTAAAATGTACTTGGATGGACAGATGGATGGACAAATAGCTTGACCTATAACATGCAGACAAAATTGTTCAAAATCATTTCGTATCCTTGGTCTATGCTTATTTTTTCAATATCAAAATGATTTAAACCAAACTTTGCTCAAATGTACACTTAAAGGATGGCTTTCCACTGGTGCCAACCATCTTCTCCAAGGATTTAAGTTTTTGCTCCATATTTGACCTTATATACATGTAATTAGTTGACCCAAGTAAGAAATTTTTGTCATTTTGTTTATAAGGCATTGATTTGGACGAAACTTTAGATTGTGTGAACACATACTTAATGCACAAGTTGAGCAGTTATTGTCTTTTTGTTCCCACCATGAAAATTTCTTAATATAACATGGATTTGGACCAAATTTTGCTCAAATGTACACATAAATGAATGCTATCGACTGATGTCAACCAATGTTCTCCCAGATTTTTAATATTTTAGCTATTGCTGCAACCCTAATGTACAAGTTGAGCAATATTTTGTCATTTTGTTCCCACAATGAAATTTTCTTAATAGGACATGGATTTGGACCAATCTTTGCTCAATGTACACATAAATGAGTGTTACTGACTGGCGTCAGCCAATCCTCTACCAGATTTTAGTTTTTGTAGTTTTTGCTCTAAATCCCACCTTAATGTACAAGTTAAGCAGATATGGTCATTTTGTTCCCACGATGAAATTTTCTTAATATGACAGAGATTTGGCCCAAATTTTGCTCAAATGTACACAACAACAAGTGCTGGTGTCAACCAATGTTCTTCCGGATTTTTTAGTTTTTGTAGAATTGGCTTTAGATGCGACCTTAATGTACAAGTTGAGTTGTTTTTGTCATTTTGTTCCCACCATGAACATTTCTTAATATAACATGGATTTGGATTAAACTTTGCTTAAATGTACACATAAATGAACGATATCGACGGGTGTCTACCAAACTTTTTCCAGACTTTTAGGTTTCTAGTTTTTGCTCCAGATACGACCTTAATGTTCAGGTCGAGCAGTTTTTGTCATTTTGTTCCCACGAGGTAATTTTCTTAATATGACATCGATTTGAAAGAAACTGTTCTTAACTGAACAAAAAGAGAGGATTGGATTTGACTGGGGCCAACAAATCTTCCATCAAGATTTTTAGTTTTTGCCCCGGATTAAACCTTAATGTACAAGTCGGGCAGTTTTTGTCATTTTTGTTCCCACGAGGTTATTTTCCTTATACGACATTGATTTAGACTAAACTTTGCTCAAATGTACACCAAGAAGAGGGCTTTCGACTGGTGTCAACCAATCCTCTCCCAGGTTTTTAGTTTTTCGACTGGGGTTAACCAATCATCAATTCTGATTTAGCTCTCGTGAGCTAATGGCGTAAGCATGTATCATGCTGATTAATTTTTATTTTAGAATCTGTAACATCTACTCATGTTCTCGGCATTACACTTCGCACAAACGCAGCCTCCTCGTGCGTTCCAATGCTTACCGCCTTTTTCTTAGTTTTAGAATGTCTGTTGCAGGGTGCAGTTGGCTACTGTGTTTTTCAAGCCCCACCCACCCTACCCTTTCTTTTTCTATTTGAGGTTCAAGTTAATTATATCAACATTTGTTGGTGCTATGGTGTTTATTATAATTAAAGTTTCGGCATTTCACTTTGTGATTCATTTCACCTACAGTAGCCTGTTAAACTTGTTAATAAACATCATCTGGACGCCATTTCACCTTTTGTCATTTATGCCAACATAGTTTATGGTTTAAATGTACCAACTGTTTATGGGCTCTGTTTTAGCCAAAGAGTTACACACACATATCTTCTATTCAGCATAATTATATCCAGTTTAGTTTTTGAGCAAGTAAAAATTTTTTTTTTTAATGCAACTATTGGTGCATATTAATAGACACTCTTTGCAAATCTTAATATGATTAAACCTCATTAGAAATTCAATGGTTAGGGATTCTGTATATCGTAACTTTGTACTAGGATGTAAACATTACTTTTAGTTTTAAAAGAAGCGGCTATAAAATTTATAGCAAGCTGCTGACTTAAATCGTGATTTAATCATAAAAAGGGTGTTAGGAAATATTCTAATGTCTTCCATCTGGAACGTTTTCGATAGATTTGTGTAAATAAATGTTTATATTTCAAGGTTTTGTATTCTCTTGTGAGCTGTACATATTGAATAATTAAACATCATTAAATACACTGTCCTCGTTTTGCTAGTTTGTCTTTGCTAGGTTTTCACTAACATTTGGTTATGTGATGATTTTATTCCAACATCTTTGATCCAACCGATGTCTTGTGAAGCTCTTGTGACCAAATTGATACAAGAACCATGTCAATGGCACATCAACCATAGAAAGAGGTTATTGCATTGGTCAAAATCTCGCATACTAAACTTTAATAAGTGTCATTCCCTTTAAAGGGGCAGTAGCACGGAATATAAGGTGATGACAGGAAAATGAGAATTAATGGTTCCAATTGAAAGACAATGTATTGAAACTACGTGGAGCAGTGATAATTCAAATATATAACGTAAAGTTTAGTCATGCAATTTCATTTTTCTTACACAAAATGAATTAAAGGTGTTCACACAAAATATTAATTTCTGTTGAAATTTCATGAAAAGTTTACAACAACCAAACACATGTTTTCACAATTAGCAAATTATGATAATTATGATGAACTAATAAAACATAAACTTAAAAATTCGTACTGAATCTTTTCAGAATAAACATCCATGTCTGACCAGCTTATTTTTTATTAATAACTTTATCTTATACCGGTATAAACATAAAACTGTCGTGAAATTGATCTTTCAATGTTACCTCAGTCGTATCAAATATCATAATGATATCTAAAAGCATCGCCTGAAGCAGTTATTCATATTATATTATACATATTCATTGAAAAGAAGAAAAAACACATTGTGAACACTGACAATGATTATATGTCTCTGAGATCAATTATGGATATATAAACAACTAATTCAGAGCAATATATTCAAAACTTCTAAAAGATGGTAATCTTAACAGACCATTCGATGCGTGTAAATGATGAATAAAGACGTTGGAATTCTCTTTAAAAATGACAATCGTCCATTAAGAATCGTATCTATCCCATACACACCCATTTGTCAGCGGTGTCCATTGAAAAAACAACATGAATTGCGATATATTGAAACATAAGGGAGTCCTTAGATAATCTAAACAGAGTGTCTCTTTTTTAATAAAAAGTCTGAATACACTTTTCAAACAAAATGAATCTGTTATGCTCCTAGAGCTATTTATAATTACCTTGGCACAATAATAGATAGTAAATAAAATTGGAATGCCAATACTGATGTCGTTTTTAAAAAATGCCAACAAAGATTACATTTCCTGCGCAAGCTGCGATCTTTTAATGTAAATGAACGTGTACTATCCCTCTTTTATCATTGTTTCATAGAAAGCATATTAACTTTTTTCTTCCAATGTTGGTATGGTTCATTGTCTTTGGTAAACAAATCACGCTTAGCAAAAGTGGCTCGCATTGCTGGTAAAATTGCCGGGGTTTCATTTGTAAATCTTTCTTATCTTTAAGAAAAAAGAGTATTGAATCTATCTCTGAAATTTTGTCCGATCCAGATCATGTCTCATGATTGCACTGTGAACATGTTAAACTTCCTTCTGGACGAAGATACTTACTGCCGTGTTTGAAAACCCTTATTATTTTACATTAAAATATATTACAACCCATTTATTTTTTTAATTCTCATGGCTTGAGATTATTAACGCTAGTTTTAGGAGTTTCACATTACATTTTCGATACAATTTGAAGCATAAATTTCTAAAAATACAATATATAAACAGCTATTCGGTAAGTTACTTAAAACGGTTTGACAAAAGTTAGTTATTTTCTGTTTAAAGCTTGCACTACTCTACAAATATGTCATAAAATTACTAGAACGCACTTTCAAAAACTCTCAAAGTGAATGCGTATAGGTTAATATTCGAGTAAATCTCCATTTCTTGAAGACATTGGAGCCGAGGCCCAAGTTACTTTCACGAAATACATCGATAATCCAAAAAATGTTACCCGCCTGTAGCTACATGTACGCTCAAGTTATGTTTTATTTAACAAGAAAGCGTAAATATGAAATTCAAATGAAGAAATTTGAATTAAACAATAGTTGAAATAATGAAGCGAGAGGACAAAAGGCTTACGTCACGTACTAAAATTTTTAAGCTCTGAATATAAACATCATGCACTGAACGCATATTATGAATCGACCATTAAAGGGGCAATAGCACATTTTTTGATAATTTTGTATTTTAAATTTGTCACTGATAATTGTAAGTTACTGTTAAATGTATTATTTTGACAATGTCAAAAATCTTACTACATAAGCCAATCATCCATAGTCAGAGGACAAAGTATGAAAATTCAATAAAATCCATTGGTAACCATTTTGAGTGACAATTTAATTCATTTTGTGCAAGAAAAAGAAATCGCATGGCTCAACTTTACGTTATATATTTGAATTATTACTGCTCCATTTAGTTTAAATACTTTGTTTTTCAATTGGAACCATTTATTTTTATTTTCCTGACATCACCTTTTATTCCCGCTAAAAACGTGCCACTGCCCCTTAGCACTGTGTTATTACTCGGGTTTTTTTTAGTTTTGGTAAGCAAACAAAAACGGGACACGTCGAAAAAGTAACCGATTTTATGTCCAATACCGAGTCAAAGGTTGTGTGATCTGTGGTGTCTGTTCAGTTACAGCGCATACACACAAATCGAGAGAGTCCGAATCTATCGCTTCAAATCTTTCAACATATATAACAGTTCAACAATCTCATTGATAATTTTGATTTCGGAAAAAAAATAACTCTCTAATCTTGTGCAAGTGAATTACAAAGAAGTTAATTAATAAAAACGTAATTAATCAAGTTTTCGTATTGGCCCAGTTACAGATCCTTCGGTCTTCTGTATTTGCCTTTGGCTTCGCCTCGGGCCAATACAGCAGACCTCGGACCTGTAACTGGGCCAAAACGGAAAAACTTGATTAATAACATTATAGTACAAGATGGTATCTGGTGAGTCTGGAATGAGAGATGCCACTGGAGCCTGGAATTAAAGCTGGCAAGAGTATTATAAGAACACAGACACTCGACTTGGATTCATGACCTGAATGAACGTTCTTTCTACATCACACTTGCTTTTACTGGACTGTATGCTGAAAAGGAGTATATTTCTTCCACCATACTATTAGCTTGTTTTCAATAACCGTAACGGCGGATTGAAATACATGACCATGAAGTAAAAGATCAAGCATCGCTGACAATGTGACGTCATACATAAGGATTATGACGTCAGTATTACGTCACGTACTTAGCGCGCGAAGTTATGACACATGTGTAATAACATGGTCGATTTATTTAACAGCCATACTTTCAACGGGAGGGTAATAAACCTTGTTAATGACCTAAGCGGACAATTAAACTACATTCTGATAAATTCAAAGAATCAAGCACCACAATTCATGAATTTACAATTCTCGACCAACATAGCTTTGGTTTGTTGTTGCTGGTTACCAATTGAGAAAATCAAGCATCACAACTGGTGGCTATGGCCACTTTCGACTAACATACTAGACGTTTTGTTACTGACCTAGCGGACAATTGACCTACAATTGCATGAATTCTAATGGTCACACATCACCACGGACCGCTGCGTACGACTATGCATGAATGACTTTGTCTCTTCTTGTTTACGACCTTGTTTAACCTGGTACATTTAGCTTGACGTCATACTGATGAAGATAAGAGTTTCAGCTATAGAGTGAACAATGATTCAGCTGAAAATTCCATCCTCTCCGACAGAGCAGTAAGGCGACAATATATCATCTTAAATACACAGTAATACCTTAAAAAATAAATTGATCTTTCGGAAACAAAATAATGCTAGCAATTGCAATTAAATAACCAAAGTAGGAGTATAAAGTGAACATATCACATCGGCCAAGTGGTGATTCATACCAAGAAAACTTCAAACACTTTATTTTCATGATACTTGAGAGTTTCTCATACTCCTACAGAAAATCGGGCATAAATAGGAGAAGTTTGGCTCTCTGAAGCTTATAAATTATCATCAACTAATATTCATTTGCCGAATTTTCAAGAAACTAAATTTAAAAAAGATAATGCCCTTTACAGAGGTTGATTCACACATTAAGCCTGGCACTTTGTAGTCAAATGTACATATGATAATGAATCTTATTAAAGAAATCACACAGCACGCATCTAAGTGTTTCAATGGTTGGCTGCATTAATGCTATATTGATGTTTCAGTATGAGTGTATTAGCTTGAACGATCATCATCATCATCATCATCATCTCATCATCATCATCATCATCATCATCATCATCATCATCATCATCATCATCATCTCATCATCTCATCATCATCATCACATCATCATCATCATCATCATCATCATCATCATCATCATCATCAACATCATCATCATCATCACCATCATCATCATCATCACCATCATCATCATCATCATCATCATCATCATCATCATCACACAGGATATCCCCAATTAGCGTCATCATTATCATCGTCCTCCTTCTTGATATCACCGTTTAACCATGTTAGTATCAACGTCATCGGCTATTCTAATTTTTTAATGGGAGTTTATTTTGTAATTTTTGACTGCGTTTTAAATTGGAAACTATTTGAGAGAAAAAGAGAACATGAGACTATTAAGTTCCGCATGTTTTACAGTAAGAACAATGAAATGTCGGTAGTCGATACTAACATTTATACCCCACCTCCGGTCTCGATGCTATGGTTTCCTTTGTTCTAACTGTAGGTATGTTGACCGATACACCACAACTTTTCTAATACACCTATTCTTTTTTGCACACCCACATTAAGTCAGGTGTAGATATTTTTAACTTTGGCAAATCAAAAGAGTTGTAAAATTTAGATTTTTGTTTGAGAAATGTTAACGACCAAAGTGGGAATCGAATCAGGGGCTTAATGTTGAGATGCAACGCCTCTATCACCTGAGCTACTGAGGCTTGATACAGGTAGCGGTACTTTTTGTTGTGTCATGTCTAGGTTGTTGTATGTTCCTATATAAGTAAATGTATAGGTACTAGTTGGTACCAAATAGTATGTAATGAAGTCAGTTGATGTCTTTAAAACGTAATAAGAAGAGTTTTGTTTATATTATTTTTATCTAGTTAGGCAATGAGCGATACACCTCGGGAAGTGTGGGTATATATATTACATAACCTACAATGATACCAATAGAAAACGAAACTGATGTTTTCTATCAGTCTTTCTATTGTGTACCATTTAATGCTATTGGCATGTTTTCAATAACAATAATATTGAGTCATCAACACATACATGTGTTTGAATTTAGACGTACTGATGGCTTCGATATTAGCGAACGGCCTGCAGTCATTCAAATGTAAATGAATTGAATATCTTCATTTCACAGCATATTTTTAAGTCTTTCACGTTAAGGATATATAAAGTTCGAATTCTCGATGGAGTTAGTATTTAAAAAACTTTTATTCATCGGAACTAGGTCGATTTCAATAAGAATGCTCGTATTCAAGAAGGTTAAATATAATTATGTTTAGGTCTGATTAATGTGTTTGATTATTGCCTACAAGCAAGGAGGAAAGTACAGTGATGAAAATTTAAAAACATTATTTACTTCTTCAAAATATGGCTTTGATGAGGTTTTCTAAGATATGAGTTTACCCTCTTTAATTCCTTTCCTTTGCTTCCAAAATTATTAAAATGTAAGTAAATACCATTTAAAGGGACAGTAGCACGTTTTTTGATAATTTTCTATTTTAGATTTTTCACTGATTATTGTAACTTAATGCTAAATGTATTATTCTGACAGTGTCAAAAGGCGTAAATATGAAATTCAAATGAAGAAATTTGAATTAAACAATAGTTGAAATAATGAAGCGAGGGAACAAAAAGCTTACGTCACGTACTAAAAAATTTAAGCTCTGAATATAAACAGCATGCACTGAACGCATTAAAGGGGCAATAGCAGATTTTTTGATAATTTTGTATTTAAATTTGACACTGATAATTGTATTTAATGCTAAATGTATTATTTTGACAATGTGAAAATTCTCACTACATAAGCCAATCATCAATAGTCAGAGGACAAAGTATGAAAATTCAAAAAAAATCCATTGGTCACCATTTTGTGTGAACACCTTTAATTCATTTTCTGTAAGAAAAAGAAATCGCATGACTAAACTTTACATGTACGTTATATATTTGAATTATTACTGCTCCATTTAGTTTAAATATATTGTTTTTCAATTGGAACCATTAATTTTTATGTTCCTGACATCACCTTTTATTCCCCCTAAAAACGTGCTACTGCCCCTTTAAATGGAATCAATTACTTCTTACATTTCATCTTGATGCATCTGCATGGCGAAAGATATAGTCCTCTAAGAAAAACATTCAGTATTAGTTTTTCAACTGATATACATCTTTAACTCTTCGATTGAATGATTGCATGAAAATAGCCAATAAAATTTAACTGCCCAAAATGTCTTTCAACCAACTTTTGTTATCCCAGTTCAAATCTAAAGCAGAATATGCTTTCGGTGCAGATTGACAATTTATTGCATTTGTTGTGAATGGAGATATTCCGTGTCATGGCGAAAAATATCCTAACGGTTTTATATGATAATGAACACCAAAACTGAAACAGAAAAATGGAAATAGGTGTTGTTAAGGTTCAAAGCTTTGCCCGAAGTGGTGTGCATGCTCGACGAAGCATATCTATCTACCTATGTATATAAGGGTATGGGGTCGATCCAAACAGACAAAAAGGACAGGGGGATAGATTTGGAAAACATCAAAGGTTATTGTTTTCGGTTTCTTTTCAAAATGATGGCAAAGTTTCTGATCCTATGTGTATTCATGATTACAGGTAGGTGAATATTATCTATATTTAATTGAAAATTTCTTTGATATCTTATATTTTTGAGGGTCGTTATGTTGAGGTTCATATTCTCTAAAGGGATAACAAGTTCAAATTAGGGTCAATGTTGGATACAATTGAACAGGGGGCGTTGTTGGGTCCGGACGACCGGTCAAATGTACTGGGTCCATTTCTTTGATAATTTGTACAGCTGCGTATCTTAAGTTTGTTCACTTACCTTCGTATTCTAGTGCAAATATCTTGTAATTTGTAACGTCTTTGAGACACCATAGTATTGTAAAAACAAAACCGATAATGATGAAATTTCACTGCATAAGTTAGAATTCAGTATGACATACAAATTTGTCAAACCTAGCAGATAACTGTAACAAATTTGGCAGGTAGTTGAAGTAACAAGGGGTCAAAATTTCAATAATTTCATTTCTATTTTGCTCTACAAAATCCTTCATAAGGGATCAACAGCTTTAGATCTTATTCACATGTGTTCCTTTGGGCTAATGCAACGTAATTGTGCTGATTTGTTTCCTACAAACTTCACAATGTTTGTTTTAATCGGAATTTACGAAAATCCGAATTTCACAAATATAACCCCATCGGTCTATTTAACAATACCAAATATCGACATTCAGCACCAGTGACAAGACGATCCCGAAATATGGTTTGGGAATGGTTTTCGTACACACGGACAACTGACAATCTTCTGTAAGTGTCCTGGAGCTATTTTATGAACGTCAAAACGAAACCTAAATTACATGATATTTGCACTAAGAACACAAGCAGGTGAACATACTTATGGTATGCAGCTGTATTATTTTGAATCTTCGCTTGTTTCTTATTATGGATCCAAATGATTTATGTATAACGATCTATAGCAACATGATTTAATTCAATAGAACCTCATCCAAAACTTGCTTTACCTTTTAGTCCTCAGGGAAAGGTTTTAATTGATTTATTTTCTCACACGTGGAATACTTTAACAAACTTACAGATCTTTAAACTGAGACACCGTAAATAAAGATTGTATCTAGTATCCTCAAAATGCATTCTCGAAGTCATTTTTCCTAGTTTTAACATGACAAAAAGAACATTCGTAACCTTTGTCGATCGGGCCTTCTATCCAAGATGTCCATCAAGAAAAATTATAATACTTTATAACTGCACCAATGGCATATATTTATGTATAATATAAACATCGGCTAAGCTACCAAAAGAGATTTTTCGAGTCTTTTGTTTATGATAGTACATCTTCTATGCCTAGAGATACATTGCCGATTAACTATATATCAGTTATAGCAAAAAAATTAATGCAATGTGTGACAATTGGAAGTTTATTTTCCTCAACAAGGTGAAGAGTGCTCAAAATGACTAATAAGTACATATGCAAATCCTTTCAAATACTCATTTATTGTATCAAAACTAAACAAATAACACCATGAATTCGGTAAATATTAACTAGTCTTTATTTGTTGAAGAACTATTTCCACTGCAATTTAAGCTTCCCCAGATTAACAAAATGTTCCCTTTCAACGACAATTCTAAAGGATCATTCTAAAGGACATCTCCTATAAAGCCACGTTACAGCATTAAGCCTTACACCATAGAATGTCTCCTTCTGTTTACCCCGAGATAAAAGTACTTGTGACAGTTTTGCGAGGCCAGTTTTACAAATTTTATCTGCAAGCAAAGAAAACAGTTCATCATCAATCTTTTCTCTGTTGTTTGCAACTACTTTCAGTGTTTTTTTATGTACCCTAGCCCTTAGTCTTGAAGATAAACTACCCACCCTCTCAGTTTTATGACATTGCGTACCACCACATTATACAAACAAAATTACTGCGCCCAAAATATTGATCGTTACAATTGTTCTTCCAAAATGGGTTCAACGAGAGTATATTTGAATACTTAAAAAAATTAAAGTTAACCCAACCCTCGTAAAAAGTGAATCATTACTCCCGAAAGTCTTGAAAATTCTTAACCTTTAAACCTTCATTAAGTGAACTCGTTTTGGTATGTTTAATATCAGGAGATAGATGGTTGAATTGTCTATTAAATGAAAAATAATAAAGCAATTGATCTCATTTTAAAACATATTTTGCAAATTACTTAGACTGTATATATTATATTGTGACATTGCCGAAAGCTCTTTACAAGCAAGACCAAATCTACAAAATCTATTTCTACATTCTGAATTAGCCAATTCTCTGAGGCTCTTTGTTTATATTTAACAAAATAATGATTCTTGAGAATTATAATTTTCCAGTGACTGACATTCTACACATTACTAACAACGGATATAAACGGTTCAACAACAAGTCAACAAAATTAACAATTTTTAAATTTCCATAACATTCAACGAAAGTGTTTACAATAATTAATCGTGTTTAAGGTACCATAAGTAGAATGCTTGACCACATCGAATAGTTCTGTATAACGTGTGGAATGATAATTTTATAGCATTCTTACCCCTTTTATACTATTTTCATGAAATTGATTGCGAATCTTTAAAGCTGACTTTTTACGTTTAAGACTATCGTAGTTCACCCGGATGTTAGCCAACGCAGGGTACCCTGTGAGGCATAGAATGGTCCATAACATGAACGCCACCTATGGATGCCTGTTGAATACTCCCCGGGGAGTTGAATTTGAAAAATGATCGGACGGTGAAAGAATGCCATTGACCAGGGGGCAAAATGCATGCGCCTTGAGCAACCACGAGTGGTTGGATATGCGCGCTATATAAATATCCATATAATAATAATAATGATAAAGAGGAATTCGTAAGAACGTTTTTGGTTTTAGGGTTCAATTTATACACTCTTTATATCATATATATGTTTATTAGTGAAGTTTGAAGGCCATACATCCAATGAACATATCGATACAAAATATCCACAAGTATACATAGTTAACATGAACTACATCACGTTTTGTACTTTAAAGGGGCAGTAGCACGTTTTTAGGGGGAATATAAGGTGATGTCAGGAAAATGAAAACTAATGGTTCCAATTGAAAGACAATGTATTTAAACTAAATGGAGCAGTAATATTTCAGATATGTAACGTAAAGTTTAGCCATGCGATTGCTTTTTCTTACACAAAATGAATTAAAGGTGTTCACAACGGATTTTATGTGAATCTTCATACTTTGTCCTCAGACTATGGATGAATGGCTTGTGTAATGAGATTTCTGACACTTTGAAAACAATACATTTAGCATTAACTTACAATAATGAGTGAACAATTTGAAATATAAAATTATCAAAAAACGTGCTACTGCCCCTTTAAGGCAAAAAATATTAACTTGGATTACTGACATATTTTTTATTTACTTTTAGTTAACATAAGGTAAATATATTTGAAGTATGTTGTATTCGTATAACAATAACTTTCTGAGTACTTGACCCTCAGTTGTGAATATGCATTACAAATCATTATAGAGTGATACTCGTTTTCTAAATTCGTTAATCCTGATCTTGCACATTGGAAACATGTTCTTTCATTTTCCTCTCATTTTATGACGTCCTGTTTCGATCCGGGGTTGGGGACAGCTACATCGGAATCGAGTGAGAGTTAGTTAAAATGGTTTATCATTTGTATATTGTAAATATGGTTCCAATTGTAAATTCATTTTAAAAGTAGAGCAAGTTCTGATTCTTTGTAAACAACTTGGTTACTTCTCCGAAGGTAAATTTGAACAAAACAAAAATGTTCTCATATTATGAGGTAAAGCGATATGAAATAGTGCCTTAAAGCAATACTTATATAGATTTTGTTGAAACGTGACGACAAGCATACTTCACTTAATTAAAGTATCATATGAAAGTTTGTTTCATCAACTGTATCTATCGCGCCATCCTCGATAACCCAGCGCTTTCGTTCCGATAAATCTACACTACAAGCCCTGGAAAACGGGGGTTTATCTTAAACCCAATTACCTCCCTTTACGAACATGTTATCCAATCAGAAACGAAACGCAGACACCAAGTGCGTAAACAACTCAACCGTTCGCGACATCAAGTGAGTGAGTGAGTTGGGGTTTAACGTGTTGTCAGCAATGTTTCAGCTATTAAACACGTGGATGGTGCCATCCAAAATAGAGTAGACAGATCAGGGAGAAACGGAACGCATATGATGAGGGAAGCGACGGAAAGAAAAGTATAGTTAGAGGTAGAAAACTGGTTTTAGAAGTGATCCAATTGTTTGTTAAAAAACAAGCGTTTAGCTGAGTCATTGCAAAGGGAGGTAATTGGGTTTGAGGTAAAACCCCGTTAAGTTTTCCAGGGCTTGTAGTGTAGATTTATCGGAACGAAAGCGCTGGATTATCGAGGATGCTATCGCGCGAGACACAAGCAACGAATTTACAATAACGATTGACCAGCTCGCCCCATTCTCTCCCTACAGAGGCAGAACAAGTCATGTTTATTTAGCCTCTGTTATATTACGACGAGTTTGTGGGATAGAATGGGAGATGCCTGATTGGAGGCAATCAAAGTTAGTCCTGCAATCAGCGACGCTGTTTTTAAATCATCGCTTTGGCTACTGAAACTAGGCAAAGGCATTGGGATATGAACCACCCTTTCCATGCGAGAAGCCTTGTCATTTGATAAAAAAATTCAAATGTATTGAGATGAAAGTTTTTTCCGCCAGGGGAAACTGCCAGAACCCACGGATTTCGGCGTAATATAACAGAGGCTTACTCAACAAGACTTGATCTGCCTCTGTGGGAAGAGAATGAGCTCGCCCCTATATGTGGGTAATGTATGAATTTGGGATCTTCGTGCAGTTTTCGTTTTGGTCCTACTTTTTAAACCATTGGAGAGGACAGCGTTATATAAATTCATGGTACGCCCCTTCCACATACCGGTTTACTCCGGTGACCCCATGACCTCTCCGCTTCGTGAAACAGAATAGGTTCATGATGTACAGTATGTGCCATGTTGTGATGTCCCGATCTGTGTCTGTGATATGCATGGCTGAATCCACGATGTTTGCTATAAAGGAGATGGAAAAGCTTAAGGCTATATAACTTCACTGATTTATAAAAATTAAGCATGTGTTGTTTTGATGTTGTGAACATTCCTTCATATATTTACATGCGGGAGAGCTTACGAGATTGGGTAACTTGTTTCTGATGACCCTTCTTTCGAATAAATATTTTGAAGTTATTCACAATCCTCTCTTAATGTTTGAAAAAAAGAATACCTCACCTGTGATGTTTAATTAGAGTCGTGTGTATATATCTATTTCTTTTTTCAATGCATATTTGAAGAAAACTTATTTTTCTCAAAAGCGTATTTTTTTCTAATTCTTTACACTTCCAAATAATGAATATTTATGATTTGCTTAATGGAGAATTTATCACCACAATAATTTTTTAGCATTATTTTTCAAAGGATGAAATAGGCAAGTCCTTGTTTTTTACATTTTTAAAGACAAATACAAACGTTTGCTTTGTTCATGTTTTCCTAAACGTTCTTATGTGACGTAGCGAGATAATACCAATTAAAATTCTTTGAAAAAACATTGTTGTTTACACCAAATTGAAACTTTGTTAAGACAATAATTTTTTTTTTGATTTAAACATATTTTATTCAATAAAGAAAGGGATTAGGAACAAGTTATCCAACTTAGGTAACCTTCTCTCAAGTATTTACAAAATGATAGATATAAATGAGTGACATACATGAAAACATGGAAAATAGTATAATACAGAATGGCAGAGAGATATTTACAAAAGTATATAAGTACATGCTGCAGTCAACAGAAGCGCTTGCTGTTTAAAATATATTGTTGGACTGCCTTGAAAATGACCTGATTTTGTAAAATTGAAAGGCTTTTACTGCCACATAAAACTAAATCTAAATTTACGGCATCATCATTAACATATGATTTTAATACATTTAACATTCTTAATCTGTGTTCATCATATAAAGGACACTCAAACATAAAGTGAAAAACATTTTCGCATAAATAACCACATTCACATGTTGAATCCGCCTTAATGCCAACTTTAAATAAATCATATTTTAACTCACTTACGTGATATCTTAAACGTGTATGATAAATATTTAACCTATGCATACCTGATTAAAAATAAGATGGTGCCGAAACAATTGGCTTCTTCAAATATGATTTGAACTTTTCTGTTGATGTTACATTTCGCTTATCAATAACATATACTCAGTCCATAACATAAAAGTCGAAATTTTAATTAAGTCAGCAATATGACAAGCTATGGAATGAATATTGGAGTTGATTTTCTTTTGTGGTTGAGATAAATCCAGTTCAAACAAAGTAACCCTGTCGAACCGCATGAAAGTGACTTAATTTCATCTCCAAATGGTCCCGAGGCCTCCAGGGGCCCGAGGCCCATTATTTTGGATGATGTTAACCCGACTCACTTTACATTCAACGTTACACTTGTTAAGTGACAAACATTATTTTAGATATCACATTTCAAGTGAAAACTTGATTTAAGATGCTACGTTCAAATATTGAAAACATTTGACCAAAATAACAATAGGGGGACGTGACTAGTGTTATTCAAAACGACATCTTAAAGATGCATTGTAAGAGGCACATACATGCTTTATTTAAAGAGCCACTCCGTCAGTTGCCGGGGTCCATAATTGCCAAACTTCACCAACTGTGTCATTTGATTTTGCAGGACAAAAACATTTGACGTGTGAATTTGTCTCCCATGAATATATTTGACGGTTTTAAGATTTTCATTGAAAACATGAATTTACATATAATTGCCATTTGAAAATTGACATGTGAGATATATTTAATAATGTCATGATGAAACAAGTATTTGTCACAAAGGTGACAAGATCCCCCGCCGCAAATATATGTGAACAAAATGCATACTGTATACATAGAAACACTTGTCTACACTTGTCATGCTACAAGATGTCATTTAGACCACAACAAATCAACTGGTCCCTGGGTCTTCCATATATAAGCCTCACTGTGACCTTGAAAATAATTAGAAGGTCACCAAAATCGACTGGGCCCGGCGCCTTCCCAATGCATTGTGTAAGTTATGTCGCTGAGACCTTAAAAATTATTTGAAGGTCACCAAAATCGAATGGTCCCGGCGCTTCCCAATAAGATGCTTTGTGTAAATTATGAAGAGAATCAAAGTTAATGGTTCTTGAGATATCCCGCTGACAAGCCTAAAATGCAAGTTTCAATGCTGAAATTTTCAAAGTCTCGCTGTGACCTTGAAAATAATGTGATGGTCACCAAAATCGACTGGGCCGGCGACAAGGGTAAAATGTCAAAGTCTCGTAATGACCTTGAAATGAAGGTCAAGGTCATGAACCTCTAGAGGGACCTTGCTCTCATAGTGATGAAGTTATATACAACAAAAGAAAAGAATCAGGTCAATAGTTTTTGAGTTATTCAATTTCATCCGTCGGGACGTACGTACGTACGTCCGGACGGACGGACGCTGCTCAATACTATATCCCCCGCTTCGCGCTAAACGCGCGGCGGGGGATAACAAAGAAAGCCTTCCTTGTCGCGCACGACTAGATTCTCTTTTATTTTTCTCCGAATCTGGCATTCGTTGTTGCCCAAGTTGATACCCGTCGGAGGCAATTGTGGTAACTGAGACGCGGTGTAAATCCTACACAAATAATGATAACGTCACTGAAAGCGGGTTTTGTTAAATGTTATGTTACTTTTGCAGAGGGTACTGTACTTAAGACTTTGAAATAAGTATTTTTTATTTGATTAAAACATGTTAATGTGATAACAAATTTTCGAAGAATGATTTTTCTACCGAGTGATGTATTCTTTTCTCAATAGCAAAATTTCATCATGAACCGCAAGCAACTATGGGGCTTTAAACTTGTGTGCTAAACAGGCAGGATTTTGAGATAAGTTTCGATTTGGCTTCAAAGGAAAGAATGGAAGATTACAAAGCTATGCTGTTACTGGAGGGGAAATGAGGATGGGCAGTATGATTGTCTGAACATTTTGAATATTGAAAAGAAATAATGTCTACATGAATATTTTTGCAGCAGTAATGCCAAACGTCTTGGAATAGGTGTTGAAAAACGTTTTCACACGCATTCATGATGCATACTGTTCCTCCAATGGTAGGAAACAATCCTTGCAAAGCTTGAAATCTGACGTCAGATGGAAACCCCTGATGCGATCTTGTTTGCGATGCTAGAAGGACAGTTGGAAAAGTATTACTTAATTATGGTTGACGGGTTTTTTTAGTGCATCACTAGGTTTTATGTAATTATTTGTGCAAAGTGTGTTTTATCTGTACATTTGAATATAAGCACAAAATATCCTATTTGAAAAGTTACTTTGATACATGGTTTATATATATATATATATATGTGTGAACACAAACACGCCATTAGTTATCAGTGTGCTTTACGAAATGTGCATTACGTAAATAAAGATTGCAATTATTCATGTTTTCGCCCTGGGGTATACAACATCCGAACTTATAGTTTTACTTCCAACTTATTGATAAATGATACGCATAGCCGCTCAAAGCCCCAAACCCGTATTCCCTTTCAGGGCATGTTACCTAACGAAGCTGACGTTTTGGCCTTTACGTTGTATGAATGACTCGACATTTAGATGAGAGGAAACACAAGACGAAAGGCATGTGGTTCCTGGAGTGTGTTAAGCTGCACTTCGAATGACCCCATTGACACTTTTACGCATTTTTACTCCGCAATGGTACCCAATAATGCGTACCACTGCGGATGGTAAACATGAAAATTTCGCCTGTCACTCAAATAACTTGTGCCGTTGTGGACCAACATTTGCTCATAGTTTGCAAAATCTGTCCGCACTGGTATTCATTCGTACCATGTTAAGTGCCCCCCTCGTCCAGTCATGCCCGCAAGAGTCGGTTTCGGTAAGGAATAATTGTGCATAGTTTGCGCTATTTTCGCGCTGAGCCCCGCGCCTAAGCGCTTTTGTAACCACATTCCTCCACTGCCACGTATTGGTCACGTTACGGTTCTCAGCCTCAAGCATGGGTGGCCATTTTGTGAGTCCTTTTATGCCACGAACTGACAGAAACATGGTTGCATAGTGTATTAAGAAGCCAACATACTTTGATGTAAACTTTTGAAACTTTATCTTTTCATGTGTGCCTGAACTAAGCCTTTATAAACGCGTCAATTTGGAATCTATGTAAGATAGCCGAGAGAAATTGAACAAAAGACGTTCCTAACTTATTAATTTCATACACAAATGCCTAACAATCTGTCCATAAAAAATTAATTTGTGATTTATGCACCCAATGTGTTTTTAAACTGCCACAAAACGAAAATTATCTGTTCCTAGAGAATGCGTGCGTTTAGAACCCCTCAATGCGTGACATATTTTACGTTGACACTTTTACACACCGGATACGCATAGTAGTTTTCGAACATGGTACGCACTAGAGTGAGTGGCATGAGCTTGGACAAATCCAAGGTTTTAAATCGGCACTGTCACGAATGGCACGTAATGGTACGTAAAATCACGCATAGTAACGACCGTTTCCCGCGATATGGTTTCCGCCGTACTACGAACTTTACCACGATTGCGTGAAAGTGTCAACGGGGCATGATCATTTTTTCATCGTATCCACTCTTACCTATCACGCCTAATATACAGACCCTGAATTAGAAAACAAATTGACTCACCTTTAGGCATTCTTTCCCTACAGTTAATCAAATATCCTGATATATACATGTACTCGGTTATAATACGAACAGTTCTCTGGTTTATGACACTTTCACCAAGCGACAAAAGTATCTAAATTCACACTTCTTTCACGAAAGACGTGCTTGTTGTTACTGAGGCCAATATCATGATTTACTTTTTCAATTTAAATCACGGTATTGTGCCGAGAAAACTCAGTAGTAATTCTAGTCTTCCTATCAGCATCAGAAAAGACTTTGATAACTTGTGAAGCTGTTTTTCTGATTGCATAAAGAAGTTTGATTGCATCAAAACGTAAGACTGTCCCTTTAAAACGCTTCATCATATTTACATTGCCATAAAAACCTCACTTATAGTTGTTGGTTCAATTAGGTATTTGCTTTATTAATATAGCTTAATCTCCATTTATTTCGTATAAGGTGGGTTTTTTTTAGACAGGAAAGACATAGATTAGCGGTTTCTTCCTAGCCCGAGAACTGACCGTGTTACAACAAAGGTGAGAACAGGATTCTATGATTTGAGCTACCTCTGTGGGAAGTTAATAGAAACTTGTCAAATATCAGAGGCTCTAAATTTATTGTTTTGTTTATTGACAAAAACGCATTTCGAAGACTTAACAATATTCATGCTTTTAGCTTCGGAAACAGGGTTTAAAGCATACCGTATCCCTCAGAAAAGGGACCAACTCTTACAGTTTTCATAATCACAAACAAATCTTACTAGTTACTTTGGAATGTATGAATATCTTTAGTTTATTCAACAAATTAACAAAAAGCAACCCCAGTTTTTAGTTTGTTGAAATATCTTTGAACGATTCCAAATCGAACGTCATACCAAAAGACGATAAAAGACACTCAGCATTGTAAAGGCAGCACATTAACTGGCGCTGCACGGGTGAAAAGTGCACAAAACATAATGCCAATATGTACAAGTACTGAAGACAATAAAGCGTTATCAATAATAGTAATATTATTTCATGCCAGCTTCAACTCTCTCATTCTTCTAGTGATAAGCAATTGACTTGTGATATCTTTTCTACAGAACATTAATTATCTTCATCAGCAATTTCCTTGTGATATCTTTTCTACATGACATTAATTATGTTCATCAGCAATTTCCTTGTGATATCTTTTCTACAGAACGTTAATTATGTTCATCAGCAATTTCTTGTGATATCTGTTCTACAGAAAGTTAATCATGTTCATCAGCAATTTCCTTGTGATATCTGTTCTACAGAACGTTAATCATGTTCATCAGCAATTTCCTTGTGATATCTGTTCTACAGTACATTAATTATGTTCATCAGCAATTTCCTTGTGATATCTGTTCTACAGTACATTAATTATGTTCATCAGCAATTTCCTTGTGATATCTGTTCTACAGGACATTAATTATGTTCATCGGCAATTTTCTTGTGATATCATTTCTACAGAACATTAACTATGTTCATCAGCAATTTCCTTGTGATTTCCTTTCTACAGAACATGAATTATGTTCATCAGCAATTTCCTTGTGATTTCGTTTCTACAGAACATGAATTATGTTCATCAGCAATTTCCTTGTGATTTCGTTTCTACAGAACATTAATTATGTTCATCAGCAATTTCCTTGTGATTTCTGTTCTACAGAACATTAATTATTTTCATCAGCAATTTCCTTGTGATTTCCTTTCTACAGAACATGAATTATGTTCATCAGCAATTTCCTTGTGATTTTGTTTCTACAGAACATTAATTATGTTCATCAGCAATTTCCTTGTGATATCTGTTCTACAGAACATTAATTATTTTCATCAGCAATTTCCCTGTGATATCTTTCCTACAGTACATTATTGACGATTGGACTGAGGATTAAAACGAACACCAAGGCATATGATTTACGTTTACTTTGCTCAGAGAAATCCTAGTTTGTCTATGATAGTCGCAACAAGCAGGCCACACTTTCCATAGGTAGGTTTATGGGACACCTCATTACTTGTTTTTCGGGTATTTTGAGTTCGTAAAACGACCTTGTTATTGAAATCAGATACGTCTAAATCACAAGGATCAATTCTTTTGTAAAAACTTTTGATCTTGCCCTTTGAACTCCCCTATGATAAAGGGTAAATGTTTTCATCGCACATCTTTGTGGTGTTGGTTGATATAACGGTCTTTTCAGAGCTCATGGTTAAAGCTTGTTTTATATAAGCATTTGGGAGTGACATGTGAAAACAACATATACTTGTTGAAATAATTTGAGGGTACTTATAAAGACAATCACAGTTGTTTAAAACCCACAATTGCATCTCCATTCTCCCCCAACACAGATTGCTTAAGTTCAAAGAGCCTGTATATCAGGATTGTATAACTTGAGCTTCTTTTACGAGATGTGGTTGGCGAATGTAGGGAGGAAGAGGAATAATTAAAGGATACTAAACGACCTTCCATTTAATACTATTTTTATAAAAGGAGTAAAAGATTTTGTATAAACGAGCGAAAGCGAGTTTGGTATCAAATCATCTTTTATGACTTTAATGAAAATAGTATCAAATGGAAGGAAATTTAGTATTCTGTTTCTGACGGAACAATGACTGTATCCCACAGTATTAAATACCGGCGGGATAAACGTGTTACAACACGCTTTGGTTTTGTGTTGAGGAAATATCCAGGTCTTAGTTTACACCTTTGATGGTTTGGCCAAAGAGGTGACAAGATGCGGTTTCTTTTTCGCTGTTCTTGTACACCTTGATTTAAACCGATGTTTTAAGGTGACAGAAGCACGTTTTAGGGTTAATATAAGTTGATGATAGGAAAATGAAAATAAATGGTTTCAATTGACAATGGATTAAAGCTGAATTAAGTTGTAATGAATCAAATTTATAATGTAATGTTCAGTCATGCGATTCATTTTCTTACACAAAAATTAGTTTTAAGGTGTTCACACAAAAATGGCCGCTAAAGGACTTTATATGAATCTTTATCATTTGTTCTCTGACTATTGATGATTGTTTGTGTAATGAGATTTTTGACACAATTGAAATGATACATTTAGCATTAACGAACACTTATCAGTGAAATATTGAAAACATGAAATTTTCAAAAAACGTGCTACTGCCCCTTTAATGTATCTACAGCTACTGCCCCTTTAATGTTTCTACAATTTTAGGGCAAATGACTGCATTAAAGGGGCAGTAGCACGTTTTTTGATAATTTTATATTTTAAATATTTCACTTAAATTTGTAAGTTAATGCTATACGTATTATATTGACAGTGTCAACAATCTTATCACACAAGCCAATCACCAATAGTCAGAGGACAAAGTATGAGGATTTACATAAAATCCATTTGCGGCCATTTTATGTGAACACCTTTAATTTATTTTGTGCAAGAAAAAGGAATCGCATGGCTTAACTTTACGTTATATATTTGAATTATTACTGCTCCATTTAGTTTTAATACATTGTCTTTCAATTGGAACGGTTTATTTTCATTTTCCTGACTTCACCTTATATTCCCCCGAAAAACGTGCTACTGCCCCTTTAAACAGTAGTCAAGATACTGAGAAAACCCGATTTTAGCATCGTTCGGGTTTGGTAGAGATCAGCTTTTTAATTTCAATTATTTAATGATAATTATATGGGTCAATTTGTGATGCGCTATATCCAAAACGCACAGATTCAATTATAACCCTGAAGGAATAGCACTATCGAGGATATATTTGTGCATACTTATTGCGTTAAGGTACCGATGTACACAGCTTAATGGACTGAGTGCAGTATGTATGAAGTGCACCTTGCCAGGAACACAACACAATATCTTCTGATTTTTAATTTAAATTATTGACTTCCTGTTTCAGGTATCCCAGCATGCACCAGTCTAACACTAGAAGAGTGCGCCCTCACTGACTACGTTGAAGATTGCTATAACACATTTGACGATGCCTACTTTGCATCGTTTACACAAGATGCTGTTTGCACGTAAGAAACAATGTAGTTAGATCAGCAATAAATAAAATAATAAACTCGGTCCCGTTTAATAACATTCGTTATGAAACGAGTAACTGAGTTGGTATGTATCGAGCGAAAGCGATTATGTCTTGCAAAATCCTGTTCTTCAGTTTTTGATTAATCATTTGGAAACATGAATATCTAAAGTATACATCATTGATGCAAGTATCAAAATAATTGGGTGTTTAGATGATTGCTTTTTCCCCACAGATCCTAAAAATAGGTTTCATCACTTGCTAAATTAGTGCAATTTCCTTTAACGAGGCGTTGCGAGGCCAACCACAACCATCTTTCTGTCAAATTTAATGTTTCTAGAAGAAAACGATAAATCGTTTTTCAACTAATATGAAACACTAATATTAATATGAAACACGTATCGACACTGGGACATATTTGACATAGGCTTGTGAAATACTGGTGTCAAAATAAAAACACTTTTGGTTTTTTTTATCCTAATTCCTATAATATTTCACTACGATTTTCTTTGTAAATAGAATGATTTTTGTCTTAAAGTAAACAATTTATCACAATTATAACCTCTATGTAGGTCACGAGGCAATTGTCTACGTCATACATGTACTTTGTAGTGTCGAAAGGAACCAAAATAGTTGGCTCCAAACAAAATTAAAAAATGATGCCACTTTCCAAATTCCTCAAAACAAAGGAAACATTGAACTTTTGTTCAGCAGCTCGATATTGTTAGGAAATTTCACTGGAATCTTAAAGGGGCAGTAGCACATTTTTAGGGGGAATATAAGGTGATGTCAGGAAAATGAAAATAAATGTTTCCAAATGAAAGACAATGTATTTAAACTAAATGGAGCAGTAATAATTCAAATATATAACGTAAACTTTAGCCATGCGATTCCTTTTTCTTACAAAAATGAATGAAAAGTTCACAAAAAAATGGCCGCCAATGGATTTTATGTGAATCCTCATACTTTGTCCTCTGACTATGGGTGATTGGCTTGTGTAATGTGATTGTTGACACTGTCAATATAATACATTAGGCATTGACTTACAATTATAAGTGCAACTTTTAAAATATAAAATTATCAAAAAACGTGCTACTGCCCCTTTAAGGTATGCCGAACAAAGCAAACCTTCAATTTTGGTTTCGATAAAAACTAAATTGTAAAGCAAATTCATGCATGTCTTATTTAAGGGACAGTCATATCGGGATATTTTTTGTTTGTACTATTTTCTTTATCAAGTTGTCAAGTATAAATCAACAAAATTGTTACTTTCAGTAACTAGTTTCACCTTGTTTGTGTTATAATCATGTACTCCTATTATTGTAGGACTGTCCCTTTAACCCATTTGTTTCTACTTACAGGGCTGTACGGCAGTACATCGGGTGTCTTGAACACATTGGATGCGAGTGCAATCTTACATTAAGTTACAATATCGCGAATGAGTTGACCTATTACCATCACTTCTATGAATATCTCGGATGTATTCCATGTAAGTTGCAACCTTATGGCACTCAGGTTCGAATCCCTGATGCGAACTAATACAATTTCTTAAATCTTGATCTAAAAAGGTCGTTTTTTCATGTTGTGATAACCATGTATTCCAACTCTAAATGATATCGGTGAGGAAATAAAGATTTCAGCAATATTAGAAACCTGTTATAACATAAAAAACACTGGTTTTCTATAAAGCCCTTTTCACAAAATCTGAATATATGTGACACCAACAAACTTGAGTTTTTAATGAATTTTCACTGAAATTGTAAAGGAAAGTCACTGCCACTATTGTGAACAACACAATTCCTACCTTCTTCTTACTTTCTTTGGAGATTTTACTGGCGCTTCCCCCTCAATACCCTCACTATGATCTTCCAATGTTTTACCGTAATATATTCCAACAGATACCGGGGAGCTAAACAATACAAAGGGGATCCCTTGTGATAAATGGGGTAAGTATAGATTAGTTAACTTTTTTAATTTGGCTGATAAATGATGTTGGTTGGAGGCGAACGATATACTTTCTGAGTGATTTCATATATAAAAATATATCAAAACCAATTATCATTATTGGTTTAAACCTAAATCTACATTAAATGTCAGTAACGTATTGATAGCAATTAACAAAGTTTAACCGAGGCTTTATCAAAATGTGAAAATAAAGTATAAAGATAGTGTAAAACGAATTGGCTAGAATATTAAACCTTGCGATTGTTCTTAAGATAAAAGTGAAATGCCTTTTTCCTATTTTTCAGCCGTTCCAATTGATCCATTGGTTGGAGAACTCCTGACCCTAGAAATATCTGAAGGTATCAGCTAAATCATTGAACATGCAAGATGTATAATAGCTACTTCTTCAATAGAACTTGATCAAAGTCATTGTGTCAGTTAAGCAAAGACAAATCTTCGAATCTTAATGCTAATTAAAGTTGAAAGCTTTGAGGTAATATGCAATATGATTTAGCGATGAATGTTATGAATGTCCTGTCATACCCAATCTTCCTACACAAAGCTCAAAACGCAAGATTCCGAACTGTCAGTTTTATGCCTTGCTGCCGACCCTTGAATTTTCTGTGCTGATATCAGCGCCCCTACAGACGATTGTTAGCAACTTCCAGAAAACTTAGCGTAGAAAAATGGTCATACTCTTTCCCTGAATAGAATATGACCAGAGGTTAGAATGAGACCAGGCCAGTGTTTGGACTGTATGTCAATACCGGCTGTCCAATACACAAAGTCGTCAATGTTGCGTCTATGTGTTATAACCTCGGGTCATGTCGGGTGCAATTCCGCATGAGCTTTGCGAATGTTTTGGTTAATCTTGTCTAATGACGACTGGTAGAGCAGTACGGTTTTAAATTCAATATTAGTTGATGAAATGCATAAATCTGAAATGTATTGCAAATGGCTGGGGATGATTGGTTAAAGTGATGAACTATTCACCTATTAATTTTGTCTTTCAAAAACTAAGTCTATAACTTTAAAATGTCGTCTTTTTCTTCAATGAAACGTCAAACATGGATTTTGATGATCATTCTGTTTTATGATGATTTTCGTGAAGTCGATTATCTTTCTTACAAATTTAAAGGGGCAGTTGCACGTTTTTAGGGGTAATATAAGATGATGTCAGGAAAATGAAAAAGAGTAGTTGCAATTGAGTGTCGATGCATTTAAACTAATTGAAGAATTAAAATCATCTATATAGTGTAAAGTTCAGCCATGCGGGTCCTTTTTTCTACCACAAATTGAATTTAAAGTGTTCACACAAAAATGGCGGCCAAAGGACTTTATGTGAGTCTTTAAAATATGTTCTCTCTATTGAGTATTGGATTGTGTTATAAAGATTTTTGACACTATATTCATAATACATTTAGCATTAACGTACAATTATTAATACAAAATTGAAAATATAAATATTCAAAAAACGTGCTACTGCCCCTTTAAAACAAAAAAAATCAAATTACAAATGTCATGTTTGACAAGTATAGGATAAATATCTGCACTTTGAAATCGAATCCGACAAAATCGAACCAGTTGGTCTATCATTTTTATATTTGTGTAGATATGTAATGATGTTATTTGGAAATGATTGATATAAAAGACAATCTGAGCTTAACTTGATCAATTATTGCAGGCAAGTTTGTGCTTGAACTGGAAAGAAATTGTAGCGGTTTCAAGGCGTGCTACGCAGCGTACGATACAGAGGGCGCTCTCGCTGTCCACAACAGGAACCTGCCAGAGCTGTGTGGGTAAGATGGCGGGTGCCTAGTCAACCTGGTTCCCTGGCCTCGTTCCGCGTGCGCTACAGTAAGGCATGGCCTTACTGTCGCGCACGCGGAACGAGGCCAGGGAACCAAGTTGGGTGTCTAGTATACACTTGATGTTAAGTCCGTAGACCTCCACGTTAATTTGGTGTTACACAAATAATTCTTGAAGTTAATTCGGGTTGGATATTTGTTTTACTTGAAAACAAACCATCGGAGCTTGAGGTATGTTATTTGAATGTTTGTTTGATTAATATTTAACTATATTGTCATCAAATTAACCTCAATATGTTCATGACTGATTACATTTCCCATTTAGCATCATGTTACACGTTTGACAACTTTGCATATTTGTCGATCAAATTGGTGCCATTCACACGATACCCAATGGAAATTATAATTGGAATTAGGAGATAACCATGACGATTCGTCACATGTGAGCAATAGATAACTAGTATACGGTCACAATTAAATCAATGAAAATTATTTTTGCAACATCAAATTAAAATGAAAACCTTTTGAAATTATGTCAAATAGTATATATTCGCAATAATGATCGAAAACCGGACAAAGTAGCGCGTCATTTAGAGGTGTTTGATAGGTTATAAAACTCGTTCATGTTTCAATGTAAATAATACTTGTGATATCGACGACTGTGCAGTTAAAGGTTGCTTTAAAATGTTGTATTTAAAATTCATGTTTCATTTTTGGATAGAGAAGTGAGATGTTATAATTGAATGGGAGGATGTTTCAGCCAAGAGCGGCGTTGGTATTTTTTTTATACAATATCAGCGTATGTAAACTGCCAGGCAAAAGAAAGTACACGGTATTGATTTTCACATAGAATATGTCTTCCTTGTTGATGAACGTTTGTGTTATTTCAAAATTAGTTTTGGAACAATTATTTAACATAAAATTTCATTTTTTGAAGAAAAAAAACATTTCAAAGGATTCTTTGAACGATGTCTTAATTCTTGTCTTTTTCTGTTTGAGAATACGACATCAAAAACTATTTGTATTCTTACATATGATCGAATCAACTTATGTGTGTACTTTCTTTCGCCTGTCAGTTTAGGTGTGTATCAATGGCTATTACATCATGAACATCAGCTCGTTAATCATTTCATAAAGTCCGTGTATACGCGACAATTTAACCCTTTTAACACCTTTTAAGGGCACTGGAGAACCTGGTAGTTTGTCTTGAGACAACTTAAGTGTGTACTTTCTTTCGCCTGTCAGTGTAGGTGTGAATCAATGGCTATTACATCATGAACATCAGCTCGTTAATCATTTTATAAAGTCCTTTTTAACGCAATTTAAGGGCACTGGAGAACTTGGTTGTTTGCCTCGAGACGGCAGCCTGTGGCTGTGGAGGGGTTAAAGAAACCAACATCATCATGGCAGTTATTAAAGAAGATCAATACTTCAGAGAGACCTGCTCCATAGGTAATGTACTTATCTAGTATATCTATATATACTTATCTACTGTCCAAACGAACACTGTCGTGTTTCAACAACATCTAAAAAATACCGGTTAGAGTTGTATTTTAAGCTTATGTCTTGTGAAGAAGAATACACAATTTCATTCTCACAGGTACTTGTGATTTCTGCAAGAACACATATGGGAGGACATAAATCGCAATTTGGAATGTATTTTGGGAAGAATGTTCGGCATAGAAGTTTAAAATTTACAAATTCTGGAAATAATGTAAGGCAACGATGTTTTGGCATGATTTGGGTTTAAGACATGATATCAGCCAATGAAAAGTCTTAATATTCGGCATGTCCAAAAATGAATGAACATGAAAATGAAATTGAAATTGAAACACACTTCAATAATGACTCCTATTTTGCGATGTTATAATCGACTAAGGGAAAATTATGACATTACATTTTGTTTCGATTTCAACAATTTCAGCCAGTTTACAAACTGAAATACATTTTCTCATAAGTTATGGAACAAAATCCTACAACAGTTGCACAAAAACAATCTAACCTCTTGCAAAGAAACTCGAAACTGAGTAACGATTTCGAGGCGTACACGTTGCTGTGCCATTGCAGAGACTTCACCAACATAGATAAATGTAAATGAGATGTAATATGTATTGTATAAGTGCCAAACTAATTCATTGATTATCATATGTGCTTTAAAAAACCTAATATTGATAACAATGAGTGACTTTGCATAACATAGACATTAGTTATTATTCTCGAACTTCCTTATTGGCATTATATACGACAGCTGTTCAATCAACAAAAAGGTTATTACGTGCCAGCTGCTTTAATCCAGTCAAACATTAACTGAGTTACGATTTGTCTTATTTCAGTACCAAGTGACCCCAGATTTGCAAGGACAGACATAAGGTGTAATTGTAAGTAAAATTCAGTCAGTGGTAAGTAACTTTGCAACAAATGTAGAAAGTAAGTAAAGAAAGATGTCATGGGTTCAAGCCTATCTGAAATTTTAAAATGTTGGATTGAATTCAAACCATTGCCAAATGATCATAGATTCAGTGAAGCAAGTGTCTGCAATTGAATCATTTTGGAGATGTTATAAAAAAACTTTTATAAATTATGTGATGCAAATTTTCGCATTTGATTATTTTTGTGATACATTTTAAAATAAAAGGGTTAAAGGTAAAAGGTTTTGACCAATGATCAGCATAAAGCCATCTTCCTACGCAGAGCCTAAAAGGCCAGTTTCCAAACTGTCATTTTATGCCTTGCTGCAGAGACTTTACTTTTCTGTGCTGTTATAGTGCCCCTATAGAGTAGAGAGCAAGCACAGAAAACTCAAGGCTATGCAGCAAGGCATAAAATGACAGTTTGGAAACTGGCCTTTAGGCTCTGCGTAGGAAGATGCACTAAAGCCAAAACGCATCATCTTCCGGTTTCCTTTTTCTGAAATTCCATGATGCATCAAACATCAAAAATTACATTATGATTGGCAATTATGTAAACAGTCTTAAGGTATGCAGCTCTCACTAATTAAAATAAATCAATTGAAATATTTGATAATCATTTGAATGACTACATTCAGCCGACGGTACTTCCAAGACGAGAACAATCTGCGACACACCAGATCCCACCTTCAAGTGCTACACTAACATTCAGAGGGAGCTTATGGTCAATGGATCAACCCTACCGGTGATGTGTCCGTGAGTTCATCATGACTCAATAGTTTATTCACAATTTTTTAGTAGATGATTGTTTTATCTGTATATTGCAACCTAGCAGTATTGTTTAATTAAGAAAATTGTTATGGTTGTGTTCAAAGGTCGTTATGGGTCGTTTGTGAAACAGTTGTCGAGCTTTAGTTTTCCTACACTTAAGATTCGGCATGCAACGTTTCAGTAGAATTATTTAACAGACATTTCTATCATGCTTGAAAAATTATTTTACAAGATGATGTTACTTTTGTTGTTGAGACCTTCGATTGTAACATTCAATTGAATAAATATACTGGTACAATTATCTACCAAATTAAACGTTATTTGATACATTGGCGGATCCAGAGTGGGGGGGGGGGGGGGGGGGGTTCAAAATATAGATTAAAAAATCATTTCCAAATTTGCGCTCTCGACACCCAATGGGCGCACCCTCCCCAAACAAAAACCCTGGATCCGCCCCTGTTGATATGACGATAACGAAAACGATGACGTCGAATGCCAGTACCGAGAATGATGATTGTAATAATGGTAGTGATAACGATGATGCAGATAACAACTACAACGATTTCTAAGTCATTTTATATTTCCCAGAGCCTTCAAGACGTACCTGGTATGCGTTGAGGAACTTGCGTGTCAGTGCGGACTAATCCGGGAGTCAACCGTCTACGGAAGCTTAACTTCCGCTATTGCGCAGTACAACCGACTGGAATGTGTGCCAGGTACGAATGTTATATCAGAGGTCTATTTTCTCCCAATAGAAGTAGCTGAAGACAAAAAATCTGATGGAACCTCTGTTGTAACTTGATCGGTTCTCGGGTTTCTGAAATTTATATTGCGGCAAAAATGTGCACACCAAAAGTGAATGAAGATCGTTCAGAAGATGACACTTTTTGCATGGAAACCGGATTGTCAAACTATCTTTAGGTTATGTTATGCTCCGGGATACAAAAGAAAAAACACCAATGTAAATGAGCAAACTTTGGTTATGTTTGGGAACAACTGCGCAGAATGACTTTATGCACTTGTGATGATGAAAAAAACCGAAAACATTTTGTGTGTTGATAATTATTTTGTATTTCCAGAAACTGGACCTCTAGTTGTTAACGACGGTATTGGATGCCCAGGTCGGTAAATATATTCATAGAATACCATATATTTTTAGCTCACCTTTACAAAGTAAATGTGAGCTTATGTCATGGCGCTTCGTCCGTCGTCCGTCTGTCCGTCCGTCCGTCCGTCCGTCCGTAAACTTTCACGAAAAAGACTACTCCTCCTAAAGGAATTCAGATATCATTCCGAAATTGTAGTATGTTATACCCATGGTGATTCCCCACAGAAAGGTAGACGTTTCAGTTTTGAGAATCCAAGATGGCCGCCATGACAGCGATATTGAATTTTCAATTAGATTTCATGAAAAAGACTACTCCTTCTAAACGAATACATATATCATTCTGAAATTGTATTATGTTATACCAATGGTGATTCCTCACAGAAAGGTAGACGTTTCAGTTTTAAGAATCCAAGATGGCCGCCATGGCAGCCATATTGAATTTTCAATTAGATTTCATGACAAAGACTATTTCTCCTAAACCAATCTAGATATCATTTTTATATTGTAGTATGTTATACCTATAGTGATTCCTCACAGAAAGGTAGACGTTTCAGTTTTGAGAATCCAAGATGGCCGCAATAGCAGCCATATTGACTTTTCAGCTGCAGATGACACATCATTATTATTAAATTTTAAGCTTTCATCAAGTAATCACTGGCACCATATAAATTCTCTAATTTGAACTTACTAATCATAATATTATCTTAAATATGGAATATTTAAGATTGTCGTGCAAGTTGTTCTATATTTTTAAGTGTTTCTAAAAAAATTAAGATGAAAGACGAATATAATTGATTAATTTGTTTAAAATCTTTTTTATGGCAACTAGCTGCAAAAACCAAATCACATTAAACATGTTAAACTTTAAACAATGGTATCTCCCTTATATTCCTTTAAATACCACACATAAGAGGTCAACCAGAGTTCAGATATTGTCTAATACACATCCCAAGGCAGGCTGCTAGCATCACAGTGTCAGCTGCTAGTCTGTTGCATAATCAACCTGACCCAATTGATATGGTAGAGCATTATGCTATATGGCCATGGCCCATGTGTATGCAATAAAAGTTATGGACTTGTATTCTCATGACAGTGATATGTTCTTTCTAAGAATAACAACTTACACAAAACTTGTCTACAATAAGCTTTGTGTTTAGCAATCTACGTGATAAGTTGATGTGGAATAAATATGCAGATGAAAATCGAAAAGGGTTTAGTAAGAAAAGTAAGGAAATTTGATTTGTCATATCTCTCTGTTGATTTGACAATGCAAAAATGTTTACCATTATAGTACTGTATGTGTGTTAAATAAATTGATACTTTAATGAAAGACATCTCATGGTCGACATGTAAATATTATGTGAACAAAATAAACGTGTCTTATGCATTGCTGTGTTTATGACTTTCCTCTCAATCAGTCATTCATTTTCCTTGAAAAATCTGTACTTTTGGGATTCTCAATATCCCATGCAGCATAACCATCAGTGAAATAATCTTGAAATCATATTAATGATTCTCTACAAAACAAATGTAAGTGCCCACCATCCTGTAAGTAATGAATGACATTTAAATGGATACACCTAAACCAATCAAGATATCATAATGAAATTAATACGGATGCCTACATAAAAGTAGCATTTTGAAGATGAAAAAGTACAAGATGGTCACCAATTCAGCCATAGATATATACAAAAAAGTTATACAAAAACCTTCTGCTTGTTAACTTATCATGATTAAATCATTCGTGTATTAATGTTTGTTCAAGCTCTAGTCGTTTCCAAAAGAAGACTAGTATTTTAAAAGATAAAAAAATCATGATGGCATCCATAATCAATTGTATAAAAGATGGTTACATGTATAATTAAACCATTTTACCACATCATTCATTTTAAGGTGAGCTTCTGTACCCTCGGTACTTTTATTCATTTATATCATGTCGAAATATTCATCTTGTATATATGTCATCCTTTTCCACCAATGAACGTTTGAAAAATACCTGGCCTACTCACTGACGTAACATTGAAAACGACGTTTGATCCAATGTTAGCTCAAACTTATCAGTTTACGTCAACGATCTTATGAACCTTGTCATGTAAAAGGATTTAATGGATAAGAAACTAAACTCATAAGTCGGTGACAAACCTCAGTAATAGTCCGAATGCGTAACACTTGAGTAGACTAATACCCGATTCGGTTGACCCTATTCAAGTCAAATATTAATAATCTGTAGTTAACTTTGAATTGACGGATTAGACTCTGATCTCATTTAACACTGACATCAACTTTACTATTCCGAAGTGTTATCGTATACTTGGAATAAGGATTACTCCTCTGAAGCAGTTATCTGAGTACTTCCATTTAAGCACAATTATGTCTCCCCTTTATAACTTCACACGCTGAGACTGTATGTTTGAGTGTTGTAATTTAGAGTGTTCATTTTGCCATTATGACTAAGCGTCAATAAATTACTTAATGGGCAATTACTGTCGTCACGTCCTCATTACATCATCCGAATGCAAAATGGTGACGCATAAAGTGGTCGTTGTGAAGATATTTTGGTGATCTGATCATTCATACAGTTTTTGGGGCAATGAGTCTGTTAAGCAACGTAAATTGCAAAAAGATTTTAATTGCAGAACGTGCAGCAAATTGTTATTATATGCGTAAATTGTAACAAATCCTGGTGTCATTTCATAATTTTAGCGAAACATTCTACATAAGCTAAGAAAAGTAGATGATTATTTTGATCAACTTCTTTGTTTCGCCAATGCGATGTTTTGCTATAAATGTCTCCACTATTTATGGAAAAGTATAGGGAACATGATGAGATAGTTTAAGATTTAAGTAAGAGGTATTTTTTTTGTTTACTAGCAATGTCATGTTTGACAAATATGGTGAATCATATTGCCTACTAACCATAAACGTCCCTCAGAGATTTTATTTTATGTTTATGAACAATAAAGGAATATTTATTTGTTATTGTTGTAGATGGTTCGGGCACTAGGGCAGATGAAGACAGACTTATTCTACAAATTGCTGAGAGTGAGTTTATATATTATTGCTTTTGTTTGGTGCATCTATGTTTTATGAATGCTTCCGTTTAACAAAAGTACAGGAAATAACGTTTCAAGTAATATAAGAATTTCGGTATTGACAAAGTGATGCTTCTTCAAATCTTCCTTAAAAGGGGCAGTAGCACGTTTTTTTGATAAATTTATATTTCAAATTTTTCACTGATAAGTGTATGTTAATGCTAAATGTATTATTTTGATAGTGTCACAAACCAATTATCCATAGTCAGAGGACAAAGTATGAAGATTCACCTAAAATCAAGGGGCGGCCATTTTGTGTGAACACCTTAAATTCATTTTGTGTAAGAAAATGGAATAACATGGCTAAACTTTACATTATATATTTGAATTATTACTTCTACATTTAGTTTAAATACATTACACATCAATTGGAACCATTATTTTTATTTTCCTGACATCACCTTATATTCCCCCTAATAACGTGCTACTGCCTCTTTAAAGGATTAACATTACGGCTGGTTCTCTGTCATTGCATTAACTGTATATGTAAGAGAATACGATTAGAGATCTTCGTAAGGAGTTCCAGATTTAGATCTCAGATGAAGAGCCGGATGAAGATTTGTAATTTGAGATCCTATTCTTGTGAATTTCAATATTTTCAACAAGTGATTTAAATTTGAATTTAAGCAATTTTAGAAACAATATCAAGAATGGCAAATTCTTATTATATGAGCAACTTTAATTAAAATTGTCATATATCATTTCTCATCTTATCTATGAGTTTTCGAATTCGTTACTTACATGTATTCATAATATTAATCTATATGTTAATATTTCGCATATACATGTATTTATATACTTTTCCTTATAGCCGCTATCTCAGAATGGATAAAGTTCGAGTTATCGTTAAGTTTCAACTACCTTATCACTCAGCAAGAAAACTGTGTTTATTAAATAAAAAATTTGGCTTCGTTCAAATAATTTACAGAAAAAAGGAGGTAAATAAATAATGCATGACATTAACCATTGTGTTACCGAAATGCTATCATTTGGGTATAGTTAGAAGTGGTAACTAAATAACCGCATCAACATGCTAGATATCTTGTCTATCATGCGGACCCCATGTCTCTCTGAGTCAACTTTCTGTTTTTGTCATTGTCAACCAATCAGATCCAGTGGTCCTGGCCCAAGAAGAATTCTGTGGTGGGGTCAAGTTCTGTTACCAAGAACTGGATAAGAGCAACGGGGTTGCTCTCTTTCAGAAGGATCAAAGCGCTGTTTGTGTGTAAGTAACTGCTTTCATATTTAAATGAATGTGAGAGAGTAACAAAAGAAAATTAAAAACATTAAATTTTAATTTATTTCCATTAGCTAATATGACATAGAAGGAAATATCTATCGTACTGGACAGCTGGAACAGATATTACAAAATCGTTGCAACTTTAAAGTATAAATGTGCATTCTTTTTAGATGACTTCTTTATTATGAATATACATGACGTGTCGAAGAACATCGTATACATGTTTGATTCTTCCGTTTTTCCGATGGTTTGTCTCTCTGGTTTCCTCACTAATATTAGCATGTTCAATAATATATTCATTTTCAGTACATCAATCTTATGCAATAGTAATCATATCACCGAAAAAAAACGTGCGTTTTCACAATAAAGAAGTTATTATCTTTTAAAAACTCTTTTTGTATCTTTATCGTTTTTAAATGTTCTTCAAAACCTTCAAACGACAGAGAAAAAAGGAACTTTTTATACCAAGACTCTATTGTTTGGACCCTTAACCGAAAATCAAAATTGAATGTCATCTTCATCAGGAAATTATTCATCTGTCATTTGCGCACATCATCCATGTTTGGAAGAAATGCTGGCGACGTCTTCCCCTTAAATTGTACATTCATGATTATGTCGCCTTCTACGAAAGACCTTGTCGTTTTCATCATGTGGTGCACGTGCAAAGCATGATCCAAGCGTTGTACTGCCTACCGGTTTCCTTAAATGTTACTCAGTCGGTGGATTTTATAAGACAATAAAGGGGCAGTAGCACGCTTTTAGGGGGCACATGAGGTGATGTCAGGAAAATGAAAAATGGTTCCAATTGAAAGACAGTGTATTTTAAGTAAATGAAGCAGTAATAAATCAAGTATATAATGTATAGTTCAGCCCTGCGATTAATTTTTCTTACACAAAATGAATTAATGAATGACGAACAATACGAATCGTAGAACTTTTACTTTAATATTCACACTTTAGTTATCGAATTAATACATAAAACGTTTTGAGTGGTCAAGCCCCAATCCTCATAGAAAGGGGAAACTGACTGATGTATGAGATGACTTGAAAATGTTTTGCTTCACTATTGGCTCTGATAAAAAGAAGAAAGGTTTCCCTCAAGGCGACATCAACGCAAGCAAAGCAGTCGCACTTTATAAAGATTTTTTACAGAAAGGATTCTTTCGGGATATCGGCTACAAAGGTCCCGCAAATATTTTCATTGATAATATGGGATAAAACTTTGAAACGAGTGAATATATTTGTATTGTTAGGATCTTCACATCTTTGCAAAGGATTAGGCCTAATCGTTTAACTGACCCAATATGTTTTGTTGTGCCGTAGTATAACACTCAACTTGATATTTTTGTCCCGTTTTTTGTGACAGAGGACAACTGTATTGTAAGAATCCCAAGTATTAATGACGATTATTTGTAAAACGGCTGTTCACTCGAATTAATATTTCGCAAAAAATATCAATATCCAATGTTGACACTATTTCAGGAACAGCAAAACGTTCTACGAGTGTTTGGAACTGACCTACTGCGCATGCGGGGTACTCTCGTACACAAATGTATCCTGGGCGCTGTTCGACATACGTTCAACTCACGGAGTCGCCTGTCCCTATGGTAACCATAGCAACCACACTCACATTTAGGACTTATAAACTAGTGTCAGGATGAATATATTAACGTTTTTTGGAAAATATTTTTCCTTCACATCTTGGAATCGTAGTTCAATGTGGCAAATGTGTGCATTATAGGCATTTATGTTTTATGTAACTCGTTTATAAATGTGGACAACAATAAAAGCAATATTTAAGCTGCTTTTATACTCTTAATAGCTTATTTAAATACCATGGACAGACATTATGTGTTAAAGTAAAAGTAGTAAACAGTAGTTCTAAGTGTTGCTTAACGATATTATTGATTAGAAATGTATGGGTGAATGCTGTTTTAACTGCTGCGAGCAGCATTTAAGATAATTTTTTACTATGGAAAGCATATTTGAATATCATTGCCATCGGTAGTGTTGAAGGAAAAGTCACTATCAGTGGTCGGTCGTGTTGCTAGCGAGAATTTTAATGAGTGAGTAGGTTTAACGCACAGGCCCCCGGGTCATTGAGCAATCATCCCTTTAAAAAAAAAAAAAAAAAAAAAAATTGAGATGACCCCCAGATTTGACAGCCTTCGTAGATACATAATTTTATTTTATTTTTTTTTTTTTTAAAGGGATGATTGCTCAATGACCCGGGGGCCTGTGGTTTAACGTGCTGTATAAGCAGTCTTTCTGCTTGCCATTTTAAAATTATCATTTTGATAAATGTTATTATGACCATTCATTCATTCTTTCTTTCAGAGTCAGAGATTTCGTTGGATTTCGACTGTAGTAAGTTTTATCTTCAGAACCCTGTTACCGTTTATTGTTACAATTTTGCTGATTCGGATAAAAGAGACATGTTTTCTTGGATTGGGACACTTTTTTTAAAATTCAAGCCTCACCGAATTCTCTCCCTACAGAGACAGATCAAACTATGAAATGTTGATTGAGCCTTTGTTCTTATTAGATCAAATCCATGGGTTCCGTCAGTTTCCACTGGCGGAAAAAATGCACCACTATCCATTGACAACGCTTCTCGCATTGAAAGGATGGTTCAAATCACAATGCCTTTGCCATTATTCAGTAGCCAGAAGATATATTCGTTGCTGATTGCACAACCAACTGTGATTGCCTCCAATCAGACATCTCCCATTCTACCCCCACAAACTCAGCGAATAAGAGAAGGTGTTCGATCAACATTTCATTATTTCTGACGCTGTGGGGAGAGAATGCGCTCACTGTCCTCATTCTGTTTGTCTGAGATGATTATGAATTGTTGGCCGAAAGATGTGTTTGTATTCCCTTTAAGGAGTTGAAATTTAGATTTGAGCATTGCTTTTTTAATGAGCTTGGTCAATTAAAATTTATCCTTTCATATAATAATATATTTTTTATCATAATTGTGATAGAAAGCTACTCTTTCTCTGTCACCTGTTTATCTTTAATGACCACATAATGTTATGCATTGCTAGCGGACTAATTTTATTCTACTCAAGTAGTTGAGATTTAAACTAGGATTCATTTTGAGATTAACTAGTTTGTTTCAAAAATCACGTCTTTCTTTTGCTACTATCTGTCCGATCAATGTCATTAGCCTGCGCGGTGATTGATTTATATCCAATGAAGCGAGACTAAAGGTTATGAATTTCATCTCATATTTTGGATTTTTTTTTTCTAAAATTTGAAAAATGGAATGTTTCAAATTTAAATCAATTCATTTGTTTCAAACAGCAACCATCGGAGGTTTAGGGAAACAGTGTTTCACTGACGACCACTGTACGACCGTTCCCAATACTGCCTGTGGGTCAGAGGGTGTCTGCGCATGCGCAAGGGGGAGTGACTTAGTTGCTAATACATCCTGTGTCATAAATGGTAAGAAATCACAATACACAATACAACAATTACAAACTCATTTGGGTGATATTTCTAATTTAACACGCTGACACGGTATTGAAACACATATTTACTGTATAAAAAGTAACAGTGTTATGTTAACTGCTACTCTACAAAATTGTTCGAACATGCATTCCCCTTACAATTTTTTTTTTACCTTTGTAAATAAATATTTGCCTTTGGTGATTCATTTAAACCCTTGGGATCATGTCATATTTCTATAATATTCCATTGTAGCATAAGAACTATCAACATTGTCCTTGAATATTGACAGAACTAATGTTTTAGTTATCCTATTGGTTCAACCAGTAAAAATTCAAACATTGTTTTCAAAGATATTTAGCTGAGAAGAGGAAAAAACACTTACCTTGATTTACTTCTGATGTTGACTGGATTTTGTGACCTCATCTATATTCATTTCTATGACATCGAAACATGAATGATTGCCACATAAACATTTGTCCTTGGACTTGACAAACCGCCATTTTGTAAACAAAGGTCAACAGCAAATAAGGGAGATAACTCTGGAGATGCTTCCTCACAACTAATTACATTTCTCAAATTGCATGAGGACTTCACACACAAAACTTTAGGGGGCAAAAAAAATGGCACCAGTTCCAAACTTGACATCCATTTTTTCATGTACCTAAATGAAAAAAGAAACATTTTATCCACTTAGATATTTTCTAGCTTTTGGGGAGAGCATATGTAAAATTCTCCACACCTGGCTGGTGGACTATCGAACCCACCTCTCGGAGAACATCGCCAGCATTGACGGACGTACCAACGTCTTTCATACTCGCTTAAGGCCTCGAGCACTTGACAGATGTTTAATTTATACATTTTTAGACAGATGTAAATAAGATAATTTCTTGAATACACTTTAGCACACATTTACATGTTAAATATCTAAATAATACCAAAATAACTCACTTAGGCTCTCTAATGCACAGGGGATCGAGCCTCGGAGTGGACACTATAGTAAAAAATATAATTTAAAAACCTGGACTTTTACACTCAAATGTCGTTTCTTAATGTCAAGATAAACCTACATTTTAAATTTGAACGAAATCGATCAAGAAACAGGCTTTGAAATTATATTTTTATTATAGTGTCCACTTCGAGACTCAAACCCCTGTGCTCTAATGTATTCAAATAATTGTAATGCTTTACAATGAATTTGTTTCAATCATGTTTATCAAGGCCGAAGCGGTGTAAATGAAAACAAGAGTCAGTGTTGTAAACTCACGGGCAAAAGAAACGCTGGTAACATAAATGTCAGGATGTTTTATTCCATGTAAGATAAATGTGAATGAAACAGAGTGGCAAAGTTTCCTTAGAAGTCAACTCAACTATGTTTGCCTTGTTTGAATCATTTTGTTTTGATATTTTTGCATGGCGCCTTTGAAAACGCGTGTCAAAAAAATCATCAATTTGCTATCTCCTTAAATAAGCGAGATAGGGGAGCCAAATTGATCATTTTTTGCATATTTATAGACGTTATAACGCGAAGACACATCAATGCAGAAAAGTCAAAGTGGATGTTTTTCATTGACAATATCTCAAATAAACTTCTGATATACATTTCCGAAATTTAAACTTAATTTCAAAATAATTATTATCAAAAAAGTACTTGAAAACAGCGATTTTAGCACCCCAACAGTGATTAGACAACCATAGTACAAAACGCTCCATGCCATTTTGGTTAAAACTATGAACAATAATTCTCCAAATACTTATTTTTATCAAACACATTCGAAATCGAATTTACATGACATACATAATTTGTTTGTCCTTCGTTTGAAAATACCCAGCGTTTCTTTTGCCCATGAGTTTATATGCGACCACACTGTCAGGTAAGGTAAAGTGAGCCTTGCTAACTTATATCTGTTTAATTGCTTAATTAATCCTTATGTTTGAAATATCTGTATATTCTCACAGAGGACTACGGTAAGCTGAGCTTCAAGTGTGTGGACAACCTGGACTGTCAACTGGTTCCGCATACAGAGTGCAGCGAGAGCAAGTTCTGCGCATGTCAGAACGGATACAAATCTAGCAATGGTCTATGTATTGAAGGTACTAAGTCAATCCATCAGTTTTATATCACAGACAGACACAGGCAGTTGTTATGTTAGATAGCTCAATTAAATCGAATTAAAAATCGTCACTTACTCGAGAGTCTAAACTGACGTATAGAACAGACATTATAAATTGAAAATACTCTAATTACCCACGTGGTACTTCGTAAAGGGGTTTCATAACAATTTGTTATGACAAGTGATTTGATTGGCTAGCGGTGAACTTTGACATTGTCCGAACTACTTTATTCATTCATATAACGAACGTGTTTTCATTCACAAATTTCGAATGACACTGAGTGAGTCGGAGTCATTCTTCAAACTTTAAGTTTATCTTTTAAACCTTACTTACCGAATTGATAAGCAATAAATCGGAGGCCAAAAGAATTACAATAAGGCATCTTACTGATACCTAAAGGGCCATTTATGTTAACAAAAGGGTTTAAATTCAGCATAATTTGCTCACTGAATTTCATGAATTTTCTCCGAATTTTGACGAAAGGATACAGGCAAATGGCGGCAGCCATGACCTGCCGATGATCAAAGAAAGATAACTCTGACCTGTTCTCGCGCAGAGAGATTTTATTGTCACCTACGCTTAACAACGTAGTGCTTATTACTTGCATTTTACCACACACTATGAATTAACGTAGGATAGAATTTAGAAATGTGAACATTTAACGTCGTAATATTATAATCTTTCAGGCCGTGACGTGGTTGGATATTCATCCGCCTTTCGTCTCTTTATAGGCACAATAAATAGTTATTTAAACAAGCAATAAATCGCCTGAAATGCAAGTTGGTAATAAATAGGATACATAACTCGTTCCCCTTTCATATCAAGTTTTTGTCCCTCGTGAAATAATTTTGTTTTGTCACTCGCCAAGGCTCGTGACAAAGCAAAATTATTTCACTTGGGACATAAACTTGATATGAAAGGGGAAGCTCGTTAGATAGCCTATACTTAGAGACATATAAACAATTACCACAAGCAGTAAGCAATATGCAATCAAAAAAGCGAATATCATACGTCATATATTCTGTTTACGTATTATACGATTAGGATTTGTACTTATATAATAAGGGTGGAAGCAGGTTTGTTCAAGTAGCCAAAAGCACGATTAAGATCGTTATCTGACAACTATTAGGTTAGTTTCTTCGGAAGTCGTTTGATATGCGATATAAAAATGAGTAGAAATTTTAGTATTGATAGCAGAAGTTGTTTTATTCAGAATAGTCGATGCATTTCTGTAACGATTCTATTTGTGAACCTTTCTGAGATTGGGTATGTTTATGGCTGCATATAATGTTCCTTGGTTTTCCGGATTTAAGTATCTGTGAGCACTTGAAAAGGTAAAAAAAATACTTGAATCAATTTAAGCTCTTAATTTAAGCTTTTATCTGCGTAACGTGATGCAGAATATTTATGATCATATTGTAATGAGATTGAACAAATTCCGGGGGGAAAACAAATGACTTTACCCCGCATATGTTCCAGTGGTGAAAGGCAGTATCGGATACCGGTGCAGCAGTGGCGCTGACTGTACAACCGTTGCTAACACAAACTGTGGAGTAGGTGGTGTCTGCGCATGTCAGACCGGATATATGTACACACCTTCCTCTAAACAGTGTACACCAGGTAAATCGTAATTGTATATCTACTTTTAATATAAATGTTGCAATAAACTATATATAAATCTATCAGTCGATTCATATATCTTGATCCGATTATTCCATTTTTGATAGAAGTTTGTAAATAAAATATATCTTACTTTATGATATAACCTAAATCCTGTAAGTGACAACGAATATGTTTCATAATTTGGTTAGGTGCTAAGATTTGAGTCCAAATAGCATAAGGACATGGATTGCTAATGGGTCATCATTCAACAATTTCATGTTCACTCAAGTTTTGTCATTTATATTCGAAAATCACCCACATGAATGTTACGAATTCTACTTCAATTTACAAGTATATTAGTTATTACTTTAGATTTTTAGAAATATTATTACTAACTGAACACCTCCAATATATAATTCTTTGTGCCTGCAGTAAAATGTTTCCAACAGTACATTGAATTACTTGCGATCGCCATTTTTTCACGAATATGACCTGTTAATTGTAACTTTCCAGAACTGTTAGACGTTACAATGGTAACATTCAGAAAGAACAAGCACTTCTCAATAAGATATCATAATATATCATAATATATCAAGTTTGACATAAATGCCTACAATAACATACATGTCATACATGTGGTTATTCATTCTCATAGGTCACTGACACTAACTTCAAAATGCCAACAGGCCAAAATGCCACATAATCAGTTAATTAATCTGTACTCTCTCATCAAAGAAATAATATGTTTTTCTAATTTTTCACAATTTCTTTTTGCAGTGGACGGGGCGTCACAAATGGAATGCCATTATGGCTTCATGGCTGTATTAGCTCTTTGTGTGATTTTATTTTCAAAGCGATAATATTTCTGTCGTTGTGTCATTTCGCTATGTTGATTTGAATATTCAATTTTAAAAACAACAAATTGACGATTCGAGAGATGAATTTTTGAAACTTAATTATAAATTTCGAAGAGTTAGGTGCGACATTCTATTGCACAATATTTTTCACAATGGACGATTTCATAAATGAAGTTTTGAAACTGAATGATAAATTGGTTAGTGCGACATTATATTGAACAAAATGTTTTATTGCTCAATTTCAATTATTTTAAATCGTTAAATGTTCTTAAATTGTGAATGCTTCAAATATTTTATAGCATAGTTTAAGGTCATCATTAATTGTGATTGTATGTGAATATCAAATGTGTATATGATTCTAGAAATTCTATCGATCTACGATCAAGGCAACACTATGTTGAACGAAAATTGCTAAATTTATTTGCTCCCAATCTAGTTAAAACTAGCTGTAATGTTATCGTCCCCTAAGTCCTAACGTAAGGACTTAGGGGACGATGACATTACATCTATTTTAATTAGATTGATTTGCTCCCCACCCACGGTCGAGGGTATATATCAATACCAACGATTCCGTCCGTCGTTCCGTCCATCCAAGGACATTTTTGGACCGATCTATTACGGAAAAACTATCATCGGATTGTTTTTCAAATTTTGCAAACGTCTTCTACCCTTCTTCGGGGTTGCAGTACCAAATAACAAAGGAATTTTTTTAATGTCCATGTTTAATACTAAGTCGTTTTCCAATATCAGAATTTGTCCGACTCATTGCAGGAAAACTATTTATCTGATTCATTTCAAATTTTGCACATGTCTTCTAACATACTAGGAAGGGGGCAATGCTAATTTACAAGCGATTTTGATTATATTAGATTTTATTTTACGAATTTCTATTTGTTTGTACTTAGACATTTTCCAATCATAACTTGTCCGCCCCGCATTGCAGGAAAAGTATTCATCCGATTGTTTTCAAATTAAGCACACGACTTCTTCCCTACTATGAGGGGTGCATTGCCATATTGCTGGTCTGGATACTAGGATGTCTAAGTTTTTAAAATTGGATTCACGGTCAGGATACAGTGAGCCATGCTCACTTTTTTGCGTGTCCATAGCTATTTCACAAATGTTTATTCTCTCATTTATTTGAATACTTGAACATCCTTTGACATTCGAATCTTCCATGTAGCCTACTCAGTAGTTTCATAAATTGATAATAATACATGTACACATGTTTTGAACATTATAATGATTTCACTGTGCCGGTGTTTCTTTGTAATACTGCTTGTATCGTTCATAATTATTCAATGATTAAATTTATGTGTATGACATTCGGGAAGTTTTTATCGTAGGAAATTGTTATGTATTTTCTGCTCAGTAAATCTCATTAAAAGACGATCTTTATTTTGTCACATTACTGCTTTACGTAATAAAGCAAGAATATGATAACATTTTATTGAGATTAAATGTTTTATCTGATATTTTAATGTTTTTCTTAAGGTTTTGCGCATTATCGATATTTTAATCAGGACCCTTCGCAACGACACTTTGCATCAATGTCATTTAAATCAGATCAACATAACGGTCGTACAGATTGTGCCTCTTGTTTGAGTACACAATGTGGTCAATGAAGGCATGCCTAGTGATAAGTCACTTTAGTGATCGCGTTCGAAAATGTTTGCTATTTCTTTGACATTGACTGTGACTCCCATTGAAGAGGGAGGCTCACGGACATGCTGCATGACATGACCCCTTCTGAGTACTCAGTTCAGAATCACAGTCATGTACGAGGGCTGGTTTTGTACTGGTGTTTCCTCTGTATATTGCCAGTAGTAGTTATATTGTTCACAATCAGTTGATCAATTGTCAGTCTGATTAAAATCGACTTTGATTCGAGGGAAAAAAAGTGTAAAAATATTGTCTCTAGCGGGGTTTGAACTTCAACCAGCCCGGCTTTCCTCTCATTCACAGAGAGGTTGTTCTGGCTGGTTCGAGCCCCGATAGAGACAATATATTTATTGTATTCCTCGGAGTACGGTCGATTTTAATCAGACTGATCAATTGTAAACTGCCAGTTGTATATATAGCTTATCTGAAATATTATATGATATAATTATTATCCATATTTTGTTGATAATGTTGTTCATTTTTCTTGATTGTGATGTGTATTTAATCAGATGATTTTCAAATAAATAAAATTGTTGATACATGTCATTGTTTGTTTTAAGCCACGTGCACTTACGTCTTTTCTGGTTATGACCCTTATTTGCATTGAAAATGTGACAAAATTCGAGACACGGTTTTGTGATATCATCTCGGTCATTTTGGGGTGTTTTATGCTGAAAAGAACTCCAAGGGGCATATGTATATGAAAAGCGCACAATATAGTTGTTTACCAAACCATTTGAAACATGTCACTAAAAGTACATGTTATTTGTTTTACTGTGAAAAATATGCAAAACAAAATCGCGATGAATCATTTTAAGAGACATGGACGATTTTGTGCAGCTGACAATTTTAGGGCTTAATTTGTGTAAATATGTGTATATTCTATCTATACAAATTGGGTTTTTAGATTGCAAATTGCATTGCGTTTTTTATCATGTCTAGTTTTCAAAAACGACAACATATTACCGAATACCCGGAATTTGACCTGGATATCTAGATTTGCAATGATAAATGCTGTGTTGCATGCATCGTAAACATCGGAATTATCATGATATAAACACCTGCTGTCAATCAGGTAAAGTGGGTCATTTTTACAGAAGGGGCGTATATTGCAGTTGATGAGATGTTTAGTAAAATGATTGCTTTGCAGCACAACAAAACATGTTGAATTGCAAAGGAAAGACATTGGTTTAAAATAAAAAAAGATATTCACTTCCCTTGCACATCTGTATGAGGTGTTCGAAAAAAAGGTTTTTGTTTTCATTAAAATCAGTCTTATCCCTCCTCAGCTTTGGTTATAATCTTATTCAAAATAAAGTCGCAATCTTGAGCGAAAGATCACAAACTCAACGCTCCTCTCATCCGGCCACTGCACTGCACAGATGTTTTATCGCATGGCAATGTGAGGCACTTGGCGTGCTAGGCTATTGTAGGACCTGATGGACACTCACGCTACTCTGACGTCACAAAGCTAACAAAAGTGGACTATTGAGAATTTAAAGGCATGTTGTCTCTAGCGATTTCAACGCATTTGATACTAAAAAAATAACAATTTTAGTCAATTTCCTCAAAAGGTGTCTTCTTCAACGTAAACGAAACGCCACAACTACACGACAAATGCTACCATTACAGAAATTAAAACACGTGCACTAAGAATAAATGCTCGACGTGTTATCTTTGTGTAAACGCTATATAAACACAATATGAGTTCATGTTCGTGGGTATACATAAATGAAAACTTTCGTTCGGGAGATCTCTCAATCCGACATTGTCTGGAGACTACCGTTTTTCCTCCATAAGCGCCGGGTTTCCAACAGTCGTTGCGACTCTAATATGCGCCGTTTGGGTCAAGGGTAAAAGCGTTGGGCAGTCTGATTAAAATCGACTGTGATTCGAGGAAAAAGGTGTAAAACTATTATCTCTAGCGGGGTTCGAACCTCACCCAGCCCGGCTTTCCTGAGATTCCTCTCATTCACAGTCTGAAGGCACCCCTATTGCCCGCATGTTCTGAACCCAAGCTCATCTAGCCAATCGAAAGGAGCGCAGTGAAAGCTTCGGTATCCATCAGGGGCAGGTAACTCCAGTGTACCATTCGTTATACATAATCGCCGCTAAACGCTATTTAAATTCGAGGATGTGATTGGATAGCTTACGACTGGGTCTGTCTGCGCTAAACTGGTTATAGCAACACGCGATAGAGGTGGGTGCATTCAGACCGAGACGGAGAGGATATCCCGAATGGTTCGAGCCCCAATAGAGACAATATTTTTTATATTTTATTCCTCGGAGCACGGTCGATTTTAATCAGACTGAAGCGTTGGGCCCCTAATAAGCGCCCGATCTCTAATAAGCGTGTCAAAAAATGATTTTTAGTCAATTTAGTTTATGAACCAAATGACTCCGTAAAATTGTCTTTGAAAGTAATAAGCGCCGTGCCTCCAATAATCGTCTGGCCTTTTATAAGGGGTCAGGGGGTGCTGACAAAATATGAGACCGGCACCTTTTAAGAGAAGATACGGTATCTGATTTCGTTATGTCTCGGGGATTTATTTTGCATGTCATGTTGTAACTGTAGGATATTGCTCTCCCGACGTCCTATATTGTGCACGATGTCAAAGGGTTGTGGAACACGAGACAGCCTATTCAAACTTGTCATAGGTAGAGGATTAGGAGCCCTGACACACGTAACATTCAAGGCTAAGTACAGGGACGATGCATTCACAATACATAAACAATATGTTATTTACCAAAACAAATCTCGTATATGATGAGGGGTATTTACATAGGATAGGAAAAGGTTTTCTTTACTACCCTGCAACAGTAGGGCTGTAGAAACGGGTCTATAGACTTATGTGATATTCCTCTCCACGGAATCTTTTGTAAAAGGCGAAAGATTTATCTGAATGGATAGGGCATACATTCACACCAAACTCATGATGGATAAAAATGTCATTACATGATTACATGAGTAATATAGCAGAATTAAGAATGTATTGGATTTGAGGACGGTTGTTGTTTTATTTCCACGTTAAAACACAATTTACAGAACCGATTAGCCACTTGAGAAACAGCTTTTGAACAGCTACTTGCAAAGCAGAAGTAAATTTTGTAATTAAATCTACAAAATGATATGGAGCGCGGTGGTGTTTTGTTTAGCGTGCTGGCCTGTCACTGACTTCAAAGAACCGGGTTCGAATCCAAGTGGAGACAGAAAAGACTTGTGACCTGAGCTTTACACTGTGTTGGGTCCTTGGGCAGGGCGCTTTATCCACATTGCACTCAGTGCACCCAGCTGTACAACTGGGTACCTGAATACGGGAAATACGGACCTATGTTGTCGTGCGGAGCGCATAGTAGCGGCTTTGAAAGTACATTCTTTTAGGGTTATAATGTACAGCAAATGAGCAGTGCTTGTACTGGATATTTGGCTTAAAACTTGTCATTAAATGAGGGATGCATAAAAACGCAGCTCATGTAGAAGTCTTTGCGGTTCTAAATCAACAAATAACCTTTGCATATCTATTTGATGTATCTTTGAGTATGACAAATAAGAACACAAGTTTATTCAGAAAATCCTTCTAAAATTGGCAGAAATAGCACTGTTCAACAAATGTTCCCTTTAAGAATCCCAGCGTGGCTTGACAAAAATCTGAGGAATGGAAGAAAATGATGAAATATGATAATGATGATTTTCATTTAGATATCCGTTACTTATTTTGTTCAGTTCTAGTTTTCGTTAAACCAAGAACTATCAAACAGAGGAAGCAATATAGCTAAATGGATATCACTTTTTAAAATTAACTTTTAACTCGAATATGTCCAATTGGACAATTGCATGTATTTTTAGATTCTAATATATAGTATTATAAGTAGATATGCGTTATCTACACATTACGCTTTGCGTCAGAGCTTTTCAATATACTTATGAATGTAAATTTCTTTAATGTGTATATGAATGTAAAGTATGAATCATATTGTATTGAATACAGGTAACGCCTGTCAATATTTCTTTAATAAATTTAGCCAACGCCTGATGTTAAATAAAAAAATTAATAAACGATTCGTTTCGCAATAGTCCCCTGTAGTTTTAGGCCTTACAATCTCCGACTACAGGGGACTATTGCGAAGCAAAGCGAGAGAAATAATGGTAATAATGCGCATTCATATAGCCCCTGACGTCATCAGTTGAGCACTAGGCGTTGAACAAGTCAAAAATGAAAGAAAATACACAAACATGGATACATAGATATACAAATTAGATGAGACGGGCAGCGCTGATCTGATCAATTTGCATACATTTAAATTTATGAGCAAACATATGTTAAAGTGGGGCTAGTATTCCCCTACGACAAAAACTGTGTACAAAGCATATGCAATATTCAAACAGAACAAGTACGACAGCCTCCAGAGAAAACACATCTACAAGGTCAGTACAAATGTCAACAAAACTGTTTCATCGCTAAAGCGCAACTCTGTCGGGCTGTTATGAGTTTATTATGCCCTAAACGTGCAATATCCGGTTTAAGTTAAAATTAATAGACTTGAAACTTAATAGAAAGCAATCTTGATCGAGGAAGAAATGTGCGTTGAATTTCAAATTATTTACTTTATCGAGACTCGAAATCCTCTAACCCTAGCTCTGATTGCAGCCCAGTAGGCCATATGATTTTTGTACCAGCGTAGTGCAGGTGATTCCCTGTCAACCAACATCATCGCATACAGTTCGCTCGGAAGTTGGCCAATTTTATTCAGATTGTTTGTAAAAAAAACTGCTTGGAAGCCAATGCCCACCACCAACACCACCCTCGGTTACCAAGGGTCGATACTCCTCAGTATATCACCCCTGAATCTTTTATTCAGGAAAATCTGTACTGACATAAGCTGTTCTTGAAGATTGCAGTGAAACAATAACCTTACAACTTTTCTTGATACAAAAAGATGGAAATACGTTTCCCTCAACACGAACCTTTTCGCATCGGGGGCTCAGGAAGTTAACATTTCAAACAAATGCAATCCGTCTGATAGGCTTTGAACAAAAAGTGAGTTAGAATTTGAATAACAAGCCAATTTCCTGTAAACAATATCGAAGAGTGATGTAAAATTTCTTTAGAGGTTGAAATGTCCAAATGAGGTAGTACTAAAATCAACGGAGAGTAACTTCAGTATAGATTATCCTAATGAATGGATATTAAAGGGGCTGTAGCATGTTTTGGGGGTTATTTAAGGTGATGTCAGGAAAATGAAAATTAATGGTTTCAACTGAAATACAATGTATTTAAACTGAATGAAGCAGTAATAAATAAAATATATATTGTAAAGTTCATCTATACGATTCTTACGATTTCTTACACAATAAATTAAAGGTGTTAAAGGGGCAGTAGCACGTTTTAGGGGGAATATAAGTTGATGTCAGAAAATTGAAAATAAATGATTCTAATTGAAAGGTAAAGTTATCAAACTAAACGACGCAATAATATATCCAATATAAAGTGTAAAGTTAAACCGTGCGATTCCTTTTTCTTATAAAAATGAATAAAAGGTGTTCACACAAAAATGGCGGCCAATGGACTTTATGTCAATCTTTATATTTCGTTCTCTGACTATGGATGATTGGTTTGTATTATGAGATTTTTTAAGCTATTAAAGTAATACATCATTTACTTACAATTATCAGTGAACAATTAAAAATATAAAATTCTCAAAAAACGTGCTACTGCCCCTTTAAAGGTTTTATAAATCGTTAATAACTGTAGTGTAAGGTTTCGTCTGTACCTCAGTGTATTATTAGACTTGTCCAGAATACCTTCATGTCTATGTTCTCAATGGAGAAGTGGAGTATTTCATGGTTGACCTCTCTCGCTCAGGTCATTGTCCACCAAGGTTAGTGGAGACTTGTTTAAAGGAGAACTTTACACCTCGTTGCACAACGCGCTTGTTGATTAAGTGGCGATCTTAAAGAGACAGTCCAATCGGGGTATCTTTTGTGGAAAGCCAAGGGGACATCCAAGTTAGGCCATGTATGTTAAAAGTACATGATTTGAACACAATTCAATTAAACAGTTTACTGTTGATAGTTGCTTTATTGATTTATATTCGACAACTCGACAAAGAAGAACACACACTCGGTCAATAAAGACAACCGAGCCATTCATCGTGGCTACGAGGGTGAAAAGCCTTGCTACCCCAATATAGGCACGATTATTGTAAATATATACTCAATCTGTCAAAACATTAAGTTAATTTTGACTATATTGTTAAGAATTTATCAGTACAGCGCTTTTTCATGTCTTTTTCACAAAAATTAAAAGTGCGGCCGGAAAACTGGTAGATCGGCCACTTTAAATTTAATGAGGGGGATGGCAGCTATCGGGCGTCATCTTTTTTGTCTTTGGCATTACGTGAAGAGTACATCGTGCCTTTATAAATTTTACAATGATGATAATGGATAGACAATCTCATTGAGTGTCTTCTACTATTAAATATATAAACATGAGTTGATATGTTAGCAACATCTGAGGCTGACCGAATCAGCAATTCGGCAAAGGTCATGTTAAAATTTATCGTAAATTATTATTTTATAACTTGCATGTAGTATGTGAATTAACGGTGCTGCAGTGACGTCATGCTTAAAACAATCATTTTACGACATTCAGACGAAAAATATGAACACAAATTATGTTTTACCACGTTGAAATTAATGCTAGATTTAAACAATCAATTGACTGAAATTTACTATTTTCGGAAACTTTATCCTTGTTTTAAAAGTCATGACCATTTTGTATTGTTAGTCCGCAAATGTAAGATCGCTGTTAACGTTATGTTCCCTGAAGCTTGCAGTTGGTACAAAGTATGATACACCTGAATACCTTCATAACTTCAACTGCCTGACATCAAAGTTTAACATGACCTGCATATCAGACTGAGGTATAGACAATATTTAAAGCATGCATGTTTGCGCTCAGACTGGCTAATTAGGTCAAATGGGGATATTTGCAGTTGCTGTCTGATGAACAAATGATTATTCTTTGACTTGCCCCGCATTCAATAATGAAAAAGTTGAAACGAATAAAGTCACCAATAAATGCCAAATTTGCATGATTTGGTTTGCACAAAATGAAACAAAATAGATTGTTGAAAACGGTTTAACGGGCAGTTTTACAGCCATTTAGCACACCCTTGTCTTTTAACTTAGGACAATGGTTGAAATATTCTTTTGAAGAAACATTTGCAATTTCACTGATATCATTTACCCGACTATAATGATTTTTAATGAAACAAAACGGTTGCAGTTGTTGTTTTTCAGGCAATATGCAAAATCTTCAGATTTGCCGATGTTATTGTTTAAAGCGGAGTTGATGCAAAAATGCATGAAAAAATTCCGGTCTTTAGTTATATCTTTATCAATTTCAAAACTAAATTTGGTACATACGATACGGTAGATTACACGAGTGTGAATCTTAAGTTATATCGAGAGATATATGCATTCATTATTTGTGCATTAAATACATTGAAATGTTGATGTAATTGGGTGCCCCTGAAAACATTTACAAATTCCAGTATCTTACGTTTACATTACGTGTATACTAAACATAGGTATGGTCAATTTCGTTGGGCCATTGTAGCGTGGCCCCGGGACGCGAGGCAAACAGGTAAATGGATACCTGCTCGCTCACCTGGTTTACGGGTGGATGACCCTGGCAGTTTGACCACATAGTGAGACGCCTTGGTGTGTAGGGAACTAGGACCTTCCTTTCGGATATATTCTTCATTTAATCGAGTTTCGAGATGTTCAAGATTTCGATTTTTGTCCTTGCATTCTTTGTTGGTAAGTAAATTATTATTTTTAATTCATGTACTTGAAACTTTATTTTTCTGGTGCTTGGTTTATAAATCTTAATTTCATTTTGAGTGTATATTTTGATTTATTTTTGTTTGTGTTGATTTAGTTTTCTTTTTTAAACTTTGTTTCTACAAAATAAACTTAAAAACAGAACATTATCATTAGAAGGGTTGTTCTTTGAAACTTCCAATTAAGAATTTCAGTCCTTTTGAAACGCTTTATCAGTATAAAAGTATAGAATTTGGATATACACGTATGCTTAAAGAAAGTTGTGTAACATGTTGCGAAGTTGACTTCGACCTAAAAATTCTTAAGGTACAAAGTATATTGAAATATATTGTATTGTTTAACATCACAGATGTATAACATCGATATCTATATGATATCGTTTATCATAAACATTAAAATATATATTACGTAAGTTAAGAACTTAAAAGTGAGTATAATGAGTTAAAGTATATGTAATGAAACGAGATGGTAAAGTTTACTAAAAAAAGAAGAACGTTTCACGGTATTCGTTTGTCCAAGAAGCAGTTTTAACACGTATTACAAATGTACGATACTGTTTTAATAACTACATTGTTAAAGGAACTAAGGCGAAACTATGTTTTAGATCAACAATTCTTAATGTACGTTTTCAGTAATTATATATATGGTCCTTGTTCATCAGTGCATGTTCACGGCAAAAATGTGAGAGAGTGAGAGGGAGAGAGAGAGAGACAGAGCGAGAGAGACAGAGAGAGTGAGAGAGAGAGAGAGAGGGAGAGAGAGAGTGAGAGGGAGAAAGAGAGAGAAAGAGTGAGAGAGAGAGAGAGGGAGAGAGAGAAAGAGGGAGAGAAAGAGTGAGAGAGAAAGAGGGAGAAAGGGGAGAGTATGGGAGAGAGAGGGAGAGAATGAGTGAGAGAGAGAGAGGGAGAGAGAGAAAGAGGGAGAAAGGGGAGAGTATGGGAGAGAGAGGGAGAGCGAGAGTGTGTGAGAGAGAGAGAGGGAGAAAGGGGAGAGAATGGGAGAGAGAGAGAGAGAGAGAGAGAGAGAGAGAGAGAGAGAGAGAGAGAGAGGGAGAGAGAGAAAGAGGGAGAGAAAGAGTGAGAGAGAAAGAGGGAGAAAGGGGAGAGTATGGGAGAGAGAGGGAGAGCGAGAGTGTGTGAGAGAGAGAGAGGGAGAAAGGGGAGAGAATGGGAGAGAGAGAGAGAGAGAGAGAGAGAGAGAGAGAGAGAGAGAGAGAGAGAGAGAGAGAGAGAGAGAGAGAGAGAGAGAGAGAGAGAGAGAGAGAGAGAGAGAGAGAGAGAGAGAGAGAAGAGGGGGAGAGAGCTAGGGGCTGCGACGCAAGCCAATTTCTTCAACTCGAACCTAACTGCATGGTTACATAATTTTGAGAGATCTGAACGTCAAATCTTCGCAGCAGTGTCAATATATTTCTTAAATCAAGGACGGATAATTTCAGGCCAGATTTTCACATTAAAAGTCCTAGGGGTTGTAATGTGTAGAGGATCGAAATGATATCCTCAGGTTGAAATTTTGCACTTTTTAAAATAATATTCGGAATTTTGCAACTGATCTAAACCAATTCAAAATAATAGGTTTTCTTCATTTTACGTATTCAAAATTTCGAGATTCAATTGTGCATTGTATGTCACAACATTTCTCAACAATGTTGTTCATATTCAATATATTATGCATATGCATACAATGAACAAAGAAGTTGTCATCCATATATTACTCAGCATTATTGTCATTCCAACTTCTATAATGCCTCTCAAAACATACAATGAACAAAGAAGTTGTCATTAATATATTCCTCAGCATTGTTGTCTTTCCAACTTCTAAATTGCCTCTCAAAGAACTTATTCATATCCATTATTAGATAAAAGAAAACCCTGTTACATCTTGGAATATAAATCCCTTGGCTAAGCTTTAAAAATAACCAACTTGCTTAACAGGATAGGGGAGACCGGGGTCGGTACGTCCCCTTATCACTAAAATAAAGATAATGAGTCGTTCTCTTGCAATATACTAGTGTACGTTTGTACATATATTGTGACATATCTTAACTTTATTGCAATAATTGTTGGAAGTGCCTAACTCAACCAGTTTGCCTATTACTATGCTTTTAAGACGACGAGTTGAAAAGACGAACATGCCCCGCATCGGGGTAAGTTCGGTTTCCCTCAGGGGCAGGTTCGTTCATCGTTTGGAACAATTAGTACATGTTCAGGCTACAAGAACTAAAGATAGATAAGATGCTATTCATAGTATTCGATATTTGGGACAGAAAAAAAATACTACATTACTTTACAAAGATATATTTTACAATGATGTAGAATCAGTCAACTTTCTATTACGAAAAGAACTCCGATTTCTTTCCAATTAGAGGAGCCAAGTTTTCAAGGACCTTCAAGAGAGTCCTTTTGAGGAGGAGGACCTGTAGAAACTGATTTCGAGGACGACCTTAATTTTTGGTGACTCGTCCTCACTGCCGAATGTGCCCCGCCTGTAATGACCGAACGTACCCCACACACCACGTTTGTTCTTTTTTATATTCTGCGAAAATACACAGCCCTCACAACAAAATAACTTGTTCGTTACATATACGTCTTGGCATATTCGTTTATGCTCACTTAAGAACATATTCCTAAACGCAGTCAAAAGCATAGTGAATTGAAGTCAAATATTTTACTCAACTAGATGAAAAACGGGTTTTCTTCAACAGTTTGTAAAGGACAAGTTGGACTGTCACCATTTTAAAGTCAGTGTGAGAGTAAGGTCATGTTGTCTGTTAGGAATTACCAATCTGATTTAAAGTGGGCCCGGAAAAAAATTACAGCGAAAAGACGAACATGCCCCGGGGCCGTGCCTGCCCCGGTCTCCCCTATACAAGTAACTGTGTAAAGAGTTATAAATCTTTGAAGGCTCAACCTATGAATACATATATGAGCGTTTTAGATAAGGTAGATGAATAGACATGATAGTAAGTTATATAAGTATAAACCATATCACGGGGCGCCTGCCCCGTATGCTATCAAAAGAGTTATTTAAATAGCCACCCCGCGAGTTGTTTAGGTCAAATATGCAAACTTTGTCAAAAGTGGCATGTGATCGAGAAGCATCGACTATTGCAGGAAAGTATCATTTAAAGGGGCAGTAGCACGTTTTTTGATAATTTTATATTTTAAAATTTTCACTGATAATTGTAAGTTAATGTTAAATGTATTATTTTGACAGTGTAAAAAATCTCATCACACAAGTCAATCACCCATAGTCAGAGGACAAAGTATGAAGATTTACACAAAATCCATTGGCGGCCATTTTTGTGTGAACACCTTTAATTCATTTTGTGTAAGAAAAAGGAATCGCATGGCTGAACTTTACATTTTATATTTGAATTATTACTGCTCCATTTAGTTTAAATACATTGTCTTTCATTTGGAACCATTAATTTTCATTTTCATGACATCACCTTATATTCCCCCTAAAAACGTGCTACTGCCCCTTTAAGAACCAATCGACGTTGAATAGCAACATAACGAGGGTTCAAAGTGGTGATGACGCGCACCAATCAGTCAAACTTAATTTTGGAAACTTATCTAATGCAGTCAGAATGAAAGTTACAAGTTGATGATGTTTGGTAGGTTATATAACTAGTAATTATGCCATTTGGAGGTGTACATTTGCCTTCCAAGAATTTATATGACTGGTTTAAGATTTTCATCGAAAACGAGAATTTATCACACCGTTGCCGTCTGGGGATGAATGTGTGATTTTTTAAAAATTATATCATAAATCATAGCATCTACGTTCGTATTAAAGGAAACATTATGCGTAGGAAATCTCGGAATATCTCTTTAAGTGATGTCTCTTGCTTCTTAGTCATGTAATACAAAGTAAATATACTCGACAAATGAAGTTAAGGGCCAACCCGTAGAAGTGCTATAACCTAGTCTTATTCAGACCTTAAAGCAAAAATTTTAATTGATGACCAATCAAGTCAACTAAGGTAAAGCAAGTCTCTCTTCATAAGAATAAGTTGACCACGCCATCAAATATAACTTTAGCTTTAACCTAATGGAAAGTAGTCCTTGCTTTATAGAGTCAATGAAGCGTGAAATCTGTTTTGCTGAGTCATAAACTGGTTTTGGTTTTATAACATGCAATGACTTCTGAACTCTGAACTATAACAAGACTTCAAACATACAAACATGCACTTGAGGCCTTTATGTTTCGCTCCAAAAAGTCGGTGTGTAATTATGTACTGCAATTACAGTATAAGAAAACCACTTACACCTACTAAAGGTACGCAGTCACGGTTGACCTGGCCCTTTAGTACCATCATCACAGAGAATGTGTCTAAAAAGGCTTTGTTGGGTGACTGGTAATGCAAGTGTGAAGGACTTAACTTAGAAACCGAAAACTTGAAAGAGGTCTAAACTATTTAAATGTTTAAAAAGTATATGAGCAAAACTATATGAGTCATGATAAGAAATCTGTCAAAATTTTGAAAATTTAATTCATTTTCGATGTTATCACACGAAAATTTATCATAATGTATATTAACCATTCGATATGATGTCAACATTGTAACCAAAAGTCATGATTTCAACACTATTATCATTAGACATGAAGGTAACTTTGTCACCACAAGACATGATGTCAACTTTGTCAAAAAGACATGATGTCAACTTTGTCACCATAAGACATGATGTCAACTTCGTCACCATAAGACATGATACCAACATTGTCACCATAAGACATAATGTCAACTTCGTCACCATAAGACATGATGTCAACTTTGTCACCATAAGACATAATGTCAACTTTGTCACCATAAAACATAATGTCAACTTCGTCACCATAAGACATGATGTCAACATTGTCACCATAAGACATGATGTCAACTTTGTCACCATAAGACATGATGTCAACTTTGTCACCATAAGACATGATGTCAACTTTGTCATCTCTACCATATTTAACATATTTAAAGGGGCAATAGCACGTTTTTTGACAATTTTATATTTTCAATTTTTCACTGATAATTGTAAGTTAACGCTAAATGTATTACTTTGACAGCGTCAAAAATCTCATTTCACAAACCAATCATCCATAGTCAGAGAACAAATTATAAAGATTCACATACAATCCATTGGTAGCCATTTTTGTGTGAACACCTTTAATTCATTTTGTGTAAGAAAAGAATCACATGGCTTTACTTTGCATTATATATTTGATTTATTACTGCTTCATTTAGTTTTAATACATTGTCTATATATTGCAACCATTTATTTACATTTTCCTGACATCACCTTATATTCCCCCTAAAACGTGATACAGTCCCTTTAAAAATTGTCAATATGTGAAAAAATAGGCACGTTAATTAATTTTCATACAGAATATGTCTTCTTTGTTGATGAACTGTTGTGTAATATCAAAAAGAAAATTTTGAACAACATATATAGAATTTCTAATTTTGAAAACACTTAAAAGAATTCTTTGAGCGATGATTTAACAGTTTAAGAAAACGACATAAAAAAACTCTATTTAAATTTGAAAATCGTATATATGATAAATTCAAATGAAGTTTTGTCTGTCGGTTTACATGATGTCAACATTGTCACCATCAACGTGAAGTCACCTATATAGACGAAACCAACATGGTCATCAATAGACATGAAGCTAAAATTAAAATTGCCATCAACTGACATGATGTCAATATTGTCATTATCAGACATGAAGCCAAAACGTTGAGCAATAAGTATTGTCAGAAGATTTGAATGTTATTGACGAATATGTTCACATTTGTATTAATAGGATTTTAATAACACTTGCTTTCGGTCCACCTATAATAAGGTCATATTCAATGTAGTGTATCATGCCGGTGGTAATTCTGGGATCAAAACAGGAAAAGGGTGAAAAAGACAAAATCGATTTTCCAATAAATGTCTCTAATATCTGCCTCCCCTCCTCTTTCCCTCAACTTGCATGACTATTGACCGTGATAATTCTGGGATCAAAACAGGAAAAGGGTGAAAAAGACAAAATCAATTTTCCAATAAATGTCTCTAATATCTGCCTCCCCTCCTCTTTCCCTCAACTTGCATGACTATTGACCGTGATAATTCTGGGATCAAAACAGGAAAAGGGTGAAAAAGACAAAATCAATTTTCCAATAAATGTCTCTAATATCTGCCTCCCCTCCTCTTTCCCTCAACTTGCATGACTATTGACCGTGATAATTCTGGGATCAAAACAGGAAAAGGGTGAAAAAGACAAAATCAATTTTCCAATAAATGTCTCTAATATCTGCCTCCCCTCCTCTTTCCCTCAACTTGCATGACTATTGACCGTGATAATTCTGGGATCAAAACAGGAAAAGGGTGAAAAAGACAAAATCAATTTTCCAATAAATGTCTCTAATATCTGCCTCCCCTCCTCTTTCCCTCAACTTGCATGACTATTGACCGTGATAATTCTGGGATCAAAACAGGAAAAGGGTGAAAAAGACAAAATCAATTTTCCAATAAATGTCTCTAATATCTGCCTCCCCTCCTCTTTCCCTCAACTTGCATGACTATTGACCGTGATAATTCTGGGATCAAAACAGGAAAAGGGTGAAAAAGACAAAATCAATTTTCCAATAAATGTCTCTAATATCTGCCTCCCCTCCTCTTTCCCTCAACTTGCATGACTATTGACCGTGATAATTCTGGGATCAAAACAGGAAAAGGGTGAAAAAGACAAAATCAATTTTCCAATAAATGTCCCTTATATCTGCCCCCCCCCCCCCCCTCTTGCCCTCAACTTCTATGACTATTATCATTATTACTATTCTCGTTACAATCAACGTTTTACCTCTAGGTGCTGTGGTGAGCTGGACAGAACAGGAATGTCAACAGTTCTTCATCTACTTCCTATGCCCTGACACATTTAAAAGGAAGATGTTTGCAGCAACCACAGACCTACAGAAGTGCCAGTAAGTTGAAAAGCATTCAATTATTATTTTTTCGTGAGTTATATAATCCATATTGAAAATTTGTTTTGCATATATACTAATTTGCGGGGTTAAAATTTCAATTTAACGTCGATTTAGAAAATTCAATCTCATTAAAACCATTTGATCAAATCATTACCTAATAATGGGATGAGTGACTTCCCCTTTAATTCATCTTTTTAATTTCATCTTTTTTAAAAAAAATTATGACAAAAGGTATCTGTTTTACCTATAAAAAAAATATAAACAATGTTAGTGAAGAGGATGAATTTATCAAGCCTCCTTTATAACATAACAATCAAATGTAAATTAAAATGTTCTCTTTTTGTGTCTGTTGTGAGCTTAAAAGGCATTGTGTTGTCTTTTGAAAATTCTATTCTTCATATTTTATAATCCTTAGTCGTAGAAGAAATTATTTTAGTGTGAACACGTTTCAATAATTTTAGTTATGCAAATTAAATTGACCGAATCTGTTTTGTTGGGTTCAGGACACTTACAGTGATAAAAGACGATTGCGGTTACACTTTTGCTGAAAATTTTATTTGCAATGTTGCAATGTCATCAACCACTGTGTTTCAGAGCGATATTGGAATATGTTTCGTGTGAGGAGGAAATTGCTTGTGACTGCAACCTGACAATGAGCTACGAATACAACAGCGCTCTGACGTATATCCATCATCAATATGAGAAGAGGGGCTGCGAGGAATGTAAGTGGTTTATTCCATGGGATTTATTTCATCAATCTCATTTAAATCAGATCATGATTTTGTTACATTACATAGCTCTCTTGCCTTGTACGTAAAGGCTGCGAGCAATGAAGGTGGTTTATTCCATGGGAATTATTTCATCAATCTCATTTAAATCAGTTCATGAATTTGTTAAATTAAAAAGTGCTCTTGCCTTTTTCATCTTGTTTATGTACAGAAAGGCTGCAAGCAATGAAGGTGGTGATTCCAATGGAATTATCTCATCAATCTCATTTAAAACAGTTCATGATTTTGTTACATAACATAGCTCTCTTGCCTTTTCATCTTGTTTATGTACAGACAGACTGCGAGTAATGAAGATGGTTTATTCCAAGGGAATTATTGTATCAACCTCATTTAAAACAGTTCATGATTTTGTTACATAACATAGCACTCTTGCCTTTTCATCTTGTTTATGTACAGACAGACTGCGAGTAATGTAGGTGTTGATTCCAAAGGAATTATTTCATCAATCTCATTCAAAATAGATCAGATTTTTCAGTACTACGTAACACTCGTAACTTTATTCATCATTTCTCTGAGAAGACTGCGATAATAATTGGTGTTTGATGCCTAGGTGCACTAAGAGCTTTTTGTCTTTTTTTCATCTTGTTTATATACAGATTGGCTGCTTACAATGGAGTTGCTCAAAAGGAAAATTTTCATAATCTCATTTAAATAAGTTCACAATGTTGCTGCATTACACATTACACTCTTGCCTCTTTTATCTTGTTTATATACAGTTTGGCTGCGGTCAATTCAGATGTTCCAACGGGAATTATTTCATCAATCTCATTTAAATAAGATCATAATTAGCTGCATTAAAGCGCTCTAGCCTTTTACATCTTGTTTATATACAGAGAGCTCCGATCACTATAGATGTTCCGAAGGGAATTATTTTATCAATCTCATTAAAATAGGGTGTTTTTTTTTGCTTCGATACTATACGAAGCGCACTGACTATATCCATCATTTCTATGAACAGAAATGGTGCGAAGAATGTAGGCGTTCGAGCTCAAGGATATTAGCATCAAATATCTTATCAATCTCATTTAAAAATTGTTATTTTAGGTCATCTTTATAAAACTTATATTTCATTAAATTAATGAAACTTCGTAATAAACCATTTATCCAAAAACATGTTTCTTCGAAAGTAAAAAATAAATGAAACTGAATTCGTATTCGTAAACTGTTTTAGGATAATTTTCATATATACTTTTGTTTATTTTATAAAATTTTGTGTTTTTGTTTCCAGTGCAGACGGGAGAGCTGCCTGACACTAAGGGTATTCCTTGTGACAAATTTGGTAAGTAAATTTGTATCACGATGTTTATTAGTGCAGAATACGTTCTCAGGTAGATCACGTAATACAACACTGATCTAGCCTGCTCTATTTAGCCGAGTTTTTCGGCTACAAAGGGGAGAGTCTAGTTGAATGGAATCAAAGTTAGTTGTGCAATCAGCTATGCTGCTCAAAAGTCATCATTTTGGTGACTTATTTATGGCAAGGGCCATAAGAAAAGCCTCAATAATACTCGATTCACTCCGATATTGAGTCTAGCAAGATTTAGCAGAAGGTCGCGTCAGTCGACCTTTCGCCAACTATTGCGGCTTGGTAAGACAATCCCTCATTGGTTAATTCGATAGATCGACTTCGACTGCATCTTGCTAGACACAATATCGGAGTGAAGCGAGTATTATTGAGACTAGGTTTACTTTGACTGACCCTTTCCATGCAAGAAGTGATTTTCTTGGCTGAATGTTTTTAAGCGGTTTATATTGCATTGTGCAGGATGGATCAGCATTTTTTGGCTTGACAATGTTCAGAATAGTTATTGACTTGACAACGGCGCACTTTTAGTGTTGGAACTTTAATGCATGCTTAGATTATTAAACACTGTGGTATTCTAATTTTATTGGCAGAGCGATATTTTTTAAATTTTGAACAAATTTATAGAGGAAAAGTTTCATTCTGATAAGTTAAAATCAAGTATTTGTTACCACGAATTTGCTTTAATTGAAATATAAGGGATTTTTCCTCTTGTTGTTTTTAATCTACGAAAACAAAATAACTTATATATTTTTAAATTCAACTCTTGGGCAAAATATACAAACAATTTACAACTTTCTCTGGCTAACAACTATTGGCAATACATTGCTTTAATTTAGTACGTGTAAGCAGTGATTGTGATTTATAACAAGATGGATTTACAGATTTTGTACATAAAGATAATTTTTTTTATTTTATGTATGCAACATTTGAAGATGAGCTTTTATAGATCTATAAGTTTGTTCAGAGTATATTCCTTATTCTGATATTTCAAAGAGTTTGTGCTCTATTTTCAGACCAAGGGATAAATGAAACACATGGAGGCCTGGTAGACATGCAGTTTTCAGCATGTAAGTATAAGAAAACATTGAATAGCAAAGCTCATTCTTATATATATATAGACATTGTGTGCATCTTTTGAATATCTTTGAATAGTTCCACAACTGTTAGTGTTTGAGGGTTTTTTCGACGGGGTTTTATTATATTCTATATCCAACAGTACCTCATTTGGACATTAATTGTTTTCTTGCAACGTACATTTTGCTATGACTTTAAGAAAAAAAGATTGTAATTGGAAAAAATACTTGACCTACAATATGAATTTTTAATGTAAAACATTAAAGGGGATCTGCAACTCGAATTGGTAACTTTCAGAGTTTTATTAGCAGGACCCCGTAGTGCTCGATTATATCCCAAAACACCTACAACCCATTACCCCTACAGCCCAGTTCCCCTACAGGTTGCTAAAACAACACAGTGAGTTACCCTTCTGGCATAATAGACTCGCCCTAACAAGTGATTAATTATGGAGTAGATTTGTTTGTGCGAGTGGTTGAGCAGAAGGGATTACAGGAATTAAAGTTAGAGATGGATTATGAAATATATATATTTATAGGAACATGTTACAAACAAACATGACACATAGGAAAAACACACAAAAAAGATGGAGAAAATTTTGGAAAATGAGAGAACAAAAGAACAAACCAAAACTCAAAATACTGAGAAATACAGACCGCCAATTATAGGAATGTCAAACATCAAATCTTTGTACAACACTCGAAGCTATGACAACGAAAAGATTACAACACTATTTAGAAACCAACGAATTGATCACACAAAATCAATCAGGATATAGAAAATCCTATAGCACCACTGACCATATTGTAAGATTACAACACTCTATCAGACAAGCTCAACAAAATAATAAATTCACTTCCTAGACTTTAGTAAAGTATTTGACATGCTCTGGAAAAAAGGCTTGATACAAAAAGTTAAGAAAAAGGACATACATGTACAAGGGGAAATGTTAAACTTTATAAACGACTTTATGTCAGACAGAACTTTTCGTCTTAAAACAGATGATCACATATCAGACTACTATTATTTAGAAAATGGAACCCCACAAAGAAGTATCATATAACCAACCTTGTTCAATATTATGATCGATGATCTATTTCACAAACTACCCAAACTAGTGAACACCTCACAATTCGCTGACGACGGGGCCCTTTGGGTCAGTCACAAACATCAACATGCAGCTGCAGAAATATTACAAAAAGCCTTACTCAAAGTAAATGAATGGACACGAAACTGGGGATTTCAATTATCCACAAGCAACACTGTATCAATTATCTTTCGGCCAAAATGTAAATATGTAAAAAAAATTATATTTAATGTTTGAGTTCAACATGTGAAAGAATTAAGATATTTAAATGTAAGTATGTATATATAGTAATATAATATAAAATATAAAATGAATGTATGTGATGAAATGTGAAAGACTGAAGAAATTTTATGATAATGATATGATAAAATATGTCACTCTTTTGCTATGTATATGTCATCAAAACGTCATGTTATGTTCTGGGCCAGTCCATTATTGTCAGAGGTATCAGGCTTGAGATTAGCAGTGCAATGGACCATATCTTTGTTGTTATAAGCTGTAGGGGAAATGGGTTGTAGGGGTTTTGGGGTACTACCTAGTGCTCGGTAGGGATGAAATCGTTTGGTTACGAACCGCTTACTGCAGACAGCCAGAACCAAGTTTGTGTCATGTGACCCCCCTTACCCGTCTGCACGCTGTCATTAACGATGGTTTCACGAGCTAGGTTGTTGATTCCCTTTAAGGTTTACATTAAGGTGGACAAATATTTGCATGATATTGTACCTTATATATACCGCTATGTGCACGTGCACCTTTTATGTATGTGACGTTGTATAAATTTATGCAATAAATTGAAACCTCAGGTCAGTTTCTTGTCTTTCGGTGAATTTGACATTTCTCCTATAGTTCAAGGACTTGCAACTTTAGTGCATTGGTAATATTCTTCTATTGATAAAAGATTTGCAAACTTTAATGCTTGTTTTCTCGTTTAATAAAACATAATTTTATCATGTACACAGACTTGCAATCTTTGGACTAAGTCTTATCTTTAAGTGAATTTTCTTCTAGTGAACAAAGATTTCCAAAGTTTGGACGAAGTCTTATCAATTAGTGAATTTTCTTCTAGTGAACAAAGATTTCCAAAGTTTGGACGAGGCTTATCATTTAGTGAATTTTCTTCTAGTGAACAAAGATTTCCAAAGTTTGGACGAGGCTTATCATTTAGTGAATTTTCTTCTAGTGAACAAAGATTTCCAAAGTTTGGACGAGGCTTATCATTTAGTGAATTTTCTTCTAGTGAACACTCTCTTGCAAACTCCGGGCAATGTGTTATTATTTAGTGACTTTTCCTTTCTTGTACACATACTCGCAAACTACGGTTGATGTCTTATCATTTAGTGAATTTTCTTCTTGTGAACACAGGTTTGCAAACTTCAGACAAAGTTTTTTCATTTAGTGAATTTTCTTCATTTGTACCAAAACTTGCAATCTTCGGACAGTGTCTTATCATATAGTGAATTTTCTTCTAGTGAACAAAGGATTGAAAACGGCTTGATATAATAAGTGAATTTGACATATTATATTGGACAAAGATTTGAGCAATTTCTATTGAATAAGTGTAGGTTTTTTTACATTTGTATTTATGTACAGTACCTGCAACCTTAGGACGATGTTTTGTCATTTTCTGATATAATAATTGCAAACTTGCGATTATATCTTTTCATATTATTGAATTGTAGTTTGCTCCTATTCTACAATACTTTTTGACGATGTTTTATCATTTAGTAATTTGATTGCAAAAATCATCTTTAGAGTATTTTTTCATTTAGGGGATTTGTTATTTTATTTCTTTGAATTCCATGCAGTTTCAACATTTGAACTGACAATGTTATTGAGTTGTATGTCATTATATACTTATATACAAAGTTTGTATTTTAGGACTATTTTATCATGTTAGCATGTTTTATCACTTTTTATAAACTAGTCAATATATTCATAATCATTTTTTAGAATGTTTAATATGTATGTTGAAATGCATGCTTTCGTACGAGATTTGCCCCTAAGTGAAAATATGATAGAACCTATTCACTTTAATTACATGCCATATTCACTCTTCACAGCTCAATTCCTACTAGCGCTGGACGCGAACTGTTCTGGGGTTACAGCCTGCTATGCCACGTACGATTCGGAGGGAGGTTTGGCAGTCTACAATAAGAACATGTCAGAACTGTGCCTGTGAGAATGCATTTTACAAGTTTTTTTAATCACTTACGGACTTTCTTGCTAATTTATGGTTGTGATTCATTTGAATTAAACCGGTTATTTTATAAAGATTACGCTAAAGGCACTATCGCACTATCACACTATCGCAATTGGAGGTTTCAGGCTTAAATTTTATTGTGTATATGATGCATGTCAGCAAACAGATTAAGTCTTTATCATCATCATCATCATCATCATCATCGTTATCGTCATCGTCGTCATCATCATCAACATCACCATCATCATCATCATCATTATCATTATCATTATCATCATCATCATCATCATCATTATTATCATTATTATCATTATTATCATTATCATTATCATCATTATCATTATCATTATCATCATCATCATTATCATTATCATTATCATTATCATTATTATCATTATCATCATTATCATTATCATCATTATCATTATCATTATCATTACACTTTCAGATCCCTGGGTCGCCTTATCACATGTCTAGACAACGCGGTATGTGCTTGTGACGGCGAGAACTCCACAGATGTTGTGAGCCAGGTTGTGTTGGAAGACTCATATTACAGAAACACTTGCGGTTATGGTCAGTGACTTTCTTGATGAAATTTATAGAAGAGCTTTACATAATATGAAATATCGTGGTGTTACTTGCTTACTTTATTTACTTGCTTACTAGATCACTTTTCTAAAGCCCCGTTTATATGTGCGGTTACCCCCGGGGGTAAAGGCAATTTTTTGCCCCAGGGGGGTAAATTTCGTCATGTAAACGCAATTTTTAAGAGGGGTATACTTACCCCCGGGGGCAAAGTGCGAAATATTTACCCCTGGTCTGGAGGTAGGGCAAATCAGATACCCTCGGGGGTATAAATACCCCTGGGGGCAAACCTGTCATGTAAACACTTTACTTTGTATACCCCAGGGGGCAAAACTGAATATCCTTATAAAAGTCAATATATGAAGAGAAAATAATGCCCCTAGGTATTGCAATTTCATTTCATATAAACGCAATGCAATATTTGACTTTTGCCCCTGGGGGCAAATTTACCCCCGGGGGTATAATACCCCTAGGGGTAAATGTGCGGCATGTAAACCCAGCTTAATACACCTATTTTTTTTGCACACCCATATTAAGTCAGGTGTAGAGATTTCTAACTTTGACAAATCAACGGAGTTGTAAAATTTAGAATTTTTGAGAAATGTTAAAGTGGGAATCGAACCAGGGCCTTAATGTTGCGACGCAACGCCTCTATCGACTGAGCTACTGAGGCTTGATACAGGTACTGGTACTTTTTGTTGTGTCATATCAAGGTTGTTGTATATTCCTATATAAGCCTATGAATAGGTATTAGTTTGTACCAAATTTTAAAGTAATGAAGTCAGTTTATGTTTTTAAAACGTTATAAGATCAGTATTGTTTATATATTTTTTATCTAGTTAGGTCAAATCATATATACATAGAGAAGGGTGGATAGCTCTTTTTCGTCAAAAAAAACTCGACCGGATCACATAAGTCAGATATACCCACCCTTCCCTCGGTGCATCACTCAATATACCTCCTGTTTGAATCGTAGATCCTCGGCTCCGCTACGCTACTCCTCGGAGACTCACGATTTAAACAGGAGGTATATTGAGCGATACACCTCAGGAAGGGTGGGTATATCTATTACTTATCTGTTTTTGAATATCGGGACCTTCCCATTCAACGATGAAGGTTTACTTTCAGCAGATATCAAACACGTTATATTCCGTTATTCAAAGGAGTGTAAAATATAAAATGTAATTTATATACATGTACTTGACGTATCCGATCACATTTGCCCAAAATGTCGCCTCTTATCCTCCTACCAGATTAATAAAATGGCTTGTCGTAGGTTTTGCGTTTAATTTATGATATATCTTGCTCTATGTTCTATCATTTTATATTTTATTACTTATTGTTGTGTTAACCTTTTTGGTTAATGGTTTGGAAGAATGGTTTGAACCTTAAAATGAATACTAGTATTCTGTTTACATGAACATTATCTTAGAGTTTTTGTATATCCTTTTCGTTGATGATTTGTCTTTGAACTTTCTTAATAGCTACTTAATGTTTGTTTTTATTCTACAGTAAATGACCCAGGACACGAAATGGTACCTAGACTTGATGTCCGATGCCATAGTAAGTGATTCCAAATAATACTTTCTTAAAACATTTATATGATTTTGTTTGAAAAGAGGGACCAGCCTAGGGTTAAAAGGGAATTTATATTAGAAACTTTCATCCTGAATTTGGAGATTTTATGTGCGCTTCAATTTAGATTTTACAAGCACTTCAAGAGTAATTGATTTCGCATTTTGGCAAATTTAGAAGGTAAATAGTTTAGAGACCGAAACCATGGCATCTTACTACGCAAAGCCTAAAACGCCAGTTTCACAACTTTTAGCTTTATGGCTTGCTGCAGACCCTTGAGTTTCCAGTGCTGATATCAGCTCCCCTACAGGCGATTGTCAGCAACCACCAGTTACTTTCTGATTGGACTATTGCTTTCTCTCATAGTAAGCTAGAGAGCAATCACAGAAAACTCAAGGGCATTCAGCAAAGCATAAAACTGACAGTTTGGCGTTTTAGGCTTTGCGAAGGAAGATGAAACCATGGATGAAAACTTTAAATTGTAAATATTCAGAGTTGGTATATAAAACGACAGTGTCTGAAAGAAAACCCTTCAAATTTATTTCATCAATTTCAAACATATGCAACTTCCTTTTGAAAGATAATTCCTGAAATTGCCTATGGAAAACTTTGGTTAATACCCTTCTACAAATTTTAAGGATATAAAGTGCCAAGAATTTTATTTGGAAATTCTAGAGAAATTTCGGGGAACTGAGTTTTTTTGTGGTTTAACATGTAAGAGAAGAACACAACTGGGAAATGAAGTTAACGGAGGTTTAACACGTAAAAGAAGAACACAATAGGGAACTGAGGTTTACGGGGGTTTATCATGTAAAAGTAGAACACAATTGAGTGACCTCACTAGAATTAGGGTAATATATGATATTTTTGAGGATTGTACAAATTCAATGTTCTTGTATCATCTTCAGTTTCAGTTCCAAAGGTTTATTACATACTAAATAAATTGTTTTATTGATTTTGCTTCCAAAGGCTAAGACAAAATGGATATTTGACCAAATCATAAGAAGGCATATGCAGTTGAATATAATGAAAAAAAGTAAAATATATAAATGTCAATTAAAAAGAAATGTAAAATATAAATTGTGTATCTTTCGAAAGGATGTCTTTCATGTTTTAAGTCCTACATCTTGGATGTGTTTGTATATTTCTAAAAATCTCAAAATCTATATTCGTCAATAAATTTGTAAGTTAGCGAATGATGTTATTAATCCATGTTTTATCCAAAGCTAACGGGACAGTTAAGGCTCGTAGTATCTGTGACGCCCCGAATCCATCGACCAAGTGCTATATCCAGTATGGTTACAGTCTCGGCGACTACCCCGATGATATTCCACTTGATGTTCTATGCCCGTAAGTTTCAATCTCTACATTAAAGGGGCAGTAGCACGTTTCTTTGATAATTTTATATTTTATAATTTTCACTGATAATTGTATGTCAATGCTAAATGTATTATTTTGATAGTGTAATAAATCGCATTACTAAAGCCAATCAGCCATAGTCAGAGGACAAAGTATGAAGATTCATATTAATCCATTGGCGGCCATTTTTTGTGAACACCTTTTATTAATTTTATTTTCTGTAAGAAAAAGGAATCGCATGGCTAAACTGTACATTATTTATTTGATTTATTACTGCTCCATTTAGTTTAAATACATTGCTTTCAAACCATTTATTTTCATATTCCTGACGTCACCTTATATTCCCACTGCCCCTTTCAAATGATCCTAAGTCTTGATCCATATAATTCACTCTACAGGTTTGTCATCGCTGACTTTTAAGACAATCTGATTAAAATCGACCTGCTTTGAGACTTCATCCTTTGTAATAATTGAATCCCTGAATTTTAGGACAGTTTGGTTAGAATCAATCTTTATATAAATAAAATATTAACACTAACTGGACTCTAACTAGCTGCATCAAGTAACTCCTCTGACAACGACATGCAACTAACGCGGATGTTTTCAGACCGTTGTAAATAGATAGAGGCACTCTTGCACTAATCCAATGAAATTATGGGTATTTCATGAAAAGTGATTTTTTTTTCCAAAACAAGACAATTTATGAAAGTCCCGGAAGTACAAAAGAGTTCGGTTAAGCTTCGAAGGTTTTTTTCCGAGTCAATGATCAAGATGTGTTCCAATCACACTAAGATGGACGCCAGCGCTTTTCGCTTGACAGTTGATAATTTGTTCTTCGTCTACGCATAACTGAGTTGAGTAGTATAGTGTTTTATCCTCTAAAAGTAATTAATATCGCAAGACTAATATATTATAGGGGAAATCTGAGGAAACAGAATTTCCCAAAACGTGCTACTTATTACGTATCTCGCAATAAATTAAATGTGATACGATTTTTTTTCCACTTATTGCAGGGCAACGAAGGTTTACATCGAATGTGTAGAGGCTGTCGCGTGCGAATGTGGCCTACTTGTTGACCAGGTCATATTTTTCGCCCTGACATCATACATAGACTATTACAATAGGTCCGGCTGCATGAAATGTGAGTTCAAATTTGTTTTGCGCTTGTCATTATTTTAGCATAAGTTTTGAAATTAAGTATCTTAATTCAATAAAAAGCTTTTAAGTAAAAATAAATGCCTTTTATTAATGTCTTGTGTTGAAGTTCACGTGCTCATGAAATATCATTCACAATGCTTCACTCTAATCAAAACTTTAAATTATTGATTTTAAAGTAATATACATATTGATCATTTTAGAAACCATACAATATTTCAAAACTGAAAATCGGGGAAGGGTCAACCATAAATCATGATATCGAATATTAAAAACAGTTTTTGCTAATATAATTATTTTGAAGACGATTTTTTTGTTTAAGTTAAAGTTTAGAAATTAATTTTTATACGCTTATCCTGACATATTAAAATGTATCTTTGTAGACAGTGCACCTATCGAAGTCATCCCTGGAGTGAATTGCCCAGGTAAGAAGTAAAAATGATAATGATAATAATGATAATATAGAGGATAATGATTATGATGATGAAGGTAATAATGATGATGTGGCATCTGTTATATTTCATGAATTTCTACATGGCCAAAATGCGACTTGTCATGGCTTAGTGTAACTCCATCATTCCTAAATAAATCTCATTGAAATAAGATCAAGCAATTTGCTCATGTTTTGTTTCGTTACAATTCCATCTTTAGAGTAACCTAGCCAACTAACGCTGTTTTTATTAAGTCAGCGAATTCAAGATCTTAAATATAACTATCCTCTTATAGTCGTGTTTGTGTCAAAAATCTCAAATCATTTCCAAAATACCGTCTGAATAATTGGCGTTTAGAATCACGACTTGACCCTGTTTATTGTATCTCCACATATAAGATAATAATTAAAACTTTTTTGACACAACACCTACTGCTCGATACAACAAGATAAATTAGATTCGATACATTTTCATCTTACACAGTGCCCCTTCAAGGACATCCTGCTAGATCAGCGTATATGTCTCCGCTAATGCTACAACCTATCCACTGATATTCTCCTATGGTCTTCTGTCGTATCGCTGACGGGTGGTTGCTCGGCGCTATTTATAGCCTGTCTGTTTTCAGTCAAACTATTCCGAACTCCATACACTGTTGTTTAGTGATGTCGCACATGGAAATCTAAGAGCGCGTGATTTGGAGCTTAGCGTGAGACTGCAACGAGAATCAGATATATTATCTTATAGCACTCCTATTGGTTAATTTGAATCACGAGGTGAGCACGCGGAACGAAGCCAAGAAACTAGTTTGCCGCTATCGCTGAAAGGGCATCAATTGATTGGCTTGCTATATATAGCGATACGACAGAAGACCATAGGAGGATATCAGGGGATAGGTTGTAGCAATAGCGGAGACATATACGCTGATGTAGCAGGATGCTTCAAGGACAATCTGTCTTCTGTTTGTCGGTTTCTCATAAAATTAATATTTAAAGTATATGGATATAAGCCAACATCTTTATAAGACAGGAGTGAATTATGAGATAAGACAGGTCTAATTAGTAACACTTTTGATAATTGAATAATTTTCAGGCGATATAATTGGTCCAGCGGAGGTCACGAGAGAGAAGCGAATAAGTCCCAAGACTTCGTTCTCAGTTAATATTTCTGTCGGTTACATAAAGACAGGTATCAACCAGTCTTTTAAATTGAATAGAAACATCGGGGTTCACAATAAAATGGCCACAAGAAGTTTTCGTTTGATACTTGATAATTTCTTCAACACTTGTGGATAATCGGATGAGTAAGGAGATAATTGAAAAAAACTCTTCTTTTTTTTGTTTAAGTTTTTTATTTCATTACCAGGAGTGAAAAATCGAACGTCAATTCCGGGGAGTTATGGATAGGATAACTTCGACATGACATATGCCATGTCTCAATACCCAGCTAACACAAAGCGTTTCTAAAACGTTTCCTGAAAGTTTCTGAGAGAAACGTTTCCAAGAAACGTTTATACAACGTTTCAGAAACATTTCTGGAAAAGAAACTCCACAAAATTACGTTGCAGAAACGTTTCTGTGTTAGCTGGGTATTTAATCTTTATGTTTTTTATTATGAAAAATGGAGAGATGATGATAATGAAATTATGATGATGAAACAAATAATTTATAACTTTTTTTCAGACGGTAGTAAATCCTCTGATGTTGCTGACAGAATCGCCCTGGAATTCTCAAAGCGTAAGTACTGTTTCTTGTTAACGTCCAACGCATGACCTTGACATGAAAATTGAGCATATTGCTTTAATTTCCAAGCCTGGATTCATTTCCGAGTAAAGGTTTTCTTCACACAAAGATTACTCAAATCCTAACTTCCCGCGTAGCATATGTAACGAATGGACCAAAATCACCATTGTCTTAAGTTACCGCCTGGCTTTGGACGTATGTGCCTATCGCACAAATAAACTTTTTCGAACAATGTAAGTTTGTTATCCAGACCCTAAAGGCAAAACAAATAAAAGGAGACTTCTGAAGACAACGTTGGCATTTCTAGATGCCTGAGCTTAAGGAATTGTTCGGGGCTCCCATTTTCTATTTTTATATCTGATATTAAATAAACTAGTGTCCAAAAGAGACGTTACCATACATATGGCACGATAACTCAACCCACTGCAGATTGATACGACTAAAACATAGTTTTATCATTTCTTCGGTAGTCAACTCACCTCTATGCAAAATTTCAAAACATTATCTTTTCATGTTTGCGAGAAACACGCATTTAAAATAAACATGGATTCGGAATCTCCTTAACTAGGCGAGAAAGCAGAGAGAAATTTGACACTTGTGCTTGTTTTAAAACGTTCTAGAGCAGTGACGCGTCAACGAATTTATGTCAAATAAAGTGCATTGTATCAACAAGATTGTATTCTTACCTTAATTCAATACTTTATCAATTTTATAGTGAAATGACAAAAGTTCTGTGCACAAAACAGCTTGAATTTTCGATTTATGCACCCCATGTGCGTTTGAAGAGACACAAAATCAAAAGTATCTTTTCCTGCAGAATGAAAATGTGCATACTTCTTTACAAGACATATGCCTGTTAGGCACACTTACATTCGACTCTGTCAGGTAATAGAATTTTGTTTCGGAGGACGTTGAAAACTTGGTATAGTTTTTTTTGGACATTAGTTTATTAAGAATTTAGTGAACAACAATTTACGGGGACGATATGTTAGTCTAGAACAATGTTTATCATATATAGTTTCTCGTTAGCACTCAAGTAGATTGTTATGACCCTTCTCACCAACGTCACCATACAAGTTACTTTTCTTTTAGACTTTATCAAGTGCATGTAGTACAGCTATATCGATTGCGAAAACCTAGCAGTATAACAAGGAGTAGATATATTGTAAAAAAAAATATCTCCGCCCCTATTTAGTCACCCCTTACCATAAAAAATGCCTGAGAACAGTTTTAAAAAACTAACAATTGATTTTATCCTTGATATTTCACACAATGTATCTTGGTCTTTTCTTTCTCTTCTTTTACTTTCATCGTCATTTCTTCTAATTTCACCTCAAAGTAATTCTTTTTGGATGAACTGAAAAGTGTTGAATGAAATACTCCCCCACCTTTTTCAGGGATTGAAATGATCGTAAGGGATAACACCCATACCACCACCCACCCATCACCAACCCCCAAACCCCCAGTGACATTGTTGTCGATCTGTTATTTTGTATTCTATATAACAGATAGGAATTACGCTAAAATGTTTATTTCTTGACCGATCTCGTTCAAATTTGAAATGTAGGTTTATCTCAACATATGAAATCGATATATGAGTGCAAAAGTTTTATGTAAAAGTATTATGAAAAAAATAATTATAGGGTCCACTCCGAGATTCGAACCTCTGTGTTTCAGACCCTTACATTGAGATGCAAGAAAATTGGTGCCAAGGGGTCAAGCAGTGCTACGCGAACTTTGACGAGGCCGCTGCAGTCCCCTTGTTTGAGAAGAATAACTTTCAATTGTGCATGTAAGTAAATATATTTCCGGATTCATACGTTCATTTTATGATTAATAATTCATTTGTCCGTAAATTGTATGTTGTCAGTATTTATACATTTATAGACATAGTTCATGCTCAATTGCTCATTATCTCACTTTGTTCATAAGTGAATTTTGTTGTGTATATATGTGTGGTACTCCTTATGTATATACATTCATGCTTACTTTATGTACATCGAATTATGTATCACAAATTCCCTATCGGTAATAAAGATAAATAATAAAGAAATACAATGTATCGTATCTTATGATCAGGTTTGTCCTGTGAACATTTGGGGATTCTTCTGCCTCATTAATAGCCCCTTACGTATATAGACACGTTTATGTAGATAACCTCTTAAAGGACAGTAGCACGTTTTGTGTCCCCAATCAATATTAGCGTTTGCCGAATTATGTTCGGAGTGTTGAACATCCCTGAAAAACCGATTAGCCTTAGAAAAAGAAAGTGTATAGCGAAACCTGCCGGTAACCATTTTAGCATGAAACTTTTTATATTTGAGACAGGGGAGTGTTACTGCATTACTTCCTATATAAACTCACGGGCAAAAGAAACGCTGGTAACATAAATGTCAGGATATTTTATTCCATGTAAGATAAATGTGAATGAAGCAGAGTGGCAAAGTTTCCTTAGATGTCAACTCAACTATGTTTGCCTTGTTTGAATCATTTTGTGTTGATTTTTTTGCATGGCGCCTTAGAAAACGCGTGTCAAAAAATTTGCTATCTCCTTAAATAAGCGAGATTGGGAGCCAAATTGGTCCTATTTGCATATGTATAGACGTTATAACGCGAAGACATATCAATGCAGAAAAGTCAAAGTGGATGTTTTTCATTAACAGTATCTCAAATAAACTTCTGATATACATTTCCGAAATTCAAACTTAATTTCAAAATAATTATTAACAAAAAAGTACCTGAAAACAGCAATGTTAGCACCCCAACAGTGTTTAGACAACCACAGTACAAAACGCTCCATGCCATCATGGTTAAAATTATGAACAATAATTCTCCACATACTTGTTTTTATCAAACACATTCGAAATCGAATTTACATGGCATACATAATGTGTTTATCCTTCGTTTGAAAATACCCCAGCGTTTCTTTTGCCCATGTATGAGTTTATAACATGTTAGAAAAGTGTTACTGTCCATACGATCTGAGGAGAGAAATTGTTAAGAAGAAAGTGACATCGCATTATATTGTGGGGTTGTTGTGGCCATACAAACATTTTCCTGCTGCACATATTTGTAGAATTTTACATTTTCATTTTTACATTTACAATTTTAGGGAAATTTTTACAGAGAGTGTAACTCTAACTCTAGTCATCACGACCTATGTAGGCCTATATAAATATATAAACAGTGTATGACGTTCAAGATTGAACGAGACAAGCAAATTCTTGCATTCATCAACGAAAATGACACCTTGCCAAGAAAAATATATTAAGCAATAAAATTTGCAAATATGATATTTTCAGTGTAAATAAGGTATGGGTGGAATGTCTGGAACTCGCTTTCTGCGACTGTGGATTCTACGACTACGCCAACACCACGTACGAACTTGCCAACATCAGACAGGACCACGAATACGCCTGTTATCAAGGTACTAAAATCACCCTTGATCTGGAATAAAAGTTTCAAAATAAGGTAAAACGTACCGGAATACGAACTCGTTACATTAGAGAGTTTCCCCTCCACACTAACCCTCATCAGACATCATACAAGACCACGCCTACGTGTGTTATGAAGGTACTAAAATCGCCCTTGATCTGGAATAAAAGTTTCAAAAAGTGCCGGAATACGAACTCGTTATATTAGAGAGTTTCCCCTCCACACTAACCCTCATCAGATATCATACAAGACCACGCCTACTTGTGTTATGAAGGTACTGATATCGCCCTTGATCTGGTATACAAGTTTCAAAATAAGATAAAAAGTGCCGGAATACGAACTCGTTACATTAGAGAGTTTCCCCTCCACACTAACCCCCATCAGACATCATACAAGACCACGCCTACTTGTGTTATCAAGGTACTAAAATCGCCCTTGATCTGGAATAAAAATTTCAAAATAAGATAAAAAGTACCGGAATACGAACTCGTTACATAAGAGAGTTTCCCCTCCACACTAACCCTCATCAGACATCATATAAGACCACGCCTACGTGTGTTATGAAGGTACTAAAATCGCCCTTGATCTGGAATAAAAGTTTCAAAATAAGATAAAAAGTACCGGAATACGAACTCGTTACATTAGAGAGTTTCCCCTCCACACTGACCCTCATTAGACATCATACAAGACCACGCCTACGTGTGTTATCAAGGTACTAAAATCGCCCTTGATCTGGAATAAAAGTTTCAAAAAGTGCCGGAATTCGAACTTGTTACATTAGAGAGTTTCCCCTCCACACTAACCCTCATCAGACATCATACAAGACCACGCCTACTTGTGTTATCAAGGTACTAAAATCGCCCTTGATCTGGAATAAAAGTTTCAAAAAGTGCCGGAATACGAACTCGTTACATTAGAGAGTTTCCCCTCCACACTAACCCTCATCAGACATCATACAAGACCACGCCTACTTGTGTTATCAAGGTACTAAAATCGCCCTTGGTCTGGAATAAAAGTTTCAAAATAAGATAAAAAGTACAGGAATACGAACTTGTTACATTAGAGAGTTTCCCCTCCACACTAACCCTCATTAGACATCAGACAGGACCACGCTTACCTGTGTTATGAAGGTATCCAAATCAGCCTTGATCGGGGGAATACAAGATTCAAAATCAAATAAAAGATTCGAATATTGGCGCTCACGAGATACGAACTTGTTACTATCGAATCGAATATATCTTCCTGTCAGTTTATGACAAGGTTTCAAAATTACATTTGGCGAATTTGCGCCACATTGTCCGGTTTTCGATCAAAATCTCGACCTTGAATCTCCGTGTTTTCGCTCAAATGTACTGATTGACCTTTAACTTGTTATTTTCAGTAACAGTTAGTGGTTCCTCATATAATAACGTCGGATTAAAATTTGACATATGTGATCCTATCAACATACTCTGTGTCTCTTTAAGATAGTTCATAATGTAGTTCAGAGTTGAAACGTTTGTATTCTTTGATTTCAGATGTTGTGTTGAAAACAGACTTTAAGTGTAGTAAGTATAACCAATCCATCATTTATTTACCAGTGTTCATATATCTGATATATTGTGAATTATTTGTAAACATGAATAGAACCGATTTCAAAACTTTAAACGCAATCAATGCCGAAAACGATTTATCACTGTTATCTTGAAGTGCAATCGAACCTTAAACCGAGGTGCGAATAATTTGTTTCCTCAGATTTAAATGAGATTGTGCGTGATATAAACACCCCGCTTACAAACCGCTTTTCTAGTTAAATATCATTACTGGTTTTGTATAATTGTGTTTTGTCTATGAATGATGAATGAACATATGTTATATATCTATTTATTTTGTATGGGAGAGGTATTCAGATAGGCTTTATAGCCTGTTTACCAATCCCTTTCTTTTGAAATAAATATTGTTTCAATCATATAAACACCCCAACATCGTTCCAATCAGACCTCAGACAGTCTTGTAAATTTTCTTAAGTGTAAAGTGCGAGAGTGCCTTTAACATAATTCATACCAGTAAAGGTCTAAATACCAGCCTAAAAGGAATTATAGCATGTATATTTTCGAAATAAATTTATTTCATAAAATGAAAACCAATAATTACAAATTGCAAAAATATCATCAAATAGAAAACACTGATCAGTTCTTGCAGCTATGTGACCATTTTAATACCCGACACCTCAGTCTACGTGTACAGATTAAAGGGACAGTCGATCGATGTAATTTGTGTTGAAACGAAATCTAAGGGAACAATTTTGAATCGGGACAAAACGGCTCCGCTCCGAAACGGTTTTGGGCAAAAACTTCATCAATGTTGAATTACATTGAATAAAAGAAAATTCGAATATGATAAAATCCAATGTGAACAAACATAAGACAAAGAGTTATACAGTTATATTTAATTATGTGTGATACCGTTATTTATTACCTACGAGGGCAGTCATATCGAGGTTCATATTTTTCATATGTTGCCCTAGGGAAAAATATCACTTTCTCATTGTAACGTCACGTAATAAACCATCCTTTGACGTTACGTTTTACCTATGGCGTCACAATCTATACGGGCCGGCGGCGGCTAGTCCGCCTATGCCAAAAAGTAGGTTTAGTGTATTCTCTTTAATTTTAGGACTGCGGTAATAAACAGAATATTATATTCGTGCCCATGACATACTATGCCTACGACACTCGTGCCTAAATATCAGTATATCGCACGCTCTCGCTCAGGAATACTAACATTTAGCCACTCGTGTCGTATGATATGTCACAGTATGTCATGGACACTCATATAATATCCTCTATATTTAATGATTAACTCTCTTGATGCAGTGTATGGTACTATTGGCTTCAAGTGTTCAGACAACAGTGACTGTAGCCTCGTGCCCGACTCGGAGTGTAAGGATAGCGATGAGTGTGGATGCAAACCAAATTACAAGTTCACTCCCAGCAACATGACATGCATGCCAGCAGGTAATATACTCATTGAAATAAGATGAGGTCCAGTGAATAAAATAGATTTGAAATCTAGCCTCTCCGGAAAATTAATTGGTCCTAAGGGGGAAATAAAGAAAGTTTTTTAAAGTTACCAGTCCTGACCATAAAGTAACCAGTCCTGGCAAAACGTAGCCAGTTTAAAGACTTGCGGACAGGCTATATTTTAACAATGTTAGGACAAAACCAATATTCAATATTTGTGTGTCAAATGTATATCATATATCTCAACATATGATATATACAGTATGTATACTGTACGTTAGATCTCATATAGATGTGATTGAGGCTCAACATTTGAACCTTTTGATATTTTTCATTATGTCCTTAACCTTACCTAGACTTATTATAAATTGTTTCTGTTCAGTCGATTATATTCATAACTGTAAATCATTCTTCTCTACTTATTTGACGAAGAAGGATCATTTTATGAATGATTTTCAGAATGATTTATCCAATCTAACTATTAAGCCATACGACGTGTCATGGGTATCATTCATGTTGTATTATTAATTTATCATCACTTCTAAATGTCAATAAATGCTTTTCATTGACAAATGTTGTACAAGAAAATTTTCAGTTCAGAAAATCGGAAATTAAAAACAAATTTGTTTCTTACTTTCAGTGTCTGGCGCCACAATGCCTGAAAGCAAGTCACTCATGTACCTGATGAGTCTTGTTTCCGTGATGGTTCTACTAGGAAAACTCAAGGAATAGAACCATGTTTGTGATTTAAAGAGCGATGTCCATTAGAACAAATCTCAAAACAGCTCGAACCCCTATATTCTGTGATCTATGTGCTACTTTATAAGTTCCAATGACCTGTCTATGATTTTTCACCCTATCAGAGACCTGCATATAATCAAAAGTGTACCGATGACTTCCTAGCCTTATCGCTGATTGGCTGGAATACAAAGGTCATCTGAACGATCCTCTAGAGCTGTACTCAGATCAGAGCGAAATGTTCAATTTGTATTTAGTGAGATTTTATAAGAACTAGCTTGCAAAACACGAAGTTAATGACGTGTTTGCTGTAATTATCGATGCTGCTTAAAAAATAACTGTTATACTTTTTTTTTCTTTCTGCAAGTTGGTGAAGGAATGAAATATATTGTAGAAAGAGTATCTGTACTAAATAACCGATAAAGGTGAAACCCAGGCACCTGAGTCATATACATGTGAGGAATACCACTATCTGTTTAACATATAAACAAGGCACATCAGCGTCAGATCTTCGAGAGGACAGGAGATTAAAACTGGTACCCGTCTACGAAGTATAAAAACTGCAATTGAGTCTGGAAACGAGTGTACTCATTTCCGGTGCCTTTCCCTTGAAGACCAAACTCTGTCGTACCTTGCTTATATATTATATAGGAAATAGAAACCTTTACGAGTATATTTTTTTTCATAAATGTTTAGAGTATATTACCCTTCTGGCGAGAAAGTACGTTTTTCTAAAACAACTTTTAGCATCTTATGTTGTTATTGGTTCTAACTCGATGGTATTTCTATGGAAAAATGGTATCATTAGAGCAATTGCGGTACGTTACGGATCACTGTTGATAACATTATATGTGATTATACGCACAAAGATTTCGAATCTCTCGTATGCTGTGCAATATTCGTTAATCAAAATTTGAATTTCATTTTTATACATGTTTTACCAAGTAAGTTGTCTTATAGTATGTTAATCAGAAACTGTGATAGTTGCTAGCGGTATTCAAAAGATGAATGTAGATTAAGACTACCCCGGCCATCAAAATCCTCAAGCTCATGTTCGTTATGTAAACGTTTACATTTAAAATTCATTTTCGTTTTAAGAGATGAAATATGTGGTGTATTCCAAAACGTATAACGTCGAAAATATATTTTGATTTTGAAGGTACGATTGTTCTTTTTTTCATATTTAATATTCAAAGATTTAGACATAACGATCTTGTTTTTTTACAGTTACAAAATTGAGATGGTATATGTTTTCATAATATGTTCTATACTTGTATATAAATAATTGTAAGTATTTACTTATTTTTTTATGTTATTCAGAGTATCATACTGTTAAATATTGTTGTATTATTGTGATTTTCTTATTGTTCAATATTCACCTACTTTAGATTCAATAAAAAGAACAACAAAAGTAAGTGTTGATTTGTTTGGAGAGAGAATATAATAATTTACATTCTTGTTATGTTTCTACGGCGATTAAAGGTCACAGCATTTTATAACGTGTGTGATTTATATGCAGTCGTCCATTGCGATACATGCAAATATTAAACGATGAGATGTTCAACATAAAATGTAATTTATCAAAGTGGATTTTTAATTTAACAGTTGTTTAAATGTATGTTCAGTATAAGCAATCACTCAATTACATGTAGAACATTCAACTATTCATTCCAATAGATGTTAAACATTCAACAATCTATTTAAAAGATGTTCAACATTTAAAAACGTATCAAAATGACTATTCGAAAACATGCAAATTCATTTAGAATATTTTATATGAAGATTCAACGGTTTATTCAAGTCGTGTTAAACCTTCAAGTATTTGTTTAAGGAGTAGCCAACAGCCAGTACTCAGCAATTCCTTATCACAAATTAAAACATTACAATAAACAATCTATCTAAATAGTAGTTCATCACTCAATAATTTATTCAAATTGTTAAGGAGTATTAAACAATTCAATTCTCGAAAGTGTCACACATGAGTGGTTCATGAGTCAAATACTCAACATTTAACAATTTATTGAAATATGTACTGGTTTTTAAAAACGTAAATGTATATTCGACGATCCCAAGGATTTATAACAATGTGTTCATGGTGAATGACCAAATAAGAAAATAGTTTTGCTTTTGAAAATGAATATCCTAATAAAGACTTACAATTCAGTTAAACTGATTTAAGCGTGGTTTATGCTCATTCGGACATAGCATAAAGCAGAGTTCTCAACAATCTTTACGATAGCCTGAAAACAATGAAGCGTAGATTTCTATGACGTGGGTTACATTTGTAGGAAGTGAATGGGAAAGGGGCAACCACTCAGCGTGACATATGCAGCAACGTGTAAGAAGAAGGAGAAGAAGATGAAGAAGAGGAATACGACGAATTAGGAGAAGAAGATGAAGAAGAAGAGGAATACGACGAATTAGGAGAAGAAGAAGAGGAATACGACGAAGAAGGAGAAGAAGATGAAGAAGAAGGGGAATACGAGGAATTAGGAGAAGAAGATGAAGAAGAAGAGGAATACGACGAAGAAGGAGAAGAAGATGAAGAAGAGGAATACGATGAAGAAGGAGAAAAAGATGAAGAAGAGGAATACGACGAATTAGGAGAAGAAGATGAAGAAGAAGAGGAATACGACGAATTAGGGGAAGAAGATGAAGAAGAAGAGGAATACGACGAAGAAGGAAATACAAAATGAAATAAAGAAGAAAGGGGATACGACGACGAAGAAGATATAGATGAAGGTGAAGAAGATGAAGAAGAAGATATAGATGAAGGTGAAGAAGATGAAGAAGAAGATATAGATGAAGATGAAGAAGATGAAGAAGAAGATATAGATGAAAGTGAAGAAGATATAGATGAAGGTGAAGAAGATGAAGAAGAAGATATAGATGAAGATGAAGAAGAAGATATAGATGAAGGCGAAGAAAATGAAGACGAAGATATAGATGAAAGTGAAGAAGATATAGATGAAGGTGAAGAAGATGAAGAAGAAGATATAGATGAAGATGAAGAAGATGAAGAAGAAGATATAGATGAAGGTGAAGAAGATATAGATGAAGGTGAAGAAGATGAAGAAGAAGATATAGACGAAGGCGAAGAAGATGAAGAAGAAGATATAGATGAAGGTGAAGAAGATGAAGAAGAAGATATAGATGAAGAAGAAGAAGATGAAGAAGAAGATGTAGATGAAGGCGAAGAAAATGAAGAAGAAGATATAGATGAAGGTGAAGAAGATATAGATGAAGGTGAAGAAGATGAAGAAGAAGATATAGATGAAGGTGAAGAAGATGAAGAAGATATAGATGAAGATGAAGAAGATGAAGAAGAAGATAAAGATGAAGGCGAAGAAAATGAAGAAGAAGATATAGATGAAGGCGAAGAAGATGAAGAAGAAGATATAGATGAAGGCGAAGAGGATGAGGAAGAAGGCCGTTTGTGTTTTCCAGATTTTATGGAACGAGCTGACATTTACTGTTGATAAAGAGTCACAGATTTGACTACAGACAGGAGATATGTACCTTAACTGGAATTCCGTTAACTTGAACTTATAGAGGTAAGACAAGGAGTTCGAACTGCTCAAGCTTGGAAATCAGTAACAGAGAATTCTTGTAGGAAGAGCTTGACTATGAAGTGATTTTTACCATATATTATTTGTTAAGATATCTAACAAAGATATGATTGCCATTTCACAAGAACAGTAAAATTTTCTTCATTATTAAAATAACGGCGTCTCACAGTAAATTATTCACCAGTTTGAGTATGGATATCAACAAATTGGGATCCATTTATACCTCAAGTTATAACAAGTACAGCATGCAACTAATGATAAGGAAACTAAACAAAGACACACAATAAGCAGCTGATTTTCCAGAAAATCTTGTTAACTTATGTATACTACTATTTCCAAATGCCTTTCAAAGATATCATCCGTCACGATTAGTTATTTTCTGCAAAATGGTTAATGTTGATATCAAAGTACAATTCTAATTATCGCATTACCCTTCCGTTTGCCTCTGAGGCTGCGGCATTATTCATAATGAATTATCATAGCTGTATTTTTTAATATTTACTCCTCATATGAAAACAACAAAACAGCAAATTTAAGAAATTTCCTGTCTCATATGTTAGCCTCTTTGGGTTACTACGATAAAGACGATTACAGACCATCAACGAATTTCGTGCCTCGAACAATGTCTCAAATGTATATTATACAATATATGATACATTAAAACCATTGCCTGTGCAATGGTGAAAATGAACTTAACGTAACGATAAGGTTTCATTTTTGGATCATTTTAAGTGACGTGAAAGACTTTGATATGTCAAGACCACAAGCACTTGATGCATGGGTATTGCTCATATACTATACGTTGTGTATAGAAAGGCTTTTCAGCCGGCATGTTGATCAACGAAATAAACATATTTACAACGTATTCTATTGGTGACACCGGATACATATCGCCTGTAACGTGTTTCCAAATGCCTTATTTTTCATTCAACATCGATCTTTCATATCAGTCATCCTCATAATTAGAGCTAATTAGGGTTTAATTGCATCGGAGAGTCTTACGGCGTCATCACAAGACGGCAGTGCCCGTATGTAGAGGCAAAGAGTTGCAACCTCCTGTCTCATTGGTCACAATTTGTATGTTTGGGCTTTCCGACCAATGACAGAGGAGGTCGCGACCTTTTGACACTATTCCGAACACTTCCGTCAAGTGCTTGTGAACACCGCAGATTTACCGTGCTATTTTTCTCTCAATAACAACGGGCTGCACGAGTTATTCTTTCATTCACATTCGTTATGTTTTAAAAAGCACGAGATCCACGTGCGATTCGTCTATTTACATTTAAAAGATTTCGTAAAAGCTCGTGCTGCACGTTCGATTTGTAATAATCAGACTAAAGTAACTGATCGTAACGTAGATATTTACTTCAACAAAAGTTCTGCTGTATATAAATATATCAGATACTCGCATCATCTTTCGGCTGAAAGTATTGGTTTAGAACATTGCATTGTAGTTATTACAACAGTCAAGCTTTGTAAGCGAGTAAATTTCTTCGCTATTGATATCAGAACGTTTTTCGAATTATTTCCTTCTTAGCACGATGAAAGTCGAAAAGGTAATTTCATATTCATTCCCATTTCAATAGCATAGTATGCCATTATAAAGTATAGGGAAGCGTATTGATACGATGCAATTGCAGTCGTTACCTATCTTGGTCTTTTTATAGATCCGTTCTAAATTATCCATTCCATTCATATTGAATTTAACAACAAAAATAAATGATTCTTAGTTTTTGCAGAATAAAGTATGATTCTGAATACATATCCCCAATCCCAATCTATATAAATTGTGATCGACAGTTAAAAAATGCTAAAACAGTAGGCAAATAACAATTTTTTTTATTTAGATTTGTAAATTTTGTAGTGACCCTATACGTTACTATTCATTAGAATTATAAACTCACAAACGTTTCACAAAATCGTACAGAGCAGATTTAACAAATGTAAGCTAGTTTACTCTTAATTGTTCACCAGCATTCTTTATGATGATTAACCGTTAAAATGAATTTTGTGTTCTGATTTCCAGTTAAAACTCTCAGAAAGCTGAATCGCAGGCTTTAGTCTTACACCTTTCAAAATATAATTTTAATCGAAAAATATCGTACAAAAAGTCGATAAAGCAACTTCGCTAGAATTGTTTGAGATTTGCATATATTTACGAAATTGTTAATTTCATATCTTATTTTAAGGACACTCGTATTACCGTAACCAAACTACGGTCATAGTGCTGATTTTCGATACACAATCACGTGTATTTCCCCTTGCCATACACATGTTCATATAATGTATTCAGTATCTTCATGCAAATCACATGCACATTGTGTATTCAGTATCTTCATGCAAATCACATGCACATTGTGTATTCAGTATCTTCATGCAAATCACATGTACATTGTGTATTCAGTATCCACATATAATTCACATGCACATTGTGTATTCGGTATCCTCATACAATTCACATGTACATTGTGTATTCAGTATCCTCATACAATTCACATGTACATTGTGTATTCGGTATCCTCATACAATTCACATGTACATTGTGTATTCGGTATCCTCATACAATTCACATGCACATTGTGTATTCGGTATCCTCATACAATTCACATGTACATTGTGTATTCAGTATCCTCATACAATTCACATGTACATTGTGTATTCGGTATCCTCATACAATTCACATGTACATTGTGTATTCGGTATCCTCATACAATTCACATGTACATTGTGTATTCAGTATCATCATATAATTCACACGTACATTGTGTATTCAGTATCTTCATACAATTCACATGTACATTGTGTATTCGGTATCCTCATACAATTCATATGTTCATTGTGTATTCGGTATCATCATATAATTCACACGTACATTGTGTATTCAGTAGCATCATATAATTCACACGTTCATTGTGTATTCAGTATCTTCATACAATTCACATGTACATTGTGTATTCAATATCATCTTACCATTCGGGCAATCCTTAGCAAAACATGACAATATCGGTAAACAAAGTATTCGTCAACACACTTAACTATAACTAAGTCTTTAGATTGTTTGTATACTTAAAAGCTTACATATCTGTCAACGACCATTTCAGTAGGGTTACATAAACAGATCATCTTACATTTTAACAAAATATGACATATATACAAATAAGAAAATGTGCTCATTACAATGTATACAAAGACCTATTCGAAGCTGATTACCATATGCAATGGAGCTGTCGACTAAATTGACTGATCGACTGTCAAATCAAGTAGGGGACTATCCAACGCCTTATCAACCATTTCAGTACAGACAGTGGGAGTTGGAGTCACAATGACTAAAATGGTCTCTAAAGGGTCGTATGTTCTTGTTCTGTTGTTCCAAGGTGAGATACTTTATTTCATGTTAATTGTTTGAATTTAAAAAAGGACAACCTCTTTAAGTATAAACTAAAAAAATTAAATGAATAGAAGGGACATATGTCTTAGTTGAGTACAGATATATTATTTTTTTCAAGATAATATTGAATTTCTAGTCTTGGTTTCTCTAATTTGCCCATCGACAAAGGACATTCACTGTCACAAGTCAATTTCCACAGATGGTTTGCAAGCTTAAACAGCAGTTTGTCACTATTTCTATTTGAATTTTTTTTTTTTTTTGATTTTGAGAATTTCCATTCGAAAAAATCTAAATTTGAATATAATTTGAGAATTTTCTATTGTATAACATCCAAAATGTAGTTGATATTTGAGAATTAATATTTGAAAATCCAAATCACAGATGATATTTCAGAACCTTCATCTATCTAGATGAAGAAGCTATTAAGTGCCTGCTATGTGGACATTTTAAGATATTTTATCACTTTGTTTACATTTGTGAAGTTAGATTGATATTTCTATAAACGCTGATAAACTACTGGTGGTGGTTTGACAGATAATCGAATTATTTTTTCCTTCATGCAATCTGTAATTTTGTTTGTTCTTTTTTATAGAAAAAAGTTCATGTAATTTGGATTTAAGAATGTTTATTAGGAGTACTGAACTTATAAATTATATAACAAAACGGACTTGAGAAAAATTCAAAAAAATTGTGGAGACGAAAACATTCTAAACCTTGAATTTTTATTTATTTAAATAATACATATTAACTTGATTGATAGATTATATATTTGAATAAGTACGGTACTTATTCAAATATATTATATATCAATCAAGTCAATATGTAGTATTTCTCTCCTGACGATGACACCTTTATACAGCCATTGAAAAAATAAAAATTCAAGATTAAGATCTTTTTGTCTCCATAAAAAAATTAATTTTGTATTACTTTTGGATTTCCGCTTTGTTATTTGTTAGAAATAAACGGAAGCTGTGAAGTTGTCATGGGACTTATGACGTAACGATAATTGCGTCATTGAAAATGACATTTATTTAACATTACATATTTGAATTAATTTGACCTTCATGTACAGTACATTTTAGTTTTTTACTGAAACTGTTTAATTAAAAAAACAAAAAACATTGAATGCATTATATATATACTAGTAAACGTTTGCCTTGAAAATCATTTTGCGAAGTGGTAATTTGTAAGTGTTCAAGAGAGGGAGAATTCAAAGATACGAACTTACTTTATGAGTTATTGTTTATCATCTTGCATGAAAACGCATTACTACAACTCAATTTATCATTTTGTTTCTCTACATTTCAAATCGACCTGAATTACATATGAAGTTTTCCTAACAACGCAAGGATGTACAGACGGTATACAGTCATGTTTTCGGTATTTTGAACCTATACTGAATTCTTTAGGAGGATCTGGACCCGGGGTTTGTGAGTGAGTAGCCGGTTTTATGTGAAAAGCGCCTTATTATGACTGTTTCAAGTATGTTAAAGGGGCAGTAGCACGTTTTCAGGGGGAATATAAGGTGATGTCAGGAAAATGCAAATTAATGGTTTCAATTGAAAGACAATGCATTTAAACTAAATGGAGCAGTAATAATTCAAATATATAATGTAAAGTTTAGTCATGCAATTTATTTTTCTTACACAAAATGAATTAAAGGTGTTCACACAAAATGGCCGCCCATGTATTTTAGGTGAAACTTCATACTTTGTTCTCTGACTATGGATAATTGGTTTGTGTTATGAGATTTTTGACACTCTCAAAATAATACATTTAGCGTTTACATACAATTATCAGTGAAACATTTGAAATATAAAATTATCAAACAAACGTGCTACTGCCCCTTTAAAGTGGCAGTGTTTTGTACAACGTGTTGCTAATATTTTGGTACAACTTGTACAACAAGCAATGCAACACTTCTCAGCAGTAATACATACTATGCTTGCATTCTATTAAACTACTGAGAGGGTAATTGATTAGCATATGCATTGCATAAGGCTTGGATGCTCTCACTTTGTCAGTCTAGTAAGCGATTCTATTTTACTGAGAGTATGGTAATTTAGCTTATTCCATGCTTTAAGCCGTTTATTCTCTTATTCGTCTTTGAGCGAACATGGAGTCCACATTTGAAAACAGATTAACATCTATTTTGTTGAAGTTGGAAGAAGACAATACCTTAAAGGGGCAGTAGCACGTTTTAGGGGGAATATAAGGCGATGTCAGGAAAATGAAAATTAATTGTTCCGATTGAAAGACAATGTATTCGAACTAAATGATGCCATCCTACAAGTTATAACTTGTACAAAATCATAACTTGCACACAACTATCCACCATTCAGCCACTGACATGAATTCGTGGGATCTTTTAAGTGTGCAACAAAAATTGCGCACTTAAAAGGGCTCCAGGGTGACACATATAGAGTTCTTTTTCATTGGTTGATTTCCGCGCATGCCCGACACGGACCTTGTGGATAGGTGGCTAGATGTAACGTAGGACTTATGAGACGTATACATTACAGCTAGTTTTAAATATATTGTATTCATTTAATAACCGGATCAGTATTAAGAAAAATACAACTACTGAAACATCACAAATACAGAAAAAAGCAGCATACTTTTCAAATTCAACTGGCGGTCATTAGGAAAGTCGCATAGAGTTGTATATGTGTCATTTGATGAGTCTCCATTCAAATACTATGCACAGAAAATTACGTGAGCGAAGCCAAGATGATTTCTAAGCTTGGTGTAAAAATTATGATTTTTTTTCTCATTTTATCAAAATTAGTCTTGCAAAAGTAAGTCAACGTGTAAGTCTATGGAAAGTTCGTTATTGATGACTCACTTCATCTTCCCACGGCAAGGTGAAAACGTATCGAGCAACTCCTCGTTTAGACCTTGCCATCACAAGGTAGAAACTGGTGATCCGGAGCAGCGACACAGGTCTATCGTGATCACAAGTTACGCCCCTTATCAGCTCTTTCAACAATAGCCAATGAAATTGTCGTTTACATTCGGAACAAATTCAAAATACAAACAGGCGATCTTTTTTAAAACTATCCGAGTGAAATTTAATTTTAGACTTCAGTCCGCATGATTGTTTTTATGTTTTTGATGAGCACCGAGAATGCAGAGAAGACAAACATTAATGTATCACTCAAATAAAGTGTTTCTCTCCCTTGCAAAACGCATACAAAAGTATTTTGTTCAAATCGGTTCATTTAACATGCTGTCTTCTGATTGGACTATTCTACTTCCGTGCAGCGGGTTGAAATGCTAGCACAGAAATTACGGCCAATGATGTCAAGGGAGGGATGGGAAAGTTTAGAAACTTTTTCGTTTCGCCCGTGACGTTGTGAAGATGGACTCACTTATGGCTCCTGTATACTGTGACGGCTTCATCAAACCAACGAATACATGGATCTTTCCGGGGCAGTAGCACGTTCTTGAGTATAAATGCAATCGAAAATCGAAATATTTGTAACCAATAGCAATAGAGTGTTTATGTAGTTTTGAAACGATAAACGGATAGTTAAACTTCACGAATCCCATCCCGTATTCAATGATTGAAAGATAATCACACGAAAATGGCCGCCAGCGGTTTTTGCTTGATACTTGAAATGTTTTTTATAAAAAAAATTAAATGTGCTACTACCACTTTTGAAGAATTCAGTTTATATATGTATATCCCTCTTTGAAAAGAAAAAATCATAAAACTTAATTCAACAATTTGTATATAACGAAATGTCCTATAAACATTATTAACAATTTATCAGTAAAAAGGGGAACGCGTTTGTCGCTATGCAGCAAGTGTATTCATAACAATAGATACTACGTCCTTGTATATCTTTCTACCTTCTTAATTGTTAAATTTGAATATTTGGGATTACACTCCCAATTCCTAACCGTTTTGGTCAAGTATCTCCACAGCTAGCAATGACTGTACCATCAGAAAGCAACCCACCTATTTCGCCTCGAAATAAATCGTAGTTACATGTAATAAGCTGATAAATTGTTATATTCTTTCCCTCTCCAAGAGCATGCTCGATAATCGAGAATCGATAATTCTCCGTTATAGAAGATAACTATCGGAACGGTGACTCTGGATTATCGAGGATGCTCCGATATATCTTTATGTTTTACCAATGTTATACTTCATCTTTTCACAAAATCTTGTTCCAGACTTGTGGCTGACAATCTTGATTGTTTGACCATGGTCCGGCAATCATGTGACCCGGGGTCAGTAACAACCGTTGACCGACCTATTAATGGACTGCAGACAGAATACAGCAATTGTACTTTTGGTATGTTATGTCGGCAAGCGAAATAAATCGTATTATTGCATAGAAAGAATGGCCGTCATATTCATGGTATTTCGTGTGGCTTTTATACCTGTTAAACGCCGATATGTATGATCATAGACATTCAAGATTTCTAACATATTTATCGAAAAAGCAGGGTTCATAATAGGTATGTATTTGTTTTCAATATAAATTAAGGAAGCTTATATATGTGTAGAATCTAAAATCACCAATACATTTAACATCTTTATCTAAGTTTCAGACACGTTTAACTTATCTTTTACAATTCCAAGAGTGCGTTTTGAAAATTGACACTCGTCACTGTTCGGTTTTAGATCAGAAACGCGACTCGGTACCTTTGTATTGTTACAATCTAGTTAAAACTAGATGTAATGTTATCGTCCCCTAAGTCCTAACGTTACATCTAGCTACTAACCCACCTGGTCCGTGTCGCGCATGCGCGAAAATCAACCAATGGAAAAAGAAATGGCTGATCTCTTTGAATCGGGCGTCGTTAGGATTTATATTGCATTTTACACATTATGAGCATAAATATGAATGATTTAATGTATGACTTACTGGAAATAAACATTACAGCTAGTTTTAACCTATTCTAACAGCTTGTATTAACTAGATTGTCCGATTCAAAGGGATCAATCAGTTCTTTTTTCATTGGCCGATTTTCGCGCATGCGTGACACGGACCAGGTGGGTTAGTAGCTATGTGTAACGTAAGGACTTAGGGACGATAACATTACAGCTGGTTTTAACTAGATTGGTATTGTAACTACTAAATTGATAGCATCTTAATGATATTTTACACCAACGATCAATAACTTCATTAAACTTCTCCCTGCTGCAGGCCGCATATGGTGCCGGGACTTTAATTACGAATTGACACGTCATTGAAATTTGACCCTTTGACATACAAACGACAATCGTGTGTGACGAAATTCCGTAAATGTTGACAAAGTTAATATGACATTTTACACTTTTGGAGCACCCAGTAAAAACTTCAAACAATCCAGCAGGCTAAAGGTTATTCCCATTTATCAATTTGGGCTTACTGGACACCAAGAACTCACGGAGTGACCCCTAAATATTACACTGTAAATAGACAGAAACGGTGAAGGGCATCCCTGCACTTTTGTTGACACATATCCATATCATTTAGACTAAATATAAACCCATTAAAGGGGCAGTAGCACGTTTTTATGGGAATATAAGAGGATTTCAGGAAAATGAAAATAAATGGTTCCAATTTAAAAACAATGTATTCAAACTAAATGAAACAGTAATGAATCAAATATATAATGTAACGTTCAGCCATTCTTTTTTCTTACAAAAAACGAAGGAAAATTGTTCACACAAGAATGGCTGCCTATGGACTTAATGTGAATCTTTATATAATGTGTTCTCTGACTATGGATGATTGGTTTCTCTATTGAGATTTTTGACACTATAAAAAATAATACAATAATCATGAACGTATAATCATCAGTGGGAAAAAAAATTAAATTTTCAAAAAACGTTCTATCGCCCCTTTAAAAACAATATTTAGCAAAAACGTGATCATTTGGTTACTTATAATTTGTATTTTTGTCAACAGATAACATAGGACAGACAGGATACGAAGGTAAGCATTGAGCATTAGTTTTAGAGACTCTAGCTGAGAGTCTTAGCATGTGGCAAAACACTGCTCTGTTTTCATCAAGTACATTACGAGACAATTGTTTTTCATCATTAAGTACGAAGCAAGATAACGCTTTGTAACTAACAAGTACGTAGCCAGACAATGATTTCTCATCACCAGGTACGTAGCCAGACAATGCGTTGTCATCATCATGAACGTAGCCAGACAATGCGTTGTCATCATCATGAACGTAGCAAGATAATGCGTTGTCATCATCATGAACGTAGCCAGACAATGCGTTGTCATCATCATGAACGTAGCAAGATAATGCGTTGTCATCATCATGAACGTAGCAAGATAATGCGTTATCATCATCATGAACGTAGCCAGACAATGCGTTGTCATCATTATGAACGTAGCAAGATAATGCGTTGTCGTCATCATGAACGTAGCCAGACAATGTGTTGTCATCATCATGAACGTAGCCAGACAATGTGTTGTCATGATCATGAACGTAGCCAGACAATGCGTTGTCATCATCATGAACGTAGCCAGACAATGCGTTGTCATCATCATGAACGTAGCAAGATAATGCGTTGTCATCATCATGAACGTAGCAAGATAATGCGTTGTCATCATCATGAACGTAGCAAGATAATGCGTTGTCATCATCATGAACGTAGCAAGATAATGCGTTGTCATTATCATGAACGTAGCCAGACAATGCGTTGTCATCATCATGAACGTAGCCAGACAGTGCGTTGTCATCATCATGAACGTAGCCAGACAATGCTTTCTCAAATTGTCATCATCGTAAACGTAGCAAAATAATAAGTTGCATCATCAAGAACGTAGCAAGCCAGCCAATGCGTTGTTATCATCGAGCGTAGCAAGGCAATGCGTTGTCATCATCAAGAACGTAGCCAGAAAACACGTTGTAATCAGTAAGAACGAAGCCAGTGAATACTTTGTAATCACCAAGAAAGTAACCAGACAATTAGTTGTTATAATCAAGAACGTAACGAGACAATGCTTTGTTAAAATCAAGAACGTAGCCAGAGAATACTTTGTTATAATCAAGAACATAGCATGATAATGCTTTGACATCATCAAGAACGTAGCCAGACAATGCGTTGTCATCATCATGAACGTAGCAAGATAATGCGTTGTCATCATCATGAACGTAGCAAGATAATGCGTTGTCATCATCATGAACGTAGCCAGACAATGCGTTGTCATCATTATGAACGTAGCAAGATAATGCGTTGTCGTCATCATGAACGTAGCCAGACAATGTGTTGTCATCATCATGAACGTAGCCAGACAATGTGTTGTCATGATCATGAACGTAGACAGACAATGCGTTGTCATCATCATGAACGTAGCCAGACAATGCGTTGTCATCATCATGAACGTAGCAAGATAATGCGTTGTCATCATCATGAACGTAGCAAGATAATGCGTTGTCATCATCATGAACGTAGCAAGATAATGCGTTGTCATCATCATGAACGTAGCAAGATAATGCGTTGTCATCATCATGAACGTAGCCAGACAATGCGTTGTCATCATCATGAACGTAGCCAGACAGTGCGTTGTCATCATCATGAACGTAGCCAGACAATGCTTTCTCAAATTGTCATCATCGTAAACGTAGCAAAATAATAAGTTGCATCATCAAGAACGTAGCAAGCCAGCCAATGCGTTGTTATCATCGAGCGTAGCAAGGCAATGCGTTGTCATCATCAAGAACGTAGCCAGAAAACACGTTGTAATCAGTAAGAACGAAGCCAGTGAATACTTTGTAATCACCAAGAAAGTAACCAGACAATTAGTTGTTATAATCAAGAACGTAACGAGACAATGCTTTGTTCAAATCAAGAACGTAGCCAGAGAATACTTTGTTATAATCAAGAACATAGCATGATAATGCTTTGACATCATCAAGAACGTAACATGATAATGCTTTGACATCATCAAGAACGTAACGAGAAAATGCTTCGTTATAATCAAGAACGTAGCCAGATAATACTTTGTTATGATCAAGAACAAAGCATGATAATGCTTTGACATCATCAAGAACGTAGCCAGATAATACTTTGACATCATCAAGAACGTAGCATGATAATGCTTTGACATCATCAAGAACGAAGCATGATAATGCTTTGACATCATCAAGAACGTAGCATGATAATGCTTTGACATCATCAAGAACGTAGCATGATAATGCTTTGACATCATCAAGAACGTAGCATGAAAATGCTTTGACATCATCAAGAACGTAGCATGATAATGCTTTGACATCATTAAGAACGTAGCCAGACAATTAACAACCGTATTTCTTATTGCAATGACAAACATCTAAAAGGTGTCCCGATCTTTTAAAATATGATATAAGTATCAGTAACAGTATGAGATCAGCTGTTCTTTATGTGAGGTTAAAATCACTCCTACAGGTTTGGTGTTGAATCAGGAGAACCCCCTGGGAGTTTGATTTTACATATTCACTGTACTCACACTTTAATGTTTTCAGTCACTCAATGCACCAAGTTGTTCGGGGACTGCCAAGCGACTATAAGCGACACATCATGCACGTAAGCTTTGACCATACTAAATGATTTTAACATTCACGTTATGATCTTAATTAATTTTAACATTGAAGTAAATATGAAGTAAATATGGAACTGAACAAACCTTAGTCTTTACTCCTTGCACGATGTACTCATCGTATATCTTAAATCTGTTATACTACTTAAAGAAGTTGAGGGTAAAAGCACTGTTTCTGTCCGACATGCTGCTATGATAGAAAATATAGAAATGTTTAACAGAAATCATGTTAAAATGTGTTCAGTATATACTGAAGACTTATACGGTTCATTAAGCATGCACAAGGGTAGTCATCATTTCAAACGAAACATCGTCAAAACAAAATCTGATCTGGCCTTTTAGAGTTGGTTATATTATGGATAACATTACCTTCTTTAATTCATACATGTATTACAGCTATGCCGATTACGAAAACTTAACCGTAAATACGAAGCTTTTAATCCTCTTCACACTTTATTTCTATAGAAATCAGAAACTGAAACGTTTTCGAGTCGATTTTGCGGTCTGAAGGATTGCTATATTCTTCCCGTCTCATGTCATTCTCTATCGCACATAACATTTATTATATGATCAGAGATGAAATACTGGGTTTTATCAGTGAAATAAACTGTTAATCAGGCAACAGTGACAATATAATATATTTTCACTGTGACCAGTGACGATTTATTATATCGTCACTGGTCAGGTGTCGGAACTACTTTCAGCCATGTGAACAAAAGGAGGTAACTTTCCAGTTACCAGTCATTTTAATTACACAATTCGTTAAAAAATCATATAATAAATAGAATACTTAATGCAGTTTTCCAAATACCAGGTTTATTTCATCTCGTGACATGGGTAAAGTTGATAATTCACTCGTGGCTACGCAACTCGTGAAATATCAACTTTACCCATGACACTCGATGAAATAAACCTGGTATTTGGAATTAAGTATCCTCTATTTATTACCCATACGGTTGAAAATAAGTGGTGAAAATTTTTCGATATGAGCACTAGTGCACATATCAGTTCTGCCTAGCAACGATTGTTGTAGCGCGAGTTCCCATAATATTTCGCCTGTGACGTCATAACACCATTGTTCATGACGTCACTGTCGCCGGCCGTTGCAAGGGAAGCGGCCCGTTTCTAGGGTATTTCTATAGCCTTATGGTTAACTGAATAGAATCGGTAATAAAGAAATTATTACCTTCGGAAGTATGTCATATGACTTTTACTAAACTCGTGCAAATTTGTGTATAATCCTCGCTCTCGCTCGGGTAATACAAACATTCACACTCGTTTCGTAAAGTCATGTGACACAGTTCCCAGGGTAATGATCTCTATATCTTGGGCTAGTTTTCAAAACTCTCCACTGATTCAACTAAACTAATTCCAATCAGATTCAAGCTATTACTCGCCATTCGCTACGTTTCTGATCCCATTGTTTTGCTCACAACCCTACGTAAATCGCCTACTTTGACAGGCGCATCCTCTCCCTTGAGTCGTGTTCAGAAGGACTTTCAACTTTCTGCACGTCCGATCATCTCCAGAACGTTACAGCGATCATCAACAGCGAGAAGGATCGCCTCACAGCTGAACAGGGCTGTGTGTTCGGTGAGATTGAACTTAGTAGGAGCATTCTAACAACAGTTGTAGGTTTTGAAGGCACTGGCCAATTTTCATGAATATCCTCGTATCGACAAGAGAAAAAATCTTAAAGTGACACAGAGTATCTTTCTTAAAATTTTATTTGGTTTTGATAAGCTACAAAATATCTAATATGCTGATTGAAGTTCATATCTCATCACAGGACTTGCAAATATATCCATTTATGCTTAATATCTCTAAAATGCTTGATTTTATGGAAAAATCAAGAAAACATCTCAAATACGTTTAATATTCGAAATTATGCATCCAATTAATCTACCTATTAGTTACAATACCTAATAAACACTATCCAATCGAATATATCTTCCTCTCAGCTTATGACAAGGTTTCAAAATTACGTTTGGCGAATTTGCGCGCGCCACTCGAGCCACATTGTCCGGTTTTCGATCAAAATTCCGACTTTGAATGGTCGTATTTTCGCTCTAATGTACTGATTGACCTTTAACTTGTTATTTTCAGTAACAGTTAGTGGTTCCCGATTTAATAACATCGATTCCAAAATTTGACATATGTGATCCTATCAACATACTCTGTGTCTCTTTAATGTTTATACATTTCGCTGCTGTTCTTGGCAATTTGAATTTTGTTTAATAGGCCAAGCTAAGCATATAATGAATCTAGTCTAACGTATTTAGTGAAGTCAATTTCTTATTTTTATTTCTTAGTTTTTGAATTAATCTCTCTCAAGTCACCAATACGGATTGTCAGCATTAAATATTATTTCAGTGCAATTTATTGTTTAAAATTTGTATTGTCAAGCTGACGAAGTCCGTTTCCTCTAGATTCAGGTTACATGGTTTCTTAATCCAGCTGAAATCTAACTAGTCACTCGTGCCTCCATGTCTTTCTGATCCGACTGCTGAAAATTTGGCTGCATCGATTGATTCATCTTCCTACGCAAAGCCTAAAACGCCAGTTTCCGAACTGTCAGTTTTAGGCCTTGCTGCTGACCCTTGAGTTTTCTGTAAAGGGTCTGCAGCAAGGCATACAATGACAGTTCAGGAAACTGGCTTCGGCTATGCGAAGGAATATGCAATTGATTATCACATCAATCTTTTCATGATATCACGTTTCTGTTTTCAGCAACAGTGACGACTCAGCGAGTTCTTCTCTCAGGTAATGTCACATTTTCTTCTCAGGATTACATTAACTAAAGTAACACAACCGAAAGTCCAAATAAGTTACCATTCTTATCCCTGGATAATTGTAAGTGATATAAGACCTAAACTGATGATATGAATTTTATTTATTTTTTGAGGATTAAATCTACTATTAAAATATGTTTTAGATATTTAATTAAGGATACGAAAAATGACATACTTTGCAATTTGCCATAGTTTACTTTTTACTAAACCATAGACTATTCCTTTTTACCATGTTCAAAACATTTAGAACGATGTGTTCTAAATAACATCTAATTTTACCTTACAAACCATGTATCCGATATTTGAATATGTCTTTGTTTAAACAGGAAGTGATTGTTTCCAAGGATTCCAGGCTTGTTTTCAAGGGCAAACTACATCAGACAATCCATGTGTGTGAGTATGATATGGAGTTTTCTTTTCTGAATTCATAAGTTTGTTTTATCATTTCCTGATACTGTAACAAGGAAATTTAAAGATAATCTAGCTTTTAAGTCTGTGATGTAATGATATCGATGACGATGTTTGTGACTGGGATTATTTTTATGCTGATGCTGGTGTTGGTGATAATGATGATTCGATTGATGTAAAAATGATATTAGAGAGGATAAGAAATATGGAGGTGATGAAAGTGTTGATTCGAATGTAGGAACTGGTGATCTAGATGATGATGATGATGATGATGTTGATGTTGATGATGATGATGAAATAAAAATGATGATGATGATAATGTAAACCTCATGGTGATATCTGTAACGAGGAAGATGTTTATTTCAATATTGATAAAACATCGAAAAAGCATATTTGATGATGATGTTGATGTTGATGTTGATGTTGATGTTGATGTTGATAATGATAATGATGATGATGATGATAATGATGATGATGATGATGATGATGATGATGATGTTGATGTTGATGATGATGATGATAATGATGATGATGATGATGATGATGATGATGATGATGATGATGATGATGATGATGATGATGATGATGATGATGATGATGATGATGATGTTGATGATGATGATGATAATGATGATGATGATGATGATGATGATGATGATGATGATGATGATGATGATGATGTTGATGATGATGATGATAATGATGATGATGACGATTCCCTCTAGACTCGTCCCAATCTACCAGGCATGTTTCCAGTCCCACATTTCAGGGGTATGTGACGCTGCCTCCTCCAGCTACGTCAACAGTATTATCAGCGACAAGCAGGTTGAATGTGATGCACGTACGTATAAACACGTATAGCACATATTTGCAGAATGAATATGCTCAATTTTTTTCACATGTATACCAGTATATACAAATATTATATGCAAAGGATCAAACATCTCCGTAGTCGTAGAAGAAAGGACCAAGTACTTAGTTAATTATAATTAAAACTATACTTACGTCAATGTTTGTGTGCATTCCTTTTTATTAATTTGAGGCTTAGAAATGAATTCTCTTAGTTTATCCTAACTTGGGATGTTCGTTGAATTGCTACTTTCGATTTAAAGATATTTTCTTTACTTTTTTGGTCACGTAACTTGATATGTTCGTTGAATTGCTAATTTCGATTTAAAGATATTTATTTACCTTTTTCAGTGATCACGTTTACAAATTGATTTAATTGTTCATGAGCTGGAAATTGGTTCAGAAATTATCGACAACGAAGTACTGTAATGTACTGTACTGTACTGTACTGTACCTATAATTATACTAAAAAACATCATTTTCTCATTTATTAGATATACACCTTTTCATTGTAAGAACTGTCTACATTGTTGCACTGCATACTACATACTGTATTCCACATACTGCATACTGCATACTGCATACTGCATACTGCATACTACATACTACATACTGCATACTGCATACTGCATACTGCATACTGCATACTACATACTGCATACTGCATACTGCATACTACATACTACATACTACATACTGCATACTGCATACTACATACTGCATACTGCATACTGCATACTGCATACTACATACCACATACTGCATACTACATACTGCATGTTGCATACTGCATACTGCATACTGCATACTGCATACTCCATACTCCATACTGCATACTGCATACTACATACTACATACTGCATACTGCATACTACATACTGCATACTACATACTACATACTACATACTACATACTGCATACTGCATACTACATGCTGCATACTGCATACTGCATACTGCATACTGCATACTGCATACTGCATACTACATACTACATTCTACATACTGCATACTACATACTACATACTGCATACTGCATACTGCATACTCCATACTGCATACTCCATACTGCATACTGCATACTACATACTGCATACTGCATACTGCATACTGCATACTACATACCACATACTACTTACTACATACTGCATACTACATACTACATACTACATACTGAATGCTGCATGCTGCATACTGCATACTGCATACTACATACTGCATACTGCATGTTGTATGCTGCATGCTGCATGCTGCATACTGCATACTGCATACTACATACTACATACTGCATACTGCATACTGCATACTGCATACTGCATGCTACAGTGTTATTGTTAAACCGTTCAGCTTATTTATTTGGTGTACCGAAGTACTCCTTGAAAATATACATATTGCTTAATGATTTGAACATTACCATGAGGAAATGTCCATGTCTATATTTCTAAATTCAGTTTGTTACTAAACAGTTTGTTAAGGTCTCCATGGTTTCACTTGCAGTAACAACGAGACAAGTGATTACAACAACTTCTTCACCACAAGCAACAACTTCCCCGTTCCAAACAACGGTTTTCCAGCAAGAAACAACAACAACAACGATGATTCCAGAAACAACAACAGGTATTGCACAAGGAACAACAACAGGTATTGCCCAAGAAACAACAACAGGTATTGGCCCGGAAACAACAACAGGTATTGCTCAGGAAACAACAACAGGTATGGTCCAAGAAACGACAACAACAGGTATTTGGCCCAAAACAACGGATATTGCTCAAGAAACAACAACAAAAACAACCATATTTCTTCCCAAAACAACAACTATTGCTAGGAAAACCACAACAAATGCCGTTCAAGAAACACAAACCGTTGCTCCTGAAACAACCTCAATGGTGCAAGAAACAACTGTGACAAGACAAACAACACAAAAAGTCCCAGAAACAACAAAGGTTCAAGAGATAAAACCATCTCAGGAGACATCTTCCAACCAATCAACTGGTGACTCCCTGCCAACTACCGAGGCAACTAAGACAGAGTCAACGGTTATCAAAGAACCCTCGTCAACGGTGGAGACAGTCGTGGTTTCAGAAATAGGCCCCGGACAGATTCATCTTTACTATGGTGATTATTTCTTTCAGCAATTTCGAATGATTATAAAAAAAATAAACTAATATTTCTTTATTAATTCCTGATGAACCTATCGACCACAAGTTATGAAAGATTTTAATTCCCTTCTTTTGCATTCCACATGTGTTAGGTATTTGACAAAATATGTTCAATTATGGAGACAATTTTGCTTTGAGAAAGTGTTTTTTCACCAAAGTTTCTGTAAAGTTTTGTTGTTGTTTTTGCAATCTAGTCAAAACTAGCCGTCATATTATATTATTATATAAGGTCCTTTGATGTAAACAGTACAGCTATTTTTAACTATATTGGTGTTTTCGTGAACGATATTCTTTTAAATAAACTTTCTTTATTTGGACGATTTTACATTTCTTCCCTAGGTGCTGGATCTAACCTTCGCTGCACGGAGTTGATGCTCATCTTTGGGTTCGCTGCCAGCCTCGTCTACGCATTTGACATCGTCGCCTAGCAACGAATATTTTTTCTGTTGTTTGAATAACATTTGATTTTCATAATTTATTGTTATTGACGAATCCGGTGATTAATTGAAGTTTATTGGATATAATTCAAAGACCCTTCGTTTTGAAAATACTTCAGGGGCACAATAGCACGTTTTGTTAGGGGAAAAGAGTGGTCGCGATGAGGAAAACAATTGTTAGCGATTGCAAGCATCTATTTTTCAAATATTATGTGGAGAAATATCGGGAAGTACAATCTGAGTTATAGAGGATGAACTAAAGCAGAACAAAACGACAAATTTGGGTTCATAATTTGTAATACATAATTGAACGAGTATACACGTAAACGACGCGTGGGTTAATTTTCTGTTGTTTGAATAACTTTTGATTTTCGTAATTTATTGTTATTGACGAATCCGGTGATCAATTAAAGTTTATTGTATATAATTGAAAGCCCCTTCGTTTTGAAAAGACCTGAGGTGCACAATAGCACGTTTTGTTAGGGGGAAAGAGTGATCGCAATGAGGAAAATAATTGTAAACGATTGCAAGACATCATTTTTTCAAATTATGTGGAGAATTATCGGAAAATACAATCTGAGTTATAGAGAATGAACAAAAGCAGAAAAAAAACGACAAATTTGGGTTAATTATTTGTAGTACATAATTGAACGAGTATACACGTAAACGACGCTTGGGTTGTCGCCTCGACATATATTGTCAGTCTAAATGAATTTAGTCAAAAGGTTTTTATATTTTGTCATTCTGTTCATCTACATTGACCAATAAAACGGACCGTTTCGCTGAACTCTGATATTTCACCTCTAGACGAGCGATAAAAATTCCCTTATCGCTGGAGGCTTCCAACAGCTCAACGCAATAGTAGCAGTTTGATGCTGTATAGGGTTCATTTTCATTCGGAAAGGCCGAGCGACAAGCATCTCGATTGATAATCCGATTGCAGGGGTATATTTATAGATTATACTTTTTGATTTTCAAATGGTCTATATGGTGTATTCTACTTGTCAATGACAAATACTGACTGCAAATCTATCAGAACAAGGTGAATCATGAATAATCATCAAGTTAGAACCTGCTTAATGTGAATGTGACGAAATAATCCATGAAAGGGGAGGCAACTGTTTATAAAAAATTGTGTGTTCTAATTTTTTTCATTTCTTTTCAAAGAATTAATTAATCAAGTAAATGTTTGTAATCTAAAACCCAATTATAATCATCTTTACATTTTTTCCTTATCAGAAACAAAAACGGATTTTTTTTTAGAATGCATCAGTCGACACAATGTTATTGAAAACAGGGTTTAAGTTATCATACGTTTATTCCGTTCACAAGATAAAAGTCCGATTTTTGAACTGTTTGAGACGTCGAATTTGATTGATCAATTCCTTATCTGCACACGAAAGGTCATCGCGACGACCTCTCATACTGGTCAATGTTAGATCGTCAGTATTACCAACTATGGAACTGTCGTTCTTAATTTATGAAGGTTGACATCGTATTTCTATTGAAAGTGATATTTTGGTATTTTTGAGTTATCTCACCCCAAAAAGGCAGATCGAGTCATAAAATGCTGATGCAAACTCTGTTTGAATAAAACGAGTTTCTAGGCTAAAAGGGAAGAAGTCTGATTGGATATAACCAAAGTGAGTTGTGCAATTACCGAACCTGTTCATGATTTGCCGACTGTTCATGATACGAGCCTCGGTAACAACCACCACCCTTTCCATACGAGAAATGTTTTCATTGGCTGAATTTTTCAAATGGTTTGAGGTGCATTTTTGCCGCTAGGGGAACAAACGGAAACGAGGGAACTCGTCTCATTCAAACAGAGGTTGGATTGGAATTTTTAGCTCATCAGGTCTGAAAGACCCGATGGGCTTATGGCATGGCATGGCGTCCGGCGTCCGTCCGTCCGTCCGTCCGTCCGTCCATCCGTCCATCCGTAAACTTTTCACATTTTCGACTTCTTCTCCAGAACCAATGACTCTAGAGAGCTCAAATTTGATGTGGAGACTCCTTGGCAATTGGGGATTCTAAATTGTAGATTTCATGACCTCATGACCCCAAATGGGGTCACAGGGGTCAAAAACTTAAAAACCTATTTTCATCTTCTTCTCCAGTTCCAAAAGGTCTAGAGAGCTGAAAAGTTGTGTGTAGACTCCTTGGCCAATGAGGATTCTAAATTGTAGATTTCATGACCTCATGACCCCAATTGGGGTCACAGGGGTCAAAACCTTAAATACCTATTTTCATCTTCTTCTCCAGTTCCAAAAGGTCTAGAGAGCTGAAAAGTTGTGTGTAGACTCCTTGGCCAATGGGGATTCTAAATTGTAGATTTCATGACCTCATGACCCCAAATGGGGTCACAGGGGTCAAAACCTTAAAAACTTATTTTCATCTTCTTCTCAAGTTCCAAAAGGTTTAGAGAGCTGGAAAGTTGTGTGTAGACTCCTTGGCAATTGGGGATTCTAAATTGTAGATTTCATGACCTCATGACCCCAATTGGGGTCACAGGGGTCAAAACCTTCAAAACCTATTTTCATCTTCTTCTCCAGTTCCAAAAGTTCTAGAGAGCTAAAAAGTTGTTTGTAGACTCCTTGGCCAATGGGGATTCTAAATTGTAGATTTCATGACCTCATGACCCCAATTTGGGTCACAGGGGTCAAAACCTTAAAAACCTATTTTCATCTTCTTCTCCAGATCCAAAAGTTCTAGAGAGCTAAAAAGTTGTGTGTAGACTCCTTGGCCAATGAGGATTCTAAATTTTAGGTTTGGTTACCCCTTGACCCCAATTGGGGTCATAGGGGTCAAAGCCTTAAAAACATATTTTACTCCTTCTTCTCTAGTTTCAAAAGGTCTAGAGAGCTGAAAAGTTGTGTGTAGACTCCTGGGCAAATGGGAATTCTAAATTTTAGGTTTGGTGACCCCATGACCCCAAATGGGGTCACAGGGGTCACAACCTTCAAAACCTATTTTCATCTTCTCCAGTTCCAAATGGTCTAGAGAGCTAAAAAGTTGTGTGTAGACTCCTTGGCCAATGGGGATTCAAACTTGTAGATTTTGTGACCCAATGACCCTAAATGGGGCCACAGGGGTCAAAACCTTTTTCCATCAAAAGTCTGATGAGCTACAGAGCCCATGTCTCTATTTTTATAACTTGAGCTATCCTTGTTGTTGGGAGTGACATATTATCTTTTGAGGCTATTTAAACTAGCAAATAGGCTTTAATTAAACATACTCTACGTCACTTTAAAAGTGCTTGACCAAAATTGCTGTATGGTATTACTAAAGGACAGCTTCCTCTGTGGGGAGAGAATGACAAAAGGAGGGTATTCGTTTATAATTTTCTGTTTGTTTAAGCCTTATTAAATTACGCTTAAAATATTTGAATGGATAATCATAAATTGCAATGCTGCTTGTATTCAATATTGCCATAATTGTTGTAGAATTGATTTCATTTATAAACAAAATTGAATAAATCATTTTGATATGATTGTCTTTTTTATATCTCATTTTAATGGATAAATGAGGGTCCATTGTAATACAATTTCAGAGGTCGGTTATCTGGGTTTCTAGTTGTTTAAAAACTTTCAGACAAGGCAAGATAAAATCAAACGCAGGTTTCAAATCTTACACATCACAGAATCAGCGTATCAAAGGACACTAGATCAACAACTTCGTTTAAAAAGTTGCTGTTCTTTCTGCTATTTCGGCTTGTTCTACTAACGTTACGTCTACTACAACTACTTTTACTGCTACTTTTACTACTTTGATTTTCCATACTTCTGCTTCTACTGCTACCACAACTACTACTTCTGAACTACAAAATACTACCACTACTACTACTATGAGTATTTCTGTTACAAATACAACTATTTTTACTACACTATACGAAAATTAAGGAAAATCACGTTGTAAACGTGTAAAAATCATGCATCATATTGCTAATAAACATAGATTATGACAATTATGAACGTGGTATAACTTGAGGGTATAGATGTGTAGTGGGTAACGTTATTGGTTGTACAAAAAGAAAAAGTGTAGGGGCTAAGGTTGGATTCGGCTACAAGAATCATTATGTACATTGATACACATATATCTCATTTAAAATATTCGCACAATTTTTTACCATTTTGTTTGATCCCAAATAAACAAAACATTGAATTAATTAGTACATGCGTTGTTTTTTCAGTCATTGTATAGATCAAGTTTGTTATTTTCATGCGCATTGTGGTCATTGTTGCTATTGGTAAATTCTTCTCAAAAAGAACCTGTCTCCACCTGAATTTCTTACCGAAAATTAACCCCTGTCTTAAACTACACGGTGTTCGTGAATTTGCAGTTTATTTGATTTTTGTTATTAAATAATGGCGTGTTATTCCTTTTAGATAATCTTTCTCTATGTAATTTAGGTTCCAGCTCGATATATAGTTCGTAATAGAAACGTTTTGATTTTTTTTCATTATTTCAAGATGTAGAACTGCTTTCCTTCGCTCATCAGGTTTACAAATAACTGCAGAAACAAATGTTAGCGAAAACCCGGCATTGTCAATGAACGTTTAGCATTTAAGCCTTATCTCGCTGATATAAGATCACTTATTTTTCCGGACAATATCACACAAATAACAGATACGAAAGTCTAGATAACCCCATTCTTCCAGTCGTTCTTCTATAATTGGTCGATATGCGTATTTACAAATTAAATCACGTTGAAGTGATTAGTATTTATCAGTTTTTAAGTTCCCAACGACAAATTAAGTCATCTCAGTCATAAACGGAAAGAAGAACTGCCGTATTTGCATATCAATTTCTAATGTGTCTAATCTTAGTTTTGTTTCACATTCTCTTGGTGTCAACATTAACTGACAGGCAAAAGAAAGTACACACTTCAGTTAAATTCATCATATGTAAGATTTTCAATTACAAATATTTAGATTTTTTTTATGGTGTATTCAATTCAAGGAGTACAATTATATCTTCCAGTTTCATCTCGTAAAGGAGCGACCCCACATCTAAAAGTGATAAGAACGAGGCATATTGCACATAGCATAAAATTCAGGGTCATATTCATCTTTAAAGATAGCATAAGTTCTTATCTTATTAACTCCATGGCTCGTTAAGCCATTTACATTAGATATAGATGCTTTCCAAACATGATTAAAATGATCAAATAAATTACGAGACAAAAACGTATGGTATATGATAATTGACCTTTATGTTATCAAAATGTTGAAGCCCGATATCAGAAAATTTAACGTGCCCTTCAAAATTCCAATTCCGTTTCTTTTTTACTTGTTACTCCAAATAAATATTTTACTTGTAGTACGGTTTGGATTTAAAATACATAAACGTCTAAAAAATCTGGCAACACTTCGCCATTGGTTAACAATTGGTAGGCAACTGCCCAGGCACCGCGTACAGCATTATTAGGTGCGTATTTACGTAAAAAAAAGGCATTGCACGGTTTTGTACATCTTCCTACGCAAAACCTAAAACGCCAGGAAACTGGCATTTTAGGCTCTGTGTAGGAAGATGGGTTTTGTACAGCTTCTATAAATGAAAACTTCTTTGTGCCCCACACAGAGACACCGTAATTAATGGTAGACCACACCATCGAGTAAAATAACTTAGAATATGTATGATGTGACATATATATCGCCTAATAATTTACAGTGACGAAGAAAAAAGAAAAGTAAAGCAAGGTGGATTGTTTTGGAAAATGTAGAGTTACTTTGATATTCACCATCGACGTAATGTTAAAACCACTTACTGCTATCAGATTGACAAGATGTTGATCAATATTTCTTACAAATTAATTGGTATCGCAGATCATTATAGGTGAGCTGATGTAGTACACAAAAAAAGGAAATCTGTGTAATGACCATAATCACAATTCAATAGCGCACGCTTCCGGTTCCAGTATGCACCTTTGGAACATAATGAAATTATCGAGATATAAAAGCATTTTCTCAGGTATCATATTGTAGGTTAAAGATTTATCTATCTATTATTATAGTTTATAGGTGTTTGAAATGGAATGTATAAAAAACACTAACATACTCAATGCCCCTCAACTGCGTGTTTTCTCTTAGGTTACCTATATTCAATCGATCACCATACCCATATTTAAATAATCTTTCGATTTTGTTATTATGAAACCTAATCATCTCAATCGGCTTTCGTCAAAGAAATTTTATAATCAGAGGATGTTTTCACTAAAAATATCTAATAACATTGGACTTTAAAAAAAAAAAAATTCATATAGACATATGAATTTGCTGGAATTATCGACATAATATAGACATTATTCACTTTCAATATGAAATTAAATAATAATAATATTATTATAAATAATATTCTGATGAACAATATTTGGATTTATGCAAGGTTTTTTGAAACCATGAAATAAAATATGGATATTTGTTTTGCTTTTTGATAAAGCTCATAAAAGTAGTTAAATTTGAATGTAAATTTGAACATGGTGTATGAGCATTCCTTAAATCATAACACTTATATACCTATCCTAAGGCTCGTATTAAAGCGAGAATAATTTGTGCATCAAGTCAGCAGTTGAACTTGTGCCTGACAAATGTAAGCAAAACAACAAAATAAAAAATTATTTAATGTTTTTTGATTTGTGATCATAATTATTTAGCGGTACATAGATATGCAGTAACCCCCCTTGAATCATTCGAAAAACTTCGTGTAATTCCGGCCCTGGACAAGCGAGCTCGCTTTTGTTATCATTTCAAGGACCAAATATCGTTGCATTTTTCCGAATGTTACATACCGGAAGTGTATGAGGGCGCTAGTTGTTAACTGCGCGAATGTTATTGAAAATATTTATGTTTCTATCTTAATTACGTTTATAAAAGAGCAATTTATCTATTTTCGTTTTGTTGTATTAGTTAAATATATATCCTGCCTTCTATGGACCACAGGGCTAGGAAAAGGATTAGAGAAGCGAAATCCAGAGCCAGACCCGGTAACTATAAATCTGATGTTTTCGTGCTCTCGATTCTTGTTTTACATTGAAAAATTAAATGACAGCGTTCATGATTCTAAGACATTATTGATTATGATGGTCCAAAATCTTTAAGGAAATATTCAAACGGTAGCTATTGTTTTCGTTCATATTTGTTTAATAATTTTTGAAAAGCAGACAAACGTTTTCAAATTATGCGTACGTGACAGAAAGCATGTAAATATCAGAAGCTTCGGAACCAATCAGAAAACACCTTACATGTTCTTGTGGCAAGTTTAAATTTCTTCAAAACAGATACAAACCAGCTCCATAGGCCCATTCTCCCTTTCAACATATCAAAAGTAAATAGTCAACAAGGCAGTTCAGCATTTTATATGACTTTATTAGACTCAAAGTTCACAAAATCCAGAACCTTCTTGAAATGGGAAGACCATCTACAAAAAGAATACACTGAATTAGAGTGGACAAATATCAATCAAATGGCTAAGAGATGTACACAAAGTAGTGAACTAAGATGGTTTCAGCATAAGATCATTCATAACATTCTAAGTACGAACAAATTATTGTTTAGAATGGGATATATAGAATCATCAGCATGTTCACTATGTCATGACCCAGTAGAAACCATCTCACATATGTTATATTCTTGTCAATATGCAAATAGCATCTGGAGTCAATTGTCAGATTGGCTGACAAACTATACAGAAGGAAACATTGATTTCAATGAGGAAAATATACTGTTTGGATTTAAAGGCATAAACAACAACCCTTTGAATGCACTCGTTCTCATTACAAAATCGATGCTGTACAAATGCCATATCAAAAAAGTTATACCAAATTTCAAATCATTACAGCTTGAAATAGTTACATACTATCATATAACAAAAATGATTGCTTTTTCAAGTTGCACTTATGCAAGATTCTATGCCTTCTGGTCATCACTCCATATGCTATTTAAGAATTATGATATTTAAGAATCATGTATATATCATAATCAATGTACCTTGCAAGGAGCCATAACTGATTGTTGTATGTAAACTTACGAATGATGTATATCTTGAATGTACATGTGAAATGAATATGAGATGCACTATATGGAAATGTACAAAAAATGGAAATAAAAAAAAATAAAAAAAATGTTTAAATTTCTTTCAGCTGATGTTGAAACTATTCTCAAATCCCGAGGAAATTCTTAAATTATTAAATACATAAATTGTGTATTGCAAAGTTCAAGAATTGTTTGATAATTTGAAATGAGTATTGAATTAGAGAATTGAAATCATGTATTTGTATCATTAGTTAAATGTTTTGTTTACAGAGCTGTGTTCAGAAAGAAATGGGTGGTACAAGTACAACTATTGTGAAGGATTTGATCTGAGTCCCTCCTCAGTGAAGGATAGTGTGATTAGAGTGGACGTAGCCACTGAAAGCCATGAAGACTTTGTGGAAAAATACGAAAAGACTTACACACCCGTTGTTCTTTCAAATGTGCAATCAAATTGGGATGCACAGAAGAAGTGGACACTTGAGGTAGAAATTATAATCTTAATTATATTTTCTGAACAATAATATGTTCATCATTCATGATTTTTAGTGACTTGATTTATACATTTACTTTGCTCAAAATACGCATAGATGGCATGCTTGAAGCAATTATAGTGCCTGTCCGTACTATATCATGAATCAAGGCAAAACTTTGTAACTCAGTATTAAATCTTGTCTGATTGAAATACTGAGTCTATATGTCGAATGTAACACACAAAACAAAAAAAAACCTATGGCTTTAAAGATCTAAGGATTGAATAATCAGGGCAAGTACATCCAATTTTGCAATTGAAAAGGCATTTATTACTTCATTTCTGTTATGAAGTTGTTGCCTAGATTCATTATATCTATTGCATGCAAAAAGTATCATTGTTGATTCTTAGTTAAAATGCTTTGAAATAAATCAATATAATCTCTTCTATAATTTATCTGACCTAATATTCGCTCATCAAACATTAAATTTTAGCGCCTTGTTAAGAAATATCGGAACCAGCGCTTCAAGTGTGGGGAGGATGACGAAGGATATTCAGTCAAACTCAAGATGAAATACTTCGTGGACTATATGAAGGACAACAATGATGACAGCCCCTTGTATATATTCGACAGCAGCTATGGAGAGGTAAGAAACGTCAGTGCTTTTTTTATATATCACAATTGTAAAGATTTGGTAGCATACCGCAATGTATAAAATAGATTTGAAACCTAGCCTGTCCTGAAACTTAATTGGTCAATTCTTAAGGGGAAAATAAAGAAAAAAATTGAAAAGTTACCAGTCCTGACCAAAAAGTTACCAGTCCTGGCAAGAAGTAGCCAGTCAAGGACTGGTGGACGGGCTATATTTTAAACACTGCATGATACCGTATCCTTGCAGGTATAAGACACGGTAAATCAAATTTCGAAGAAAAACTTCCAAAATGGTAACGACAGGACTTGAAAGAATATTAATAATGTTACTCGTCATCAAAATATTATGATTGAGATTCCAATAACAGTAAAAACAACGCGCTTTTGCGAGTGTATATTTGACAATAATTTGTTTGAACTTCGATTAAATGTTATAAATAAATTTGGAAATATCTTATATTAAACCTTTAAAATGGACAACAAGCCTTCTCACGAGATAATTCTTGATAATATTTTGAAAATCAGGTTTATCAATTCCCGATCGTGATGCAAGTGAAACCACATGTCATGAAATCTAACAATACGTGAATGATGCATGAATGTTCTAAAATATTGTGTTATTTCATATTTATGTTGTTCACAATGTATATATAATATAATCATCAAAAACAACAACAAGACATTTTTATTTTACAGGTTCAATTTACTGAAATGACATCGATTTTAGGGGCCTGCATGATGTTGGTGCATTTTGCTTCCGGTGTAAATATTGACTCGCTAACTCACTCATCTGACAGATTCTCACTTGGCCTCTAGATTTTGTCAGGTTTGGTCAATATTGGGGGGTGGGCTTAAAACGGAGAATGAGCCCAACCTGCTCAATCCTGAAAAAATTTAACGGTCTTATACCTGCGAGGATACGGTATAATAAAAATGATGATAATGAATATTTGTATAGCGCTGTATCCATAGATCCTGAAAGGCCAGATGGGCTTATGGCACTTTCGACTTCTCCTCATAAACCATATACACTAGAGAGCTGAAATTGTGTGTACAGGTACCTTGGCATGTTGGGATTCTGATTTGTAACTTTGGTGACCCTGTGACCCCAATTTAGGGCCATAGGGGCCACGCCCTTAAAACTTATTTTCATCTTCTTCTCCAGAAGCAGAAGCCCAAGAGAGCTGAAATTTTATGTACAGGCACCTTGGCATATGGGGATTCTAATTTGTAACTTTTGTGACCCTGTGACCCCAATTAAGGGCCACAGGGGCCACACCCTTAAAAACTTATGTTCCTCTTCTTCTCCAGAAGCAGAAGCCCAAGAGAGCTGAATTTTTTAGCTTTTTCTCCAGAAGCATAAGGCCTAGAAAGCTAAAACTTTGTGTACAGACTCCTTGACTAGTGAGGATTATAAATTGTAGCTTTGGTGGCCCTGTGGCTCCTACTAAGGGGGCACCACATTGGCCACACCCTATAGCGAAATCAAATGTAAAGCCTGATTAGCTACAGAGCCCATGGCTCTATTTTTTGTATGTTCTTATTCAATGGTAATGATGGATTTTGTTTATGAATTAATAACGATAACCATTTTGCAGCACCCAAAGAGAAAGAGACTATTAGAAGACTACATTGTACCCAAATACTTTCAAGATGACCTGTTCCGTTACGCTGGTGAATCCCGTAGACCCCCTTATAGGTTTGTTTTTGTGATTATATTGTACTTATTTCAAAGACTTTTGAAATAATTGATTTGAACTTTCGTAAAGCTTTCATCATACAAGAGAGAAGACAATGCCTCTATCAAATAACTGTCTCTCTCAACAATTATCTTTGTTTTATTTTCCATGAGCATTTTATAAAAAAGGTTTATCATATCTAAAAACATTCCTCGAAACCCCTTGTCCTTACTTGCTCCTGATTCTTACAATTAATCACTTGAGTCTACTCACAGAAATGCCAAACACCCTATTGTAACAATATCAATATGAAATTTGTTATCTACAGATGGTTTGTGATGGGATCGGCCAGGTCTGGGACAGGTATCCATATCGACCCGCTAGGAACAAGTGCCTGGAATGCTCTAGTCATGGGCTACAAAAGGTATGTTCTTTTCATCGCTATCTACACAGGAACCCGATATCGTAAATAAAATGTAGGTAAAACGTGGGTAAGAAAGACCCATCCCTAGAGGCATTTAGTGCGGATTAACGTTCACCCCAAAGGTTTCTGCGGTCGTTTTGCGAATTTAAATAGATATAAAAGTTATTTGAAGGGTGACATGTGTTGGAAATAAGCCAAGTTTTGCGGAGAAATATATAACTGCGAGGTTCTTGTGTATATGTATGAGATGTCACCAATTTTAAGTGATAATTTTGATGTAACTCGGAACAAGTAGAGATCGGCAAGATGGATGCGTTTATTCCTTTACTCTATTTACATAGAGGGGCAGATCTTTCTTACCCACGTTTTACCTACATTTTATTTACGATATTGGGTTCCTGTGGCTATTTAGCTCAATGCCACGACGTTTATGGCTGCCATACATAAGTTACTCACTAAGCATGCTTAGTCATAGAGTATGATTTGATCACTCAGTTTGTTACTTGGCTAAGGAATTCTTGATCGAAATTTAATGTAGTTTAAAGTAGCATCGGTAACCATGGCTAATGATGAATGATATACACTCTGTCTGTTTGAAGAACAACTTGAGATTTTAGATATGGTGATAAAGTTTACCTTTGCTGATTTGGTGTAATACATTTGGAGAGTAAAGATGTTGAATAAACATTTTACACAATTAGTATTACTAGGAAGTTATACAGTAGACAGAAATCAACTTATCAACCAAAAGGACTGGGTTTGCATCTGTGGTATATCAGACCATAAGATTAAACGTTAAGGTTATCCATGCACAAAGGTCACTGAGGTGTACAGACAATGTCAACCCAAGCAGCTCAACTAAGAGTTGTTACAGCTGTGAATCCAGAAATTAGGAGTGTAGGGCTCCTTTTAAAAGGGGTTGGGGATGGAGGAGTAGGCTATGGCTTTACTCCAAACCCCTCATCCTAATTAGCCTAAGGACGGGGCTGCTATCAGTTTTTGTGAAGTTTCCATCGCCGCCGCCGCCGCACTCGTACTACTAGCTATAACTTTTTTCCCCTAAGCTTTCCAGAACTCTTATTCATACCTTACTACTCATACCTCGGGGGAACGATTTTGACACGTTCACTTTCAAGGTCAAAGGTCAAGGTCACGAGCTATGTATTCACTCTAAGAATTCCTTGTAAACGCGATAACTTGAAAAGTTTTTGTGCTATGAAGCTCTAACTTGGTATATATCATCCTTGGAAAAGTAAAAAAATTTGAAAAGGTTTTGGCTACAATCCGTCAAAGGTCAAGGTCACAGCAAGGTCATGACGTAAGCATGTTTTAGTGAAAATGCTTTATTTTAACTATGAACACTTTTAATCAATACATGATTGTTATACTCAATAAAAAGTGTTCAATGATTGTGTGACCTTGAAGGTCAAAGGTCAAGGTCATGAGATATGAGTTATTACAAAATGCACTAAATTGGGGTATAACTTTATCCCATTTAGCTTTTCAGAACTCATGAACATGTCTAAATGTTAATACTTCCAGGGAATCATTATGACATGTTCACTTTCAAGTTCAAAGGTCAAGGTCACGAGTTATAAAATCACCACAAAATTCTTTGTAAACACGGTAACTTGAAAAGTTTTTGTGCTATGAAACTCTAACTTGGTATATATCATCCTTGGAAAAGTAAAAAAATTTGAAAAGGTTTCGGCTACAATCTGTCAAAGGTCAAGGTCACAGCAAGGTCATGACTTAAGCATGGTTTAGCGAAAATGCTTAATTTTAACTATGATCACTTTTAATCAATACATGATTGTTATACTCAATAAAAAGTGTTCAATTATTGTGTGACCTTGAAGGTCAAAGGTCAAGGTCATGAGATATGAGTTATTGCAATTCCTTGTAAACACAATAACTTTTTAATAAGTTTTTGTGCTATGAAGTTTAGATTTTGTATATATTATCTCTTGAGAAGTACAACATTTTCAAAAAGTTTTGGGTACTAAGTTAGTCTAACTGTCGAAGGTCAAGGTCACAGCAAGGTCAACATATATGGAGAAAATGGATTAATTTAATTTTTAACACTTTATTTCATTACAATAATGTTATACTCAATGAAATGTGTTCATTGATTGTGTGACCTTGAGTGTCAAAGGTCAAGGTCACGGTCACGAGAAAATTCCCAATTTGGTGAGGCCTGTAAAAGGCGGAACAGGGTAAGGCGAAACCCAAAGTTCCGGGGCTGCTCTGCTTTTGCGGTATCCCGCAAACGCTAATCTAGTTACCACTATGTTCAACTTCAACTTTAATCAGTTGTTATAAGAAGGAAAGATGTCTCCATCTTGTGCTTCCCCAGATGGTGCCTGCTGCCCACGTGCACTCCGAAGGATATGCTGAAGGTGAAGGCCGAGGAGGGAGGGAAGCAACGGGACGAAGCTATCAGCTGGTTCACTCACGTCTACCCCAAAACTCAGAGTCCTTCCTGGCCCAAGGAGTGGAAAGCTGTATGTGTTATCATGTTATTTTACTTTACGATACCCCTAGAATTGAAATGTTTGAGTGGCATTCTAGATATAACATTGCAAAGAAGTCTAACCCTAAACATAGAGTCCACTCTCTTAGGAATGAAAAGCTGTATGTGTTTCTGACTGCTTTGAGTAAGTTTCAAAACTTACATTTGATTTTTATCCCACCGGTATGTAATACCGTGGGTCCGTGGGATATAGTCATCGCCCTGTCCGTCTGTATGTCCGTCCGTCCGTCCGTCCGTAATCATTTCGTTTCCGGAGCAGAACTCAAAAACCGGTCCACATATCTTTCTGAAACTTTACATGTGTATTGCCCACCTACTAAAGTGGTGCCTTTTGATATTTTCACATTTCTGAAAATTTTATTTTTTATTATTTCCATGGAAACGGCTCTTATATGGACTCTGTTCATGAAAGGTTTAGTTTCCGGAGCAGAACTCAAAAACCAGTCCACATATCTTTCTGAAACTTGACATGTGTATTGCCCACCTACTGAAGTGGTGCCTTTTGATATTTTCAAATTTCTGAAAATTTTATTTTTTATTATTTCCATGGAAACGGCTCTTATTTGGACTCTGTTCATGAAAGGTTTCATATATATAAAACTGGTCCACATATCTTTCTGAAACTTGACATGTGTATTGCCCACCTACTGAAGTGGTGCCTTTTGATATTTTTCACATTTCTGAAAATTTTATTTTTTATTATTTCTATCGAAACGGCTCTTATATGGACTCTGTTCATGAAAGGTTTCGTTTCCGGAGCAGAACTCAAAAACCGGTTCACATATCTTTCTGAAACTTTACATGTGTATTGCCCACCTACTGAAGTGGTGCCTTTTGATATTTTCAAATTTCTGAAAATTTTATTTTTTATTATTTCCATGGAAACGGCTCTTATTTGGACTCTGTTCATGAAAGGTTTCATATATATAAAACTGGTCCACATATCTTTCTGAAACTTGACATGTGTATTGCCCACCTACTGAAGTGGTGCCTTTTGATATTTTTCACATTTCTGAAAATTTTATTTTTTATTATTTCTATCGAAACGGCTCTTATATGGACTCTGTTCATGAAAGGTTTCGTTTCCGGAGCAGAACTCAAAAACCGGTTCACATATCTTTCTGAAACTTTACATGTGTATTGCCCACCTACTGAAGTGGTGCCTTTTGATATTTTCAAATTTCTGAAAATTTTCTTTTTTATTATTTCCATGGAAACGGCTCTTATTTGGACTCTGTTCATGAAAGGTTTCGTTTTATATATATTAGCTTATATTATATTGAAAAATTTACAATTATCTTTCAAAGGTTTACATCTTACGATCATGTGGAACCGGTGGGATATGTCATCTTCTGATGACTCTTGTTTTTACAAAGCCATTGTGCCATTTTGTTTTGTATTCAAGACTTTATACCTTCACATGTCAGTGCAAAACCCATAAGCTTTAATATTGTACCTTTCTGCACAGTCGGTACCTGCTAGTTTTGCATATGTCCTACCAACAGCAAACATCACATCTCTTTTAGATTTAAGTCTATAGATACACTGCAACTAAATGTTTTGTATATGTTTGTCCCCCCACAGCTGGAGATACTGCAAGGCCCGGGAGAGACCGTGTTTGTACCAGGAGGGTGGTGGCATGTCGTCGTCAATCTGACAGACACCGTCGCAGTCACCCAGAACTTCAGCAGTGTTACTAACTTCCCCATCGTGTGGCACAAGACGGTCAGGGGTCGACCAAAACTATCCAAGAAGTGGTACAGAGTCCTCAAGGTTTGTCATTATGTCAAGTTTTACAAGTTTCTATTTACTGTTTAAACTGTTGATCTTAAGGGAGCTGTTATGTTTTTTATGTTAAAAATATAGATCTCATGAAAACATGTTTCAAATGTAACTAAGCAATTAATTATTTTAAAATATTATGTAGGAGCCATTGTACCAACAATAATCAATCTTCAAATATCAACTGCTGACTTCAGGGACTCATAACCATAAGCAAATGGTTTTCAGACCTAAAATGTTTTGTTTTAAGAGAATGTTTTCTGCAAGAAGCCTCAAAGTAACTTACTGAGTAAACCACCAAAAGAAACAACTCAATGTATTCTACCTAGTAACAACAACCGGGAGAGTGTTTTCAGGAAAGATAACTCAATGAATCCTAAGAACGGAAAAGTTTTCAAGATTACAACAATATAAGCTTATCCCACATAAGGTGGAATGTGATGCAGGTGGTTTATGAATTTCCTCTCCATGGTTGTAGAAAGAGCGACCAGAGATTGCTGCAATGGCAGACGCGGTGGACCTGAGAGAACCGACCGGCTTCAACTCGGACAGTTCCAGCTCAGCATCCTCCAGCTCAAGCTCCAGCTCCGACTCAGACTCAGACTCGGACTCAGAGTGGGAACGCAGCAGCAGCAAACGGTGGGTTAATGAACCTAAATAAATCATTGGTGGATCAAGGAATTTGAATGAGGGTCCACCTTTGAAAAGAGGACTTTTGGGCGGGTTGTTAATTCTTTATGGTGAAACAAAATATCAAAGGATTGTGTTGGCGTTGAACCCATGAACATTGATAGTTTACCTGATATAAATACATGGGATCCTGACCTGATCCTTGATGGTGATCTCGGTCAGACACATGTGGATATTTAAACACCAGTCATAATCCTCAATACAGGAGACAAATTTAACTTTGAAAGTTCACTACTTCACCTGAGATGAAGAACAATAATATGTTATCTCATAAGGCGACCACTCCCCTTTTCCTTTCGAGCACTAATAGGTTGTCATGAAGGACAAGAGGTTAATAGATTTGGTAATGGTTAGTTGATGAGAAATTGTTAAAATGAATTATGGTGTACAGTAACTAGCTTTAAGGATATTCAGTGCATGTAGTTCCAGCCTCTGAGTCTGGGTTTTAATCCCACTTTTGATTCACCCAAACCATTACATATATATAAACTTTTAGGGAAATTGTGACTCCAAATAAAACTTGCCATATTCTTGATAAAATAAACTTACAAATAAGACCATAAGAAATAAGTCAAATGCTATGGCAAATTTGTTTTCAGACGTAAGGTCACAAGATCAAGATCGCTGACACCAAACGGCAGCAAGCAACGTCACGCATCTCCTCACCGCAACAAGAGGAGGTCACGGTCGGGGTCAAGGTCAAGTGACAGTCGTGATAATGGACATGCTCAGAGAAGTGTTTCTAGTACACCCAAAAACTCGAGATGACAAACGCAACTCTCTGTCTTGTCTCTCTGAGTTGGCCAAAGATTCAACAACAACGTTGATGCGTGACCCACCATGATGGAGAATTCTACCCCTGAAGAAAACCACATTGAGACACTTCATTCCCTTGACATAGGAGACATCAATAGATCTGATGATGCTATTTAGGTCAAATCTATCTCAAAAAGGAAATTTAAATTTCTCTTCACGATAATTGTAAGCCTTAGGATGATTTTGAGCTCCTGATGTTTTTACTTAGGTGAATACTTTATTCAATGATAATAAGGATGTTTTTCCTGCTCTCTTTTGAAAATGTTACTTATCAAATTTCCCTTTAAGTAAAACATTTTATTTAGATATGGTGACTGATTCTAAATTATGACAGATCATGCCTTATATAACAGAACTACACATCTGTTTTGTGAACAACCTAGCTTGTTTAAATGTTGGCTTTGCAAAAGAATGTTCCCAAATACTGGTTGATATTGCATTGGGGATTGTCTCCATCCACATTAGTTAAATGATCAGAAACAACCTGTCAAAATAATGGTCTGCTACTTTAAGCAAGATTTGATTCTTGATGTTTGAAGATGCCTGTGAAAGGCATTGTAGTACATTTTCTTAACAAAGTGAAGAATAAAAAAAAAATATATGAGATATTTTTGTCTGTGACATCAGATAATTGGTTTAGCTACCATATAAAATTTTGCTTTCAAGGTTCCAAGTTAGAACAAATTAAAAGATATCACTGAAACATGCTAAGGTACCTTGTGTTGGAGATTGATTGTGTGACAAAGTTGATTTTTCAAGATTTCAATTTTGATATTTCTTTGCGATGTTTTCATTCTATGGAAAGAAAGGAATTGGATATTTGTAATGTTCTTGTACTATTGTTGTGAAAATAATATTAATAGCAAAACTCTTTGTTTCATCATATAACTGGTTAAAATTTAAGTGTTAGTAGTTCAAAGAATTTATGGAAGTTGAGTGATTTTATGAGTGCTTAATTCTCAGGTATAACAAATACTGGTAGATGTATTACAGAGCTTTAAAAATTAAACATTTGTGACCTGCTTATTGATAAATATTGTTTAGAAATATCTTATTTTCGACAATCAGTGTTTGTAAAAGCATTATTTTGTTTCATGGAAAATTTCTTTTTTCAGCTTTTAGTTTTGTACAAGGTTTCATATGTTTGTAACATTGTGTCTTCCAAAACTTTCATTTCGTGAAATTAAACCATATGATGTCAATAGGTTGACAGTTCTCATTAAGTTGGTTATTAAATTATCAAAATAATTTCCTGAATTTTCTCAATAGTTTCAAAGGCTTTGACAATGCAAGATGCATTAGCAGATGAAAGAACCATATTGTTCCAACTTCAGAACTTAACTTCTAACAATATCTATTACGTTTGAGCAATTCTATTTCCTTTTCATAAATCACATGCATGATAAACAAAAACAAATTGAAACATATGACATTGGAGGAAAACCTTTTGTCAATTGTAGCATGCTGGTGGCTTTTTGGATATTCAAAACAATGTCAAATTATATCTTTTTTCACTGTCTGTGTATGGGCTGAAAATTATTCTACCTATAGGTGTACATGATTGAAAAGATCCTTTGGAAATCATTTTTTAAAGGTATCTGGCTCTTTGACATTGTCACCAGTCTGTAGATTGTGAATTGGGATTTGAATGTCCATTGTAGTACCGTGTTAAAAATTTGCCTTTTGAATTGAAACTAATGAAGGATGATTTTGAATACCAAAAATAATCTCAAGCCTCCAAGTTGTTTACATCCATTGGTACGTATCTGACAAGCAAGAGATTCAAAAAAGAGGGGTTTAGGTTTTTTGCTTCATACTACTTATGTGAAGTTGATTTTTTTTCTTTTTGAAAGATTAATAGAAGTAGGAAATTTAAAGAGCAATAGTTCTCAAATATTTTTGATACAATTAACTTTGAATGTAAGAATTTTCTAAAAATATTTGTATAAGCTATGATTGATTGATAAATATAAAGACCTTTGTACTGTTATGAAAAGTTGTCATATTAGGAGATAGGAAGTTAGTATTGTAACCTTAAAGTTGTATACCCACTTTTCAAAAATGTGTGTCACAAAATGGACAGTTTGTATAAATACATTGTACTCTGTTTAAGTTTGACTGGAAATAAGTTGAGTTGGAAGATACTATGTTCCTTTTTGTTCTGTGTGCAAATGATGTAAAGGGAAATGCTTCGTTTGTAATCAAAAGAAATTATCCTTGTGTAATAAAATGTTGATTTTATTTTGTTTTTTTTCTTATTAACAATTATAAAGCATTTTCAGGGTTTATGCAGTGTGCTTCCATATTATATTTGAAAGATTTGACCATTCTATCAATGTCACGGCGATGATTTTAAGGTCTGCAGTAGCTTCCTGTTCAATTGAAAAGAATTTTTGACACTTTTTTTTCAACTTGGTGGATATTCAGTACATTTTTTTGCATTAAATATTAGCGCCTTCGGCACCGGATCAAGAGGTCCAGAGTTCACATCCCACCAGGGGCTCAGCAACTTTGTCTGTAGGAGAGATCCTGCATAAATACATTAAAAAATATGGAATACCGCATTGTAAGCACTGAACCGGCAATACTCCTCAGCAACAAAACATTATGACCATGCAGAACATTGGCAATCAAGTTGAAAACGGCAATTGACAAAAAACAAAGAGAATCAATTCAAAATTGATATTTATTTTGGGTTCAAAAAAGCTAGTCTGGGATAAAACATGGGTTAGTTGTTCAACGCTCATCAACAATCTAATTTTGTTATAGATACAAATATAGCACCTCTCTAATAAACTGCAGGGCAGTTGTGAAACAGTCTTATTATCTGTACATGCAAAAATATGACAAATGCATGGTGAATTTCAAATTGTTCAGATTGCAGTATCAAACTTAATGTTTCACAAAACAGTATCATATTCACACAATATTGTACAAGTGGTCATGTGACATTATATCAACAAGAATCTTTAAAGATTTCCAAATTTAGGAAGTGACAAATGTTTGACATCAAATAGCTGAATATGCAATATTCTAGTATTTGTCCTGGAAACATCAAAGGCGCCGCCCACCTCTTATTCCGTAATAAAGAATAGTTTTTAAGTGACATGACGAAACAAAGGCCCATGACGTCAATAACAATTGACTTTGATGTCACTTGCCATGGCCCTGATAGAGGTTTGCCAATTTCCGTTTGAATGTGATATAAAAATATGTTATTATAGAGTAGAAATAACTGAAATAAGGTTGAATCTACATACGTACTAGAAAAGTAATATAGTTGCCCTAACAATCATATGTTTTGCAATAAAGTATAGTTTTGTCCTGAACTATTATAGTTAAAGCATGAGGCCAGAGGCCTTGTGTTTTGACATTATACAGGTACATTATTGCAAAATGCATGATAGTAAGGGCTACTCTACTTTTTAAATAGATTGTATTATGGTATGAAATTACCAACATTTACCGATGACTTATTAGACTTTGCTGAATTGCCTCAATCGTTCAATGCCAACTCTTTATGCTCCTGCGGTGAACTTGATAAATTCTGTCACATCCCTCCTTACGGTTGTTAACTGTTTCAATGCAAGGGTTCATTGCCCAGTAATGAAGATTTTGGCGAATTGTGCCGTACAAACGTCATGAGAAATGATGTTTTTTTTAAAATCATTGTGACATCAGAAATGGTCATACAGTAATTGCCAAACACTAGAATAGTCAAATAATCAAAATACACCTTTGTTAATCACTTTCATCTGTTTGTTGAAATGTCATGTATGTAAAGGGACTTGAAATGGACAGAGTGGAGTATATTAATTCAATGTTACCTCTCAATCTCAATAAATTAAAATCTATTTGCTTCACTATGAAAGTGTATAGATCTTCAGACTGACCTGTAACTTCATTTAAATACAGCCAATGAATGACTTTGCCCTTTGCCCTGTGTGACGTCGGCGACATCACCGTATGGTGAAGAAGACGTTAAACTCCAATCCAACAACAACAACTTTGCCCTGTAGTTTCGGGGTAGCTTGTGGGGCAAACTTGCTGATTGGCTGGATTTGAATGATGTCACCGGTCAGTCTCACAGCTCTATTAATAGAGCCTAGTGAGAACTATATCATAACGTAGTGAAGCAATATCATGAACATAGATCTTAGCTCTCAAAATCACATTTACTTATATGGAGCAAACATAAACAGTGTCATATCAATAGTATGTGCACAACAATCTTTCTCAGCAAATATAGGTTTTCATTTTATGTTCTGTTAATTCAATAACAATTGAATATGATGTCACTCAAAAGCGTTGACCCATTAATAGTTCTTTTGAATTGAATTGTAATTATCTCCATAAATGAAATAAAATGGAACACGCTCATGCTTCAAAATTATATTTCAGAGAAACTCACTAGACTATGCAATTCATTCAAAACTGTTCAACTCAAACCAATGGGGATATTCACACAAAGGAAGAGAATACAATCTCATTAAAATCAGCAATATCTTTCACTCCTTCCGGGCTGCTTTTCTTATCAAGCTGGTCCATAAAGATCATGTCAGGTTTTCTTCTTTTTGACCTTTAAATCTCAATTAAATAAATCAACAAAATGGCTGCTAAATTTCAAATAGTGCTTTGGATTCACTGCTGATTGGCTGGAGGTTTCCTGTCACCTGACACAACCCAATAGAGCATTAGACTCAGATCAGAAATGCAGTGAGGTATGAATGATTTGTTAAGGTTTCAATGAGATTGCAGAAAACATTTTTTGAGAAACATTGGTTGTATATTAGGGACACAAATATGATGAATGCTGTTCAACATCAAAACATCATTCCCCACTCAATTTAAAGATGACTCTTAAAAATATGTCTGAATTTCTTTGCATGGCTTGGATCAGGGATTCTTTTCTCCCAGAGATTCATCATATCATTTCTTAGGATTTTTTTGTGCAAAAATATATGTGTGAAAACATGCTATCACAATACCTTCCTGGATGATATCAAATATAATACTACCACTTGTATTGACATTGTGTATCACAAAGATGGGGAAACTTTAGTCTTCAAAATGAATAGAAACATATCTGGATTTTGAAGAAATTTTTAAGATTGGACTAGCATGATGTAGCATTGTGTAGCTCTGTGTGAACAACATCTAAGATATTAGCAGTGTTGATTGTGTAATAAGTTTCTTGGAAAGAAATGATTTTGAGTTACCTCTGAGGAGAGAGAATGACAATCAGTTAATTGAAAACAGAACATGCAGGTAGCATTTTTGAGAGATGAAAAAAATATGAAATATACAACATTTGTAATCAGTGGCAAATCTTGCAGAGAAGTGAATCCTGAGGGTGAATCTCCCTTTTCAGTAGGTCATTTCCCCTCTAAAAATTATTGTTTCCACCCCTGACAATCACATTGAACCTGTATGTTGTTTACTAGATCACAATCACTTAAACTAATAAATAAACAAACAAAATTAATGAAATAACTTAAAATAATAACAAAAAAGAACAACAAATCCTGAAATCATGATTGGAAAAAATTAAACAAATTGAAAGACTTCAAAACACAGATAACAAGAATTTGGAAAACAATTTAGAAAATTATCTGGCATTAGAATAGCAAATGCCCAAAACCTCACTAAACAATAATTCCACTATATGAATTTGTATAATTCTACTAAACAAATGCAGTATTGAAGAAAAATATTTATCTTGGCTCTCAAAATCACAATAACTTTAAATTGATCCGTATTTATCATCAAAAGGCACAAAGTTTTGCAATATCACAATATTTCAATTTCTTTCATTAGCGCCACAAAGCAGTTATAGCTTGAAATAGTTTCTCTTCATTCTTATAATAAGTAGTAAGATAAATAGCATATCTTTGACATATTTCACCAAACAAGTCAACATATCAAATAAAAAAAACATTTCCATCAAATACACCACTGTTGTTGTTCTGATTAAAAGTTATAATTTATGTATAAGTTATGTTTATGAAAAACTATGTATATACATATTCTATGACATCTAATGTCATTCATAAACCTTAATAAACCAATAAAAGAGATAAACTTTCCCCACAAGGAACAAATAGTTCAAACCCAAAACAATGCCTATCATTTCCTCAACTTTCCTGGTCTCCTACGAGCCAACCTATCAGTTAAATAAAATCCTAATGATAATAATCCTAAAATGATTACAAAACTAAGATATATATATGATTACTATAATTTACCAAATCATGCCAAGTTGTCATTGGCAATGCTGGACCGACTCACGCTAATTCGAGGTCACCGGTCTTGATGCAGTTTTGAAAAAGACTTGATATACTGAGATAGGCATCTTCCTACATAAAGCCTAAAACGTCAGTTTCAAACTGTCAGTTTTATGCCTTGCTGCTGACCCTTGAGTTTTCTGTGCTTGTTCTCTAGCTTACTATGAGAGAAAGCAATAGTTCGATCAGAAAGTAACTGGAGGTTGCTGTAGGGCACTGATATCAGCACAGAAAACTCAAGGGTCAGCAGCAAGGCATAAAACTGACAGTAGGAAACTGGCATCTTGGGCTTTGCGTAGGAAGATGTGAGTAACAGCCCTGTGAGGAGTTGCTAGGTAACAGCCCTGTGAGGAGTTGCTAGGTAACAGCCCTGTGAGGAGTTGCTAGGTAACAGCCCTGTGAGGAGTTGCTAGGTAACAGCCCTGTGAGAAGTTGCTAGGTAACAGCCCTGTGAGGAGTTGCTAGGTAACAGCCCTGTGAGGAGTTGCTAGGTAACAGCCCTGTGAGGAGTTGCTTCTTACTACTGAAAAGGGTACTCAACACAACATCACAAAGCAAGAAGGTTTGTACTATGAAAGTGATAGAGAATCGTTATAACTTGTGAGGCATGTGATGATTTGTATATGGAGAACGCTACACTGTACAAGTTTTTACTCTATGCGCATCCAAGGTAACGTTTTTTGTCTATATTCTAGTGAAATGAAGTATTTCACACGATCAGAATTGTAGAAACAAATTTATCCATAGATTGAAAATGGGAATAATGAAAATATTATAAAAAATAATTATGCTAAAACATCAAATTAACGATGATAATAACAAGACCAGCACCAATTTCTTAAAAATAACGGTACCTACCTATCAGCCTAATGTTAATTAACTCAATGAACATTCAAAACCAGGTAGGGCCTAGGGTTGGGATTCCATGTATATCCATACACATTGTGTATCATGGTATACTACGTAACACTTTGCACTAGAAAAGCAAAACTGAAGTTAATACCTTGAATGCAGAACACTGACAATTTCAAATTGACAAAACGTGCATACAGAGCTGGAAACTGAGGATGCCAGAAGGGTTTTCCAGTCAGCAGATCACATACAGGGTAGAAAAACCTTGCAACTTAATTTATGGCTAAATTTTCATGCACGCATTGAAACCGACATTACCAATTACGGCTTTTGCAATATGTTCGACATCAAACACAGAGGGCAGAAAAACAAGACATGGATTCAAACTCACTCAGTATCATGTCATGTGAAGGCCATGCAAGTTTTGTAATTGTGATAGATAATGCTTGATTCAACTCTTGCATAGTGCGGCACAATTGATGATTATAATACTCTCACCCAAAGTCATGCTACACACACCTCACACTACAGGCAAACACATTGAAAATTCAATCTACACAAACAATTTCACACCATGCACGAAAAAGAGTATCATCCTATTAAACTCTATTTGCAATAAATGTCTAAATGTCTGCGAACAAGTTTGCAGTGAAGACAAAAACATCTCTTGACAGAACATGACTTTGTATGCTGTTCTTAAGCCTTTGTGCAGGGAAAACTCCAAGTTGCCAAAATTGGAAGTTGAAAGGCAACCACCTTTTTACATCCCTGCACGACTGTATCATAGGGGGTGAAAATAGATTTGCCTCCCCAATATTATGGGCAGACATGCCTACCCATTTTTGGTATGGGGGTATTGTAACACTAAGCTTTAAACTGTACCGGTAAGTATAAATGCCTTGAAAATTATTTCAATTGATTGTCATATGAACCTTTATAAGCATTCCATTACACCTACTGTAGCATATTCAACATTAGAGGAGAAACCATGTTCACAATCTTGATTTATGATTATCAAAATTTATCAAAATACTTAGATTTTATCTAAATATAAATATTTCTTTGCTGCTTTTCACTTTGGGAATATGACTATAGAAAATAAACCTCATCTATAACTCTATCACCATTAATATATATATATATATTGCATGATAAATATAAAGCAGTTTTCTACCAGACGAAATGCATGTTTCATTTCAGAACATCAGATCTCATCTAGATATTATTACGGTAAGATAATGTGAAAAAGTGAAACATATAGCCTGTAACCTTTTAACATTTTGTCCAGGTTAGTATCTAAAAGACAATCAAATTAGCTGAAAAGTAGACTTATTAGCATTTATTGAATTATTGGCAAAATTAAAGATAACCTAAAAATTTGCAAGATTTTACTTAAAAGTTTACATGTTACGGACTGTATGATGGAAATATTTCATAAACCATGAGTCCTTTTTATTCTGCATTAAGAATACAAAATTTGACAATGTAAAATCTCTTGTAATCAATTTAATTCACTGACTGAAAAAACAATTTTTGCCATACTGGACATGTTTTCCAGGTTATAGGCTGACTGACATTCCTTCTATCATACAAAGTTTGTTTCTTTTTCAACATTTAATCATTCAATTGACCAAGTTTAGGTTTTAGGCTTATTCTTCACATTGATAAATTGACCTTGAGATGGACATACAATTCACATGAACAACTAGTCATCAAGATTTACCTCAACATCACTATCACTTCCATCATCGTTGTTCTCTTCTTCCCGAGTCTCCTGGAACTTCTGGTACCACTGATGAAGTTCTCGGAGTTTAACCGACACCGAGTCGCGTTGTCTCTCGGCCAATAGGGACCGGAGCTCGTTGTCCATTGGTGCGTCCCCGGGAGGATAGACAAAGAAGGGACTGTCCCGGATGATCTTGTCCTGGTTGAACTTGCAGATCTTGAGATGTTCCCCAATCGGATTGTTCCCTGAAAACTGCCAGTCCTTGACTGGACTGAACGCTGTGCTAAACCTCCATCGCTGAAAATATTGGCATGATTTGAATTACACTGTTAATTATGATTTAAAATATAATCACGGCAATCATTTTTAAAGCTTAAAAATTAAAAATATCAAGCTCAATCCTTTTTGGCAAGAGCTACAGAAATATTATACTTAAAAGAGGGTTTTTTAATTTTGAAAAAACAAGAACTTATTTATGTCGTGGGGAAATTCAGGACTTTTTATACAAGGGGGTGCATTCAGGGCTTTCTGTGTTATCATCTTTTGACTTTCACTTTTAGACAAAGGGTGTGAAAAAGGATGACCTGTGAACATGTAACATATCGATGACATGTAACATATCGATGGAGTATTCTTGATCCACATAATACAAAATAACAGATACAACTTTTAAAAAACCAAGTAGTTGTCACTAACAGGCCAAGGCAACAAAAACCAACTGGTGTCTGCGTATCCACCCAATGAAGAGTTATACCAAGTTTGAAGGCTCTAGGATGCATGGGTTTGTGAGATATCTCGCTAGCAAGGCTTAACGTAATGTTAAAGGTGGACATACAGACGGACGTAGAGAGTTGAAAACTATGTCCCCACATCTGCGTTCCACGGCGGCGGGATGAAAAATATCAAGTTTTGAGGACAAAAGTGAGTTAGTTGTTGTTAAGCATTGCTTGGCCATTATTTCAGCCATAAGTGGCGTGAGGACCAAAGAAGACAATAGTTATTCAAAACATGAATAGACTAGACCAATCAAATCTAATACTCACATTACAGTTTGACTGCCACCTGACCCTGCCGTCTGCATCACGAGACTTCTCCCACACCTGGATGACGAGGCCTCTCTCGTCAAGGAGACTACAGCAGACGTCGCGGAGCAGCTTGGAGGTCAGAGCGAGGTTACACAGACTGAACGAGTCGAGACGGCGAGCAATGTCCTGCAGCACCTCGAAGGGAAGACGCAATAGTTCCAGACCTTTAAGTAGAAGTTTATTCAAATTAAATAATAAACAATGCATGGATGATAGTTGATCATTGTTTACCTATATCTCACACATCTATCATTGATATAGAGGCTTATCCAAAACTTATCTTGGTGTGTGTTCATTTCATTACAAGCCATACATAAACTCATTAAGAACAATAAATAAACTCATTCAGACGTTTATCTCAATTTGATTTTATTCCATGACAAATCTTGGTAGCTCATAAAAAGACAAAAGATAAAAAATAAACACCCTTTTAAGCCCTAGCAAATCCTTTGGTTTTGAATTTAAGACCACAACAACATGTTGATTATGAAAGATAAATAAGTTACACAGTTTCGTATTTAGTAAACGTAAATCTTGGCAAACTTATAGTTCTACAAAAATAGTAACAAATCTGTAGTTTACCCATCTAAACACAAGTATTCATAAGGATCATTTCCATGTAATCATTATTGTCATCATCATCATCTTTACAAAAACCTACCTGAAGCATCCCTGCCGTGACTGTCAGCTTTGACTGGACGATATTGCACGTGGATCGGAGAATATGCACGATATGAGGTAAAGACTTCTTTCTCTACACTGTCGTCAACGGAGTCAACAGTTAAAGAGTCCTGCGACTGGTCGACATCTTGACTGGTTCCATATTGTACGGTGGGCTCGTGATTATAGTCATAGCCAGACTCAACAACCATATGCTGAACACCATTTGAATCTACTTCAGCAGTAGTCATGGCAACAGAGTCGCAATTAGTGTTTGACTCAGCCATTACCATGGCAACAGAATCTTTGCCATTTGCATCCATGGTTTGAGATTCTTTTGATGTGTCAGCATCTGGAGTATTATTGGAAGACGTTTCTAAATTATTTTCTGCGACAAGACCAAAACTCTCAAGCAAAGAACTGTGGACAATTGATGAGCCATTCTTACAAGGGACAAAACGTCTGAACGAAAACGTACAGCCCAGATATGCAAGAGGACATCTCTGTTCCATCCATCCATTCAGACAACTCTGGATGTCGTTGTGGATGTTCTTGAAATGCCAAGCATATTCATCTCTGCGTAACTCCTGAGCACAGAGGAACGTGTACATTTCCCGCGGTTTCGGCTGATATTTTGTGATGCAGTCAATGTTAATGTCAACACCTAAGATATCACAGAGCTTTGTGCTGTTGTCAAGATTATAGGCAGATTTGTTATTTATGCAAGACTTTTTGTCGACCTTGTGAGACAATTTTGTTGTTCCGTCCCCAGAAGTACCATTCATACAAGAGACACTTTTCGTCATCTCAACATCTTCATCATCGGAATCAGATTTCTTCAAACTGACTTCATTTGATTCCTTGATATAATCTAGTGATGGAGCGGACTTTGATAAATGATTGGACGCTACATCAAGGGTAGCTGAAAGACTATCGGCAGTCTGTTTCGTAGCGTGTATAAGTCGATTGCAAACACTCCTCTGCAAGCCTGGTGGATAATTTCCAAGATTCCAAGGAGTATTTCCCCCTTCTTCATCGGAGACATTCCTTGAAGTTTCTTCGGACGTCATCATATCAGAATCAATTGAGCTGCTTCGATGATTAAATGGAGCTGCCGGATATCGAGTGGTGAGACGATTTCGTAATATTCGTTTTGTCTTTTTTGGAGCATTTAAAGATTCCATTAGCATTCTCTGATCTCTCATTGCCAAAGCAACATCTAGTTGACCGCATCGTACTTTAATCAGATTTGAAGGCAAATTCATTTTCTTTTTGTCCTCAACAGAATACATTGGCCAGCGATTCCATTCAATTGGACAGCACATAACACTTGCCGGGCAAACTTCAAGATGGCTGCCAAGCTTGCGTCTGGGCATAATAACAGGGCAGCCATTTTGAATATTTATACAAGCAACTCTTTCATCTTGGCAAAGTAGGGAGTGTTCGGACAGTAAACATTGATGAAACTTGGCACCACAGCCAAGGTCACATGACACAATAGGGCAGCATGTGACGTCATTGGGTTTGGCAGTGCAATGCCGCGAGACACAGCTCTCACAATGGCTGTGCATCATGGTGATTGAAAGACTAGGTAGATTAGCTAAATATCATGGCATATACAATCATTATTTGTATATGCAAAACCAGCTCCATTCATGACTTTCAGTAATCTGTAAATGAAACAAACAGTTTGATAAATTAAATGAAAGAATCTAAATTGATTTGGTCAGTTAAAAGTATTTCTGTGTATCTAAATCTTTCAAAAAGATTTTGGCTGTCCGATTTCTTAAAAATATTCAAATCTAAAAACAAATTATGATCTTATTTTAATTAGATTGACCTGTCTCTAATTGGCATTATGTAAATATTTTAATAAATAACATGTATCCTTCATAGAAAGAAAACAATTTTATCTTATCTTATATTTGTAAAGGTGTTAAATTTTTTACTAATTGTCTAAAATGCCATTTTATTAGCCAAAGATGTCTAATTGAATTTCAGGAAGTGTTCTGGCTTTTACATGTTTTTACATGTTCTGTTGACAAAATGTTCGATGTATATTGATATATATAATCAAAATCTTTGCCAATAAGTGAATAAATCTATTTTAACATATATTTACAATCACAGCCCTGACATGGCATATTTCTTAATTATAAGTTATAAGATCATAAATGGAAAAGTTGTGAACTATTATAAAGATATAAATCAGTCATTATCTCTAAATATATACGATCAAAGTTGTTTTCATCAATTAAATTAAATATAACATGACATCTTTAACGAAACCTTTGAGTAACTTACAAGGCACTCTCACATCCTGACTCATTGGAACACCATTTTTGTAAAATCCCATCCCTCTGTTGTTTGATGCTTTGCACAGCTGATAACTACGTAATGTTCACACAGAATTAACACATTTTCTTTCAATGAATATGACAACTAAAAAGTCAATTTACGTAAATGATTTTGTTTAATTAAGTTATAGGCCAAGCTATATTTATTTTTTTTGTCAAAAACATTAATAAGACAGAATATTCGATGTCCATTTTAAGATGATTTAGAGTTTACTTGAGATCATTACGCTTATATCCAGCAGAAAAATTGAAAAGTTAGTATAAAAATAAATTATGGGTAACATAATCAAGTGAATTACTTATGATGCGATATCAATTCATCGTTGATCCTATTGTAAGAAACTGTATTTTTCAAATACCAAAAATATCGAATCAAGTATTTCTTAAAAGAGATGTCCGTAAAACCGGAAGTACCGCGATATCTCCCACTTCCGTGTTGGAAAATTCACTTTATTTTCTATCATTGTTGAGTTTGTTTACTTGAAGAACATCAATACGAGTAAGTTTAGATTGAATTATTTGTAAAAGCTTATTTGTGAACTTATATCCTGTAAATCGACCAAAAGAGTACAAATAAAATGTGTCACAGCTAAAAATGAATCAACATTAAATTTCGGGATAAAATATTGATATAGCTGTATTGTTTGAGTATATAAATATTTACAAAATTATAAATCCTGTTTGGGGCAAAATGTTTGAATAAAGTGATAGACTTTTGATGCATTACCAAATATTGTAATATAATGTGTGGTCCATTTCCTGTCACTTGTCAAAAGTTGTTTTGTGTGTCAGCTGGGTGAAAAAAATCTCCAAATCATTTTTCTTTTATCATATTTTCAACTAAATTATGTGATTTTCCGCACCTGTTTTCAGTCAAGAGGTTTACAACTCTTCCATATTAAGCAAAATGTTCACAACTGCACTATCCTTAGACCAGTGCTCAAAGCAATTTGTAAATCTGTAAAAGCTTGTGTTAAATGTACTTCCTGGGATTTTACTAATTTTATCAATTTGTTCAATTGTCCAAAGACATATTTTTAACCCATTGTTATTCTCACTATTCATTGGTGATTTGTCAAAGTCTATGAACCTAGGGGGTTAACATGGGGTACAAGTATTCCCTGATTTGTATGAAATATTTCTACTGCTATTTGCAGATGATGTCATTCTAGGATCTGAATCAGCTGTCTTCAAAAGCAACTAATTATTCTTGAATCCTTCACAGTTATAAATAGTTATAAATATCTAGATGTCTGGGTTTCAAGTAATTTTTAAAATGACAACATGCATTCCGTGGCAAAAGAAAACTTATGGAAATCATTGTGAAATTGAATAATATTAGAATGGTAGATCTGGAAACGTATTTTAAAATTTTTGATACCGAAGTCCTCTTGATATTATTATTTGGCTGTGAAATTTGGGAAGCAAATCAATTTGAATTATACGAATGTGTTCATCTTTTGCCCGAAAATCTTTTTTTTTGCGAGCCCCAAATTTAAAGGTTGTCATCCATAACTATCATGTTTTAACTCTAACTTAAAAATGGAAAGAGTTCTTGAAATTGCTACTAGCTCAATATCTTCTTATCAATCTTATGTTGTTTGGTCATCTCCTTTTACATTAATCCAAGCTATTTCTAGGAAGCTGTACTTTGAGGATTTTACTTTAAATTCCATCTCTCAGCATATGCTAATGATGAAAAAACAATTTCAAATTTCTTTTCAATTTATGTTTTGCCAAAATACAAATCATGCAGTTTACAAGTAACCTATCAAATAAGGTAAAAGGTGAGATATGTAATATATACCTCTTCAGCTTGCATAAAAAAAATTACCATCAAATCAAATGTTGCTTATTTTATGAACTTGAACTGTCTTTAGTATTCTAATCTTGACTACATGAAACAAACAATTTCCATTACAGTTCTGTCAAAATGACGTTGATGGAATTCTTTGGGTGTACATTCATTGCATTTGGACCGGCATTGGCAATGTTTGTGTTTACAATCGCAAGGGACCCTCTCAGAGTTATTGTTCTCATTGCAGGGTAAGTAACTGTATATTTTTGAAATATATAAATGCAGAGTTAACATTGACAAGGCGGAGAACTAATTCAGTAATTGTATGCTAGAAAATATAAAACACATCAGAAATTGAGAATGTTAATAAACATCTTGGGCAAAATTAATATAATTTTGTATAAATTTTTTTAAATGATATTTCGATGCATATTATTTAAAATAGTTTATGATAATTTTGACTTTATTCAATGGACAAAATTATGTAATTAACTTACGTGTCTTTGTGATTCTTTCAAACTTTGTATTTTTATAAAAATTAACCATAAGGTTTTTTAAAGCTTAGTATTGGATCTCAATAAACTGTTTGCTGAATTTTATTTTTTATCAGGATGGATTTATTATATTTCATCTAAATCCACTTTTTTCAGAGCATTCTTTTGGTTACTAGCATTACTCTTATCATCGTTACTATGGTATGCAGTGGTTCCATTACGAGATCATCTAGCCTTTGGCCTGGTTTTCTCTGTCATATTCCAAGAACTCTTCAGATTCCTTTTCTACAAACTTTTAAGGTAAGATTTTCTTTCAAATCATACCTTGTTGCCTTGCTCATTGTTCCTAATGGAGAATTAAGAGATTTTGTGAGTAATTGTTCAGTTAAGTTACCGTCCTGTCCAAACACTGTCAAGTTACTTTATTTACAGGGGCAAATACAGGGTATGATAAGGTAAAAAGAGTTTTATGATGATGCATTTTTCATAAAAAAGAGTCTCGATCAGTGATTGGGAAAGGCAGGGGCCGTAGGCCATTTTGCACATTGGATGAAAAAATGGCCCCCTTAAAAAATGAAGTTTACTATTGATCTTATAGGCAACAGCCCATTTAAAATTCAACCAATTACCAAAAACCCTGGAAATGGCCCATTGTCAAAGATGTCTTTCCCAATCCCTGCTCATTATTTACTATATTTGAAAATTTCTTTGGTGGGGCGCGATTCATTTCATATTATGTTTTATTCATGTTCTAAATCAGTGCTCCAGATAAGCTGCGTATCTGCATATTTTACGCACTAAAATCGTTGAAAGCGTAATTGATATGTAAACTGAGAGTACAGATGCGCAGACATTTTCCTTAAAACCCAAAAGAATCAAAATACCATGCCTACTGTACGCAATAGTTTGTAAAATCTTGCGTACTGACGCATAAATTTGTCATGAATGGATATCAAAGCTCTACATGTGTGTTTGACACGTAAACCGATGCCTATCTGTTGCGGGGTATCCAGATGAGTAAGGAGCTCATAAAACTCTACAGTAGTGCTTGTTTGTATAAGCGATGCCTCCTCATTAAATTTAGTTGTTTTACTGGAACATTTAAATTCAGGAACAAAATGCATTTATTCTTTCAAAAGACATTACAAGATTGAATAACTACATTCATTGATTTCAACATGTTCAATATACATTTAAGATAATAACACAGTTATCTTGGTAGAAAATAACCCAGTCATGAAGAATTGTGAGTGTACAATCTAATTTTTAAACATAAATACCCAATTGCCAGAAATCTGAGGAGTACAATTTCACTCAGTACTCTCTCAAAATCAAGTTTACTCAATTGTTTTCAAAACAGGGAGTAAATACTCAATAGGTCAAAATATTATCTGGAGCACTGTAAATGTTTCATTGACATGTGATTCAGGAAAGCTGATGAAGGTCTCCAGAAGGTCAGTCAAACAAACCAAGATGAAAACGTCACGCCCAGAGATATCTCCAACAAACACATTATGGCTTATGGTGAGGAAAATAATTTTTTTTAAAAACAAATGTTTTCTATTGAAGTAATTGTTGAAAGAAGCCCTCATAAAATGTTAACTTCAAGATCGTTCAAGCATGATAATATTCACAAAATTTTTTAATATAATGAAATTATTTTTAATAGGATCTTTTAAAGCAAAAAGTAGGATTCTGTGATTGAAATAGATGAATCTTTAAACAATCAAAAAAAATAATTTCGAGAATGTTATCAATTCCTATTGTGAAAATAAAGAGTTTTTGATATATATATATACTACATTATCACCTGAGCTACTTGATGATGAAGTACAGAGTAAGCACAAAAACTGTTCAAGCAACAATTTTAACCATAAAGAAGGTATTATCAAGAAAAACTTGCTGTTTATGTATGTCAGTTCCTAAATGACTTGGTTTGAAATTTTGCCTTTGATGTTATTGTGACCTTATCCTGTTATCATTGTTTTTGTATTCTCATTATCATACCAAAATGTATAAATTGCTGTACCCCTCATTTTTCCTCATATGCTTATATAAGCAGTGAATCTGATTGGTAAAGGCAGGGGCCATGGGCCATTTTGGACATTGAATAAAAAAATGGCCCATTGAAATTTTGAAGTTAACTATTGATATAATGGGCCATGGCCCATTTGAAATTCAGAAAATTACCCAAATCTCTAAAAATGCCCCATTGTCAAAGATGTCTTTCCTAATCCCTGTATAAGGATCTATACCTAAACGTCACTACCGTCAAATAAAGAAGTTGTTCATCCATAGAATTACTCATGTCATCCTTGTATCATCAACTTCTAGAATACCACTCTAACAGCTTGTTATGATATTGTTATTAGAGATCTTGATTAATTCATTACTTATGTATATATACAGTGTCAGGATTTGGGTTCGGTATCATGTGTGGAGCCTTCTCGCTCATCAACGTTCTGGCGGACATGGCTGGACCTGGCACCATGGGTGTCTACGGGGACTCGCATCTCTTCTTTCTCACGTCCGGTCAGTAATACATTTTATCATATACTTGCTTATAAATACAGAGATTTTGAATGTACGATTCACCCTTCGTCGAGCACCCTGTATCAGCCTGTCGTCAAGGGCAAAACCTGTATCAACCCGTCGTCAAGGGACTTGAACATGGAACCCTAGGCAACAAACGCAAAAAAATAGATCGAAGTCACGTGGTATTTGTTGTCACCCTTTGTACAGCTGTCGATAGAACGTGGCTGACATCGCGTGGCAGTCACTTGCGGATAGAATTTGTCAGTTTGATTATTTATACAACCTTTCTTTCCAGTTTTGAAATTCAACCAGAGATTAAATGAACTCAAAAGTTGCAAGAGGCGAAGGCTCGGGAGCTGAATGTTTATTGGTATTGTGTTAGTTATCCAAACGTATAAAATCAGCCACATGAATTCATCATTTATGAATTTAAGTTTTAAAATGTTACAATTATTTTTGTAGTTTGTTTGGTAAGTATATATGATAAAAATAGTATGATATGGGTATTTTCATATCACATTCGGTATCAGCCCTCGACCAATATCAGCCCTCGAGCTAAAGCTCTCAGGCTGATATTGGGGTCTCGGGCTGATACCGAATGTGATATGAAAATACCAATATAATACTATCTTTTTAGTCTTCTCTGATGTCAAGTGATGATTTAGGGTGAAACAAAAGTTCATTTTATCATTATGGACACATGTATAAATATATGTAACATATCTTAGTCTTCTATTGCACCATATGGTCCTTTATTATACCCTCGCTACGATGTAAAAATATTTGATGCAGAAACTTTAAATTTGGTATAGATGTTACCAATGTAATGCAGATGTGCCTTTAGGGAGTTTTAATTCCAGGGTACCCAATATTTTTTCAAAAATTTCCCTAAAATGGCAAATTTCTGACTTTGTTCCATTTCCGGAGCATAACTTGAAAATTAATTGACTCAGAAACTTCCAATTTGTTTACCATGTGGTGCAGATGTGCCTTTTAAAGGTTTCAATTCCAGGGTACCATAACATTTTCAAAGTTTGACAAAAAATAATCGAATGTCCTGACTTCTTCAAATTTTAAAGCAATGACTTCTAATCTCACCCTTAATCCATTGACAGTTATCATTCATTCACATGACTGAATGTGTGTTTTTAGCTCACCTTTACATAGTAAATGTGAGCTTATGTCATGGCGCTTCGTCCGTCGTCCTTCTGTCTGTCCGTCCGTCCGTCCGTCCGTCTGTCCGTCCGTCCGTCTGTCCGTCCGTAAACTTTCAGGAAAAAGACTACTCCTCCTAAACGAATCCAGATATCATTTTGAAATTGTAGTATGTTATACCCATGGTGATTCCTCACAGAAAGGTAGACGTTTCAGTTTTGAGAATCCAAGATGGCCGCCATGGCAGCCATATTGAATTTTCAATTAGATTTCACGAAAAAGACTACTCCTCCTAAACGAATCCAGATATCATTCTGAAATTGTAGTATGTTATACCCATGGTGATTCCTCACAGAAAGGTAGATGTTTCAGTTTTGAAAATCCAAGATGGCCGCCATGGCAGCCATATTGAATTTTCAATTAGATTTCACGAAAAAGACTACTCCTTCTAAACGAATCCAGATATCATTCTGAAATTGTAGTATGTTATACCCATGGTGATTCCTCACAGAAAGGTAGACGTTTCAGTTTTGAGAATCCAAGATGGCCGCTATGGCAGCCATATTGAATTTTCAATTAGATTTCAGGAAAAAGACTACTCCTCCTAAACGAATCCAGATATCATTCTGAAATTGTAGTATGTTATACCCATGGTGATTCCTCACAGAAAGGTAGACGTTTCAGTTTTGAGAATCCAAGATGGCCGCTATGGCAGCCATATTGAATTTTCAATTAGATTTCATGAAAAGACTACTCTTTCTAAACCAATCTAGATATCATTCTGAAATTGTAGTATGTTATACCCATGGTGATTCCTCACAGAAAGGTAGACGTTTCAGTTTTGAAAATCCAAGATGGCCGCCATGACAGCCATATTGAATTTTCAATTAGATTTCATGAAAAAGACTACTCCTTCTAAACGAATACAGATATCATTCTGAAATTGTAGTATGTTATACCTATGGTGATTCCGCACAGAAAGGTAGACGTTTAAGTTTTGAGAATCCAATATGGCCGCCATGACAGCCATATTGAATTTTCAATTAGATTTCATGACAAAGACTATTTCTCCTAAACCAATCTAGATATCATTTTTATATTGTAGTATGTAACACCTATAGTGATTCCGCACAGAAAGGTAGACGTTTCAGTTTTGAGAATCCAAGATGGCCGCAATAGCAGCCATATTGACTTTTCAGCTGCAGATGACACATCATTATTACTAAATTTTAAGCTTTCATCAAGTGATCACTGGCACCATATAAATTCTCAAATTTGAACTAACTAATCATAATATCATCTAAATATGGAATATTTAAGATTGTCGTGCAAGTTGTTCTATATTTTTAAGTGTTTCTAAAAAAAATTAAGATGAAAGACACCCATAATTGATTAATTTGTTTAAAATCTTTATGGAAACTGGCTGCAAAAACCAATTCACATTAAACATGTTAAATTTTAAACAATGGTATCTCCCTTATATTCCTTTAAATACCACACATAAGGAGTCAACCAGAGTTCAGATATTCCACTATGCTGTCTAATACACATCCCAAGGCAGGCTGCTAGCATCACAGTGTCAGCTGCTAGTCTGTTGCATAATCAACCTGACCCAATTGATATGGTAGAGCATTATGCTATATGGCCATGGCCCATGTGTATGCAATAAAAGTTATGGACTTGTATTCTCATGACAGTGATATGTTCTTTCTAAGAATAACAACTTACACAAAACTTGTCTACAATAAGCTTTGTGTTAAGCAATCTACATGATAAGTTGATGTGGAATAAATATGCAGATGAAAATCGAAAAGGGTTTAGTAACAAAAGTAAGGAAATTTGATTTGTCATATCTCTCTGTTGATTTGACAATGCAAAAATGTTTACCATTATAGTACTGTATGAGTGTTAAATAAATTGATACTTTAATGAAAGACATCTCAGCGTCACTTGACATGTAAATATTATGTGAACAAAATAAACGTGTCTTATGCATTGCTGTGTTTATGACTTTCCTCTCAATCAGTCATTCATTTTCCTTGAAAAATCTGTACTTTTGGGACTCTCAATATCCCATGCAGCATAACCATCAGTGAAATAATCTTGAAATCATGTTAATGATTCACTACAAAACAAATGTAAGTGCCCACCATCCTGTAAGTAATGAATGACATTTAAATGGATACACCTAAACCAATCAAGATATCATAATGAAATTAATACGGATGCCCACATAAAAGTAGCATTTTGAAGATTAAAAAGTACAAGATGGTCACCAATTCAGCCATAGATATACAAAAAAGTTATACAAAAACCTACTGCTTGTTAACTTATCATGATTATATCATTCGTGTATTAATGTTTGTTCAAGCTCTAGACGTTTCCAAAAGAAGACTAGTATTTTAAAAGATAATAAAATCATGATGGCAGCCATAATCAATTATATAAAAGATGGTTACATGTATAATTAAACCATTTTACCACATCATTCATTTTAAGGTGAGCTTCTGTACCCTCGGTACTTTTATTTCCTTTTATTTTCCGTGCAATGCGAATGTGATGGCAGCGATAAAAAAAAAATATTACATCATTTGACTTTACAAACTCTTCTTGCTTGGCTAGTACAAAAGTTCACATTTTTATTGTTATAGTTATCAATTTGTTTTTGCATTGCTGTGAGATTTTTAGTAACGTTTGTTACACAAAACTATTGCATGTCACATGAAATATATTTATGATAATTTCTAACTCACAAATAATATTTTGGAATTTTTATCCAAGGTATCTACAAATGTGTTGAGAATTATAAATAAAAATGTTTTTATTTCAATTTCAGCTTTCTTGACCCTCTGTTTCATTCTTCTTCACACATTCTGGGGTGTGATATTTTTCCACGCTCTGGATAAAAGTCAATACGTCATCGTTGCTGGAGTTGTAGCAGCTCACATGCTCGTGTCTTGTCTGGTGAGTTGTACTGGTTGTACTAGTTGTAGTTGTAGTTGTACTAGTTGTAGTTGTACTGATTGTACTGGTTATACTGGCTGTACTGGTTATACTGATTGTACTGGCTGTACTGGTTATACTGATTTACTTGTTATAATGGTTGTACTGGTTGTACTGGCTGTACTGGTTATACTAATTGTACTGGCTGTACTGGTTGTACTGATTGTACTGGCTGTACTGGTTATACTGATTGTACTGATTGTACTGGTTATACTGATTGTACTGATTGTACTGATTATACTGGCTGTACTGGTTATACTGATTTACTTGTTATAATGGTTGTACTGGTTGTACTGGCTGTACTGGTTATACTAATTGTACTGGCTGTACTGGTTATACTGGTTGTACTGATTATACTGATTATACTGGTTGTACTGATTGTACTGGCTGTACTGGTGATACTGATTATACTGATTATACTGGTTATATTGGTTGTACTATCTTTGTTTACAGACTCCTTTACTTGTGAGGATTATAATTCATAGCTTTAGTGGCCCTGTGTCCCCTAATAAGGGCCACAGGGGCCACACCCTAAAAACCTATTTTCATCTTCTTCTCCAGAACCATAAGGCCTAGAAAGCTTAAACTTTGCGTAGTCTCCATGACTAGTGAGGATTATAATGTATAGCTTTTGTGGCCCTGTGGCCCCAAATAAGGACCTATTTTCATCTTCTTATCCAGAAGCATAAGGCCACGACAAGTTTTGTAGAGACTCCTCAGACAATTGGGATTCTAAATGAACATTGGTGACCTTATGGCCCCTACAAAGGGGAGAACCACATTGACCACACCCTAAAAGAAAATTGAGTATGAAGCCTGATGAGCTACAGAGCCAATGGCTCGTTTTTTAGTGTTAAAATCACATTTTAATTTTGTGTAAAATAAGTTAATGCTAATTCTCTTCTAAATGAAAATAATGATGGTGTTTATCATGATGATGATCATGACGATGTTTGTGACATTGAATGATGATTATGATGATGGAAATGATGATGACAACTATAATTTGTATCTTGATTTCATTTCAGTCTCTTCTAAATCAAAGAACTGCTGGACGTTCTGAGCCCATGTACTTCGGTAGTTTGATCCCAGCCTATATTGTCATGGTGCTTTCTGGGGCCTTTGCATTCTTTGTGGCCGGTGGATCTCTGAAGAATATCAGGAACGCCTGCAAGTGCCGAAAGGGTCGATATGAAATGGAATGAGAAGACAGTTCCCATGGGGTTGAACCCTTTGGACTCTAAAGATTCTTAAACTTTTACCAAGGCCTTGATTGTCAGCCATTTGATTATTGTCTCACGGATTCAAGGTTTTCTAGACGAAAGTTCAAACTGATTGCTAATCTATTATGAAAACAACTTGAAAACCTGGTGAAATGATTTGTTCCAATTAGGTTTAAGTATCAGGGTTATAAATTTAGAATGAAACTTTGCCCACAGGAAAGTCAACAAACTTCTGAATATTTGAACAGCACATGAAACCACCCTTATTACAACAATTTAAATTGATTTATGTTAGGCACATATCATCAATAAACCAAGTTATGGACCCTTCAATTTCCAAATTGGAGTTTTTTATACTTCTTATACATGTATTTCACTATTGAATTAAGGGTAGGTCGCTACCCGTTGATGAGTACATTTGTTTTATCTGAGCATTGGTGGCCTTTGATATCAAAAGAACAAAATGTATGAAAATTACATAAAATTCTTGTTTTAAGATACTCAAAAAACCCAAGTGATCTGAGAATTGCTTTAAAAGACGCAGGTCAGGGTTTTGGTTTTGTATTGTATGCCACACTAGGAGTCAAATTATGATTATATCTTTAATATGGTTTTCAAATTTTCACAGTAATGTATTGTTTAGCAAATAGCGTTAGAAAGACCTATTTATGCCTTAAGACCCTACCATCCTACAATTTTTATATATAAGAAAATATATTTGCATTATTTGGTTTAAGGATGAGATCTATTTGCTTATTACATGTCTTCTAATGTAATTTCTAAGTATACAAATTATTTTGCAACTATTGATTACAATCATGATGATTGACAGCAGGCAGGTTGAAATCCACTTGTAACACACAAAAAATTGATATATTACTAATGTTTTAAAGGGGCAGTAGCACGTTTGTTGATAATTTTATATTTAAGAATTTTCACTGATTATTGTACATTAATGTTAAATTTATAACTTTGATAGTGTCAAAAATCTCATAACACAAACCAATTATCCATAGTCAGAGGACAAAGTATGAAGATTCACCTTAAATCCATGGTCGGCCATTTTGTGTGAACACCTTTAATTCATTTTGTCTAAGAAAAAGGAATAGCATGGCTAAACTTTACATTCTATATTTGAATTATTGTTGCTCCATTTAGTTTAAATGCATTGTCTTTCAATTGAAACCATTAATTTTCATTTTCCTGACATCAACTTATATTCACCCTAAAAACGTGCTACTGCCCCTTTAATGGTCATATTTCAGTTCGTGCTTCTCTATATGTTGTAGATATGATGCTTGTTTATTCAACTGTTTTTCTGAAAAAATGTGAACTAAATGTTGTCTCATTTCGCTTATGGTGTATATTATTATTTAAATGTTATCAACAATTTTCATTCTATTCTCAATGAAGAAAGTAAGATATATTCTTGTGCTGTTTTAAACAGTTTGTTCTTTCCAACTAGTCAAGTAGAGATTGTAAAATTCATATGCTTGTAATAACATTTGATGATTGATATAACATGCTTTCTATAAAAAATATGTATGTTTAGATGTATATTTTGCTATTCATGTTATTTGTACAGTTTTTAGCATTTATGTAAAATATAACTATCTTAAAAAATACGTTCAACAAGTTTTAAGGGCACATTTGCACCCATATTTAGTATTTTAACATTTCAGTTGTGATGATATATATGCACTTTTCCATCAGAGCATGAATTTGAAAATTGTATGTATAGTTATGAACAGTTGCATTAAGTTGATACACCCTGGCAAAAAAACTTTGAAAAACTTTGGCACAGACGATTTCTTCAATAAAACTTAAAAATTCAAAATTTTGAATACAAAATTTAATATGAAAGGAAAGTTTTTTTGTTGAATGCTGTTTTATCAGTTGATGAATAGTATATAGTAACCAGACCTCCACAAGAGATAGACCAATTAAAAAAATTGTGATCTAACCTCTGGTTTAATGTGAGCAATTCTTGGGTTTCTGGCATTCACCTAGCAGCAGCAATTTGAACACAACCTATCTAAAAAAAATTCAGCCAATAAAACACTTTTGGCATTGTCTGCTCACATGTCACCCAAGTCCATTCAAATTCAATTTTATAATAAATGTGCAATTGTGCCTTTAAGATTCATCATAATTTCAAGATACCAGATGAGATCTCCTTTACCATTTCATATTGCCAACAACATGTAAGATATATGTGATACATTCCAATATGACTTCTAAAGTGGATGTCTTTTTGAATAAAGTGCTTAAGTAATTTGAAAACAAAAAACTTTGTTTTCCATTATTCTCCAAATATGCCAAGGAGGAGGTCAATATAGTTAGCTGTAATGTTCCACCAATACTTCCAGTGAATTAAACACTTTTTCCATGTCCACAATCACATTAAACAGCCAACCAAGAAAGATGTTATGGCTGAAATATTGCCAAAGCGGTTTAAAACAATAACTCATTCACTCAGCCAATCAAGAGAGATGGATTAGTGCTTTGAAATGCGATTCAATTTTATTTGTTTGTCGATGAAAGCTAAAAGTTACAATGTTTCTACAAACAAAAGGCAAAAGACACCATGTGACAGTAGTGAAAATGTAGAGAAATCCAGTCTTTGATTCACAGATACCCGATATCGTAAATAAAATACAACGTGAGTAAGAAAGACCCGTCCCCTCTATGTAATAGTGATTAAGAAATTCCTGTCCCCTCTATGTAATAGTGAGTAAGAAAGACCCGTCCCCTCTATGTAATAGTAAGAAAGACCCGTCCCCTCTATGTAATAGAGTGAGTAAGAAAGACCCGTCCCCTCTATGTAATAGAGTGAGTAAGAAAGACCCGTCCCCTCTACGTAATAGAGTGAGTAAGAAAGACCCGTCCCCTCTATGTAATAGTGAGTAAGAAAGACCCATCCCCTCTATGTAATAGAGTAAGAAAGACCCGTCCCCTCTATGTAATAGAGTGAGTAAGAAAGACCTGTCCCCTCTATGTAACAGAGTGAGTAAGAAAGACCCGTCCCCTCTATGTAATAAAGTGAGTAAGAAAGACCCGTCCCCTCTATGTAATTGTGAGTAAGAAAGACCCGTCCCCTCTATGTAATAGAGTGAGTAAGAAAGACCCGTCCCCCCTATGTAATAGAGTGAGTAAGAAAGACCCGTCCCCTCTATGTAATAGTGAGTAAGAAAGACCCGTCCCCTCTATGTAATAGAGTGAGTAAGAAAGACCTGTCCCCTCTATTTAACAGAGTGAGTAAGAAAGACCTGTCCCCTCTATGTAATAGAGTGAGTAAGAAAGACCTGTCCCCTCTATGTAATAGAGTGAGTAAGAAAGACCTGTCCCCACTATGTAATAAAGTGAGTAAGAAAGACCCGTCTCCTCTATGTAATGGTGAGTAAGAACGACCCGTCCCCTCTATGTAAAAGAGTGAGTAAGAAAGACCCATCCCCCCTATGTAATTGAGTGAGTAAGAAAGACCCGTCCCCTCTATGTAATAGTGAGTAAGAAAGACCCGTCCCCTCTATGTAATAGAGTGAGTAAGAAAGACCTGTCCCCTCTATGTAACAGAGTGAGTAAGAAAGACCCGTCCCCTCTATGTAATAGTGAGTAAGAAAGACCCGTCCCCTCTATGTAATAGTGAGTAAGAAAGACCCGTCCCCTCTATGTAATAGAGTGAGTAAGAAAGACCTGTCCCCTCTATGTAACAGAGTGAGTAAGAAAGACCTGTCCCCTCTATGTAACAGAGTGAGTAAGAAAGACCCGTCCCCTCTATGTAATAGTGAGTAAGAAAGACCCGTCCCCTCTATGTAATAGTGAGTAAGAAAGACCTGTCCCCTCTATGTAATAGAGTGAGTAAGAAAGACCCGTCCCCTCTATGTAATAGAGTGAGTAAGAAAGACCCGTCCCCTCTATGTAATAGAGTGAGTAAGAAAGACCCGTCCCCTCTATGTAATAGTGAGTAAGAAAGACCCGTCCCCTCTATGTAATAGTGAGTAAGAAAGACCTGTCCCCTCTATGTAATAGAGTGAGTAAGAAAGACCTGTCCCCTCTATGTAATAGAGTGAGTAAGAAAGACCCGTCCCCTCTATGTAATAGAGTGAGTAAGAAAGACCCGTCCCCTCTATGTAATAGTGAGTAAGAAAGACCCGTCCCCTCTATGTAATAGAGTGAGTAAGAAAGACCCGTCCCCTCTATGTAACAGAGTGAGTAAGAAAGACCTGTCCCCTCTATGTAATAGAGTGAGTAAGAAAGACCTGTCCCCTCTATGTAATAGAGTGAGTAAGAAAGACCCATCCTCTCTATGTAATAGTGAGTAAGAAAGACCCGTCCCCTCTATGTAATAGAGTGAGTAAGAAAGACCCGTCCCCTCTATGTAATAGTGAGTAAGAAAGACCCGTCCCCTCTATGTAACAGAGTGAGTAAGAAAGACCCGTCCCCTCTACGTAATAGAGTGAGTAAGAAAGACCCGTCCCCTCTACGTAATAAAGTGAGTAAGAAAGACCCGTCCCCTCTAAGTAACAGAGTGAGTAAGAAAGACCTGTCCCCTCTATGTAACAGAGTGAGTAAGAAAGACCCGTCCCCTCTATGTAATAAAGTGAGTAAGAAAAACCCGTCCCCTCTACGTAATAAAGTGAGTAAGAAAGACCCGTCCCCTCTATGTAATAGTGAGTAAGAAAGACCCGTCCCCTCTATGTAATAGTGAGTAAGAAAGACCCGTCCCCTCTATGTAATAGTGAGTAAGAAAGACCCGTCCCCTCTATGTAATAGTGAGTAAGAAAGACCCGTCCCCTCTATGTAAGAGTGAGTAAGAAAGACCCGTCCCCTCTATGTAATAGAGTGAGTAAGAAAGACCCGTCCCCTCTATGTAATAGAGTGAGTAAGAAAGACCCGTCCCCTCTATGTAACAGAGTGAGTAAGAAAGACCCGTCCCCTCTATGTAATAGAGTGAGTAAGAAAGACCCGTCCCCTCTATGTAATAGAGTGAGTAAGAAAGACCTGTCCCCTCTATGAAATAGAGTACTCTATTACATAGAGGAGATGGGTCTTTCTTGCTCACGTTTTACCTACATTTTATTTACGATATTTGGTTCCTGTACTTTGATTGTTGTAACTAACTTCCTGTCCTCAGTTGGTTCAAAGGTCAGCTAAATATGACCTCATTCAGTCGTAGCTTGATGTTATCACAGAGTTTTACAGTTTAATCGTTTCTACTGGATTGAAAATAAATTTTCATGGCAGTAGGCAATTTATTCTCAGGATTGACACCATGAATTTGAATATAAAATCTAAAATGGCGTAACATCATATTGCCCAAATTTGGTAGAACCTCTTCCTGCTTGACATTGAATGGATAGCAAACTTTAGGAGAGTAGTAAAAATGTCAATATTGTGATTTTTGGTAATCAGGGGGTAGTTTTTGAGTATTTGAACCCCTCTGGGGGACTGTGAGTAGATCAGTTCTACAGGGTGAACCAGGAGGGTGAACCCGAACCCCCTGTGAAGATTTTCTGTTCCACCACAGTTGCCTCATCATAAATTAACCTCTAAAATGCCTCTCAAAGAAAATCTGACATGTTAACTCATCCTGTCTCAGGGTATAACATATATTTTCATAGTAGAGTGTCAGCATATACGTTATACCCTGAGACAGGATGATGTTAACTTATTTACCTCTCAAGATTCAAACTTCAAACGTTCAATAAAAACATGAACCAAATGCTTTTGAAAGAAATTTATTTCAACCAAATTACAATAGAAAATAAGAAATATTTTAATTTGACAAAAAAGGTCATGCTTATGGTAGGTATCCTTGTACAAAAACCTTATCGTTTAGGAAGGATTTCCACAATTTCGGTATTTGGATAAACAATTATTGGATTGCAATTTAGAATTCATTTCAAGTCATGTTGGTTCGTCAGATTTTACAGGCAAAGGAAAAGAACCTTCATTTCCGCATCAAACATTCAGTTATTTACCAAAACATTGATTACACAGATAGTTGCCATGGTGATTACAGTGATGACGTCGCAACGAATGGTAGTTCCCGCACTTTCGTCTGTCCTCTTCACAATGGGCACACTTCCTTCTACGTACGTTGGGTCGGAATCTGTAAGTAAATTAATCAAGAGAGACACGTAACTAAAACTCATAGTGAGAAATCACAATTGAAAGTTACACAATCTTAATTCATCACTTTATATTTAAGTACAAAATGCCAGCAAAACATGACAAAATGTGGGATGAGGCCGATAAATACAATGTGATATAATGTATACATTTACACCCACTTGTGACGAATCTCAATGGAATCAAAAAGAACACTTTTACATTTCTGAATTTTTATCTGAATACTCTTTTTGTTGTCGTGTCACCTGACCTTTGTTCTCTAGTCAATCAGTGACAAGGCTGGAAAGTCATCGGCACGATTTTTATATTTTCAGGCCTCAGCCCAAACTATTCAAAAGTGCTACGGTACTTTTGAAACGTCAGATTTATCAAGTATAAATGAAAAGATTCTGGCCTAATATCACCTAGGGCATAAACTGCACACATCCATCAACGAAACTTTGATGCATTTCGTAAACTCCTGCACCAGTTACCACAACAGAAGTGGATATTCAAATCAGAAATCTTCAAGGATTGCTACAAAACGGGCTTTGCAATGATCCCCGAAATTATACGCTAGGCAGCAAGACTTTAGTGACTGTTAATTAGGACTGGGTTGGTTATTCCTTGAGGGAGCTATGGGATACTAACATTGGCAACGACCAGACGTGGAGAACTTACATGGACAAAGCCAAGTACTTACATTAAAAGTGTACAATACTTACATGGACGATTTCATGCACATCTCTCTCCATGGACAATTCCAAATACTGACATGGACAATGCACAATAATTACATTGACAATACACAATAATTACATGGACCATTCCCAATACTTCCGTGGAAAATTCCCAATACTTACATAAACCATGCCCAATAATTACGTGGAAAATTCCCAATACTTAAATGGGCAATTCCCAATTATTACACGCCCGTGTAAGATACCGCAGTGTAATATTTATACGGCAATATTAAACTAGTGTATTATCACAATGCAAGTATGACGTCACAGAAGTGAGCTGTTGTGACGTCACAATGTAAGCGCTTCGTCACAATGGGTGCCTAGTCGCGGAACTGTTAGTTTCAGCACATTTTCGGCAAGTTTGCGTGATTTTAGGGCAAGTAATAAACAGAATACTTAACTTCCTTCCATTTAATACTATTTTTATTAAACTCGTGAATGATTTGGTATCAAACTCGCTTTCGCTCGTCTTATACAAAATCATTAACTCGTTTAATAAAAATAGTATTAAATGGAAGGTCGTTTAGTATCCTCTATTACTTACATGGGCAATTCCCAATACTTACATGGGCAATTCCCAACACTGAAAGAGACAATGTCCAATGCCTGCATGGACCATACAATATATTACATGGACAACACCCAACACTGACAGCGACAATGCCTGCATGGACCATACAATATATTACATGGACAACACCCAACACTGACAGCGACAATGCCTGCATGGACCATACAATATATTACATGGACAACACCCAACACTGACAGCGACAATGCCTGCATGGACCATACAATATATTACATGGACAACACCCAACACTGACAGTGACAATGCCTGCATGGACCATACAATATATTACATGGGCAATTCCCAACACTGATAGCGACAATGCCTGCATGGACCATACAATATATTACATGGGCAATTCCCAACACTGATAGCGACAATGCCTGCATGGACCATACAATATATTACATGGGCAACACCCAACACTGACAGCGACAATGACTGCATGGACCATATAAACTACTTACATGGACAACACCCAACACTGACAGCGACAATGCCTGCATGGACCATACAATATATTACATGGACAACACCCAACACTGACAGTGACAATGCCTGCATGGACCATACAATATATTACATGGGCAATTCCCAACACTGATAGCGACAATGCCTGCATGGACCATACAATATATTACATGGGCAATTCCCAACACTGATAGCGACAATGCCTGCATGGACCATACAATATATTACATGGGCAACACCCAACACTGACAGCGACAATGACTGCATGGACCATATAAACTACTTACATGGACACACGTGACACTTGTTGGGACAGTCAGTCTCGATGATGCTACACTTGTTTTTACCGAAGTCTTTACTGCAATAGCCTGGATCCGAACTTGCCTTCTTACAGCTCACTGGCGGGAAAATAAAATATTTTCATATGGTTTAATCAGATTTGTTTTAGATTCATCACAAATTAAAATTTAGAAATAAAGTTTGTTCATTCCATTTTAACCTTGACTTTTCTGGGACATTCGTTCATTATATGTTCTCGGTAATTCAGAGTAGGTGTTTCAATAATTCGCCACTATTTGGCGGAAAATTATGGAAACGTTTACTCTGGATTATCGAGGATGTTCATTTAAAGGTCTTTGTCGTTATTGATATCAGAGACGCTTTACTGAAAAGAGTCCTGATATATAGCATACATACACTGACATGCTGAAATGCTTATACCAAAACAAAAATACGACGTCAAAGAAAAGGCAAAATTAGAATTAACAAAACAAAGCAATAATTCACATTCTTTAATGTCGAATTTTCAAATAATGTACGCTAAGAGCTCCTTGTGGTTTCGCCAAGGGGAGAACTGCAAAAATAACGTCCGATTCTTCCAACCAAAATGGTTAATTAACGAATTCACCGAATCTTCGATGAAAGTTTAGGTTTAGATCGATGACTGTTTAGCCTTAGAAGTTGGATTCGAGACGCGATTTAACTCGCGAAAGTAACTAAAAACTACACCTGTCCTGGTACTTTCTGGTATTTTCTGATATTTATAATGGTAGCATCTTCACTTGTAATGACATTTTTGGCTATGATATTTTTATGTTTCACATAATTCTGAAAGAAAATATTTGACACTAGGACACACATGTTCTAGTAATATACATGATGATATATACAGGAAAATCGACACCACAGGAAAGAAAAATAACTTTTAAAATGCCCGCTGTGGCTGAACTTTTGACCAATAAATAAACTAGTGTCCAAAAGAAACGCTACACACATTTTTTCCAAATAATATTTTTACTTTGTTATCATTTCGTTTGGAAACATGATATTGTATATCAGGTATACCAAATACTGTGTATTTGATCGAAAATACCGGGAACATGCCATCACATCCGGTAAAATCGGGAATTTTGTGAAAAAGGAATTATTGACTGTAGAAAGTTTTGCATGGGCAGATAAATTGTATAAAACGGCTCGACCCACACGTTAATGTCATAGCAACAAAAAGAACACCAAAGAATGCCATGTTTGACAGTTAATGAAAGGGAGAGAGCCTACAAGGAGCCTACAAGGGGCCTCACACGCCTACGTCGCAAGACCATTTGGTTGTCCGCGCATAACAGGCCGCAGATTAATGTATCGATTACGTCACACTGGTTTGACATCAGACATGCCCATATTCGGCAGACCTCCCTTTACCTCTGCCATTGAAGACCACTACATCCGGTTATAACACTTTCGGAACTGCGCCATCACAACAGCGTAAACAGTGGTTACAGCACTGGGAAACAGATTCAGTCATGGTATCCGGTCACTCCATCCTACCGCGGATGGTTCCTGATACCTGACAAACAGACTGATGGCCAGGCGAGTTAGCAGGTGGCAGAGTCGCAACTGGGCACGACCCGATATGAACCCAATCGAACATTTATTGGATTATCTCAATCGGAATGTCAGAAGTCGCCTTGTGCGTCAATCAAACATCCAGCATTTTAAACAATTCCCCCTCAACGAATGGCAACGGAACACTGCAGACGTCATCAGACGTTTGACGATGTCAGTCCGTAGACGTGTTTTTGCCTGTATAGACTCTTATGGTGTACATACCCGTTACTAACATCACTTTGTAACATGTATTGTGACATTTATCCACGCTTTCGCGATCACTGTTTAAATGATTTTTCAAATATTGGACCCCACCCATCTTTACAGGCTTGTCCTTACGGTTATTCTGACTTGATTGAAATGAAACTTTATACACATTGTGTGAAAAGGACACTCTTTAAAGTTAACCAAAATTATATTTCTATGGGTTTGTTTTTATTTTATGTCGATGCTAGCACACGGTAGCGTTTCTTTTGGACACTAGTTTATATTGTTTTCTAAAGGTTGAAACCTTACTTATCATCATATCCATAAGACGACAAATATAAAACATTGCTTGTGTGTTGATTTCTATTTTAATCGCTTAACGTGAGAAAGAATATGTAAAATGGAACCAATAACCGTTGGAAATAAGATTTAGGTAACTAAAAACAAAATAACCGAGCGTGTGAATATATTTAAAAGTGCATATATTTACAAGATCGCTTACATTCAACATCATTCGATAATGCAGGGTTTTTTTAAAAAAATAATCATGAAAACGTTTCGTTACATCATTCCATTCTCGATAATCAAGCAAATTTTGTATACATAAATACATTCGCAATCAACCAGAATAAACGCTTCGTTAAATCAATCTATTCGCGATAATTAAGCGAAAATATTTACACATCGATCCAATCTCGATCATCCAGGATAAACTATTCTTTACATCAATCTATTCTCGATAACTTTATAGATCAATCATGATTGATAATCCAGGGTAAACTTTTATAAATCAATATCAATTATTCCAGGGTTAACGTTTCATTATACAATCCATTCTCGATAATCAAGCAAAAACGTTTATACATCAATCCATTCTCGATAATCAAGCGATAACGTTTATACATCAATCCATTCTCGATAATCAAGCATAAACGTTTATACATCAATCCATTCACGATAATCAAGCTTCAACGTTTATACATCAATCCATTCTCAATAATCAAGCAAAAACGTTTATACATCAATCCATTCTCGATAATCAAGCGTAACCGTTTATACATCAATCCATTCTCGATAATCAAGCATAAACGTTTAAACATCAATCCATTTTCTATAATCAAGCATAAACGTTTATACATCAATCCATTCTCGATAATCAAGCGAAAACGTTTATACTTCTATCCATTCCCGAAAATCAAGCGTAAACGTTTCTACAAAAATCAAATTTCAATAATCAAGCGTAAACGTTAATGCATTCTTACATTCTCGACAATCAAGCATAAACGTTTATACATCAATCCATTCCCGATAATCAAGCGTAAACATTTTGTTACATCAAAACATTCTCGATAATCAAGCCTAAACATTTGTACATCAATCCATTCTCGATAATCAAGCGTATACGTTTATACATCAATCCATTCTCGATAATCAAGCGTATACGTTTATACATCAATCCATTCTCGATAATCAAGCATAAACGTTTATACATCAATCCATTCTCGATAATCAAGCGAAAACGTTTATACATCAATCCATTCTCGATAATCAAGCGTCAACGTTTCTACAAAAATCAAAGTTCAATAATCAAGCGAAAACATTTATACATCAATACATTCTCGATAATCAAGCGTAAACGTTTATACATCAATCCATTCTCGACAATCAAGCGAAAACGTTAATACATGAGCGTATACATTTATACATCAATCCATTCTCGATAATCGAGCGTAAACGTTTATATATCAATCCATTCTCGATAATCAAGCGTATACGTTTATATATCAATCCATTCTCGATACTCAAGCGTAAACGTTTATATAAAAATCCATTATCGATAATCAAGCGTAAACGTTTATATATCAATCCATTCTCGATAATCAAGCGTATACGTTTATATATCAATCCATTCTCGATAATCAAGCGTAAACGTTTATACATCAATCCATTCTCGATAATAAAGCGTAAACGTTTATACAACAATCCATTCTCGATAATAAAGCGTAAACGTTTATATATTAATCCATTCTCGATAATAAAGCGTAACGTTTTTACACCAATCCACTATCGATAATCATGATAATCGATAGTAAACGATTTTACACTAATCCATTCACGATAATCCAGGTAACAGGTTTCGTTACATCAATCCATCGTCGATATTCGAGGGTAAACGGTTGTACATCAGTTCATCATCCAGGGTCAACGTTCCGATAAAGCTGTATATAGTGGAGAAATATCGACACGTTTTTTCTTGAATATCGTGGATATATACATTTTGTCAGAACGCTAATATTTCGAAAAATACAAGTACATTTATTTTAAGACGAAGGTTTTATATACGATTACCACCAAAACTTATGTATTAAAAACGGTATCATTTAAATCAAAGTGAATGAGTTTATCACATTATAAACAGAAAACAAAATATGCAAAATATGAACAAAATCAAGTTTATTTAATTTCGAGAACTCGAACATTTGACATCGGCTTTCAAAAATTAGGTATATTTGAAATTTCGTAAATAAGATAAAACACACACAAAAATCAAAACAAAGCGCATAAGATATACCTTCACCCTAATATTGAATACAAAATTTATGATCTGTTTAGAACTAAATCAAAACAAGAAGACATTGTAATCAACATCCCCTGCCAAATTAGTTTTCATTAAGAGTTCCTCAACAATACATAATTTCATATATCTCATTATCAAACTCCATCAAGGTATTGATACCCTGAAGACACACACCAAATTTGGTTATCCCATCTAAAAAAGTTTCTGAGAAAAGCACTTTGACGGCACGCTCGAACTAGTCCAAAAAATTGAAAAAGGAGCAATAACTCCGTAAAAAATATTTGTAAGGTTGTGATTTTTTAAACTCCATCAAGGTATTAATACCCCGAAGACAAAAACCAAATTTGATTATCCTATCTTAAATCATTTCCGAGAAAAGTTGTCTCCTTGAAAAATAATTGTGCGGTTCCTTTTTTTTTTTTTGGTACAAAGTCAACATTTTCAACACACAAGTGAACATAAATAATAGAATTGCTGTAGCAATCTTCCAGATGAACAGTCAATTGCTTTAAAATCTAAGACATAAAAAACAACATTAGCTAAACAGCATATGACATGAAGACCAAAATTGGACAAATGGAGTTTCATTACATTCTAGCTTTGAGTTCCATTTATCTAATTGATATCATAACTCAAATCATTTTCAATATAAGACATATTTGGATGTTTGTTTGCTCATATAGATTTGAAAATGTTGTACTTTGTGATAATTATTATACGATTTAGCACACCATTTCTCTTCTCCGGATAACCAAATAATGTTTTCTTCTTATCAAAATGGAGAAGGGTGCCAGTTTTATGATGAACCCATCTATGACCTGATTCCAAATCTCTTTGATAATATCACACTCCAAAAATATATGTGTAATGGTTTCCACTCTGTTTTGACAGAATGTACAAACATTGCTTTCGATCAGTTTCATCTTTGATAAAAGGTTATTAGTTGGTATGCATCTATGGATAATGCTATATTGAAACCATTGATGTTTGGCGTTTACCAGTGCCCTAAATGGCATTTTATGAATAAGTTTCAAATTATTATCAGAAATGGATTCGTTGAATTCTACATTCCATTTACTTCTGTTATGATTCTTTTAGTATATCATAAAACATAACATAAAAAAACATAAATTGCGCGGTTCTGATTTTCAAACTCCATCAATGTATTAAAACCCTGAAAACACAACAGATTTGATTATCCTATCTTAACAATTAATGAGAAACTCTGACCCCTTTAACTCGGAGGGTCGGAGCCCAAACCTTAATCCCCCTTCAACTTCGTGGCGGGGGATGAAAAAACATTTGCTTGAAACAAAACACATCGTTGTAACTTGAACAAATCCCTTCACCCGTAAAACAATCAATGTGAAAATGAAATTGGAAAAGGCTACACAATTCCAAGGTCACAGCAAAGAAATGCTGTACCCAAAAGGGTATCTCATGTAAAATTATTGCTTCCTTTTACCCCTATTTTGATCATGTTTACAATGAATTTTATAGTGATTTTATAGCTCGTGAACTTGACTTTTGACCTTGAAAGTAAACATGTCATAATTATTCCCCAGAGGTGAAAATCCTTACACAATGAGTTCTATGACCAATGCAAACAGACCAATAGTTATAAAATAGCTCAACATTGAAATGCTAGTACACATGTAAACCCTGCCACCGACACACACTGTAACATAATACACACAAACATAACAAATACATTTGTAGTTACTCTTTAGAAAATAAATAGATATACCCGGCCACCAATTTAGAATATGACAGCGAATCAAGTCAGTTAAATGCAAAACATACTTTCATACAATTGTTTGCAGAACTTGTTAATCAATAATTGGAAACATTTGTGAAAAATTCTATACATAGACAAAAACAAATAACAACATTTCTGTAAAACCTTATTCATATCCGTGTGTGAGAATGAGATCAATTTGACTTAGATTCATTTGGTGTAAATGCGCAAGAAATACTTCGTATATAATAATATGTGTTCTTATATAGCGCGCAAATCAAATCACTAAGCGATTTCTCTAGGCGCTGTATATAATACCCACCACCGAAGAACAATGAACTATTATGTAGGCCGCGAAAAATTATTTAAAAACTATTCCGGTTTTCCATTTCATGATCAGTGCACGTTGTTACAATTGTAATAATTATTATGCATTCCGATGTATATGCCCTCGACAGTAGATTGAACGATTCAAAAACTGTCAAATTAATTTTCGAATGTATCACGAAAATTGCGAAAATGCTAAAAATGTTTTGGCATCTGTTTGGGCTAAGAATGCAGTAAAGGGGTTAAAATGCATTTTGTTTATGAATGTCAGTTTTGACAATATTCCTGACTTTTCCATAAAATGTTTGATGAAAGTGATTCAAACACTTGAGAATCGGACAAATTAAGTTCACAATGAATTGTTGAAAGACTACAAGCGAGTGAGAATATTTAACTGTCAGCGGTAACTTAAATTTCTATCAAAATCTAGTAATCTATATATAAATGATATTGTAAAATCAGATGCGGAATATGTTACTAGAAAATGATAGGTAAAATATGAATTATTAAAGATCCATCGTCATATTTGCATGCGGTTCGTGATGAAATTTAGCTGTTGAGAAAAGATAAACATGAAAAAAATCTTTCGTCTAAACTTGGATATCATATTTACATGTTTAAAATAACAAGAAAATACTTATTTACGTCAGAAGTGCAGTACCCTCTTTCGATGACGTCATTATGTGTGTAGGATTTACATCGCGTCTCAGTTACCAACTATCAACTTGGGCGCAAGGAGTACCTGATTCGGAAAATCTAGTCATGCACCGACATAGACGGATTTCAAGCGTATATTTAGGAAACAATTGTGAGAGGGCCACACTTGATTCGCCTTCATATCGACATGCCGAGGCTGTCGTTTTGGTCATTTTGATAGATTGTCTCCTATCTAATTAATTTCGTTGCCTTTTTTTCTCTAGAGTGGTCGCAAAATTTGGCCAAAAAATACAATGAATACAGTAACAATACTTTTTTTAATATTTAACCGTACTACATTTTGAATATGGATCTTTAATTATTCATAAATAACATACATAACATCTTATTAATAATAATGTGAACACTGATAATATTTTTTAGCAAGATTCTCTCAAGTATAATCATTTACAAAAGAACTTCATCATTCAATAGTGTCAGACAACATGGATAAAATCAAAGGGGTTCGAATATCTGAGTGGACAATATAACAAAGATATTCAAAACCTGGACTTTTGCACCCATATATCGTTTTCATACGTTGAGATATATAGAAAATTGGGCGAGATGATCAGCAAGCTAAAAGATTGATCTATGATTCCAGTGCATAGTTTTGCGATAAAATTTAGTATTAATTGCACCGCACGTTAAAAAAATCGATGTGTCCTTTTTTTCGATCAGGTTCAAGCGACTTGAGTGTCCCCCCTTCTGTATTCTATATAATAAGTAAAGACGACGCCAAAATCCTTATTTTTTGACCGATTTTGTTCCAATTTCAGATGTAGGTTTATCTTAACACATTGAAACGATATATATGAGTGCAAAAGTCCAATTTTGGATATTTTGTGTTGTATTGTCCACTCGGAGATTCGAACCCCTGTGGATAAAATTAACAAAAAAACACGCTCCTAGCCATCACCAGTGCCGTAACTAAAAGTGAAGTGTGTCCAGGCATTGAAGTTGAACATCCGCCAATCTCCACAATCTCCATCGAGCCCTCTATATAACCGATGCCTCCATCTGGAAATGAATTAAATCAAAAACTGATTAGGGCAGTAGCACGTTTTAGGGAGAATATAAGATGTTGTCAGGAAAATAAATGGTTCCAATTGAAAGACAATGTATTTAATCTAAATGAAGCAGTAATAAATCAAATATATACTGTAAAGTTCAGCCATGCGATTATTTTTCTTAGACAAAATGAATTAAAGGTGTTCACACACAAATGGCCGCCAATGAACTTTATGTTGACCTTTGTGGATAATGTGTTCTCTCATTTAGGATAATTGGTTTGTGTAATGAGATTTTTGAAACTATCAAAATAACACATTAAGTATTAACGTACAATTATAAATGAACAATTGAAATTATATAATTTTTAAAAAACGTGCTACATTCGGCACATTTTTATCATCATTGTATATTATCACAGAATGATGTTTATTGTCGTTTAATTGTCCTGGAACAACCTACAACAGCAGGAGTGCCTATGATGGCCGAGAGGGGCCTTGTCGGCCATCATAAGTGTCTTATTTTATAGAACGAGCTTTGTCTTTTCACCATCAGCCATATAGCAGGAATATATTATTTTCATAGAACAAGCAAAGGTGTATGTTGTCTTTTCACGATCAGATATATAGTAGGAATATCTTATTTTATAGAACGAGCTTTGTCTTTTCACCATCAGCCATATAGCAGGAATATCTTATTTTCATAGAACGAGCTAAGGTATATGTTGTCTTGTCGCAATCAGATATATAGCAGGAATATCTTATTTTCATAGAACGAGCTAAGGTATATGTTGTCTTTTCACGATCAGATATATAGCAGGATTGTCTTATTTTTTCAGAACAAGCAAAGGTATATGTTGTCTTTTCACCATCAGCCATATAGCAGGAATATCTTATTTTCATAGAACGAGCTAAGGTATATGTTGTCTTTTCACGATCAGATATATAGCAGGATTGTCTTATTTTTTCAGAACAAGCAAAGGTATATGTTGTCTTTTCACCATCAGCCATATAGCAGGAATATCTTATTTTCATAGAACGAGCTAAGGTATATGTTGTCTTTTCACGATCAGATATATAGCAGGATTGTCTTATTTTTTCAGAACAAGCAAAGGTATATGTTGTCTTTTCACCATCAGCCATATAGCAGGAATATCTTATTTTCATAGAACGAGCTAAGGTATATGTTGTCTTTTCACGATCAGATATATAGCAGGATTGTCTTATTTTTTCAGAACAAGCAAAGGTATATGTTGTCTTTTCACCATCAGCCATATAGCAGGAATATCTTATTTTCATAGAACGAGCTAAGGTATATGTTGTCTTTTCACGATCAAATATATAGTAGGATTGTCTTATTTTTTCAGAACAAGCAAAGGTATATGTTGTCTTTTCACCATCAGCCATATAGCAGGAATATCTTATTTTCATAGAACGAGCTAAGGTATATGTTGTCTTTTCACGATCAAATATATAGTAGGAATGTTTTATTTTTTCAGAACAAGCAAAGGTATATGTTGCCTTTTTACGATCAGATATATAGTAGGAATGTCTTATTTTTTCAGAACTAGCAAAGGTATATGTTGTCTATTCACAATCAGACATAAAGAAGGAATGTCTTATATTATGGAACGAGTAAAGGTATATGTTGTCTATTCACAATCAGACATATAGAAGTAATGTCTTATTTATAGAAAGAGCAAAGGTATATGTTGTCTTTTCACCAACAGCCATTTAGTAGGAATGTCATATTTTAATAGAACAAGTAAAGTTATGTTGTCTTTTCACCATTAGACATATAGTAGCAATGTCTTATTCTATAGAACGCGCAAAGGTATATGTTGTCTTTTCACCATCAGTTATATAGCAGGAATGTCTTATTTTAGGATTTTCTTATTTTTAGAGAACGAACAAAGTTTTGTTGTCTTTTCACTATCGGCCACATAGTAGGAATGTCATATTTATATAGAACGAACAAAGGTATATGTTGTCTTTTCGCCATCAGACATATAGTAGGAATGTCTTAATTTTATAGAACGAGCAAAGGTTTGTGTTGTCTTTTCGCCATCAGACACAAACGTTTTGTGCATTTTTATCATAAAACAAGTAACATATCATAACTCCTATATTTCTGTCGTATCTTTGACCTTTTGGATATAAGTGCAATTTAGATAGAACAATTGTAACATAGTTATATTTGAGATCACAATATCTGCAATAGTACAGTCCGAGTCCATGTATCTATAGTGTTATATTTATCGGTCTTATATATAATCAACTTATTTCTCAATTAATCTTATGTTTACAATGTATATTTCACATCATAAATTGGACATCTTAAGTAGGATATCAACCCGATTAAAGGAATGCAAATGTTTGAAAACGTTATCTAAAATTGTCGCAATTTCGACTTATCCCCATTTACCTTTAAGCATGATGGACACCAATAATGCATAAATATAAATAATGCACGGTTGATTAATAACACACGATACGATCAAACATTATCTACATCTACATAAACGTTATTTTGAAAATATTCACATAATTAGGCCAAAAGCGAATTTTAAAAGACCGGAAGTATTCAATGCAACGTTTCATATAAACAACATTGTCTACCATACCAGCAAATCTGAAGATATTGCTCGTCGTCCGTTTTGTTTCATGAAATAGCAATAACTTATGTACATGTATGGAACTAGTGCAGTAACAGATGTTCCTTAACATAATTATTATGACTTTTTTCAGCGTAAGTGCGTTTGTCAATTTAAGGGCAATATAGCCAATTTTAGCGCGAGAACGTTTACTACAGTGTCTTTAAGGTAGAAACCTTCTGTATACACCTTTGAAAACGGGTAAGGAGAACTGTAATTTCGTGATTCTTTTGCCCTAAAACGGACCTATTTACCTAGATGATATTTCTTATGTAAAAACTAAAATCGTTTGATGGCTAAAATTTAGTGCATAAACTTATGTAAGTATATGTATGCTAAATTCATATATCATTTAGAAACCTTGTTTATGATAAATGGAACACGGACATCATTGAAATGGAAGCTCTTTTCTTCCAGAAGAAAGTGTTGAATAATGAAATATTTGTGAGACCAATGTCAAGGTCAATCGGTTGATAATGTGCCGCCAGTGTTTTCTCGAACGCTTAAATATTGGAAAGGGGCATACACATGATTTTCGTTTGAGAGGTTGGCGCTCAAATTACAATTATTGAATTATTACTTTAGACCACAGAATATGTTTGTAAATGTTTATTCATTTCAAGTTCCCTTACAAACACGTTTTTGTATACTTTCATAATGAATAACAAATACGATTCTCAGCATTTCCTATGTTTAGATCTCTCTTGAGAGAGTTGCACGTCCGTGCACCATGCAATCTCTGAATCCGCCAATGTTGGGTTGCATACTAACTGACAAAAGGTGATGTCCCACCAATAGGACGAATCCATGACGTCTTAAAGTGACACAGAGTATCTTTCTTAAACAACAAGAAACCTCATTATTTTCCCCATGTTAATTGGTAAATATGTACAGAAAACATTGTCAACTACAAAAAACACCAAAAAACGTTTTCATCGGTCCTCTAATAACAAAGATATCGCCCTTCAAAGTGCGCAAATTTTAGGCTTCTCAATTTGACAGTCTGAAAAGGGATTCTACCGGATGAACGATATTGCCTTTACTGCGCATGCGAGAAAGGGCGATGTGATGTGGCAGGTTATGATATGGCTCCAGCATATCTTTTAAATTCCTTGGAGGACTATACCCCTGCAAAAGATCTTCGATCCCAGAATTTGAAGCTTCTCCAGATGCCAAAGTATAAAAACACCAGTTATGGACTTACATCTTTCAGCTGTACTGCTCCAAGACTTTGGAACCAACTTCCTTATGTCATCAAAATGTCATCCTCACTGACTGTTTTTAAAGTTCATATAACCACAAACATATTTCACTATTTTCTTTTAATTATATTAAAGTCTGATTACAATAGTGTATAGTGCGCCAAAGGTCTCTACTCAAATATGTTCAGTTTGGTAATGAAAGCCATTTTTGAATGCCACTTATGATGGACCGCTTAGATCTATCTGGCCACAAACCAGTGAATGCATAACTGCCCGTCACTGGTTACACCCCCTTTTTGTGACGTCATAAGCAGAAGTAGTCTCGTTATATCTATAATCTATCATAACAATACCACAGAAAAGAAACCAACAATAAACGATTTTCAGAAAATGTTTTCCACCCAGTTAGATAAATCATTTTACGATGTAACACTAATAAGCATTTGGTGTAAAAAAGATATCCACATCAATGGTAATTAAACAATTATTTAGGCAGTATTTCAGTTCAAATAATGATACGTTAATCTGTGTAGTCTGTTTATTACGTCACACACGCGCGAGTTTTATGGCCCCTGACCCAGGTGGGGTTTTCACAGCCGATAATTACGCTGTCTCAATGAAAGGCTAGTTAAAGGTGTTTATTGGACAAATTAACAAAAATCAAGCCCAGTTTAAATTTTTTTGAAATATCTTTGAACGAAAATCTAGAAGTAGTAAAGTCGAGGTTAGTTGATGTTTAAATCACAGCTCAAAACTCATCTATTTTCTAGCTATTATTCATAGATTCTACCCATAGACTCTAATTATAAATATCCTTAATCAATGCTACCAGTATTACTTTTAGGCTTTATTTCATAGCATTTCATCTCATCACCTTAAATTTTCTTATTTTCAATGCGCTTTGAGTATGCACCTTGTGTATGGATATAGCGCTTTATAAATGCCCATTATTATTATTATTATTATTGTGATTGGCTGAGAGAAGTTTTACAGACTGTGTATTATTACATCATATACAGAACGTAAATGGGCCTAATCAATGTAAATATAACAGACAATGGTGGTAAATAAACATGTTTTAGCACGATTTAGAAGCTTCATCTGTCCGGCAATAAAACAGAGTAGTAATTAAACAGTTATGGCACATCGTAACTGATTGTGTAATTACAGGCCTAGGGAGTCGCGCTTGGGATATTTCACACTCTTTGACAATGTTGTTACAAGAATTAAATAATGTTGTTTCAGAGATCAAGCATGTCTGCCCATTTATGACACGCCCAGTTGTCAAAGCACTAGTCATCCATTGGTCAACAATAAGACAAACTAGATCCAATAAAAATTAAACATTTAGATTTTATCATATGCATTGCATCTGTCTTGAGATGAACACATTCAGTACAGACACATGAGATGGAGTATTTTGCGTTTACAGTGACTTCAATAAGGTAGACTTTGGTCGCATGATATGTAAACTAAACTTTGTGCATTCAAACTTATATGTATACATATTTGTTATTTCAGGCAGTTGTTTGCGTTAGAAGTTTACAAATATTTAAAATTTAAAATAACATTATCTCAAACAAAGATATAGAATGGTATTTATTTTACGCTGATGAGTTGTCTCTTTGTAAACTAACATTGTTTCTTTATTTGATTGAGAAACGCTCAAGACATGATGAAACATGGTGTCAAAAGGTGTATCAAATTGTATTGCGAACTTAATACAATTTCATGACATGATGCCTCAATGACACTCTCTTTCCGAATATTTCGTAGTGTGTTTATAGCAAAACCTCATTCAGATTATATACAATTACTTCAGGATTATTCATAAGTTCCTTAAAACATTTCACTAACATGTTTAATTTGTCTTCAATTTTATCTGGCCACTCATCACAAAATGTAAACTTAGAACTACTAAATTCAAAACATAACTATACCGTAATATCTAAGAGATTTTCAAAACACGATTGAATATTAAGATTTTGCCTTGATGAAATATCCTTATGTTTATACCATTAATGAAGATACAACCTTAGCATTAAATTGCTTTGTTGTATGTTTTCGAAAATCGTTGTTTCAATACTGTCACTGTATATGATATGTGTACTGATCTGTCCATGTTTACGTTACGTCACGTTTTTGTTAGGGAGCGGCATAAATATAAACATATACCCCGTTTCTTTTTTAAAAAAGATATGCGAAACATAGTTCTATGACAGGGCTATGACATACCATGTAGTCTCATTGATGAATTGACTTTAGATCCCTCGGTAGAAGCCGTGATTAAGCTATCAACAGTCAAAACGATTCAACCAAAATTAGTAAATGTCTTCATTATATGTCTCACTAACTAACCGTCATACTGGAAAGTTGTTTTCTTTGTTTGTATAGTAATTATACGCCAAGTAAGTAAGTGACCGCTTGACTCAATACTGTAAACAATAGCAATAGCCTGACCAGTTTGGCGAGAAAGGGCGATGTGATGTGGCAGGTTATGATTGGCTGAGAGAAGTTTTACAGACTGAAAATATGATGTTTGTTTTCAAAATCATTAAATGACTATATTGCACATGTTTTTGAACAAACAAAATATCGATGTTATCTCAAGATATCTTTCTGTATCCATTTCTGCATTGTGTACCCCTCGGGGTGATATGTTGTTTAAAATTTTATTTGGTTTTGATAAGCTACAAAATATCTAACATGCTGATTGAAGTTCATATCTCATCACTGGACTTGCAAATATATCAATTTATGCATAATATCTCTGAAATGCTTGATTTTATGGAAAAATCAAGAAAACATCTCAAATACGTTTAATATTCGAAATTATGCATCCAATTAACCTACCTATTAGTTACTATACCTAATAAACACTATCGAATCGAATATATCTTCCTGTCAGTTTATGACAAGGTTTCAAAATTACGTTTTGCGAATTAGCGCGCGCCACTCGAGCCACATTGTCCGGTTTTCGATCAAAATCCCGACTTTGAATGGCCGTATTGTCGCTCTTATGTACTGATTGACATTTAACTTGTTATTTTCAGTAACAGTTAGTGGTTCGCGATGTAATAACATCGATTTCAAAATTTGACATATGTGATCCTATCAACATACTCTGTGTCTCTTTAAAGTTATATCCAATACCCGAAGTGTGAGTATCCACATTTGCATTATTTTGTTAGTAATATGTGAGAAATATATGTATATATGTATATAAAATGTAAAAAGGACTGTTTGTTTATTATTTACGCGAATCCACCCCTCGTGTTTGGTCCATTACGTCATATGGGAAATCCTTGAAATCACGACCGATTTATTTTTAATTTATATCAGTGTAGTGTTGTATCTACCTTTGATTAAAACCCCACTATCTCCTCTGGGAAGACAAAATAGCTTCCAGTTGACATGTTTACATCGGGTTCCACATCAAATGGTTTCAATGAAGGAGGAACCTTAAAACTAGAGTGTTTATGAAACATGATGTTACTAGCTTAATCTTTATGATAAATCAGAAATGTACAAATATCTTATTTTCCATTTGATCAATTAGTTGGTGTGTCCCTAAAGCATGGGTGTCTAAGGTGTAACGTTGCACATTTTACTGTCATAATCATCAAATCTTGCAGTTCGGCGTTTGACTTGGTATTGTTGTACTAAATTAACCAACATTCTGCCAAAAATTACGTGAGGTGATTAGAGATTTAACGCAGCTTTCAATATTTTTTCACGGCTTCTAGCATTATTACAAGGAGAAAACCCACAATCCTAACATTGTGGATATGCATTGTTGTGAAACCTGCGGGCATCGGCTGAAATAGCAATCATTGGTTGTACTGCGTAGAAATTCAATGTATCATTGCATCGAAACCTTAAATGCGTGTAGAACAGTTCTCTTCTGTTAAGGCTGTCGAGCCACCTGGCGGAATGACAACATTAAATTTATGCACATAAAGAAAAAAAAACGGTCCTATTACATACATAATGATTGAACATATCTTGCAGATTTTAAAAAAAAACTTGGGTTAAAAAACAAACCTTAGTTTTCTCAAACGTACATTTTGAAATAGTTTTTGTGAATGACTAAATATGTCATTGAATAAACCTATTCTATGTAATAGAGAAACCGTGACAATTCTTAGCTCAGTGGGGGGGGGGGGGGGGGGGGGTTATTGTCGGTTATTCAACTTATTGAGGGTTTATATATCATATTGAAGTTAAATATTCACGGTGTCCCCTCTCTGTCAAGGAGGCAGACTGACCATTTTCACTGACCGCCTCCTGTGTTAAATGCATGGCCGGAACGCTGCTTTCTTTTACCAAAACATCCTTACCAAAATTTAAAAAAACAGCCTTGGTCTATGCATTTATATAATGGCATCTTAAGCATCATCCAACAACAATCACTGTAAATATGCTTAGGCTCGAAGAGCTTTTTAATCTTCCATTCTAACTTAACCCTCCTTACAAACCTTCTACAGTCCGGGGGATCGTTGAAGCAGAATCATTACCAAAAACAATTTGTTATTATGATACTGTTACTTTGTCTTTTAAATACTTTTACTGCATATATTTGTATGTATTAATCGCAGAGTTTAAACTCCCGAAAGCTAAACCCGACGCTCTGACTACTGAGCTATTATGACAGCGCTGGGAGAGGTCTTTTGTTAGGTCCTCTTATAACAAAGGTCTTAGTTTGGGTTTCTTTGATATTTTATGGCCGCCTCTGTTATTTCCCATCGTTTCACGTTATCGGTCATATCAATGCTATTATAACTAGTTGGCGGTTTATAAAATATATAAGACATGGTCCGTGGGCATTATCAAAAGGAAAGGATGATTGCCCTCGTGATTTGCCCGTGGGCAAATCCCGCGGGCACACATTCTTTAGTTATGGATAACACACGCATACGAGGGTGTTATAGCAAACAGAGGCCTTTGCCTACGGGACGACCCGAGTGCGCTAACGCGCACTCGGGTCGTCCCGTAGGCAAAGGCCTCTGTTTGCTATAACACCCGAGGATGTGTGTGTTATCTATCTTATATACCGAAATAATCACTTATTTAACTTAAAAGCGAAAAAAATCAACAAATTAATTTCATTAAATTTGAGGAGAGCAGAATAGACTTCAATAGTCAATAACCTTTTACCAACCAATCCCCTGTGGCCTAGTGGTACAGTCTTGGACTACAGCTTGAAAGGTTGAGGGTTCGAATCCCTAATGTTCAACTTTTTTACATTTTACATTTAGAAATTTTTCTTGAACGCTATAGCTAGAGGATGAGGTTGTTGCAAATGTCATATATCGAAAATAAAATCACATTTCTAACATTTTAAGGTGAACAGTGAAAATAAACTTTTAAAGTTTGAGGAGAGCAGAATAGATATCAACAGTCAATCCCTTCACACTTACCAATCCTTTGTGGTCTAGTGGTATAATCTTGGACTGCGAAGTGAGTGTCTCTGTGTTCGAATCCCCCATTTTCTGCCACGAAATGTTTTATCTTGGACATTTTGCCAGAACGCTATAGCATAAGCATATTAAGGGCGTTTTTAATTTTTGTTACAGAGATACACCACATCTCTGACGTATAAAGTGTACAGTAGAGCGCAATTTAATATCATCAAGTTCTAGGAGAGCAGCAAAGACCTCACAAAACAATTCCTTCATATTCACCAATCCTTTGTGGTCTAATGGTATAAGTCTTGGGCTACAGAGCGAAGGGTTGTGGGTTCGAATCCCGCGGTTTCGCTTCTGAAAATTTTTGAGATCGATTACCTTACCGGTCTTTGAAATTATAAGGTGCGAAATGGAGGGCCTCATAATAAATAATAACCTCCTTGGATGTTATTATTTCGTATAAGGCCCTCCCAGCAGGGTCTTATACAGTGCAAGGCCCTACCGGCGGGGTGTTATACAGTCTAAGGCCCTCTCAATTCCATTCCGACGGATGTTCTCCCGAACAAAAACTCGCTTCAAATAGTGTTAAATGGGCCTTGAGGTATATAAGTATAGGTTATATACTCCTTTGAGGTTGATATGGGATATACAGCCCGAGGCGAAGCCGAGGGCTTTATATCCTATATCAACCGAAAAGGAGTATATAACCGTCTTACACAACATGGGACATCATTTTAGAACTTATTTTTCTATTTTGTTAAAAAAGATTTAAAAATAATTAGGAAAAAACAGTATTTTTCAGGCTGAAGTAATCCACATAACGCACCTAGGTCGTTATGTCAAATAGCAACCTGTAAAGACAAAGGAAATAATCTCCCGCGTTGTGTAATTATTGATAATGCCCGTGGACCATGTCTTACCCATAACATCATTCCGGCCTCCAAAGGGTAGGTGTCTGTACTGTTCTTTTAATCAATGTAACACATGCCACTGTAATAAACCATACTATTATTATCATTATTATAATGAAATGCCAATGTGGTACTACTGCCGTTAGATAAATTGACAAAGAATGTGTATAGAGTCTCTCAACTTTACTCTTATGGTGACTTTACTTTAGAGATCTTCTTTAGATATTCAATCCTAAACTGTTTTGCTATGGTGCTTTGATCATCTAATTGCTTGTTTTGCTTAACATTTTAATTAAAAAATATGTAATTTGGTGCAATTGCATTGGCAAGAGGTGATGATGGCTCTAACTCATGTGGTTGTGCTTTTGTTTTCACTTACTAGGAATTAACATAAACGTCACTACGGGGTACCGTATGCAACAACTCTTGCTTGATATTCATTCTGCAATATTTTGATAAGTAGATGATAATTTTGTCTCCCTATTTTCCTACATTGCAAAAACAATTCGAAAGTATATCTGAGACGTGTCGTGACATGCACGTAGAATGAGTCTATTCGTGTTCTAATTGTGTGTGGATTTCTTGTGTTCAGACAGGATATGGCCATTGCACATTTCCGTGCACACGTCAGGTGGTTCTTGTAAGAGGTAAAGCGGAAACCTTGTCTATATTCTGCGAATGTTATGATTGTTTAAAAGATTCCTCTCCATCATTATACTTACAATATATTAGCCAGATGACCAACAAATGCCGTTGTGTGCTATATAAATGCTTGCAATGGGCCTGCTACGTGAGAATATGTACCGACTAATTATTCATCTGACCTGAAAGACTCAATAACGTTATGGCATAGCGAATGGCGTTTGTCCGTCTACGTTTCACTTATATCTCCAATAGCAAAAGCCCTAGAAGGCTGATACGCGGTGATGAGATTCAATGGCTGAAGGGGATTCTAACCTAAATTGTTGGTCCTTGAAAATTGAAATTTTTTCGCACAGACTTCTTAGCTGATAGGGATTATGATTTAAGGATTTGGTGCCTAGTGACTCTGATAAAGACCACAAAACCTAAATTTCGTTTTTCAACTTCTTCTCCAGAAGCAAAATGCGTAAAAAAGCTAAAATTCTGTGTACACACTCCTTGAGTGATGGGGAGTATAAATGGTTGGCAACTACTAAAGACTTCATGTGTCACGCTTTTTGTTTCTTAAATCATAATGAAAGGCCCAACAAGCTGATATTTAATACAATCCCCTTTGATATTCGGGATAACTATGTATGGATCAATTTAAATTTGGTGTCTCTTTGGCTCTGAATAAGAACCACTTCGGCCTAACCCTAAAATCCAGAAGGAAAGCTTAAATCGTGTACAGAGATTCATCAATCGATGGTGATTCTTATTGTAGATTTGATGACCTTGTGACCCCTGCTAAGGGAGGATCACGCCCGGAAAACATTCATTTCCACAAGAATCACAGAGACAAAGCTAGCTGAAATCGTCCACACAGGCCCCTTGATTAGTATAATTATTATAGTTCATACTTCATGTTACCAAAAATATGAAACACTCAAACTTGAATATTAAACGTGATGAGCTACAAAGCCAATGGCTCTTCATTCAATTAATTTTCGTGTCCCAAGATCTATAATTAAATTAGATCATTTTGTCAATGATAAATCATTCATTTACAAACACTTCATTTCACTTTCTAAATCAATTAGATTAGCGTTTGCGGGACACCGCAAAAGCAGAGCAGCCCCGAAACTTGGGGTTTCGCCTTACCCTGTTCCGCCTTTTACAGGCCTCACCAAACTTGGCATTTTCTCATGACCTTGACCTTTGACACTCAAGGACAAATACTTTTCAAGTTATCATGTTTACAAGGAATTGCAATAACTCATATCTCACGACCTTGACACTTGACTTTCAAGGTCACACAATCATTGAACACGTTTTATAGAGTATAACAATCATGTATTAAAAGTGATCACAGTTAAAATTAAGCATTTTCGCTTCATGCATAAGTCATGACCTTGCTGTGACCTTGACCTTTGACGGATTGTAGCCGAAACCTTTTCACAAAAATTTACTTTTCCAAGGATATTATATCCAAGTTAGAGCTTCATAGCACAAAAACGTTTTAAGTTATCGCGTTTACAAGGAATTCTTAGAGTGATTACAAAGCTCATACCTTGACCTTTGACCTTGAAAGTGAACATGTCAAAATGGTTCCCCCGAGGTATGAGTAGTAAGTTATGAATAAGAGTTCTGGAAAGCATAGTGGAAAAAGGTTATAAAGCTTATAATACGAGTGCGGTGGCGGCGGTGGCGGCGGCGGCGGAAACTTCACAACAACTGATAGCTGCTAAATATTAACCTTCGATTTGAATTAAAGACCAAATATTTATTTTTCAACGGTAGACAGTACTGAAACAAGCTGTTTTCTGGCTGTTGCAGAAGATATTTTAATTCAGCCCTCAAACCGATTTATCACAAGTTCTTGATATTAAAGTTCTTGACATCACAACGAAATTTAAAGTTAATGCGTCTCTTAAAGGGGCAGTAGCACGTTTTTGAAAAGTATATGATATACATTGTTTACAAAATGTGTGATGTTTTTGCACATTTTGTCAACATTTATCTTCATTTTAAAAGAAAATTGGCGTTATTCGTTTTACGGTGACATTTAAGTATAAACGCACATTTATATTTCATCGAAACTTGTTCTTGTTAATTACATAGGACTCATTTAAAATGTTAAGAATACCGTGCACAAGTAAAATGATATGGCAATGCTTATTGTGAACTCCCCTTTTTAGTGTAAGTCTTTCTAGATACGTTTGTTTTTTATATACCAAGTTGGAGCTTCATAGCACAAACACCTTTCAAGTCATCGTGTTTACAAGGAATTTGTAGTGATTTTATTACTCGTGACCTTGATATTTGATCTTGAAAGTGAACATGTCATAATGATTTCCTGGAAGAATAATCATTTAGACATGTTCCTCAGTTCTGATAAGCTAAATGGGATGAAGTTATACCCTAATTAGGTGCACATTGCAATAACTCATATCTCATAACCTTGACCTTTGACCTTCAAGGTCACACAATTAATGAACACTTTTTTTAGTATAAAAAAACATGTATTGATTAAAAGTGTTCATAGTTAGAATAAAGCGTTTTTGCTTAACCATGCTAACGTCATGACCTTGCTGTGACCTTGAGCTTTGGCGGATTATAGCTAAAACCTTTTCAAAATTGTGTACTCTTCCAAGGATGATATATACCAAGTAAGAGCTTCATAACACAAAAACGTTTTAAGTAATCCTCTTCCAAACCAGAATTGTGTATCCTCTCTGTCCTTTAACTTTAGTTCTCAACTGTTGTTCGATTGACATTTTCACATTTATCATGACATGTATTCATAAACAAATTAAATTTCAGATTCATCTGTAAAGTTCAAATAATGAAGTATCAGAACATTGAAATGATAGAATTTGTCTAAAGTGGAACAAAAAATGATGAAATGATGTCATTGATTTTAAAACTGCCAGATCTCTGTCTCAAAGTAACATAACTTTTAAATTCTTAATGACATGTTGAAAATTAAAAACGAACAGCTTATATCTGGGCTCTAACATACCAATCTCCCCAAATAGGTACTTCAGGTCATCTTAATCGAAAATCGGTTCCAATAAGCGCAATTTGCGGGCTACAAAAAGAGAAATCTGACTGGATATATCTATAGAATATTGTGCTATCAGCGACCCTGTCATCAAGGCCAATGACAATGTGACAGAAACCATCCTTCATGCGAGAAGTGTTTAAATTCATTGACCGAAATTTATCCGGAAACCAGAGAAGTGGGCTTATGTGAACAGAGGTTAGACTTGAGCTATATCTGTGTGCAATCTAGTTAAAACTAGCTGTATGTATACATCCCATACGTCCTACGTTACATCTACATTACAGTTAGTTTTAACTAGATTGCTCTGTGTGGAGAGAATGCTGGCATACTTACAATGACAAATCTTGCACTTGTTCGGACAGTCTAGATAAATCAGCATGCAGTCCTGTTTCCCATAGTCCTCGCTACAATACGACGGGTCCTCCTCCACGTTGGAACAGTTCACTGGTTAGAAAAAACAACGAGACATTGGAAATCATAGTCCAAGGCAGTCCAAAAAGTTTAGTTTTGTTCGAAGATATACTCGAGTAATAGTTAAAGTTAGCCAATATAGTTATCATTTGATTTCAAGTCGCACCGATGTTATTTTTCAAATAAAAAGCGTGTTTAGTTTGTCCCTTAAAAAAAACCCCAAAAACAAGAATTTACGTGTGTTTGTATTGAGTGTTGATAGATAAAATAGATATACAGTCAAATATATAAAATAAGATTTCAATTTTCTACAAAATGACGAAACTTTCCGAAAACCGTAGACTATAAGGGTTTTCGATTGTGAAATGTGCTCGCAAACAGAGGGTATCGTTAAATTACATCTTCAATTCTACAAACCTCCTAATTGCCAGTTTTGGTACATATGCTAGGCCTACTGTTAAAATAAAAAATATTCAAGAAACTTAAATAAGAAGCTGTGAAAAGCAAATGATAAGTGCAAACCTGAAACAAGTAAGCAAAAACTGCTACATCTACATTCACACTACTACATCAATCAGGATTTATCCTGTTACCTTACCTTGTTCGCCATCTTGTTTCCAATCAAGGGGGATAACTCCGAACACTTCGCGATCACGTACAGGCAGCGTAAAATATATCCTTTACATGTAAAAAACCTAATTTCATCTTACCAATTAGTCATTTCATTTCAAAGATAGATTCAACAAAAACTTCAATTAAGAAGTTTTTGTTTAAACTATCTCTATTTGAACACTCTTCTTATAACAATTATGCTTAGCGGAAGTGCTGATTTAAATAATCTGAGAAACTTACATGAACAGTGGTCGCTTGCGGTGTAGAAATCATGAGCCTTGCACGTGCACGTACAGTTGTTGCGATGCAGAGTTCCGCCATTGAGACAGGGTCTGGGACATTCTGAAATATATCATGATGGAGATTGGCTCTTTGTTCATATGACATTGGCTCCTAAGGAACAGTCCTGTCGGGGTATGTTTTGTGTAAACAAAATTTGCCTTTGTGCTCTTCTTTGTCTAATCCTTTAAATATAAATCAACAAAAATGTTGGCAGCAACAAATACCTAATTCGGTGAAAAAAGAAGGTAAAATCTAGTCGTGCGCGACAACAACGGTTTTCAATCTGTCAGATATATTTAGAAGTTGTAATTAAGATGGTCACACTTGGACTTGATTCGCCTTCATTTTGGCTGCCGTTTCGGAATTCTGAAAATGGGTCTTTTATGTCGTCAGGAGTAAAATTAAAATCAACATTTATATCAACATGACCCTTCTGTGTTTAATATGTTGGAAATGTGTGGAGAATAAGGTTAATTTATTGATTTTAACATAGAATATATCTAATATGTCTAATAACCATTTAAACCAACTGAGGTGTTATTAAGTTAAAGAGCCAGACCGTGAGTTTCCAGGGGTCATGTGTATGTTAAACTTTAACAATAGTGTAATCTGATCGAGAAGTATCGATTGTTGAAGGACGTATCATTTTAAAGCTATCCGACGTTGTATTATCTTCCGCACGCATCGGGCGAGATATGCATTTACAAGAAATACCGCACGCATCGGGCGAGATATGCATTTACAAGAAATTTCTTGTAAATGCATATCTCGCCCGATGCGTGCGGAAGAAATTTCTTGTAAATGCATATCTCGCCCGATGCGTGCGGAAGATGACGTTGTATAGAGACAACAGGAAGGTTGTGATCGAAAACCGGACAATGACGCGCGTCAATCAGTCAAAAGCAGTCAGAATGAAAGTTACGGGTTGACCATGTTTGATGTTGTCAGTTGGAAGTGTGAATTTGGCTTTTGTGAATAAATATGACTATTTTTAAGAGTTTCATTGAAAACAAGTTTTATCATATATTTGGTATTTGGGAATGAATATGTTAGATATTTTGAAGTTAAATAATTAATTATGCCATTTACATTTGTATCAAATCAAATCAGTATGTGATGAAAATCATGAAGTGACTCTTTAACCTCGCTGCATGTATACCACATGTATAAATAAGGTAAGTCCTCACCACACAAACCGTCTTTAATGTTAGTTCCGCAGTCTGAACCTTTGGTCCCTCTTTTGTAGGGTTTTGAGTTGTCTCCTGAATTGCCACTGTAAAACGATAAGAAAATGAGTTTAAAAATCAAAAGTCGGGCATTCAATGGGTAAATGAGTCTGCTTTTAGACATAACCTTTAAAGGGAAAGATTGGCCTAAAATGTATTACTAAATATAACAAGAAATTGTGTCTTGTGTAAGTGTGTACTGTTATTGAGCCGTGGGTCTTAAATACAATAAATTTTGCCTTGTCCGGCCTCAATCTAAATAAATTTAGCTCAAACGTTTTTTATTACGTCCTACTGTTGATCAAACACCGTCCTACAGTTGGACGTAATATAAAACTGTTGAGCTAAATTTAATTAGATTGGTCCTGCCTCTACAAGGTTGTATCCTCGTCTTGTGTACATATTTGATGTTTCGTTCCAGATTATGCTTCGATGTACTGACGGATTTTGTTGTGAATTAAGGTTTATAACTACAATATTTTGAAAGACGTTTATTCTGATCCAATATGATTATAAAATAAAATAATAGGTTTTTAAATACATCATGAAAAAAATATGATTTTGTTCGAAGTAACTTTGAAAACAATTTTTATTATATAAAGACCAAAACATGCAGGTCTAGCAAACAAGCTTGGGCATCTTATTTTGTCTAAAGCATAAGAACAAAATTTTCGTTTCAACAACGTTTTCTAAAGCCGTGTTGGTTTTAAAGATACACTTTCTGTTGAACTTCTTCTATAAGACAGATTTTAAATATCATTTGAAAACCCTCCCACCTGTGTTATTCAAAGAGGAGCACGTTGTTAGGTATATAGAATAATTTAAACAAAGCGAAAATTAATGTTTCCAATTGCAAGATAATAATAAATAATTTTAGTTACTACTTTTTCAGAAACAATTCTCCAAAGAACGTTCTTGGCCATCAACAACTTGTGCCAAATGCTTGTCATTTTGTACGGATTATCGGGGAGACCTATCAGATGTTTGAAGGTTATTTAATTGCCATTATCTATTAGGTAAAATCATAAGAAGAAAAACGTGTCCCTTTAAAGGTTCTATCATATCACTTAGGTACAAAATAAAGTACACAAGTACCAGAGTTGGTTTCGATATTTAATATATAAAAAACATATGTTTCATCTGATTATCTACTTGCAGTAGTTTGAATTTTTGTATGGTGTCTGGTTTATTTTAAATCAAAATATGTAAGCATGAGTGCAATTAACAGATCCCGTACATAACCCCTACCATGTGTCAAATGTAAATACGTGTAAAGAGTGAGGCTTATTGTTTTATTTGACCATGAAATATATGCCCAAAAACAGTTGTGATTATGAAAAAGAAATTTATGACAAATAGTAAAAAAACATTATTTTATTTACAAACATTTAAAAAAAAAAAAAAAATATTATTTGTCCGATGGTAAATCTCATTTACTTTTGAGTTTAAGAACTTCAAATATGTGTACTTAAAACCATACATATGATAAAACCAACTGAGATGTGTACTTTCTTTTTTCCCTCAGTATATTTGATCTTACCCAGGTCCGTAGTTGCAAACGTAGTATTTAGTGCCCGGACAGTCCGCATAGCCGCATCCAATTCGATGCGTGTCGGCCCATACGAGCTGCAAGAGAATACGCATATACTTGTGAAACTTTCCATGCAAAATTATCATTAAAATATCAGCCTGAACTGCCTATTGATATAGCTTTTTTAGTTAAATTGTCTTTTCCTGTGAACATAACAATAATTTGGGAGACAAAAAATATTGATTTTGAATACAGTGAATTATTTAATGTGTTTGAATTAATGAATTTTCCTTTGCGATAACTTTTTATAATGTGTACAATTTCAAATAAGTTTACAATGTATGATATTTCTGAAATTTTAAAAAGTTTAAATTTGTTACAGCCGTTTTGCAGTGTCACTGTCAATTTCAATTCGATATTTTCAGTACATGCTAATTTGCCAAAACTCCAAAGCGCAAGAGTTTGTTTTGTATTTTTATTTGAGATATAAAAAGCACGCCTACAAGTTTCATCATATTTGTTGCATCTGGGAAGGCACGCAGTTTGTTATGAATGTTAACTGTTTCTGTCTGGTTTTGATCAGGAACAAATTCCTAACTTTTTACTTACGTCCTCAATTTACATAAACTTTATTAATGTCACTTGTTCAACTCTTGCCAAATCGAAAACGAAGGACCACGATTGAGTTCTGAATTTATGTCAGTTGGAACTTTGTATTTCAGTAGACAGTAAATGGATGCAGCTCAGGTGCACGTTATTGGTAGCTGACATGAGGTACGTGCAGTGCGGATCTCGCCTTGCATAACAGTTTAGCAGTAAGTACATTAGGTTATGTTAATACTAAATATTGAAATAAAAAAATATCACCGAATATTAACTTATACATTCAATCGGTTCATAAGTAGGAGCAAAACCTGGTCCTTCGTTTTAGAAAGTAAGCCTTTATAAGTCTATCAAACACCCCGCCCCCTTTCTCTTCTCTGCTGCCGTATATCTCCGACTTATGCTTTGCGTATAACATTGAAGATCGTTAAACAGGAAAATGAAAATTAATGGTTCCAATTGAAAGACAATGTATTTAAACTAAATGAAGCAGTAATAATTCAAACATATGATGTAAAATTAAGCCATGCGGTTCTTTTTCTTACACAAAATGAAACATAGGTGTTCAGACAAAATGGCCGACAATGGATTTAAGGTGAATGTTCATAATTTGTCCTCTGTTTTGTGTTATGAAATTTTTGACATTATCAAGAAAATACACTTACCTTTTTGACGAACAATTATCAGTGAAAAATTTAAAATATCAAATTTTCAAAAACTGTGCTACTGCCCCTTTAAAAAATCTTCATATGTATACGATATTCTATTGGTGACTTAGGATATATCCAGGATGGTAGCAGGTACCTGCGTGTAGTGCCCCACTTCTTCTAAGACGTTTTCCCCTCCATACTTGAATATGTTGACTTCATCATACCACAGTTGTATAGAGATGTTCCAGTTTCCAGCATTCATAGCCAGGTTCTGTCCAAGCGAGTAAATCCCTATTTTTAAAAAATAAAACAAGATTATGTGTCTGTGTGATTTATGTGATGAAACATAAGAAGTAATCACTGGAATATGCAAAACATGTTTTACTTCAACATACAAATACCTACTAAACTTCCTTTTAAATATTTTGATACTTCAACAGAAGAGGAAAATAATTATAGATTTTGATATTATTTTTTTCCGGAAAACCAGGTACCAGGTATCCACTCAGCAGTAAATTGGGTACCAGGTATGGTATGATATCTTGCAAAATCGCTTGGTTGTATTCTCCCAAGGGTAGTTATATACGAGGGCTATATGAGTACACGGAAGAAAGAAATGTGCATCCTTCTTGCATTCGTCCATAATTTTAGCAAGCAAACGCAATCTATCTGTCAACCCAAACAGTTCACATGGGCCAGAAGAGCCAGAATAACCCGCTCCACCAAATACCATAAATGACCAACTCTTCAACCCGATTCACCACATAACACCACTTGATCCAACCATCATCCACTGCCCAACCGCATTCCAAGTTCCAACAAATGATCTTACTATTCATCCACCAGGACCATCCAAAACAACAAAGAGACCAAGAATCATCGAACCGACCCAACCATAATCACATAATGACCAAATCGCCACAATGTCCGGCTTCAACAAAAGACCATCATGTGACCAACCACTTATCAACCCGACCAACCTTATACCATCAACTCTCATCCACCAGAACAACCAATGCCCTCAACTGACTCACAAAATCAACCCGGCGAATTTCCCGTGTTACACACCACTACCCCACCTAGTCTTACCTGGGATAGACCTCCGAGCTCCGGAATCGTGCCGTATGTTGCAGGAGTCGGCCCAGTGTTGAGCGATAGTGGCGATCTCGTCGTCCCATTCCTGCGACATATCAAAATTCATCCTGACAACCATCATATTAACCCACATGGAACCTGTCACTCGTACCTCGCTGAGTTTCTGGTCTGAGTATTGGTCAATAGGGATAGGTTGGCTTATCTATGATCTTTCACTTATCGTGTATCTGATTTACCTAAGGGCCACTGAAATATGTTTAACAATGGTGTCCGTGACTTTCTTGCCTCGATTCGTTTCTGATCTGAGTAATGATCTATGGGGAGAGTGTCAGGAGGCATTGTGATATTTTACATTGCATATTTTTTAAACAATAATACTTGAATATGAAATAGTTCCGATGGCTTTCTAGCTTCGATACGTTTCTTATCTGAGTAGACATCAATAGGGTGGATTTTAGAAAGTATTGTGTGTGATGATAATAATAATAATACAAATTGTTGGTGTATCCACCGGGATTCGAACCCGGGCCTTTGGCGTAACCACTACACCACCGCGCTCCACATATATTTATCCTAACTTATTTTCAAACAATCTGAGTCTCGCTGAAATATAAAACTGTTACGATTTATGTCTAGCCTCGATGGCGTTTCTCATCTGAGTCCCGCTATATAAGGGACGTTTCAGGTTGCCTTGTGTTTGACCTTTCACATAACATATATTTGAACAATCAGAAGTAAAAAAGAAAATTTTGACGATGGTTTTCTGGCCTTGTTGCTGATTGACTGGAAAACATAAGTCCCCTGACATCACTAGGAAGCAACATTCAGATAAGGATCTCAGTGAGGTACGAGTGAGAGGTTCAATCTTATTTCAGTGAGATTGCCTGTCAACCATCTCCTAGCGTTTATATAATACAATTCAATGGATAAACAAATCATTTATTTTATTCTGTACATTCTTGATGGCTCCTAAAATAGAAATCATGTATCTTGGCAAATTATTTTGAAATCTTAAATAAATTCTATATTGCCCTATCCTCAAAACGCAATGTCTCTTTTTGAGATATGAAAATACGCCTACCAGTTTCAGCATGTTTGTTGCATCCGGAATGGCTCGCAGTTTGTTGTGAAAGTTTACTATTTCCGTCTTGTCTTGAGACGAAACACCTGTCAACCAAAGTAGAATATTTGTAATACATGATTTGTAAAACATAATCATCACAAAGCCCTTGCTACAAACGAGGAAAGATCTAAATCTATGATGTAGATCAACAGTCTATATTTAGGTCATTCTGTTAGTAAACTGACAGGCAAAAGAAACCTAACACTTTATATTTAGTTGCTTTCATCATATACATAATCTTCAATTACAAATATTTTAAGTTTTAGACGTCGTACGCTTAAACAGAACAGTGCAGGCCTTTAGATATCAATCAAAGAATACTTCTAGACGTGTTTGATTTTTTTGGGGTTTCCACTCATTTACACCCGTTTTAACATGGTAGGGGTCATGTTGGTGTAAATTTCATTTTTTACCCCGGTCTTCTTTAAACAAAGATATCTTAACAAAAAATTAATCAATCAACGATCAATTCATATGAAATATTGTAGATATGATTAATGTTGATGATTCCATAATCAAATGCGTCATATATATTTCAAATCGTTGTTAAATCGAAACTAAATGAGGTGTTAGATTTATTTTGCCTGTCAGTTTATTTACAAATATGAAATTGTCGATCAAAATTCATTTAGATTGAGAAAAGTTTGAAAATTAGCAATAGATAGTTTGAGTTTAATATAGCTCGATAAGTAATAGTTTCTAGCATAGTAAATGGCATGCATCGGATAATGGCAGGGACACGTCGTCCGAGAGGCCAGTACGAGGCGGAGTACACTTTTATGAATGGTTGCCATGGACGACGAGGTCTAAGTGGGATGTAAGCGTTGTTTTCGCTTTGCACGGAGTGTTGATATGGTAGTATCGATTTTCGATTAGTGAAATAATGTAAGTCAAACGTTTGTAAAATCCCATCCATTTTATGAATTAGTTTTGAAAATGAAACATGATAAAATGATACTAAAATATATTTTAAAAATACTCACCCGAATTCGAAGCATCTTTTGACTTTGGAAGACAAATGGAGTGTTCAGGGATAACTTTGAATTTGTCTTTGCATACTGAGTTCGTCTGTAACAAATTGGTGCATTTTAAGATAAGATCAGGGAGACATGTATTTCATTTCATTTGATAATTTTAAACTTTCTACCAAGGAGTCTTTGAAATAGACATTTACTTCAACTCACATGAATGAACAAAGTACAGAGTTTTTCATTAAAGTGTTTCTATTTTTATGATCGAGATACTAGCTAATATCGATTTTCTAGTTTTGTTAGACTTCAGGTGAGGAAAATCAAAACGTGTTCAAGTTGGCAATAGTGGATATGCTGAAATGAACAAATCAATGAAATTATCTCTATGTTGTATTCAGTGATATATGAAGAAATTTAAAGCGTTGAGATATGGTTTACGTCATAATCCGACACTGGGGTAAATCTTGTTATTAAGCGTTATGAAATCACAGTATTCATAATAATATGTGCGTTTGGATAATCAATTGCATTTCGAAAGTGAACCTTAATGCTAATGGTACGTACTTCTCCTTAAACTTCACTGACATGTGTACCGATTTATTTGGTTTGTTTTAAAAAGAGGATGCAATGTGATGTAAAAGGATACAGTTAATTATCCAAATTTGAAACACTAAAGTATGATTTGAAAACCTAACCTATTTCATTATTTATATCAAGTAGGTGAATAACTGAGAAAATTAAAAGTTTACTGATTTTTTAATCTTCTTCTGCTTCTTTCATATATTTAATATTTTGAAAACAGTTTCTACAGATTTCGAACTCAGTAAATACATATTTACTCAATCAAAGAAATATGGAACAACTGCAATTTAGGGTAGTGTTTTCATTCCACGAAATGAAGCGCCTACGCGTGATAGAATGCCTTATCGTCATAAATGTTCATTAACATCACAAGAATAAAAATGCTCATGAACTGTCATATTCCCCGCGTTTTTGGTGTAAAAGATGATGAAAAAGGGTTATTGTCTTAATCATCATCTTAGGGTTAGACAAGAGCAATACTCAAAACACCATGCACGTCCTTCATATGATGTGACAGAGGCATGTGATAAGAGTCTGGCCATTTGTAACGTTGCCATTCTTTTTCAGTGACAAAAATGCGACAGCCTTTGAACATGTTCGACCACGCCAGAGCAATAGGCTGGAAGCAGGAAAGCATATCCATTAGGGATGTTGACAGAAGCTTGCAGTGACCACCTGCAGTAATGTATCGCCTGCAGGAACGTTTTAATGCCACAGGCCGGGTGCAGGACCGTCCCCGTGCAGGAACGTTTTAATTCCACAGGCCGGTTGCAGGACCGTCCCCGTGCAGGGAGGCCAAGGTTAACATAAATTGTTGATGACCATTGCTTCTGCTCTACGACAAAGATTTGTTAAGAAAAAATCTTATCATTTACAGTTTTGAAATCAAGAAACGTAAAGGTCTGTGCCCAGACAAATCGGAACCATATACGGGCTGCAAGAATTCATAAAAGGCGTCCATTTGTCAGACCGGTGTTATGGTCGTCACCAGTGGCCAAGAATACTGTTTTCTGACGAGTTGCGGTTCACATTGCAGTTTCATGATGGATGTTTGAGTGTGTTTGGAAGGTGGTTGTTTCCACACTTAAATCACTGGACCCTAAACGATATTCCAGGATGATAATGCAGGACCACATCGAGCACGCGTTGTGACAGATTTCTTCCAGCAGAGATCTGACCTTACGCCGATAGAGCATGTATTGGACATCCTATGAAGGCTTGTCCGTCAGAATCACCCACCGCCTGTTAACGCTGACCAGCTCTACACATTCCTGGATCAGGAGCGGCAAGGACTACCTCAAGCAACACTGTGGACTCAAGTGAGGTGCCAGAGATTCAGATGCAGAGTGTGTCAGAAAGAATGGTTGAGAAATTCACTACTGATTGTGTGACTTTACAATTTGGGCCTCTCTCTTCATGCACGCCGCTAATGGCTGAAATTTTGCCCAACCGGTGTAACAATAACGCACTCACTTTCTTCGTGCAAGTTTTATGGTACTCTCCTTTTGGCTATTGGTATTAAAATCAGCTAATATCATCAGCTTAGGTATCATATAATACTAGTTTTGTTTTCATGATTTTTATGTAATGATACTTGCCTAAAGTATTTAAGTGTTCCCATATTTCTTTGAATGAGTATATGTTTTGCTAGGAAATTTGCATTGTCGGTCTGTGTCCGAACGTTATGACCATTTGAATTCCAAATGATATCGTTGTATAAATGATTTGAAAGTAGACACGATACTTGGTACAGCTTAATAAATGGGACTCTTTGAATACTCACTGATCTTTTCAGTCTGTCATGCTCCGGACGTACCCCAGACAATAACACACCTGCAACAACAACATTGACATTAATGGTGATGATGATGATGATGATGACAATTGTTATAATAAACAGCTTAATATATAAACCCGGAGACGTTGTACTTTCAAAGCAGGACTTGTCAATGTTTGGTGTCTCAACAAGAATTAAAGACCCATTTTCAGAGTTCAATATTTTAAAAAGAAATTTTTGCAAATTTTTGCGACCAACCTAGGGAAAATCGAACCAAGTTAATTAAATCGGAGATAATTTACCAAAATGACCGAAACGGCAGCCGACATGAAGGCGAATCAAGTGTGGCCTTCTCACAACTTCCGGTTTTTAAATATGCGCTTGAAAACCGTCGTTGTCGCGCACGACTAGATTCTATTTCTTTTCTCCGAATTAGGTATTCGTTGCTGCCAAAGTCGACACCCATCGAACGCAATTACGGTTCTTAGGACACAGTGTAAATTCTACACGCATAATGATTACGTCACCGAAAGCAGGTTCGTTAAATGCTTTGGCCTTTTTACAGGCGGTACTGTGCCATTGACGTCGAAATGACTATGTTATTGTTGATAAAAAAATGTAAATGTGATATCAAAATTTCGACGAAAGAATTTTCTACCGAGTTATGAATTTATATTCTTAAAAGCTAAATTTCATCACGAACTGCATGCAAGTATGATAATGGGTCTTTACAAGGATTGAAATTATGACCCCTGACTGAGTCAAATCAAATCAGTTTATTCAGTATTTCGGCCATGTGGCCAGAGTACAATTGAATGTGACCACATAGTTAAGTCACGTGACAAAAATTTTACAATCATTTTTTAAGTGCAAATACATGTTTCATATAGATAGCAACAGATTTTAACAGTTCGATATTTGATGAAGTAACAAGAGCATACATATTTTTATGGTTTACATTAGACAAATACTTTTTTCTGAGGTGTGCGTATCGTTCACATACAAACAACACATGATGTTCATCTTCGGTTGTTCCCAGGTTGCAATTTGTACAAATAGCAAGATTTTCATCAACACATTTTTTTTGTCTAACTAGGTTTACTTTAAATGAATGTAGAGAGATTCGTAATTTACAAAAAGAACGTATTAAGGTCTTATCACCAAGTACTGTAAGATATAATTCAGGCTGCAATAAAGATTTAAATGATGAATAGTTTTCCAGAAAAGTGGATGTACATAGCGAGTCATGCCAAACCTGTAAATAAATATCTTTAACTCTTTGTGTAAATTCCGTTATAAACAGTTGCAAGTTTCCAACATCTTGTGCCATCCAGACTGACTGAGTGAATATCTGTGATAACCAAAGAGCGATCGGCAAGATGGTTATCACAGATGTTAACGAAGTCAGGTGATTATTTCATACACACCACATTGGAGTCCGAGTGGTTGATGGTTCTTTCCTTTTACTATAGATATGAAGTGTTAATCATAAAGAAAGATTTACAACAATACATTTAGCATTAACATACTATAATCAGTACATAAACTTTTCATAAAACGTGTTACTGCCCCTTTAAAACATTGTTGTAACGTTGTAATGGTTGAATGAACTCCGCTCCTTAACATCACTTCATATTCGTTTACTTTCTCAAAATTCACGCATTTCACGTGCAGATTCAGTGCATCTTCATCTGGTTGTCAATATTACAATTCTAAGGCAGTAAGAAACTCTTTTGATCGAGGTCTAAAATACTAATATCCTCGATCTGCGATTGAAAGGAAATATATTTGTAACAATTTGTCAAAAGGTCACAGAACATTTATTTGATACAAATAATGTTTGATGTTCATGAATTTAGCCGATATAAAATCTATGATCTATGAAATGTATATGTCTGTATCAAGCAAATTGACGTGAGGCTGTGCGGATGTTGTTCATTTCACCTTGAGATGCACGAAATTCACGAATGTCATGGTACACCGAAAGCACATGGTTTCAAGGAGGTGTGGAAATTGGAGCTGTATCCTGCTTCAAACAAAATTATATCTGTGTTTCAAGATATTATCAGGGCGAATTTAAGGTTGGTTGCATCGGTTAAGTTTATCAATCATTTGCTCTTTAAAATGACGGCCATTACAATTTTGTGATTTGACTGTGCAATATATGAATTTCTTTGGTGATATTTCATTAAAATGTTAACCTTTTCACGTTTACTATGAGCAGTCGCGCTGTATTAGACTATCACGTCTAGGGGAAGTTTTATTCCGAGGGACGATACGGAAAGGTCTGAGGCCGTTACAATTTTGTGAATTCGACTGTGCAATATATCGGAATTTCTTTGGTGAAAATTAACAATAAGAATGTTAAGGTTTTTGCGTTTACTATAAGCAATCCTTTCAAGATGTATTTAGGGGAAATTTATATTCCGAGGGACGATACGGCAAGGTCTGAGGCGAAGCCGAAAATCTTGTCGTATCATGCCAAGGCAACTCTTCATCTGCTGTCGTCCATGTTTGTCTACTGATCAAGGATAACGGCCGAGATACCACCATTGATAATCACACCACGTGGTGTATTGAATCAAACTGTCCAAGCCTTTAACCCCCCTCCCAAATCTGATTAAAATCAGATGAACATATCACGCGCTTTAACATTTGGCCATTAATAAAGCTTGTACAACTACAATATAAAACGAATCCAACGGACATAAAACGAAACGAAATTATAAAAGGTGATGTTAATTAGATTGTTCCCCCCTAACAAAACACACACCTTGAATTCGTAGCCACAAGATGTCAAAAATATAAATGTTTAATCACCTTGCCTAATATTTCCCTTATACTAAGGTAAAACTTATTTCATACATCAACACAAATATATGATAAAATGAATAAAATATAACATTTAAAACATTCTTATAATTTATTCTATTATATTATTAAACTTATTTAAACAGCTTTGTAAAGGCTACTGTTTCCATACCAATCCCCTGATAATTTTTCATTCTCGCTGATCACGGTATGCCATGCTGATCACGTTATGTCGTGTCATGTCACCTGCCTATGTCATGTCACACCGTCCATTTGTCACCTTTATATCTCGCTGAACACACATGACAGGTGTAATACATAAGGTATGACATTTGTGTACTCCATATTTACAAACTATTTCAAGTCCATTCAACTGCACATAATACATAACGTAAAGCTGCAACAAATTCAACAACAAATATGCCCATCAAAAAGCAATTTGGGTACAGGTTGGATATAAACATCTTTGAAGGAATTCAAATTAAGTCATTTGGACAAAGAGGGACATTTCTTAATTCGAATATATTTGAATGGTATGCAGTTTTAAGAGGTTGACACAAAACTGTTTTGGAACATCGTGATTTTTAATAAACAACATCAACACATTCCAAGTATTCACGATGTCAAGTGCTTCAACAATGACAGACCATGGGAAACGTGTGAAATATCTTGTTGAATTATTCAAGCATAAAAGCCATGTCTGGTCAAATGAGTACACAGACAGTAAACAAGATAGAAGTACAAAGTGATCAAAGCATATGAGTAGACTTAAGTCTCGAATCGGCTCGCGGTCAAATAGGTAGCTCTTTACAGTTGAGAATTAAAAACCCTACAATCAAATGTATTGAATTAAGATTTGAAGCAGCGTTACGGACGATAACATTTTGCTAAGTTAATATACATTAATATATCTTGTAATCAAATATAACAATGGAAATATATCTTGCAACATAACGTACAGGAACTTCAATTAATCAAAAATTAGTATAGTTATATTGACTATTGAAGATATTTGATTATAAAGGTTGTATCTATAACAAATAATGAATATTAAAGTAGCACGTTTTTGAAAATTTTGTATTTGCAATTTTTTCAGTTATAATGTTACGTTAATGCTAAATGATTTAATTTGATAGTGTCAATCTCATTACACAAACCAATCATCCCCAGTCAGAGAACAAACTATTAAAATTCACCAAGTCCATTGGCGGCCTTTTTTGTGTGAACACATTTAATTCATTTTGTGTGAGAAAAAGGAATAGCATGGTTGAATTTTACACTATATATTTGATTTATTAGGCTACTGCTTTTTGTAGTTTAAATATAGTCTTTCATCTGAAACCATTTATTTTCTTTTTCCTGATATCACCTTATATTCCCAATAAAAACGTGCTACTGCCCCTTCAAATGTTCCAGGTAGCCAAAAGAGATTGCCAAGCTGGATCAATACACTAATTTATCCAAGTATCTTTTAAAACGTATGCAATAAACAAATCATGAATAAGCCAATAATATTGTGATATACTGGATGAAAAATATATTGTGAATATCATGATGTCTCGGGGTATTATAATTTTACGTATCTATCAGTGGGGAATAACAAAGTGGTTTATATGAAGAAATATTCACACTAAAATGTCCACCTGAAGCTCTCGCTTGATACTTTAAAATTTCTTCTACAACTTAGGAGAATCGGGTTTGAGTATTTGAAATGTTAACCGTCAATAATACACAAAAGTAATGCTCATTCGGGAAATCTGAAGACATTTTTTTAAATAACCCGTTCTTCTGTGCTTGTTACACATATATGTATTTTCACGGTTCATGTGCTACCATGCGAAATTATTTCTCTATTCCGTCGTGTGTGTTTTTAGAAAATTTAGACACCCGAATCTTAAACTTATCAAATAAAATGAACACGGCACTTCGATCACGACACAGAAACATAGGTCATAAGAACTTAACTGAAAATAGAACATGTGACGTCATCAATTGTAAAATTCTTTTCTCATAAACTATTTTAAATTTTTTTAATTATACAATTCTAAAAACAAAAATATTTTGTGTGCATTGATGAATCATAATTGATTTATGACATAATTTTCATTGTTATTAACACGCCTTCGAAGGTTGTTATCAGTAAATGAGTATCAAACCGCTGTGAACGTCAGTACAAATTTGAGAAGTTTTTGAGAGTCATTGTGAAATACCAATCTACTATGAAGAGGAATAGGTCAAAGGTCAACTGAGTTCAATACGGATGAATGAAACACACAGAATATTTGGAGATAATTTATAACCACAGGGGCAGGTTTGTCATATCCTTCGTTAACAAAGGTCCGTTATCTGTTTGCGATAAACGACCATAAACTTGTTTTATATGATTTAATATCTAGTCCAATTCTATATTTTATGAGCTTTTCTCTTTTGGATGTCCTATATTTTGTTCTGCAAAATTCAAATAATTCAATGATGTATAGTTTAAATATTGCCCATCAGTGCACATATATTTATGCAGATATCAAAAATGCATTTAACAATCATCTCCATTAAATTTATTCCAGTATTCTACCGTTATCATTCTTAGAAAATATGTTCACTTTATGTTGCTCTTGTCATGATAATGTTCATATATTTTTGTTACTGCCATGGAGCGGTCTTCGCGTTGACAAACCCAGTTCATATATATTTTTATGAATTTCAGAAATGAAAACATTTAAACCACATTATTTCCTTGAATTACCCGTACCTCGTTGGCTATTCTATTATTATACAAATGTGAAAAAGAATTCTCATGTGTGTTTAAAAGCAAGTTGCAATATGATGGTTTCAGTTAATGCTACTTACCTAATTCCAATAATATGAAATTGGTATCTAAACGAATCTACAATAACTAGAGAATATCCTTGCAGCCATGTTCTAGCAAGATTCATTTTTATATTTTTAAAATCAAGTGGCCTTCACATTCACGAGAAAAACATTAGTGCACTAGTACAAACTCTGCGTTCCTTATAGTAACAACGGTGGAGCAACATTCAAACTTTTAAAAAAAAATCATTTGATTAATACCCACATCAGTCTTGCTTGTAAAAGATCTGTTATCATTTAATGATATTAAGTACGTTTTAGAAATTCATATTATTTGGTCTGACTAAGCTGGTATATTATATCTGTTCATTTTAACTACAATACAAATCAATAAACATTTCTATTATTCTAGTAAAAATAATTTATATAAAAAATGTAAAAAAAGATTAAATCAACTTTCAAAGGGAAATACTTAATTATTATAGATCTACAAAATAAATACATCGTTTGTTTATGCAAATCCGACACAATTTTATGTAGTCTAGACTTCCTTTCAAACACTTTTCTCAAATGTTAGTGATGTCAAATTTACGAAAATTGTACACAAAACTAAAAGAAGCATAGAACATTGCAATGTTGACCATGTTCATATGTATCTGTACCACACCAAAAACTTTAAAATGGTATACTTCTTTTGATTTCACGTAATTAATATACATTGCAATGTTGACCATGTACAACTATACTTAAACTTATGTTCATATTTATCTGTACCACACCAAAAACTTTAAAATGGTATACTTCTTTTGATGTCTGTAACTATGAATTTCCTTATAAGCCATTTTTAGATTGACTTTAACAGGTGTAAAAGAGTACAAATAAACTTTTCGGGGAATTTTAAAAAAAATCTAATTATTATCCATCATTGAAAAGAACACTCCCTAATCAAGGCGGAGACAGGGAAAGTCTGTCCTTCCTCCACAACCAAAGGGGTTTATTTCAGAACAGACATCCACATACCACATACTGTAAATGTAGCTACGTGAAGAAGCAAAGTGGTAATTTTAAAGTGATAGACTCTCTTAAAAACAAAAGATATTAAACATGTCATTCGACAAAGGTGATGAATGGCAACACCATTTGAATACCCAACCCCTAGCCCCCGACCCACCGCCCCCAGTACCCACAGCCCCGACCCACAGCCCCCAGTACCCACAGCCCCGACCCCCAGACCCGAACCACAGCACCGACCCACAGCCCTGACCCCCAGACCCGACCCACAGCCCCGAACCCAAGCACCCAGCATCCACTCTATAAGGGTCTTGTAACCATAAATGATGATAAAACATGCTGACACTAAGTGAAATTTTTACTGGTGCCCTGCCAAATGTGATATGTGCAAGACAAAATCGTATTTGTAACTAAGAAAAGACACATCATCAAGTAGAAGTTAATAGGTCCAATTTAGCTGATATCCCACCCACTGTGATCATATAAGAATTGTTTTTACAACCAAGACAACATACAGCTACATGCATAACTAAACTACTCCTTTACTGGTACGTTACATCATGTAGAAATATATGATACCCTTAAGAGGCGCTTGACTATTACCTACGCGTATGTCAAGAAATTCAAGGAAACTACGGACTTCTGGATAAACAAACTTCGAAATCAAAGAAAATACTAAAGCACCATCTATCATATCTGACAAACACTTTGTTCACTAAGCAGCCCTTGAATACAGATAGTCATATCACTGCAACAATGAACATGAAAGAAAGGATCAACAGAGGACAAAGTGCATTCCACTTGATTATCAAAACTGGGCAACATTTTATGGCTTATAATTCGATTGTCTGTCCAAACCACAGCAAGTATCATTTCGAAAACGAAGCTTTTTCTAAATATTTAAACATGGCAATAGAATTATCGTATTAAAGCAAAAGATAGCCAACACAAAAATATTTCTTTAACTTGTTGATTTCAACCAGAACTATTTTTTTTAAAAACACCCAAAATAAATTCAACTTTAAATAATATTTATCGTATTTTTTATTTTTCGTTCAAATGTTTTTAATTTCGTTCAGAAAAATAATATGGCTTAAATGCAACTTGATGATAATATATCCGAGCAGATATCCTAGATTTCCAATAACCAAACATTCCGTGTAAGCATGAAACACACCACTTACAATGGATAAATTGAAAAAGTCAAAACCAAGAGATTTACCTTAAGCATGCATTAAAGCATAAATGAATATAAAATTATTACACACTTACGTCTTAAGTTGTATCCATAGAAAAGTACGCCTCGTGTATAAGAAATGCATCAATTGAACAAAACAATTTTCCAAATACTTACCAATGCAAAGCAATGATAGACAGTTCCTTATAAGAGTCCCCATGACTGCCAAGATAGGGATAAGAGGCAATGCCTTTATACCATGACTAATATACAGGATTCCCTCACTAAATGGTAGGCTGTACCGCCCCAGATAACGTCTCTATGGCTATATTGATGAGCAGCACAACAAACATGGCCTCTAATGATCAATAAACCTTTCATGTAATTAATGTCCTTAAAGGGGCAGTAGCACGTTTTTTGATAATCTTATATTTTAAAATGTTCACTAATAATTGTAAGTCAATGTTTAATGTACTATTTCAACAGTGTCAAAAATCTCATTACACAAGCCAATCATCCATAGTCAGAGGACAAAGTATGAAGATTCACATAAAATCCATTGGCGGCCATTTTTTTTGTGAACACCTTTGATTCATTTTGTGTAAGAAAAAGGAATCGTCTGGCTAAACTTTACGTTATTTATTTAAATTATTACTGCTCCATTTAGTTCAAATACATTGTCTTTCAATTGGAACCATTTATTTTCATTTTCCTGACATCACTATTTATTCCCCATAAAAACGTGCTACTGCCCCTTTAAAATTTACATGATTGCTATACAAGACAAGGATATTGTAAAACTTCATGAAGACTCCTTCAAAACCATGACGGTATTTCATTAAAAATACAATTTTTCAAAATTTTGATTTTGTTCAATAGTATAGTTATATCCGTGCTGTTATGTTCATAAAGTCATGTTGAATTACTTATGGACATAATTTTTAATTTGTTCCTTTATATACGACTAGATGATGAAAGTAAAGAGTTCTTAATCTTGTCAATCTGTTACAATCTCTGGCACGCTCAAGTCTTATCCAAATTGACCTTGGACAAAATGAGTTTCATTGTACTAATACAAAGGATGTGATAAGACACGATATCATAATGGTTAGGCGTGTACACTTTGTTGTTGGTTATTAGTTTTAAAATCTTCTCATTTATTAAAGTTCTAGAAGGTTTTGTGTTGAAGCTATGTATCGGGTGATGTCCAGTTGAGTTATACTTAATTACTATCGCTGAGTCTGTTTTAAGCTTTTGTCTTGAAGTACTTTATGTAAAGTATTATGTCTGTAAATCAAAATATTCCTCATATGCTAATGAAGGGCGTTTATAAACCTTGCTTTAAGCTGTAATGATAAATCAGACATGTACGGTCTTGCCTTAGTTTACCAAGAACAAAGGTGATCGTGATTCTAAAAAATAATTAGTTTGATGTGAAAATGTTAATGAGGGAAACTAAGAGAGCTTTAGTGAATGGTAACCTTGTGAAACAACACAGGCAGTAATATAGGCTATACATATAGATTTTGATATTTAACGATTGAACAATATAATGTTATCACAACAAAATTCGTTTCATATTGAGCAACCATTGAATTTTATTATTTTCATACTCCTTCACAGGGTGGTCGTGTTTTTCTTGGGGGGGGGGGGGGGGGGGGGGGGGGGGGGGGGGCTATACGGGGGATATACTTGGGCAGCGTCCGTCCGTACGTACGTAATCGCATAACTCAACTGTAACTATTGACTGGATCCTTTTTATTTTTTTGCATATGGCTTCTTCACCATGAACGTATGGTCCATATAGATGTTCATGGCTTTGACCTTCATTTCAAGGTAACAACTAGACTAAATTGTACCCTTGTAAGCGGGATATCTCAAGAACCATTCACTGTATTCTCTTAATAACTTACACAAACTTTTTTATGGGTACGCACCGGGCCGAGTACATTTTGGTGACCTTCACATTAATTTCGCGGTCACAGCGAGGCTTTGAAAATTTAAGCATCGAAATCTGTTTTTTAGTGTTATATCTCTTTTATATATTATATTATATGTTATATATTCTTTTTATAAATCTATTTAATGCCTGCAGACCCAGGGCCCATTTGATTTTGATGACCTTCACGTTATGTTCAAGATTACAGCGAAGCCAACATGCATTTCAAGCTTATATGGGTGATATTTTGAGAACTCATCTCTAGATTCTCTTTATGTTTTACATAAAGCTTCTTATTCGGAAGACGCAGGCACCAGTCGATTTGAATGGTCTAAATGACATCTAGTAGCATGACAAGTGTAGACAAGAGTTTCTATACACCATCTTGTTCTTAACATCAATTTGCGGCGGGTGATATTGTCACCTTTGTGACAAAATTACTTGTTTTCATATCTTTTACAACATATTTGGACATTTTCTTACTAACTGAATTTTGCTTGTTTGCAGCATAATCGCAATTTCAAAAAGTTTTTCCGAAAGATTGTTCCGTATTCAAGTTTAAAATTGCTAAATTATGGAAGTTGAATTAGATTATGTTTTCTATAAAATGAGCTTTATATGACAGGAATTCATCGACGCGTCATTGCTGTAGGACGTTCTTAAAAAACAAAAGTATTAAATTTCTCTCTGCTATCTCGCAAGTAAAGTAAAATTCATATTGATTTTAAATTCAATTTAGTTCGAGGTACATAGCACAAAAACAATGGTTATAGCTAGATAAAACGCTGTTTAGAAATGATACGTTTGTATTACCATGTACCATTTTTTTTTATAATCTCAACTTTAAAAGTCTGGTATATGGGTAGCGCTGTAATAAGGTATAAGGTATAAAGGGTATTGTTTATCACAATACAAAGTCTGAAGTCTCAGGTATATATAAATAAAACGGTCATTGTTAATCTAAAGTCGAAACACTTTTGTCCACATAATAAATGTTTCGTGCTACAATATGAGAAGATACTTTTTTGAGAAGTTCGTTTCCATGAATGGATTTCATTATATATCGAAACCTTAAGCTACCTATCGACAAATAAATCAAGATAATGTAATATCAATCCTTTAATAATCTTCACCTCTACTGTGAAGAGCATTAAAGTGATATTGAGACGATCCGTAAGTCAGTAAGGTTACGTTATTCTATACTTTGATGTGAGAAGGCAATATCACATGACAGACAAAAACGATTTTCTATCATCTGATTATTATGTACGTAGTTACCATTTGCCATGCGTTCGCTTCATAAATGACATTCAAACAATCTCATTAAATCACGCAAAAACATATCACTCGTACCTCTGTGTTTCTGATCTGAGTAATGTTCAATGGGGATCGTGTCCGGTGCCATTTGCACTCCGGCCAATCAGCGGTGATGCTAGAAAATCGTCTGCGCGCATCGCCGGACCCAAGATCTCTTATGGAGGGTGAAAGGTCGCAGACCAGGAACGACCCCTATCGAACATTACTGGATCGGTATCGAAGCTAAGTGCAAGTAAACGGATGATTGAAATGAGATTTGATATTTAATAGTAGATCCTATATGTGCCTTACAAACCAAGACTGTACATATAACTATGCTCATAGTAGAGTATCCCCTTTTTCGTCGATATGTGAATTCCTTACCATTTACCTTTAAATGTTATTAGTAATAATGAACTAAAAATAAAATTGATTATTTTGTCTTAAAATTAAAAAAAGTCACGCAGAGTTTTCCTCTGATGACGTCAGGGGTCACATAACATCCGCTTAGCCTGCTGAGCCTATTGAAAGTGCGTTTAGCACTTGAAGAGATAAACATGGTATTTGTCTGGGATCTACACATATCCAAGGTAAATGGGGTGCAGATAGGAAAGGGGTCAGCGAGAAACCCGCATTTATCTATGGATAAGGTCACTTGACATGAAGCTTAGCGTATATTGTTATTGCATTACAATCAGGTGATACGAACATTTATGACATTCATAAAAAAACTTCTAAAAGGCACTGTGACACGTTGTTTTAGAGAAATAAAGAGATATTACGAAATGACCACACATGTTAGCTTCCACGACACAATACTTTATAAGATTATGATTCGTTAAAGAAACGTATAATGTGGCAGTTACAAGAATTAATTTCACCGACTCAAATCTTTACCCTATTATGACAGAAAGTTTACGTTAATAATACGAGAATTAATAATGATATAAATAATATGAAAAATACGTTAATTATTGTGTAAATGAAAGATATTTTTATTCAGAGAAATGAATTTTGATTCCGTTTGAAAACAAATTATCATAACTAGAATACTTTTAATCTTGTGGCCGACTGAACAATATGAATTGCGATTTATAAGTGTAAACAGGTTGTAATAAAACTATATTTGACTTATAAAACTTGACCTATAAAACTTTCTTCAAGAAATTTCTATTTTCTGCGTAAAAAAATCGAAACCCAATTAACTACGCAATATAGTCCGTTAATAAACCATTGGTATATTTTTATAATCTCATTAAAATCTGCAGAGCTTATTTGAAGCAAAAGTATAATCATATATTTAAAAGATTTGTTTGCACCTTCAAGACACAGCCATATAAGCTATCAATGAAGCTTCATTAGAAGATATCAAGCCATTTATAATATCAGCTTTCAAACAACGTTTCCTGTGATTACCAAATCTAAATGAACACTCTCGCGTCACGTGGGTTGCCATGGTTACTCATTCTCTGAACAGGGTTACGACTAAAACACGATGTTAGGATTACTCTTTTCGTTTCATAATTACAGGTGATTTATTATTTTTCATAGCAAAATTAATGAGGCGTTATTTGATTTTGGGTTACTTTGACATGCTTAGCGATAAAGATCGATGTTTGATCTTTATCAGTTGATGCACTCAGCTGAACTCCAAGGTAGATGTAATTTACAGTGATATCTGTCAGCGAGTTTACCTGTAGGTACATTTAAATCTAAAAAGTAAAGGACTGGATATTTTTTTCAAAATTAAATTTGAGTTGGCATTTCTGTTTTTGAATTTGTGATGTTACTTCATAGTCAATCGATTTATGATAGTTCATAATGTAATATTCTATGAACATACATGACATAGATATTTATTCTAGTTCCTTTAAACTCTTTTGGAAACAGTTTTATGTTGTTAACTGAACTTTAATGTTTTGGTATTAATCAATTCTTGATACAGTTATTATTGCGTAGAATATATTTAAAGAAAAACATGTGGTTGAAGCAATTGAAAGTGTTGATATGGAAAATATTATCTGTTTAATATTTTTTAATAACTTTTTAAATACTGTCTTCTCCCAGATCAAGCAAAAATAAACACAACGTTTTGGATCTATAACGAGTACATGTCTATATGGGTTTGCCTTCTAGGGTACATATTTCTTGAGAAAATATTGGTTTAAGCGTATATAACGTCCATGCAGATCATTTGTCTGTCATATAGTAATTCATAAATCTTTCATAACTTTCAATCTCAACCGTTCTCTTTGAAATGGTTCAATACGAAGTCTAACTCTGACATTAATAACATTTACCGGTATTCATCAAAGATGGACACACAATTGATGAAACTGAAAGCTATAAAATGAAAAACTAATCATAAAACATATTTACTCTTCTTTTAAGAAATAGTCTTGCATTTATTTCATGTGGTTGTGATCTACCCCTTATCTATACTTACCCTTATCAGTAAAGCGGGTAGCTAAAACGTGGCACCCTGTGAGATTAGGGCGTTTATCCACAAGTTTAAATCTATTGAGAGAAGATTTTGACTTCCATTTTTCTCTACAACATACATAATTTCTTACCTGATAACAAAACCAGTGTTCCTAGGAGACTTATATGGGTAATCCTTGGAAAGAACATTTTGTAGCTTTGTCAACAAACAAAATGGAAAAGTTTCCAAATCTTTAAATCTTCGAAGAAGCGTCTGAATTCAATGCAAGAGTCATTCATAAAATTCACCAAAATCACGGAATTAACCTCAGGTTGATAGTTGATAAAATTATTAACAGAGAGGATAAGTTTATCACGTGAAGTCTTTCGATCAAAATCCAGGCAATAAATAACGGTGTTCGATAGTCGATATCCCCAAATGCACCTTATTGAAATCTCTCCTTTGAAATTGACACCGCTGTCACATTGAAATGCAATTGATAACAGTTGGTTACACAGTAAGTGTAGTGTTATGCAGGATTCAGGATTTGTTGATCAGAATTCCGCCCAGTTACTTTATCCGGAAAATGAAGGTGAGCTTGTCAATATAAATGTTGCCCACTAGCTTCGATAAGGCAATATTAACCAATCAAAATGAGCGATGTTTTCCACACAAAGCAGACGATACTTCCATTTCCGCGCAGACGAAAATTATCAACTTGTCTCTGGTTACAAGTTTAGTTAATCCAAAGACAATCTATAGAGAGGTTTGTTTACCTTTCAAAATTTTACATCGTTGTTAATGAAAAGACAAATTATTTATGAAATAACTTCCCTAAGATATTTGGTCTGAACGTATTTCCCTTATCGGAAACTAACACGTAGTCACATATAAGATAAATTGCCCCTCCGCCCTTAAATCAATAATTACTGATAAACGTCCTATCCGACCAAAAAACTCGTTTCAATTATTATTACATTTATCATACATCTTCACAAAGAAGATTTAAAGAGTTTCAATACATTTATCATAAGTGTCACAAGCAAATCAAAGAAGATTAAATAAAAAGGATGCAATCTCTCATGTTAGAAAGTTAAATTTAGTTAAAGCTTTGAAAATTCTCGCGATTTATGAAAATTAACATATCAACTAGGAATAACCAGATTTTTATGGATAACAACTTCTTTATTGTGAAACTGCTGTTATCATATATATCATTTCTTTATGCCCTTAAAGGGGCAGTAGCACGTTTTTTTGAAAATTTTATATTTCATTTTTTTACTGATAAGTGTACGTTAATGCTAAATGTATTATCTTGATAGTGTCCAAAATCTCATTACACAAACAAATCGACCATACTCAGACAACAAAGTATAAAGATTCACAAACAAATCCAATTTGCGGCCATTTTGTCTGAAACCCATTAAATCAGTTTGTGTTAGAAAAGGGAATCGCATTGCTAAACTTTACATTATATATTTGAATTATTACTGCTTCATTCAGTTTTTAAACACTGTCTTTCAATTGGAATCATTATTTTCATTTTCCTGACATCACCTTATATTGCCTCAAAAAACGTGCTACTGTCCCTTTATTAAACTTAACATATCAAACTGTAGAAAACCAGTCAATAACGTATCATGCAACACTTCTTCCTTAATCAATGGAATCAAAACTTAATAGTTACATAACGGCGCGTAAACACTGAGCATTATTCGACAACACGTCATAACGATCAACTAAATCCTTTTACATGTATTATCAAAACTGATTGAACACTACCTTTAACGTATCACGTTATGTCCTTTTCATAAAGACTTCAGCCCGGAATATGTTAACTTTATGCACCTAAATATTTCGGCTTTGTGTCACTGCATGCAGTCACGCCTACCTTTGTGATTTCCCCGGCTATCAATATTCGGAAAAAGTCCTCATCATAACCCAATCAAGAAATTTAGATCCATAAGACTAATCATTGGGAGTGCCACGAGATCAATAACCACTGCAGTATTATACATGTAACAAGTGGCCGTTTTTCATCTGCATATACTTTACGAGTTACCAGTGCTTATATGACCGCACATTTCTTGCTAATTTCAATGGCCATTTGCCAGTCGTGGTAATTGAAAATCTATTTGCCGTTGTGATTGAAATCAATAAAACTGCATAAACACATTATACAAGTGAATGGTAAAGGATTTGTATTTATTTTCTCATACAATTGTACCATGGGCCATGTGGCCTTTAATACTGAAATAAACAAGATTCTAGTAAAGGATTATATGAGCTGTCTTGCTATTGGTTATTTTTGCAGTGTTTGCACTGACAGCTTAATGAACCCTATTTCTCCAATAAAGGGTTCTTCAATGGGCAGAGAACTCAACTAGTTTGATGTTTTTCGTCTTGAGATTTTACAATGAGTTATGTAATTTAAAATGACTTGTTCCGAGAGGTTATGATATATAACGAGGCGTCGGCCGAGAGATTGTCTAGTCGTGATGCAAGGAACATACCAAGCATACGAAATTCCTTTAATTTCATGATTATATAAACAAGCGAGTAAAACTATTTATGATGAAATACATTACAGTACAGCCATACTGCAGTAATAGCAACGTCTGACAAGGTTGTCCATCATAATAAACTCAAATTCACGTTTTAGTTTATGTTATTTATGAGAAGAAAAAACAACAAAAGAAACACAAATTTCTATTGCAATGGCCTGAATGGAATATCAGGGACATCAACTTAATACAGTTACCGTATTTCCCTAATTACACGCCTGCCTTGAATAGACGCCTGCCTCGGCATGTAATTAAGGAAATACGGTGACTGTTGATTTACATTGCACACGTTATCAAAGTTGAGGTCATCGTGATAATTATATACACGTACTGTACGAGCTGTTTATAACGACAAACTGTCGTTGTATATCCTTTTTAAAGAACACGAAAGGGTCCCAGTGAATAATTCATTATCGTCAGTTACAGACCTCAGGTTTTGCAGATTTTTGCAAAATATGGCAACTGTTAATTTCAACACGATTACGCTCGTCCCAATTTGTCATTATTACTCATGCATTTCGCAAAACAACAGCATAACATTAAGTCCTCAACCCTATTGAACACTTTTGGGATGATTGGCTAACGTATGATTCTGGCGCGTCCGAGGCAAAAAAAATTCATGAAAGGTATCAACAGTCGTATTCACGCCATTGTACATATATGTTTTGTCGCGATTGTGAATGCCAATGATGACTTTAACAGGTTTTGAGTGGTGTGAATAACCTCTCTGCTTGAAATCCTGTTTTAGAAATACAGAATTTAATTTAACATATTGTCAATGGTGGCTTTAAAGGGGCAGTAGCACGTTTTTTGACAATTTATATTTTAAATATCTCCCTGATAATTGTAAGTTAATGCTAATTGTATTATTTTAACAGTATCAAAAATCTCATTACACTAGCCAACAATCCATAGTCAGAGGACAAAGTATGAAAATTTACATAAAATCCATTGGCGGCCATTTTGTGTGAACACCTTTAATTCAATTTGTGTAAGAAAAAGGATTCGCATGGCTAAACTGTATGTTATATATTTGAATTATCATGCTCCATTTAGTTTAGATACATTGTCTTTAGATTTGAACCGTTTATTTCCATTTTCCTGACATCACTTTTTATTCCCCCTAAATACGTGCTACTGCCCCTTTAACAGGTATTGTGGTTAGCCATTACGTACGTTGTCTTCATCACGACCACCTATGTTGAAGAAGAAGTCACGAGTATAATCTTTGTTATGTTGTTATTTTTATATACGTTCTTGGTCCAGCGTTTCTTTGAGTTATCATAGAAAAATACTAACGTCTTCCTCTCCTCCTGCGGTTAGAAAACAACTGGAATGGGAATTTAACCCTCTCCCTTGGCCTCCTACCCATTGGACAGCAGGCTTTATTTTGACGGTCAGTCCTTATCATTTATATAGTTGTTACGTTAAATTAGGTTTCAATTAATCTCCTTTCCAGTCTGATTAAAATCGACCGTGCTCCGAGGAATAAAATATAAAAAATATTGTCTCTATTGGGGCTCGAACCATTCGGGATATCCTCTCCGTCTCGGTCTGAATGCACCCACCTCTATCGCGTGTTGCTATAACCAGTTTAGCGCAGGCAGACCCAGTCGTAAGCTATCCAATCACATTCTCGAATTTAAATAGCGTTTAGCGGCGATTATGTATAACGAACGGTACACTGGAGTTACCTGCCCCTGATGGATACCGAAGCTTTCACTGCGCTCCTTTCGATTGGCTAGATGAGCTTGGGTTCAGAACATGCGGGCAATAGGGGTGCCTTCAGACTGTGAATGAGAGGAAAGCCGGGCTGGGTGAGGTTCGAACCCCGCTAGAGATAATAGTTTTACACCTTTTTCCTCGAATCACAGTCGATTTTAATCAGACTGATCTCCTTTCTTAATGAGTAGTAATTTTGTTCTTAAAGTATATGTCAATTACTAAGCACTTAGCTCTTTATATAAACTAAGGTAATACTGATTGGGAAAATATTGAATACTCATAATTAAAGTTCTGACATAGCAAATTGATACCTAAGGTATGAAAATGTTGTACTAGTCTTGTATACAGAAGAATAACACCAACAATCCATTATAAAACTAGATTAGCGTTTGCGGGATACCGCAAAAGCAGAGCAGCCCCGGAACTTGGGGTTTCGCCTTACCCTGTTCCGCCTTTTACAGGCCTCACCAAATTGGGAATTTTCTCGTGACCTTGACCTTTGACACTCAAGGTCACACAATCAATGAACACATTTCATTGAGTATAACATCATTGTAATGAAATAAAGTGTTAAAAATTAAATTAATCCATTTTCTCCATATATGTTGACCTTGCTGTGACCTTGACCTTCGACATTTCGTACCCAAAACTTTTTGAAAATTTTGTACTTCTCAAGAGATAATATATACAAAATCTAAACTTCATAGCACAAAAACTTTTCAAGTTATAGTGTTTACAAGGAATTGCAATAACTCATATCTCATGACCTTGACCTTTGACCTTCAAGGTCACACAATAATTGAACACTTTTTATGGAGTATAACAATCATGTATTGATTAAAAGTGATCATAGTTAAAATTAAGCATTTTTGCTAAACCATGCTTAAGTCATGACCTTGCTGTGACCTTGACCTTTGACGGATTGTAGCCGAAACCTTTTTCAAAATTTTTTACTTTTACAAGGATGATATATACCAAGTTAGAGCTTCATAGCACAAAAACTTTTCAAGTTACCGTGTTTACAAAGAATTTTGCTGTGATTTTATAACTCGTGACCTTGACCTTTGAACTTGAAAGTGAACATGTCATAATGATTCCCTGGAAGTATTAACATTAAGACATGTTCATGAGTTCTGAAAAGCTAAATGGGATAAAGTTATACCCAAATTTAGTGCATTTTGTAATAACTCATATCTCATGACCTTGACCTTTGACCTTCAAGGTCACACAACCATTGAACACTTTTTATTGAGTATAACAATCGTGTATTGATTAAAAGTGTTCATAGTTAAAATAAAGCATTTTCGCTAAAACATGCTTACGTCATGACCTTGCTGTGACCTTGACCTTTGACGGATTGTAGCCAAAATCTTTTCAAAGTTTTTTACTTTTCCAAGGATGATGTATACCAAGTAAAAGCTTCATAGCACAAAAACTTTTCAAGTTATCGCGTTAACAAGGAATTCTTAGAGTGAATACATATCTCGTGACCTTGACCTTTGACCTTGAAAGTGAACGTGTCAAAAGCATTCCCCCGAGGTATGAGTAGTAAGGTATGAATAAGAGTTCTGGAAAGCTTAGTGGAAAAAAGTTATAGCTAGTAGTACGAGTGCGGCGGCGGCGGCGGCGATGGAAACTTCACAAAAACTGTGACGGGGCTGCTAATAAAAGTACCGAGGGTACAGAAGCTCACCTTAAAATGAATGATCTGGTAAAATGGTTAAATTATACATGTAACCATCTTTTATATAATTGATTATGGCTGCCATCATGATTTTTTTATCTTTTAAAATACAAGTCTTCTTTTGGAAACGACTAGAGCTTGAACAAACATTAATACACGAATGATATAATCATGATAAGTAAACAAGCAGTAGGTTTTTGTATAACTTTTTTGTATATCTATGGCTGAATTGGTGACCATCTTGTACTTTTTAATCTTCAAAATGCTACTTTTATGTGGGCATCCGTATTAATTTCATTATGAGATATTGATTGGTTTAGGTGTATCCATTTAAATGTCATTCATTACTTACAGGATGGTGGCCACTTACATTTGTTTTGTAGTGAATCATTAATATGATTTCAAGATTATTTCACTGATGGTTATGCTGCATGGGATATTGAGAATCCCAAGAGTACAGATTTTTCAAGGAAAATGAATGACTGATTGAGAAGAAAGTCATAAACACAGCAATGCATAAGACATGTCAAGTGACCATGAGATGTCTTTCATTAAAGTATCAATTTATTTAACACTCATACAGTACTATAATGGTAAACATTTTTGCATTGTCAAATCAACAGAGATATGACAAATCAAATTTCCTTACTTTTCTTACTAAACCCTTTTCGATTTTCATCTGCATATTTATTCCACATCAACTTATCATGAGAGAGAGAGAGAGAGCTGTTATTATTTGTTGTTATTCTTAGAAAGAACATATCACTGTCATGAGAATACAAGTCCATAACTTTTATTGCATACACATGGGCCATGGCCATATAGCATAATGCTCTACCATATCAATTGGGTCAGGTTGATTATGCAACAGACTAGCAGCTGACACTGTGATGCTAGCAACCTGCCTTAGGATGTGTATTAGACAGCAAAGTGGAATATCTGAACTCTAGTTGACCCCTTATGTGTGGTATTTAAAGGAATATAAGGGAGATACCATTGTTTAAATTTAACATGTTTAATGTGATTTGGTTTTTGCAGCTAGTTGCCATAAAGATTTTAAACAAATTAATCAATTATGTTTGTCTTTCATCTTAATTTTTTTTAGAAACACTTAAAAATATAGAACAACTTGCACGACAATCTTAAATATTCCATATTTAAGATAATATTATGATTAGTAAGTTCAAATTAGAGAATTTATATGGTGCCAGTGATCTCTTGATGAAAGCTTAAAATTTGATAATAATGATATGTCATCTGCAGCTGAAAAGTCAATATGGCTGCTATTGCGGCCATCTTGGATTCTCAAAACTGAAACGTCTACCTTTCTGTGCGGAATCACTATAGGTATAACATACAATATAAAAATGATATCTAGATTGGTTTAGGAGAAATAGTCTTTGTCATGATATCTAATTGAAAATTCAATATGGCTGTCATGGTGGCCATCTTGGATTCTCAAACTGAAACGTCTACCTTTCTCTGAGGAATCACCATGAGTATAACATAATACAATTTCAGAATGATATCTGTATTCGTTTAGAAGGAGTAGTCTTTTTCATGAAATCTAATTGAAAATTCAATATGGCTGTCATGGTGGCCATCTTGGATTCTCAAAACTGAAATGTCTACCTTTCTGTGAGGAATCACCATGGGTATAACATACTACAATTTCAGAATGATATCTGTATTCGTTTAGAAGGAGTAGTCTTTTTCATGAAATCTAATTGAAAATTCAATATGGCTGTCATGGTGGCCATCTTGGATTCTCAAAACTGAAATGTCTACCTTTCTGTGAGGAATCACCATGGGTATAACATACTACAATTTCAGAATGATATCTGAATTCGTTTAGGAGGAGTAGTCTTTTTCGTGAAAGTTTACGGACGGACGGACGGTCGGACGAACGGACGGACAGACAGACGGACGACGGACGAAGCGCCATGACATAAGCTCACATTTACTTTGTAAAGGTGAGCTAATAAAATAGAGCCATTGGCTCTGTAGCTCATCAGGCATCATATCAAGTTTGCTTTATACAGGCCAGATGAGCTAAAAATGAAACTGATGTTACCTATTGCAAGAAAACCTATAAACAAATTACAAAACAAATGCAACGATTTCGGAATAAATTTCCTTACCCAAATAATGTATTACTATTCAACACTTTCTAGATCGCCAATATCAGACAGTGAAAGAAGTCCACACTAAAATATCCAAGGAGAAATAAATTTGCCATAGACTGTCATCTAATGGAGAAAAATAGGTTTTTAAGATTGTGACCCCTGTGACCCTATTTGGGGTCATGGGGTCAAGAAACCTACAGTTTAGAATCCCAATTGGCCAAGGAGTCTACATGCAGTCTTTCAGCTCAGTAGACCTTTAGGAGCGAAAGATGATGATGAAAATAAGTTTAAGGTTGTGACCCCTGTGACCCTAATTAGAATCTCCATATGCTAAGGTACCTGTACACAAAATTTCAGCTCTCTAATGTGTATGGTTCATGAGGAGAAGTCGAAAGTGTCAAAAGTTAACGGACGGACGACGGACGGACGAATGACGCCGGACGACGGGCCATGCCATAAGCCCATCTGGACTTTCAGTCCTGATGAGCTAAAAATGATGGAATTTGTTCTTGCTTGCATGTAATTTGACAGAGTTTTTGAATGTTGATGATAAAAATGATATTTGGTATACATCAAAACTAAGTTTGGAACTGTAGTGTTTGCAATAAGATTGTTAAAGAATGTCCAAGTCTCTGAATGAAGGCTTTCATGTATCCAAATTTGATTCTCATATCACAATGTAATGAGTGAATAGTTATTGTTTCACGCCGATTGGGCAATTTTGCAGCCAATAGCAGTGTGAAGATGTAGTGTATACTAGTTCATAATTAGCAGCCCCGTCTAAGGACGGGGCTGCTATCAGGTTTTGTGCAGTTTCCGCCGCCGCCGCCGCCGCGTCCGCCGCGCACATACTAATGGCTAAAACTTTTTTCTACTAAGCTTTCCAGAACTTGTATTCATAACTTACTGCTTATACCTCGGGGGAACGATTTTGACATGTTCACTTTCAAGGTCAAAGGTCAAGGTCACGAGCTATAAAATCACTAAAAAATTCCTTGTAAACGCGATAACTTGAAAAGTTTTTGTGCTATGAAGCTCTAACTTGGTATGTATCATCCTTGGAAGAGTAAAAAATTTTGAAAAGGTTTTCGCTACAATCTGTTCAAGGTCAAGGTCACAGCAAGGTCACGACTTTAGCATGGTTTTGCGAAAATGCTTTATTTTAACTATGAACACTTTTAATCAATAGATGATTGTTATACTCAATGAAAAGTGTTCATAGATTGTGTAACCTTGAAGGTCAAAGGTCAAGGTCATGAGATTTGTGTTATTTAAATGTGCAACTAATTTGGATATATCTTTATCCCATTAAGCTTTTCAGAACTCATAAACATGTATAAGTGTTTACACCTCTGAGGACTTAGAATGACATGTTCACTTTCAAGGTCAAAGGTCAAGGTCACGAAATATAAAATCACTCAAAAATTCCTTGTAAACGCGATAACTTGAAATGTTTTTGTGCTATGAAGCTCTTACTTGGTATATATCGTCCTTGGAAGAGTAAAAAAATTTGAAAAGGTTTTCGCTACAATCTGTCCAAGGTCAAGGTCACAGCAAGGTCACGACTTTAGCATGGTTTTGCGGAAATGCTTTATTTTAACTATGAACACTTTTAATCAATAGAAGATTATTATGCTCAATAAAGAGTGTTCATTGAACGTGTAACCTTGAAGGTCAAAGGTCAAGGTCATGACATTTGTGTTATTACAATGTGCAACTAATTCGGATATAACTTAATCCCGTTAAGCTTTTCAGAACTCATAAACATGTGTAATTGTTTACACCTCTGGGGACTTAAAATGACATGTTCATTTTCAAGGTCAAAGGTCAAGGTCATGAGCTATAAAATCACAAAAAAATTCCTTGTAAACTCGTTAACTTGAAAAGTTTTTGTGCTATGAAGTTTAAATTTTGTATATATTATCTCTTGAGAAGTACAAAATTTTGGAAAGGTTTTGTGTACGAACTGTCAAAGGTCACAGCAAGGTCAACAAATATTGAGAAAATGGATTATTTTAACTTTAAACACTTTAATTCGATACATTAATGTTATTTTCAATGAAATGTGTTCATTGATTGCGTGACCTTGAGTGTCAAACGTCAAGGTCACAAGAAAATGCCCAATATGCTGAGGCTTGTAGAAGGCGGAACAGGGTAAGGCGAAACCCCAAGTTTCGGGGCTGCTCTGTTTTTGCGGTGTCCCGCAAACACTAATCTAGTTATTATAAGAGAAACAAACATATTGTTGTTTTCAACATGGTTTTATTGAAGGAGATGATTTGAATACACCATGATAGAAAAACATGTTGGATAAAACATTTCACATTGAATAACAAACACTTATATGAAACAGAAATACTATTTACCGGTAATCAGGTTGCTTACGTTAATCAACATGGTTTGTAAGAGAAAAGGTAAATAAAATCTTAATTTCATATCAAAAAATTATTTTTCAAGATAACATAACAAAATATTCTTGTTTCTCATTAAAGCGCTAATGACCTTTTTTTGCAAAAGTTGAATTTCTATAAGAAATATTTTTAATATGAAAGTATATATTGATGCATATTGATGATATTACTCTGTCATGAAATATTTAAAGAGTAAAAACTGTTAAAATCAAATTAATGACTCAATGTGAGATTTGCAAAAAAATTATAACTGGAATTTTTAGAACTTTGCTAGCAAACAAGGTTGAAATCATATCAAGAAAAATCTTTGTAGTTGTGCAATTCATGACCTTTAATAGAAATATTTTACACTTAAAACTGGAATTTTTCTACAACATGTTGATTAACAATACAAGAAAAAAGATATTAACGACTGAACTTTTGTTTATATCATTGCACGTTCCCTATTCCAGTCAAAACATAATAGGCAACAGCTACTTGTTTTATATTAATGTACAGCTAAAATTGATTGACATGCACAAATACAGTGAACATCTGGAATATAAACATGGACAAAATACAATAAATATAATATTTTCTGAATACCATGGCAACATAAATGCATTTTGTGGATATCAAGTTTTGAGAATGGAATCAAGGCAACTGGAGTTGATGACATTCATTTTCATACATACACACACTTACAAGGAAATTGATCATCATAAATAGAAAAAAGATAGTCCCATTCTTTGCTTACAAGAGTCTTTATATATCTTGTAGAAGAAACAACTCTATAACAATCCAACCGAAAATTAATGGCAGTCATTGGCAAAAGAACAAAGAAATAGAATTTTTTTGAGTGAGATCTCTTAGTTTACCCTTGTACATGGTAGCTAAAAGTTACACTTTCCAATATGTTTTGGGTCAAATAAGACCGTTAATTTTGACAAGGGAGCAGCTTGATTTTTCTAACTTACCCTCTTACCCTTCAAAAGTAGAACGCAGCTTGATTGTTTTGGACACATGAGCTTTTTATCTTTGCTAAAATTTGCAATTACAGTCTGGGTTCAATGGACCCCAGGCATATTTAAAATGTATTTTAAGCATTTTCTTACAACAATTCCAGAGCCACCTAAAGACTAACATCCAGTCTCATCTGTTTTCATTATTTTTATCTTAGGAAAAAGGATCCCGGAAGATGCTTTACCTTTAGAGCTGAGCATTCTAGATTTGCTTTACTTTTCTAGACTGGGTTGGTCGTCAATTGAATATTTTTGCTCTAAGGTCTGGATGACAGAATAACCTAGCAAATATGGTACATGAAACATGTAAGGAGTATCTAAAATTCAATTTCTTTTGATGGTTCATTTTGATCCCTAACACATAAAGTGCCATATGGTTTAGAGGGATATATTGAATGAATAAATTGCCATATGACTTATATAATCTTATGTATATATTTTTGTATTTCTGCAAGATTTCTTAAATGAGTGACAGAGAAATATATATATTTTTTAGATAATATGTCTTTAACTTGTTATTTATAAACAAAAATATAACCCAACTTCAAAATTTGAACAAGCGACCTGTGATCAACATTAGTAAGATGTTCATAATTGCTAGCATTTTTAACTTTGAAATAATGAATTTCACTCAAATGTTATTAAAGCTCTACACCAATCATGCACTGCGTCTCAGAGGACAGTTGTTGTAATAGTATCAAACCTGCTCACTGTCAACTGTGTATGGGCCTGAGGCCACACATACTGAATAAAGAAATCTGAACCTACTTAAATATCTGGCTTTTCAAAATAGCTATTCTATATAAATTCTATAATCTATATGCATTGGAAGACTGGTAGTCATTCACATTAGATATACACATATACCCAGTCAAGTTTCCCTCTGACCTCTCGAGTCACTCTCATACTATTAGGTAACTATAGACAATCATACTGAAACACTTAAAGAATGTAATAGTTGTGAATGAATAGGAAAAAATTAGACTGAAAATAGTATCTACAATTCTGTCAGGGTAAAGACGATGGCGGAAGTTTTTGCACGATAAATGTGCCCAATCTTTAGAATGAATTCATACTGCATTTGTTAATATAAATATAAACATAAAAGGAAAAATCACCAGTGTTTCAATAATTTACTTTTGAAATTCAAATTCAAGGCATACTTCCATCCATGAAAAAGAGGTACATAATTACCCAAATATCAAATATGCTGGACAAAAGAAGTTAGATATTTTAACTTTTGATACATACAACCTTTAAGTCCAGTAAATCATAGAGACAATTTCAGATAAGACAGAGTTGTTTCCCACACTCCTTTACACAGCCTTCCTCCCATTCCAACCTCAACACACCCAATTTCTTCACACATACGAAAACCTAACCGGGGACTGCTGTCAATCAAATTTCTTCTGCAGCCTCTTTTTGAATAGAACAGGAAGTAGGGAGAGAATTGCTAGGACGCCCAACACAATGATAGATGTCCAAGAAATTGCGTCACCAGATGACGTCAGTTTGTATAGGGTTGTACCAGCTTGTACTGCCACAAATGAAGGGGGCGCAACTCCTGGAAAAATAATTATTTGATTAGTAGGCAGAAGTATTCCGTACAGGCCTTAAAAGAAAATATCTATGCACAACAAAATGTAGGCAAATATACACATTTAGAACAAAATTACATCATGATTAATGGAAATGCAATCTAAACCAACCAAATGGCAGCAATTTGCGACATAGCTTGTAAAGCTTTAAATTTTGGTTATTACTATTTTGGCGTGGTTGCTTGTTTAAAAGTGCTAACTTTTACTAATCAATGTTATTTTATGAATTTTTCTGTTAATTACAAAATGCTGCATTTTTGTCTGTTTATAGCTTAACTGTTTTTTTTTTGTAATTTGATTTTTTTTGGGCATTCTTGTTGAACTGAAAAATCTTAACCATTTTCATCATCAATTCATGCAAGGCATATAGGGGTGATTTCTTTAACCATTTTTCTCATGGGATATTTCATAATTTAAATAAATAAACTCAGAACACTTTACACTTTCACCATTACTCAATGATTGATAAGGAATGGGGATTACACAAATCCTGACCCGTTAAGTCAATACTGCTTTTGATTATGCGCCAAGATCCAGAGATGACGAAAATGTTCTTACCCAAAAATGTCCCCCAGAAGAATGGTGTTAGAGGGACATCTATGACAGGTGAGGTAATGTTGATGAACCAATTTGGCAGGAACGGCGTAATACGAAGAAATATGATGTAATTTAGAAGATGTTCACGATTCTTTTCAACCTGTAACAGAAGCAAGTATACATGATTCACCAACACAATACTAAAAATTCACCAAATAAAGGATAAGGAATGAATAATCTCTTTATAGATGGTAATGATGTGTCCTGAAGACTGATATCAATGATCGAGGGAAAATCAAAGCGCCTTTGAGCAGCGTTCTTTTAGCTGGATATTGGCGCTATACAAATAATATCAGTAGAGTGTAACTTCTTTGAGTGGCATTTAGAAGTTGGAAGTCAAATAAGGATGACTATTTATGGATAACAACTTCTTTATTCTGAGTACACAGAGTTGATGGTCGGATTTCCACGTCTCCATGTAGACAATGGATAACTGCTTTGAGGGACATTTAGAAGTTGGAAGTCAAATAAGGATGACTTTTTATGGATAACAACTTCTTTATTCTGAGTACACAGAAGTTGATGGTTAGGATTGCCATGTCTCCATGTAGACAATGGATAACTTCTTTGAGGGGCATTTAGAAGGTGGAAGTCAAATAATGATGACTATTTATGGATAACAACTTCTTTATTCTGAGTACACAGAGGTTGATGGTCAGGATTGCTACGTCTCCATGTAGACAATGGATAACTTCTTTGAGGGGCATTTAGAAGTTGGAAGTCAAATAATGATGACTATTTATGGATAACAACTTCTTTATTCTGAGTACACAGAGTTGATGGTCAGGATTGCCACGTCTCCATGTAGGCAATGGATAACTTCTTTGAGTGGCATTTAAAAGTTGGAAGTCAAATAAAGATGAATATTTATAGATAACAACTTCTTTATTCTGAGTACACAGAAGTTGATGGTCAGGATTGCCACGTCTCCATGTAGACAATGGATAACTTCTTTGAGGGGCATTTAGAAGTTGGAAGTCAAATAATGATGACTATTTATGGATAACAACTTCTTTATTCTTAGTGTACTCAGAACAAAGTTGTTGTTATCAATAAAAATTCGTCCTTATAAGTTTTGTGTAGTATATATCAGGATATGTATGGAGCTCAACACGGTTATCTCTTTATACAAGTTGCTGCCAAAAAATCAAGAAGCTAATTTTACAATTATGGTAATATCCCATTGATATTTCTTTTGGAACTAGAGAAGAAGAATGAAAATAGGCTTTTGAGCAGCCTTTGACCAACGTTTGCTTAGCTGGATATTGGTGCCATACAAATATTAGTAGTTTGGTGTAGAATATCAGGATTTGTCTTGGAGCTCAACATGGAGACATAATCTGATGAAGCACTTACATGAGCCCTCCACGTGGCCACTCTGTCAGGTATGTACCTATGTACCAGCCTTCTCCCAACCAGGTACGACAACAGGTAACAAAACGATGCACCAACTGCAGATGCCTGAAGAGCAAAATCATAAGCAAAGTTATATCTATAGACCTAATCTTCTACATAAATTCATAGTATATAAATTCATTAAAGACATCTGGGTTAGTTATAGTCTAACAATTAGACTCTGAAATGATTTTTTTCAATAAAACTGAAATTTCAAAAAAATGAATAAATATAATGAAAAGGAGACTGAGATTTCTTCATTTTGAAATTTAAAATTGAGCTCTCAAGCCTTATTATAGACTTGCTTAGGCTTTTATTTAATTTTAGGGTCTGACTGACAGACTAGGTTGGTTACTTCACAAACTTATTTGATACACTGAATAAAGGAATTTTTTTAATAACCCAAAATATTATTCAAAATCTTTTCTTTTTTTCCCTATAAATGCTGTTTAATGATAAATGTATAAACAGAATTTCCTTGCATTGAAATGTAAATCAATTGTTCAACTTTAACAATATCAAGTTCATATCATTGCCAGTACTTAAGTTAGTGAGTGTGTTATTGTGCTTGGCAAATATTTCAGCCATTAGCGGCATGGCCAGTACTTAAATTATTCTCTTTAAAAGGATACCGTATTTCCTCTAATACAACCAAAAAGTATATACTTCACGGAAACCGTATATTGCAGGGATTGATACGGATTTTGATAAAAGAATGAATATCAACAGAAATGCCACGAGATATGTAGAACTAGATCAATAATTTTCCATGAAAACGCCATTCCTAGAAGTTTTTGAAACGTCAATTCAGACCTGAAGAAATACAACCCGGCCTCCATTATAACCCGGGCCTCGAAAAGAACCTGGGGGTAAGGGGGTACTGAACGAAATAGAACCCCGGGGTTGTATTCGAGGAAATACGGTATTCAAAATTCATTTAAAATGGTATGGAACATATAGATAATATTTTACTTACCAAACACACTCCAGTCAATGCAATGACATATGAAAACAGATATCCAGAAATGATGCTGAGAAATATGGACCCAGGGATAGCAAATGTTTGTAAACTGACACAAGTTAAGGAAATGTTATGTTGATAGAAACAATGTTGAAAAAAATATTTAAACAAATTTAACAACTGTTATTAGATTTTGTAACTTGGTACATCAATGATTACCAAACAAGGCCAATTATTTACGTAAATCACTTGTTAATGGTTATTTTGATAATCTCACAAAATTCAAGAAAACTATGCTTGAAACATGTTATTCACAAGAGATTTTTCACTAAATGGTAAACTATCCTCCATTTAATTGTCAGATCAAATGTAAATTTGATAAAGAAAGGATACAATAAATACATAATAAATACTCCAGTTATGACTTGATAGAAATATTTCTCCTTGTAGCGTGATAAAACTCTCCCCAAGTTTTTAGCATCATCAATATCCTTTGGTAGCTTGATATACTGCACTTCATCTCTGAAACAGGGAAACACAGTTAACACAATCAGTTGAAGAGACTTTTTAACAGTTATCAGTACACAGAGACTATTTCATTGTTTTTGCCGAATATCATTTCTATCTCATCGAGTGGAGTGAGAAAGTGATATTTTCACAAGTGGCGCAGCCACGAGTGAAAATGACACTTTCTCACTTCACGAGATGAGGTGGAAATGATATTCGGCAAAAACAATGAAATAGTCTATTTATTATAAAATTTAAAGATCATAAAACAGAGTTGTCGGACATCGAAAGGCAAACTTTTCCTGTTGTGATGAATGAGAGTCTAGCAACTCCATTTATAATTTCTCGGTAAAAAGAAGTTCGATAGAAATAATGCGATATTTAACCGGAAATAGTTTTTCGAAAAATATATAATTGTGTGATTGTTAAATGATATCAGATCTACAATATGACATTGTTTTTGGTTATTATTAGGTGAAACAAAGGCTTCTTATCTATTTTGGAAAGTCAGTTTTGACGCGAACGGATACAGTGAGGGAAGCGCTATGTCGGTGCTTCAGATCTCTCGCTTCGTAAATTTATTTGGCGATAAAATGAACAATTATTAACTACAACAACAGGATATGAACTTCTGATTGTATTCCGATATCGAAGGATACATTGTCACTGCAAAATGTTAACAATAACATACCGAAAACATCGTAAAGAGTCGATTTTCTTCAATCCTAAACAATGCCGTGACGCGAGGCGTGCGTTCGATTTCCTCAAAGGGAGATAATTGTGTTTCAAGGGGAGGTAATAGGTTCTGTCCTACTTTTCTCATCGCAGTGAAAATATGGATTTTATTTTCACTGTAGTGAAAATACGACTTTCTACTGCTTTTCTTAGAATATGGATTATATTTTCACTGTATAACCCTATATTTCATTGCTAATTATATAATAAAAGGTATAAGTTCACATATGAGATTATAGAAAATATTTTATGATAATCAAAAACATTTCTTAAATTTTTAAGTTTTAAATTTGATCATGATATTCTTCTTGCAATAATTTATCAAAGACATAGTAAATTGAAGGCAATTATTATATAATTATAACAGCAACATGCACCAGACGAAGACAGTGTGTCCAACATCCAAATAACAAACATTACACAAACATCACTGATGACAAATAAACACAACATGACCACCACCAAACAATGATATACAAACCTTACAAACCATGTTGACGACAGGACACTATGTTAAAGTACTCACTGGTCTAGTTTGGGGAGGTTCAGATACACAAGACTACCATCCTTACAACAAACACAACAGGACCACCACCTAACAATGATATACAAACCTTACAAACCATGTTGACGACGGGACACTATGTAAAAGTACTCACTGGTCTAGTTTGGGGAAGTTCAGATACACAAGACTACCAACCTCACAACAAACACAACATGACCACCACCCAACATATGATATACAAACCTTACAAACCATGTTGACGACGGAACACTATGTTAAAGTACTCATTGTTCTAGTATGGGGAAGTTGACATACACAAGACTACCACCCTTACAACAAACAACAAACACAACATGACCACCACCAAACAATGATATACAAACCTTACAAACCATGTTGACGACGGGACACTATGTTAAAGTACTCACTGGTCTAGTTTGGAGAAGTTCAGATACACAAGACAACCACCCTCACAACAAACAACAAACACAACATGACCACCACCAAACAATGATATACAAACCTTACAAACCAGGTTGACGACGGAACACTATGTTAAAGTACTCACTGGTCTAGTTTGGAGAAGTTCAGATACACAAGACTACCCCCCTTACAACAAACAACAAACACAACATGACCACCACCTAACAATGATATACAAACCTTACAAACCAGGTTGACGACGGAACACTATGTTAAAGTACTCACTGGTCTAGTTTGGAGAAGTTCAGATACACAAGACTACCACCCTTACAACAAACAACAAACACAACATGACCACCACCTAACAATGATATACAAACCTTACAAACCAGGTTGACCACAGAACACTATGTAAAAGTACTCACTGGTCTAGTGTGGGGAAGTTCAAATACACAAGCCTACCACCCTCACAACAAACACAACATGACCACCATCCAACATATGATATACAAACCTTACAAACCATGTTGACGACGGGACACTATGTTAAAGTACTCACTGGTCTAGTTTGGGGAAGTTGAGATACACAACCCCGAGTGCTAAGAGAGAAGCCAGGAAAATGAGTCCGAGTATGACAAACGACTTTGTGCTACTCCCCTCCGACACGTGACGTGACCGCGAATGTGATTCGCTCACATGATCGTCTGAAGAGGGGCCTGAAAAATAAGTTGACATGATTGTAGAATCGACTTGAATAACAACTTGTTCAGAATCAGAGGCTTTATCATTATTGACTGCTCAGCTTCAGCTTTTATTATTGAATTTGAACTCTGCATTTACCTTGAAACAGACACCTCTCATTAATCACATTGATACAAGCTGTTCATTTGTACTTTGTAATTTAGAATGTGAACTGTTGAATAATGATATTACTATCCTGGAATATGCTTACAAATATCATTGAACAGTTGTTGGTGATTATCATTTAAATCAATTATGCAATTGTTAAAACTGCTCATAAATTTGTTCCAAGGGCATATAATATTGTATAATTTTAGAGTTCAAAACTTGTTGCTATATATTTAAACGACGCTATAAGTATAAACCTTTATGCTGATATCACTAACAAACTAATAATGTTAATAGCTTACACTGAAAACGGTTAATTGTTATTGTACTAATTATACATTATAGACATATGTCAACACATCACATTCAAATTTGTTAATGTCAGACCCGTAAAACTTATGAGTAAAACAAACAGTCACAATTTGAGAGTAACAGCCTGGGTAAATTGATGACGAGTTGTAGAATATCCTGCCTGTCTATCTATCAAGCATATTTTCATCATAAGATCACTTGAAAATTAAAAATACTACAATAGATATAGCGATTTCTCTATAAACTTAAAAGCTTAAGCAAGCATTTCTGAAGTGTTTTGGGATAATGCCCTTTACATTTACATAAGTCTTCTATATTTAATTCTTAAAATGTGCCGTGGAGTCTTCACAGTAATTGCTCAAAAACAGGTTGTGAAGGGGCAGTAGCACGTTTTTAGGGGGAATATAAGGTGATGTCAGGAAATGAAAATAAATGGTTCCAATTGAAGACAAAGTCACAATGTATTCAAAGTAAATGGAGCAGTAATAATTCAAATATATAACGTAAAGTTTAGCTATGCGTTTAATTTTTCTTACACAAAATGAATTAAAGGTGTTCACACAAAATGGCCGCCAATGGATTTTATGTGAATCTTCATACTTTGTCCTCTGACTATGGATGATTGGCTTGTGTAACAAGATTTTTGACACTGTCAAAATAATACATTTAGCATTAACTTACAATTAGTAGAGAAAATTTTAAAATATAAAATTATCAAAAACGTGCTACTGCCCCTTTAACCATGCTCAAAATAATGGAAGCTCAGTAAGAACAACAAAGTGATAAGCAGGCCAATCAACGTGACCCATCATTTTAGAGGTGAAACGATCGTATTGCAATATATGGTCCACAATATATTGCATCGTTTTGAAGGATGCATATCGCATATGTTTTATTCTTCAGTCAATTAAATGTCAGTTAGGAGCCTGTAAAAGAAAATCTTGGAACTTTGACCTTTTTATTCTTGTACAGCTCATCCTGTCTCAGGGTAGGAACATTACGCTAACTCCACTAATCTGCACCCTGGGCTCAGAAGCCAGATTTGATCGCGCGGCCCAACTTGGAATATAGCCAATCAAATTATTTTCTCGTTGAAATTTTATCGCGAAGTTGGCGAGAAAATGATTTGATTGGCTATTCCCCAAGTCGGGCCGCTCGAGCGAATCTAGCTTCTGCGCCCAGGGTACAAATTAGTGGAGTTAGCGTAATGTTCCTACCCTGAGACAGGATGAGTACAGCTGCTATGGTTTGATTTTCGGTTTTTTTTTAATTCATGGTACAACTTATTGGATATGTATTCTTCATTCACACAAACATTCACACTGAAATCATAATGCAAGAGTGAGCATTCTCAAGAAGATTCTACTGAAGACGAAAAACAGAATTGTTAGAGAATGTACTTATTAAACTGGAGGATGACATTCAATTGATTAGTAAATGTATGCAAACAGGTCATATTTCCAACATATGATATAATGGGGTTATTTGACAATGCATTTTTTTAATAGAATTCATGTACAATCATTATTCATAGAATGAAAAAGAAAACAAATCCAACAGCAAATTATACTCAAAAGTAATCTTGGGTAAAAGGGATACTGAAGCGGTTAGAATTTGAATTTTACACAGATTTTGTTATACAATATGTTCATGATGTATTTGAACCACACAGCCGTTTCACTAGTTTTATACCAAAAGCATGAACATGTCATACAATTTTATACAATTACAAATTTATGTAAAAGCTATGTAATCAAAAAATTTCATGAAACATGTATCAAAAGATTTTGATTTAGTATCATAATTTTGGATAGATACTACAATGCAGGGATGCGGAGATTAATCTATTTGCCAGACATTTCCGATTGAGAATCCAGTTGGACCGATTGGAAAATTGACCTTCTTGACAAAACTCTACAAGACACAAAGTTTGAATTCATAAGTTTAATAATTTTCATTACCAAAGATGAAGAATAAAAGGACAGTAGAAAAGTCCCAGTAATTTGTCAATTACTACCAGCGAACCGGTTATTTGCTTCCAATAACCAATATTGAAATTTTGCATAACCCTTATACACCGGTAAGGCTTCTTGACTTAACCCTTGAGGTAACTTCATATTTTATTTTAATGTCATTATTATTTACAGCATAAATTACAACACAATCAGAACACTTTTCAAGTTTTTTTTAGTTCTTTTCAATACTCAATACTAGTCAAAAGAAATAAATTAGAAACTCAGCAAATAATAGATTAATAGGTTTTTGGACGATAAAGAAAATGTCACCTGCAACACATAGAATTCAAAACAGACTTATGTATTTGTAAACTATGAATTTGATGAAGCCAATGTCTTAGGCAAGGAAAGAGATGGAAAATAGCAGGAGGAGAATTATTAGCGCAATCTGTTGAAGTAAATTCCTTAATTTATAGTAATTTCTTACACAATCATATACAAAGACTTATGATTAAATACATTATCATATTGTGTTATTTGACAGGTGTTACACTGATACATTTCAAAATTTAAAGACCTCATAGATGATAATAGTGAACTCTTTCACATAAACTAAAAAGTGCAAGAAACTTTGCTACAGTGTGAAAAATGATGCTGTCATACCATTATGTTTTCTTTATTAAGCGTTATTATTTGATAAAAATTACTATCTACGTCTACGAACTGGTTCTGTCTACGAAAACACATTATCCGATTAAAAACATCACAGAGGTAAAAGGGACAGTGGCAGCACAAACAGGATTTCAAGCAGAGACTGAGAGAGGTTTTTCACACCACTCACGCAAATCATACTCGGACACTCTGCTTGTAAAACGTGATTTTGAATACTTCTGACGCAAAGGTGGCCTGGGAGTTGCACCCAATGGACTCGATGGGAGACTACCTTGATGAGATCCACGAAACTTTGCAGAGACCGATGTTGCTTCGTCCTCCATCTTGTTGTAAGGTGAAATGAAGTGACTTCCGGATTTGGACTTCCGGGCTCATCTCACAGTAAATATAATTGTAAACAGAATATGTAATTAAATCCATGCATTTTATGAGGCCTTAACATTTCATTTGATTGTCAACAATCTTGTATTTTACATTTAATATTATTTTAACAGGAAATTCCTCGGTAGTGCAACAGGTGCGACTTCCGGTTTTAAAAAATGGCTGCATTGACAACATGACGCTTTCAGATAGAAACGAAAATATGATTTCTATTTCAATCAAGAATTAAGGATTAATAACCGGTGACTGCTTACTGCCACGGTTACTGGTCAGCAAACTGATAGTAATCAACATTTTTCTTAATATTTCCGCGCATATTTAAAATAAAAAACGACATATTTTATAAACAACAGTGACTCAACAGTGTGCAGAAATAAATTTGTACTCTGACTATGGAAACCATTATTGATTGAATTCGCATTTTTAGATTGATTTGCCAAGATATGACATGTAATTGACATAAATTAAATCTGTTGTTCTCAAACATTATTATGGTAAAAAAATGATTAGTAAACAGGTTACCATATCAATATCATCTACAGTGCCGTGCCAAAAGTATTGCACTACACTGAAATAACATGATGGCCTATGGGGAAATGACGTTTGTTGCAATACTTTTGGCACGGCATTGTACACATTTTTACATGTACCATATTTATCAGAGTGAATAAAAGAAGATGTCTTCAAGACTCAAGTTTGCCTGTGACCAAGACAAATCTGTTCTCTTGAACAATTTTGAGACAAGAGGATGGGTTCAAGTTGGAGCAGATGATGATTGGAACTTTTATTGGTTTGTATAATTATTCATAAATACTGCCTTTATCAGTGAATAAGAAGATAATTTTGTTTCTTCTTATCTCTGCATAATCAACCTTTGTTATAATCGTTATTGAGACATATAATAGGCATAGTAGTCCTAATTGCTTTTTATGATTTGGGCATGCACACAGCTATTCATAAATACTGCCTATATCAGTGAATTAGCAGATAATGTATATTTTCTTATCTCAACTTTTGTTGTAATCAAAGTTGAGACAAAAAATAGTCATAGCAAGTCAGAATTGCTTTTTGTGATTTGGGCATGCGCACAACTACTTTACATAAAGTCCAAATCAGCTATACATTACAAAAATTATATAATTTTCATCTGTAAAGTAGAGCATACTATCTACAATTTTACAATTTAGTTGTAATTTATCAGCTTATAATACTATTCTAGATTGAAGATGCCAAAGTTTAAAAATGAAAGTTTGACTTAGCTGTATATAAGTTGTTCTGGTTATTTTTCAGGGCTAATGTACAAAACATCAGAAATATATTCAGTGTTGATTGCGGCTACAGATTGACAGATGATCAGTAAGTTTTGATACATTTTGTGAACACCTAAATATAAAAATAATTTTGTTAAAAATCATTAAAACTTTTTCTTACCAGTTAATTTATTCATTACACTCATTAATAAGTAGTAAGATCAACAACAACTTCAAAATCTTTATACCGTATATATGATATATTATTTTTATTATATATAATTGAGGGTGAGATGCTATGTTCTCTCAGTGAAAAAAACCCCTCTATCTGGCAACAGTGGCGATACCCTTTACTCTGTAATGGTGCCGTGCTTGACTCTGAGGGTATGAGTTCAAATCAACAAGGGACCAGCCCCAAATATAACAATTTCTTAAATATCTAAATGGCATTTTTCTCTTAAATCATGTTGAGAATGGGTATGTTACAAAGTGAATATTAGATAACCAGAATATGTAGTCTTTTTGCATTAAAGATACTGTTTATTATATTACTTACCGGTACACATGCAATGTAAGGAACTTTCCAGAGCTACAAATTTTCAAGAATTATCTGCTAAGCTGTTATTTTTTCAGGGTCATCAACCATTTCCCCAACCATATGGAACTTACTAGGAAAGATCTGATGGTAAAAAATATCAAAAGATATCGAAAGGATCTGGAGAAGGAGGGCAGTTCACTAACAGAGAAAGATGAACTTGGAAGATTTATTCATCTTGGTATAGTTTATTTTATATATGTATGATTGTATCATTATTATTCATAAAACATTATATTCCTTTTTCCCCCATATGTTATATTGATTAATTATATTATGTTTATATTATTTAGATAGATTCAAAATCCTAAAACTGCATTTTTTGATGAATATTACTTTTGTAAAATGACAGATTTAAATGCAAATAACACAGTTTGAGCAAATAAGAATTTTGAGAATGGTATCTAATTATCAGCAAGGATGTAATAAAATCTTTACAGTTTTCTTTTAGTACATCTATTCAAATTTTAGCACAATATATAAAAACGTTCATTTTCTACATGTGGTGATGAGAAACATTTCCTAATGTTATTGTTCAAAAACTACATGTGGTGATGAGAAAAATTGCCTAATGTTATTGATTCAAAAACTTTATTGCTTATAGTTAGGCCTTCGCTGGTCATGAATATTGGACTCGAGTACTCAAGGGGTCAGACTCAACTCAAACTCGAGTAGCCGAAAGTCTTATATTTCTCCAAGATATCATGTAATTGTTGTTCAGCCAAGATGTGTGCACATATGATGACTAATGCATGTTCATATACAGAATATTTTGACACCAACATCTTGAAATGTTCATGTTGATAATCTAACTTCACACATCACACATAAAACTGTCTAATATAAATAAAATAATTTGATTAAGTAACAGTGACCTCCCCTTGATGAGTAAATGAGTAATGTTCTGCATGTTCTATTACAAAAAACTATGTTCTTGAGTTATTTAAACACCATGTAGTGAAATGACACCCCTTTTAAGATATCTCAACCTTTCAAAGTTACTAAGCTGTTTTAAATTTGGGTGTTTTAATAGATCTGTTACATAAATTTGTCACATCAATTACATCTCATTTCAGACTTCATCCCACAGACATTCATGTTGCCCGCTGATTATAATCTGTTTGTAGAAGAATTTAGAAAGAATCCCAACACAACATGGATCATGAAACCATGTGGAAAAGGTCAGTAACTCAATCTAGTTAAAACTAGCTGTAATGTATACGTCCCTAAGTCCTTATGTTACATCTAGCTGCTAACCAACCTGGCCCGTGTCACGCATGCGTGGAAATCAGCCAACGAAAAAAGAAATTGCTGATCTCTTTGAATCGGACAATCTAGTTAAAATTAGCTGTATTTTTTATGTCCAATAAGTCATACATTAAATTATTGATATTTATGCTCATAATGTGTTAAATGCGATATAAATCCTAACGATTTTCACGCATGAGTGAAACGGACCAGGTAGTTTGAACTAGATTGGTCAGTAACTAGACTGTCATTGTCAACAATCGTTTTTATCTTTTATTAATGATAAACTTCTTTATTTATACCAAAGAAAGAACATAAGGTTCTCCCCACATTTTCAAGCATATCATTAAGTTTAAGAATTTTTCTGAATTTGCTGTGAAGATAAAGAAGTTGAAAATGAACAAAAAGATTTGTAATCTCCAAACCATCAACTTCTAGAACACAATATAAACATTTAATTTCACTTAAGATTGTGGCGGGTCAAGTTATCTTGAAAGAAAGGCCGGGATGTGTTGCCTGGGGCTATTTTTATTTTTATTTTGTTATTTTTAAAAATTTTACAATATACATGGACTCGAGCATACAATATAAATGTCTAGTTGCAATACATATGAAACAAAATAAAAATGAACATGAAAAATATTTTATTTCCTACCAAAGGATCCTTTCCTTTGATTCAGATTGATTGCTATTCTATCAATTGGTTTATATCTCTCTTGCAGCCAGGGGAATTGGAATATTTCTTGTCAATAAATTGTCACAACTGAAAAAATGGTCCAGAGATGGAAAGACAAACACGTAAGTTAAAAACTTGAAGATTATGGGAATATTTTATGTGTCACTTGACAAGTATACCACTATCATTCAAGCAATTTAATGAAATATATATTAATTTTTAATTTTTATTTTTTTCTTAGAGTGATTTTTTATTTGTGTGTAAGTGTGTACAATTTTGATATCTATGTAACATTGAGGTGTTCTTCAAAGAAAAAAGAAGTATTTACAGAAAAATCATTAAGAGAACAAAAAGATAAGTTTTCTTTTATTTATATTTTAAAGATGAATTTGTGAAAATATCTTTTTTAAGTTTACTGGTTAATGGAACAGAATTTACATTTAATGAACATGCTTTTTGATATTTTAGTATAATTCATTAATAATATAATAAAACAGTTATACTTTGCAGTTCAAAATTGTTCATTTACCTAGAAGTCTAAGATATTTATGACATATAATCCTATATTTGCAGATTTACACCTCCGACAGCTAAAGACACATATGTGATATCAAAATACATTGACAACCCTCTGTTGATTGGTGGAAAGAAGTTTGACCTTCGTCTTTATGTTTTAGTGACGTCATTCAGGCCGCTGAAATGTTACATGTAAGAGTTGAATGATTTTGATAGTGTTGACCTCCAGGGGTCATCACTTGATACTTGATAATTTTTTCTCCTATAATAATTTTAGAAAATTTAAAATATAAAATTTCTTTAAAAATGAGCTACTGCCCCTTTTAAAAATGTTTATCTCCTTAGAAAATACATAATTTTGGAAAATTTGAAGAAATAAAATTTCTGTAAAAAAGAGCTACTGCCCCTTTTAAAAATGTTTATCTTCTCCAGGTACAAACTTGGATTCTGTCGATTCTGCACCGTGAAATACAACGCAAACATCAATGAGCTGGACAACATGTTCGTTCATCTCACAAATGTGTCTATACAGAAACAGGGAGTGAGTTGTCTTCTTATCTTGATCAGAATACCAATATGTCCTCAATGCAAGACCAGACAGGTCTTAACATGTCTTTTGAGGGCTTTCATGTCCAATCTACGTATTACCGTATATGACCGGGTATAAGCCGAGAATTTGACACCAGAAATTAGGGGGTCAAAGAGGGGGGTCGGCCTATACCTACCTAGATATATGATGCAGAAGAAAAACTCAAGAGACCAAGCACGAGTATCGGTCAGCCCAGCGAGTTAGCGAGTCGATGTTTAATATGATTAAAACAAACACCGTAAGTGAACACTTTCTTTCTTTTATAGTTTTTTAAAATAATATACGTCTTAAAATTAACGTGTCATTTGATGATTCATGAGCTTTCAGTTTCAATGCAACCGGCATCATATCGACTTACTGTCAGCAAAATAGAGCTGCGAGGAGGGGGGTCGGCCTATACATGAGATACTAGGTTTTGACTGGACTTTGGGGGGTTGAGAAAGGGGGTCGGCTTATATTCGGTAATATACGGTAGTTCTTTTGCTAAATCAAATCAAGGGTGATCAGTACAGATTTCCTTTATGAAAAGACCCAAAGGGGAAATGGTTTAGATCAAGAGAATAGGGCTCGGGATAGCGCAGTGGTAAGCACGTTCCGCTTCAGATCAGAAAGTCCGTGGGTCGAATCCCGCTCGGCAACTTTGTCTGCAATAGAGAACTGTTCTACACTCAGTCAGGTTTGGGTGCAATGCTACACTGAATTTCAGCGCAGTACCACTCATGGTTCGCTAGTTCCAGCCGATGCTCGCAGGTCTCACTGCAATACATAGCCACAATAGTGTTGTGGGCTTTCTCCCTGCAATAATAATAGCAGCCGTGATATAAGTGAAATACTCTTGAAAGTGGCAATAAACCCCATATCACCTCACCTCACCTCACCTCACCTCACCTCACCTCACCTCACCTATCAAGAGAATATTAAGCCCTCACTGACTGAGGATGTCTCATCTTGAGGATGTTCTTTGTTACAGGAAGACTACAATGCAATCCATGGAGGGAAGTGGACTGTTCAAAATCTGCGTCTGTTCCTGGAAGGCACCCGAGGCAAGGAGGTAAGGACATATTTAAGAAGCTATCAACAAGAAGCTGCTTAGATATGCATCAAGACACTATAGAGTCATTATAAGCAACTTAGGAGTTGAATTGGTTTATCCAATGTCGACAATAATCCGATATTCTTTTGTCGGAAATCTGCATGAATAAAAATTATATGCTTTGAGGAGTACTGACTCAACCGGGTTCAAACTCAATCCACCCAGGGTTTCATCTCCATTTACAGTCTGACCACACACCCCTTAGTAACATATTCTGATGTAAGCTCATCTAGCCAATCGCAAGGATCAAAAGATTTTTGCATCAGTAGCTAGGGGTATGTGAATCCAATTTACCATTAAATGTTACAATCTGATTATTCAGCTGATGACTAAGTTTTGTCTGCTCTTAACTGATTACAGAAGATGCTAGTACCTCGGCTGCTTTTATATGTGCCTTATGGAGAGTTTGCTTCCTGATCTAGTTTGATGTTCCATAAATCATTACCTAAGCTCCTTAGAATAATGCCAAGGGATGAAAAGGCAGATATCGTAGAAATTCACACAAGTCAAATTTGTCTTTTATTTCAGGTATCTGACAAATTGTTTGATGAAATCCACTGGCAGACGGTCCACTCCCTGAAGGCTGTTTCTGTAGGTCTTCTTACCCATATTTTATACAATATTTTATGATATCTATATATCAAATGAAATATATATGTATATGTGAGACATGCAATATTAACAGTGAAAAAAGTTCAGTAAAATTTTAAGTGGGATCTGCTTGTGAAGCATTCAAGCTTAAGCATTACTTTAAAGGGGCAGTAGCACGTTTTTAGGGGGAATATGAGGAAAATGAAAATTAATGGTTCCAATTGAAAGACAATGTATTTAAACTAAATGGAGCAGTAATAATTCAAATATTTAACATAAAGTTTAGCCATGCGATTCCTTTTTCTTACAGAAAATGAATTAAAGGTGTTCACACAAAAATGGCGGCCTATGTATTTTATGTGAATCTTCATACTTTGTCCTCCGACTATGGATGATTGACTTGTGTAATGACATTTTTGACACTGTCAAAATAATACATTTAACATTAACTTACAATTATCACTGAAAATTTTAAAATATAAAATTATCAAAAAACATGCTACTGCCCCTTTAAGGTGATGTGAATACTATATAAAAAAAGAACTTATCAGGAATACAATTGTAAAAATATTGTTGATAATAGATTATCATCATGGTGGCAAACACCTTTTGTTAATCAATGTATAGTGGGTAAAGTGCAGATTATTTGATGACCCAATGTTTCTGTTTTTGATATTGCAGGGGGTGATTTCAAATGACAGGCATTGCTTTGAATGCTATGGGTATGTGTTATGTTTAATATAGACAATTTGGATTTTAAAAAACTTCTTTACAACTATCTTGCAATTATCTTGCATATGATAATGATGAGGTTTATTTGTGTTTGTTTTAATTAATTTTTTAATTATGAATTACATTCTGCATCCAGGATTATCATTTCAAAGAATGAGGTTTCAAGGCTAGTTAATTTCAATTAAATATTAGACCGGATACTATATATTATAAGTAATACTTTTCAACATAAATTTTTTATTGGTGTAATTTATTGCCTAGGAGATCAGATTGTGCATTATTTTCTGTCTTCATATACTGTGACATCAGTTTGTTTACATTAACCAACAAATACTTTTAATGCTATGTTGACAAAACATTGATGACAACACAATCTCTATATGTATCTTGAGCAAACATATTTCCAATATACATTCACAATTACTAATTGCTGATAAGGTCTTATTGTCATAGTGTAAACAATTACTCAGAAATTTTTTTTTTAATACACTATAAAAAAAAACTAAACCTGCTTATAATTTTCTCTTTCAGATATGATATCATTATAGATGACAATCTAAAGCCATGGTTGATAGAGGTACTTATATTTGAAATTTTATGAAATAATTTGTTTCCTTTATACAAAGTGTTATTGTTTTAAAGTATACATTTCTTTTTTAATATATAAAATTCTGAACCTTTTTAATAAAATGTGCAAATATGTTTAAAATTTAACCAGACTAACAAGCTTGATATGTGCATTTGCTTTAAAACTATAAATGACAAAAAAGGAAATTGAGAAACAAAAGTTATAATGTGGTGTCATCTGTCAATAATGAGAAACTATTCATCTACTTCAGGTTTCACAGTAAAGGCTTAAAGCTATGTCACTTTCATCTTGCATGCTTTCTCCCTGCATTATACAGCAAGATCAATTAGAAAATTAAGATTATCCTCTTACATTACTTCTGGTTTAATAGTCATGCTTTGGTTTTAATGCAATGCTAAGTCATTATCTGAACATTTTCTCCTTACATTCACAGTCAATTCAAAATTCTTCAAACACAAATCCATCGTCTTGTGTCATCAATGAACCGTGCTTTTTTATTGCCAGTATATGATTGGCGGTGAAATACCGAGATCTATCATTGAAAATAAACTGTGTTATCAGTCACTAGTGACAATAACAATTGAATGTGTTATGTAATGGAGAATGCATGAGGAGTAGTGGATTCTTTAAAATAATCAACGAGCCCCGAAGGGGCGAGTTGATTATTTTAAAGAATCCACTGCTCCGAATGTATTCTCCATCTTAATCCATGTATAACGTACAGTGATAAGATATGCGGAATAGGTTTGTGTGAAATGCCTGACACCCCTCCAGACATGACAAGTCCATGTGCAGTGGATTCTTTAAAATAATTCACTGTTCACACAATAGAGTGACGTCATCATCATGGATTAACAGTCACTAGTGACTGATTACAACAATGGTCTGAAGTCATTGAACAATGCTCTGACGCAATTACACGCGCATGACGTATTGTTGTTGCTTAGGCAACGGGCTAAATTTGGAGCCAGGCCTATTCAACATAAATGCGCTTACCAGTAGATATTGATTCAAATAAAACGAATAAATAATATTTTAAAAAATAAAAAATTTGTCCTGCGCCACTCATGAAAATATAAACTTTCTTACTCACTCAATGAGATAAACATGGTATTTGTCAAGAAAAGACAGATATCTTCTAAATATTCCTATTTTCTTTATTCCAAGGTAAATGCCTCCCCATCTCTGACTGCAACTACATCAAGTGACCGCATCATGAAGTATCGTCTCATCTCGGATGTCATCAATATTGTCATCCCCCCAGGGGAGGCACCAGAGTAAGTGACACATTTTTATGCCCCCGAATCGGAGATTCCGGGGGTATATTGTTTTTCACCTGTCCGTCTGTCTGTCCATTTGTCCACAAAAACTTTAACCTTGGTCATAACTTTTGATTGGTCAGAGCTAGGTCTTTGATACTTGACATATGGATCCCTTGTGATGAGACCTTTCAGATGACACCATGACATTTGACCTTGTGACCTTGACCTTGACACAGTGAGCAGGATGCTTTCGGGAGCATACGTGTTTCACAAACACATCTTGTTTAAAATCTCAAATGTTTATGAGTTAGCACAAGCATAATTGATGTGTTTCATTGAGCTAATCTAGTTCATGGAAATTTGATGTTGAAACAGCCAAAAATTCAAATTTGCAAAAAATCATATACAATTTGTATTGTATTGTATATCTAGATTATACAAGACAATGATATGGATGACAACTTCTTTGTTTATGTATTTTTATCTAAATAAAGAAATTGACAACCATACCATTGTCTTGATATTTTTACAATTTCATTATATATTTATTTTCATTTTAAGAATTAATATAGATTTTGTCATTCATATCATTGTTTGTAGTACTACGCTAACTTCTAAATGCTCTTGAAGAATATCATATCAAGCCTATTATTTATTTTACAACAGTGTACGTTGGAGCAAGATTCCAGCCAAGGAACATCTTGGAAACTTTGAACTCCTGTAAGTTTGGGGTTGTTTTTGTTTGGTTCTTTTTAAAGGGGGAGGTTTCTTATTCTGTAATGCTATTCTTTATCAGAAAAATAGAGCCATTGGCTCTGTAGCTCATCAGGCTTCATCGTCAATTACAATATATGCTGTTGAGTGTGGCAAATGTGATTCCCCCTTTGTAGAGGCCAAAGGGTCACCAATCATTAAAATAAAGTATATAGGCGACAGGTTTCAGTTTTCTAGGCCTTATACTTCATTGGGGCAACAGGGTCACCAAACCTACAATTCATAATCCTCAATAATCAAGGAGTCTGTACACAAAGTTTCAGCTTTCTTGGCCTCATGGTTCTGGAGAAGAAGATGAAAATAGGTTTTTAGGGCGTGGCCCCTGTGGCCCTTATTAGGGGTCACAGGGCCACCAAAGCTACAATTTATAATCCTCACTAGCCAAGGAATCTGTACACAAAGTTTCAGCTTTCTAGGCCTCATGGTTCTGGAGAAGAAGATGAAAATAGGTTTTTAGGGCGTGGCACCTGTGGCCCTTTTTAGGGGTCACAGGGCCACCAAAGCTACAAATATATAATCCTCACTAGCCAAGGAGTCTGTACACAAAGTTTCAGCTTTCTAGGCCTCATGGTTCTGGAGAAGAAGATGAAAATAGGTTTTTAAGGTGTGGTCCCTGTGGCCCTTATTAGGGGTCACAGGGCCACCAAAGCTACAATTTATAATCCTCACTAGCCAAGAAGTCTGTACACAAAGTTTCAGCTTTCTAGGCCTCATGGTTCTGGAGAAGAAGATGCAAAATAGGTTTTTAGGGCGTGGCACCTGTGGCCCTTAATAGGGGTCACAGGGCCACCAAAGCTACAATATATAATCCTCACTAGCCAAGGAGTTTGTACACAAAGTTTCAGCTTTCTAGGCCTCATGGTTCTGGAGAAGAAGATGAAAATAGGTTTTTAGGGCGTGGCCCCTGTGGCCCTTAATAGGGGTCACAGGGCCACCAAAGCTACAATATATAATCCTCACTAGCCAAGAAGTCTGTACACAAAATTTCAGCTTTCTAGGCCTCATGGTTCTGGAGAAGAAGATGAAAATAGGTTTTTAGGGCGTGGCCCCTGTGGCCCTTTTTAGAGGTCACAGGGCCACCAAAGCTACAATTTATAATCCTCACTAGCCAAGGAGTCTGTACACAAAGTTTCAGTTTTCTAGGCCTTATGCTTCTGGAGAAGAAGATGAAAATAGGTTTTTAGGGCGTGGCCCCTGTGGCCCTTTTTAGGGGTCACAGGGCCACCAAAGCTACAATTTATAATCCTCACTAGCCAAGGAGTCTGTACACAAAGTTTCAGTTTTCTAGGCCTTATGCTTCTGGAGAAGAAGATGAAAATAGGTTTTTAGGGCGTGGCCCCTGTGGCCCTTTTTAGGGGTCACAGGGCCACCAAAGCTACAATTTATAATCCTCACTAGCCAAGGAGTCTGTACACAAAGTTTCAGCTTTCTAGGCCTCATGGTTCTGGAGAAGAAGATGAAAATAGGTTTTTAGGGCGTGGCACCTGTGACCCCTAATAGGGGTCACAGGGCCACCAAAGCTACAATATATAATCCTCACTAGCCAAGGAGTCTGTACACAAAGTTTCAGCTTTCTAGGCCTTATGCTTCTGGAGAAGAAGATGAAAATAGGTTTTTAGGGCGTGGCCCCTGTGGCCCTTTTTAGGGGTCACAGGGCCACCAAAGCTACAATTATAATCCTCACTAGCCAAGGAGTCTGTACACAAAGTTTCAGCTTTCTAGGCCTCATGGTTCTGGAGAAGAAGATGAAAATAGGTTTTTAGGGCGTGGCACCTGTGGCCCCTAATAGGGGTCACAGGGCCACCAAAGCTACAATATATAATCCTCACTAGCCAAGGAGTCTGTACACAAAGTTTCAGCTTTCTAGGCCTCATGGTTCTGGAGAAGAAGATGAAAATAGGTTTTTAGGGCGTGGCCCCTGTGGCCCTTATTTGGGGTCACAGGGCCACTAAAGCTACAAATATATAATCCTCACTAGCCAAGGAGTCTGTACACAAAGTTTCAGCTTTCTAGGCCTTATGCTTCTGGAGAAGAAGATGAAAATAGGTTTTTAGGGCGTGGCCCCTGTGGCCCTTTTTAGGGGTCACAGGGCCACCAAAGCTACAATTTATAATCCTCACTAGCCAAGGAGTCTGTACACAAAGTTTCAGCTTTCTAGGCCTCATGGTTCTGGAGAAGAAGATGAAAATAGGTTTTTAGGGCGTGGCCCTGTGACCCCTAATAAGGGCCACAGGGCCACCAAAGCTACAATATATAATCCTCACTAGCCAAGGAGTCTGTACACAAAGTTTCAGCTTTCTAGGCCTTATGCTTCTGGAGAAGAAGATGAAAATAGGTTTTTAGGGCGTGGCCCCTGTGGCCCTTTTTAGGGGTCACAGGGCCACCAAAGCTACAATTTATAATCCTCACTAGCCAAGGAGTCTGTACACAAAGTTTCAGCTTTCTAGGCCTCATGGTTCTGGAGAAGAAGATGAAAATAGGTTTTTAGGGCGTGGCACCTGTGGCCCCTAATAGGGGTCACAGGGCCACCAAAGCTACAATATATAATCCTCACTAGCCAAGGAGTCTGTACACAAAGTTTCAGCTTTCTAGGCCTCATGGTTCTGGAGAAGAAGATGAAAATAGGTTTTTAGGGCGTGGCCCCTGTGGCCCTTTTTAGGGGTCACAGGGCCACTAAAGCTACAATTTATAATCCTCACTAGCTAAGGAGTCTGTACACAAAGTTTCAGCTTTTTAGGCCTTATGGTTCTGGAGAAGAAGTCAAAATTCCACAAAGTTTACGGACGGATGGACGGACGGACGGACGGACGGACGGACGCCGGACACCATGCCATGCCATTAGCCCATCGGGCCTTACAGGCCAGATGAGCTAAAAATTTATTTCAATGAACAAACTTAGGCAGCCAACAAAAAATCTGTAATTTAGAGGATTTTTTATGGAAAGCCAAAGTATGAACAACAAATAATATCAAATAAGTAATATAAAAATTTTCTTGTTTAAGTTGGGGACTACAATGGCAAGATTTTGTATTCTGGGAATTCTGAGTAGACTCTTTTTGACAATGTAAGGAGAGTCAATAAATATACTCATCAATTTATATTGCGCTATCATTTTTGTCATTTGGTATTTTTTATCAAAACAGGTATGATGAGGAACTTGCACAGAATGACCTTTTGACCCAGGAAATGAAAAGAATGGGGGCTGCTGGGATAGGTCCAAGAGGAATGCGAGATCGTAGAACAACATGGAAATAAAATTACGTTCCTTTAAACAGAAGGAATACAAGAAACTTACGGCACCTAATGAGAGACGTCCCTTCTTAATCATGAGACATGCTACAATAGAAATTTTAAAAGACTTTGTATTGTATCAATATTCTAATACCGTAATTTCTCTATTAATTTGACTTCTCAGAGAATTCAACCACACAATATTATACTGATATTAAACCTAAATCACTTTTAATATTTCAACCAAGTGCTAAAACTTTGAAGTTGATGCTCCTGTGATTCATTTATTTCTTAAGATTTTTAATTAATTTGCTGAAAAAAATAATTAAAAAGCATAATATATTACCTGCAGTTAACAATTCAAAATATCTAAAAATTAATCTTGACATTATCATGTTGTAGTGTATAAAAATTATAGACATGTTCATGATATTTATCTTATATTTCAACAATAGTGTCTAATGAGCAATCGAAAGTGAAAAATAGTTCAACCATAGACTGAATATCTGTTAAAAAATTGAGGGTTCGAATTTATAGAGAAATTGCGGTAACACTGAGAAAACAAAGAGATCTTAGAATATGTGCTTTAAAAGACTATGTAACTGCCGTCCATGATGTTTGTTTTGTGTTGTTGATTTATGTATATAATTATTCTATAGTCATAAAATTATTGAATTTATTATATAAATGTACTTGCCTAAGGGTTTACATTTACAGTAAGAAAGTGTTTTTTTAAACAATAATGAATTTGGTAGTCTGAAAGTACTATATTTTTTAAGCTTTTATAATCAACATTGATTAATGACAACGATGATTATGATGACAATGGTATTATATTTTGGATGTCATTCCCTTTGAGTTTTACAATGCTATCCTTATTGAGCAGATTAAGGTAAAATCATGACATTTCATATGCTTTTAATGGTGATGATGTTTATAAGTGTTATCATAACTAAATAATAAAATACTTTCACTATTTAACATGACCCTCTGTAAATATATTTATCATCGCTGTCATGCCCTTATCCTAAAATACTTTGCTTTAAGGTAAAGTTGAAAGATCTCAAACATTTGTAAATCTGTGAATTTTGACTAGATAAAATTTCATGCATTCTTCCTCGGTGTTTTCTTGGTTTCGATTTCCAATAAAATATTAATTACATATAGAGGCTATCTAATGGATAAACAACTTCTATTTTCTTAGAAGGCAAATCAACCGTTTTTCGAGGGAAACAAAATAAGAAATATGTATAGGGCTTTCCTCTCCACAACGGTCTGAAAGCACCCAAGCTAGGCGCTTGTTCAACACACGTTTAGCGTAAGCAAAATCTAGTCACAAGCGGACCAATCACATCGTCCCTTTAAAAAACCAACGGTGGTGATCATGTAGAAAATGAATTTCACAGGAGTTATGTGCCCCTAGCTCTGATATCAAAAGCTTTTGCTGCCGCCGCCTTGTGATTGGCTAGATGAGCTGACATCAGAACATGCGGGTACTAGGGGTGCCTTCAGACTGTGAAGGAGAGGAAACCCAGTTTGGTGTGGTTCGAACCCCAATAGAGATAATATGTTTACACTCTTTTTCCTCAAAGCACAGTCAATTTTAATCAGACTGTGTCTCATCTCCACTTGTCATCTAAATTAATGATTTACTTATCTGTAAAAATTTATTATGTGTGATATGAAATATGACATCGGAGCTGACCTACCAGTGTTAGTTCCAGAAACTTTGAAAGGGAGTAGCTAGAGGGAGAAGGTTAACACAAGCACTTGATGCATGGGTATTGTTTATATACTATATATAAATATAGTATATGAGCAATACCGATGCATCATGTGCTTGTGAAGGGTCGCCCTTTCTATCCCACCATTATGTAATACAGTGTGACATAGTCAACATCAAGTCTGTAAACATTACGATTCATGAGCAGAACTCAAAAGCTGTAAGACCGAAATCAATAAAACATGTTATGTGGAATAGTTGGCATGTGAACATGTGCATGTGATTTTCTATTTTTGATGGTTTCTTTTAAAACATACCTTAGAATGGAAACGTAACTTAGAATTCTGTTTACGGAGCAGAACTCAAAAGCTGTAAGACCAAGCTCAACTTTGCAGCAACAATCAAAACTTAGCTAGTTCTTCAAATTTATTTTCAGTGATTAAAATACCAAAACATTTATAAAGAAAAACGGCAACATTTTCTCTATTAGAGACTTGCGTAAATGTTACTGCCAAGATTGAATGACTAGATCTTTTGTACGAAAAGTTAAAAGACCAGTCCCTGTCAGCCCTGTATTTCAACGGGCCTGATACCACAGAGAACCATTGATTAAACTACTTCCTCAACCTCCATATTGTCTTTCAAGACAAATTGTCCTTCACCTAGTGCTAAACATACTTTTCTCAAAACTGATGAACATTTACTGTCAACCAAAAATCAGCTAAAATGTTTATTGCACGTTACATATGGCTTCTTGTATCGAGTAAATTTTTTGCAAACTTCTAATTTTATCGAAGTTTTTTTAGGTGAACCTGTTCTTTTTTTTTTCAATAATTCAATTGGAATTACGATCACCATACGTAAACAGTCACCATTAATTTTGGAAAATTAATTCGCAAGACTGAACAAACAACTTAACAAGGTGCTTCTTGTTTTAGTGATGGGACATCTAATCGCCGAAAAAGGTATTTATGTAAATCCCATCTAATATTTGGACGATCCTACCGAACAAACGAACATTTGTGAGAAATAATTCGACCATGGACGTGATCTGAAAATGTTTTGTAATTGTGATGGTCTAATTGATAGAGAAATAACGGTATACAATATTTTGTAAATATTGATTGAACGTTCAAGAGATGTTTTACTATAAACGGAGAATGCAGTCTGATCCAAAATGACTAATAAATACAAGGAAACGACAAACAACATTAGCTTCCATCGATAAAAATACAAAATTTTGCATCCTCATCTTCAGATTGTCATTTCGTATTATATTGCAGTTTCAATTTCCACCTCTTGCTTTTCGAACATAGGAACTAGAGCGATGAGAAAAGCAGCTACCAGTAAACAGCACCCTGTAATATAAGAAAATAGTCATGTAAGACATTGATCACATTTAAAGGGGCAGTAGCACATTTTTTTATAATTTTATATTTCAAATATTTCACTGATCAATGTAAGTTAATGCTAAATGTATTAATTTGACAGTGTCAAAAATCACATTACACAAGTCAATCATCCATAGAGGACAAAGTATGAAGATTCACATAAAATCTATTGGCGGCCATTTTGTGTGAACACCTTTAATTCATTTTGTGTAAGAAAAGGGAATCGCATGTCTAAACTTTACGTTATATATTTGAATCAGTACTGCGTCATTCAGTTTAAATCCATTGTCTTTCAATTGGAACCATTAAATTTCATGTTCCTGCCATCACCTTATATTCCCCTTAAAAACGTGCTACTGCCCCTTTAACACAGGGCACACCTTTGAGGGGTTGTGCAGTTGGTGAATATATTTACTTTTTGTTTCCCCCCTTTCTAGAATTGAGGATGACTTTCTGTGTAAAAGTCATCAATTAACAGCATCTTCACAACGTCACGGGCGAAACGAAAAAGTTTATAAACTTTCTAAACGAGGAGTTGCTCGATACGTTTTCGCCTTGCCGTGGGAAGATGATGTAACACATTAAAAATATAATGATACATGTAAATATGTCATAGCTCGTGGCCAACTACTTTGACATCTACCCATTAGTGCCTCTATAATTCATCAATTGGTATAACAAAATTATTTTGACCAAATCATCAAAATTGGAAAGACATTTCAATACAGAGATAAACTTGAAGACATTTGTATGTATTTCAATATAGCAATTATCTATAGTATATCCATGGGTGTTTTAGTATATGATCATTCATTCATTCGGTGAAAAACAGTCATTGAAATTTGAGAGTTAGGATTTTCAGTTAACCCTTTAGTTATGTTCCTAAATGCTTTCAACATAACCATTCACATTCAAAAATAGCTATTTGGAGATCTTAGTAGACGTCAGTCATTTTCATTTTCAAGATTATAGATGGTTGTCTGTTTTCTTTTCCTATTTCTTGTATGTTTTATTTGCCAGGCAGGTGAACAAATTATTAAAATGTAAATGCTTTCAAACTTACCCGCAAAAACATACGATATGTCATAAAGTCCACTGCTTTCATATAACAGACCTAAAAATAAGCATACAAAACTATAACCTTCGTTGACGATGTCTATTCAAGAACGCCGCTAATAGCTAAAACATTGCCCGAGCGGCGTTAAACAATAACTTACTCGCTGAATTAAAGAATTGAAATCTTTATTATACTCTGGATCAGGCTAATACCCAAAAGTACGCTGACAAATAGCCATTTTCAAAGGGTGTTGAAATTTTTTGTTCGTAAGGAACAAAATATTGAAAAACTGCTTAAAGGGACAGTCCCTATGGGTTATATTTTGTGAAACGAAAGTTATGACATATATGTTATAAGTACATGATTATAAACATTATGTTTACCCTTTAAACTGAGGGTAAAAGTTTTGTTGATTTAGACTTGACAAAGATAAAGAAAAGCGCACTTTATGTAAGACCTTCATCGGCGCAAAGAGTGTGAAAATCCTAGCCACGGCATTATTTATAAGGCATTGTTAGTCCAGTCAATCTTGGGCTGAGATTTGGCCAACGTCAAACAAATTGCAAAAGAAATAGTTTGAAGTGTTTTGATTAGAGAAATATCGTCTATCACATTTCAAAAGTCTAATCTTATCAGAAGTGGGGAACATTTTAAAATTAACTTTTTATTACATATCCTTCTGTAGTATTTTTTTCTTGAAATGTTCCTAATGATATGTTGGTTAGTTTTATCATTGATCATTTGTAAACATTTAATAGGCTATCAATACATTTTGTTTGAATTTACCATATTAAATCAGTACATCATTCTCTAATTTCATTTCAATTAAGTGTTGACCCAACACCGATAGATCGGCGTATTTAAAAGCCTTTTAAAAACCTAAATGTAAACTGATTTAAGTGAAGGTATTTTACGGGCGCTTCGATGTCTATTATTTTTTTTTAAATCCCTTACTTGCTATTGGTGGTCCAAAGAGATATCCTAGTCCGGTGAAGAAAGCCGAGAGCCCATACCCAAGCCCAAGATTGGTCACACCCACTAGTTGAATGCATATTGGACCAGCCAGAGTGTAAGGGGCTTGGCTGTACACACAATACAAGGTACTGTACACCATCTGTAAAAAGTAGCTGTGAGAATACAGAGGGAAAAGAACTGTTAACATCCCGGCCATTCCAAGGCAACCAAAGTTTAATAAAATGTTCCCAATGACTGGATCTGAAACTGCAAATCCTGAGAGAATGCTGGATATGATGACGGTGACTCCCATTCCTGTCAGTAAGTTGGATACTTGGGACGGAGTGGTGCCTTTACTCTCTGCGTAGTTTGGTAGGTGAAGCATTGACGAGGAGTCTCCCAGGGTCCAAAAGACTGAGCTTAACAAATAGATATAAAAACCATTGTTTCTAAATACAACGGAAACAGTCTTTAACTGACTGACAATAAGTTTTGAGCATCGTTCAAAGCAAAATCTCCTCTCTGCAGATAGTTTGCTTTTCATGAGCGGTTCAAATGCTGCTTGGTCGTTATGAATTTCTTTTTTGTCAAATTTACTTAATTTTCTGCGTTTTTTTGCAGAATCAAGAGTTACATTCCCATTGAAAATTTTAACCATAGGATTTGCAACATTTTCTGATTTGTTTACAACAACAGGCCCTGAAACAGGGACAGATACATTTTCGATTTGCATTTCGTTAGGAACAAGAAAAGAGTCATCTTGATTCCTACAGCTTTTTTGGATTTCACATTGAAAGGTTGTTAAAGCTTTGTTTCCACCTTGTTTCAACCAATAGGCATCATCAGATCGAGTCCTAAGTTCTGCAGCTTCAAAAGAATCATCTCTAGTTCCAGCAACTCTTGTCACCAATCCATCTCTCAACTCAACATCAGAATCTACGGAACAAGATTTGGATTCAACTTCAATTTCATCTCTGTCATTCCCTACTCTAGCGTTTGGCCTAGAGAGCGCTCCATCTCTCCTTTCAGAAACTCTAATCACACACCCCGAGTCTTCTCCTACCTCAGCATCAGCATCTACAGAACTGGATTTGGATTCAGGTTCAACTTCTTCTTCCTCAACCTCTATGATGGTGTTAGGCCTGATAAGAGCTCCTGCTAGAGACACGTGGAACATGATGCCTCCAAGGATTAGAAGAGTTCCAGACAGCTGGTACTTATCCAGAAGGAACAGGACCAAGGGTCCCACAAAGAACAGTCCACAACCTCCTCCAACCTGGATGATACCATAGGCGATGGACAGTTTCTTCTTGAAGTAGCTGCCAGGAACAACACCGCTGAGGTTAGTACCCAGACTTGCGCCGAGCCCTAAAATCACCAAAATACATCATTGCTGATTTATTGGACATAGATTAACAAAAAATATTTGTAAAATGAATTTGATTTAATGACTTGTCGATGACGAGAGACATAGTTTGTAGACATATACAACCATATTGGTTAAGATATGTTAGAAGTGTTTAATGAGAACGCTCACCATAGGAGCCAAACAAATCTTACTGGATGAAAGGACCAGTTGCCTAAGGGAGAGGTTAGATGAGGTGATCTGGGCATTATCTCTGCTAGCATTATTGCAGGGAGGAAGCCCGCAACGCCATTTTGTCTTTGCATTGTGGTGAAACCTGCAATCAATGGCTGGAACTAGCGAACAATGGGTGGCACTGCGCTGATATTCAGTGTAGCATTGCACAGTTTAGGGAGATAGCAAAATTATTTAGGACGAATGTCAAGGTTGAATTCAAAGTTCAGTATTATGATTGATAACCTGACGTATGAGAAATAACAGTCATCTCACCAGTGACAAATCCGAATGTACAGATGAGCCCGGTGGTGGATGAACAGAAGGAGGCTGATGTGAGACCAACTAGCATGAGGACTCCGCTGATAACTCCAGTCCATCTGTGACCCATTCTGTCATGGAGCAACCCAGACACTGGACCTGTGAAGAATAATGATTACTTGTTATAGCGACATAAATAGAGGATATTAAATGAGTGGCTAAATAATAGTGTGCCCGAGCGTGAACGAGGGATATACTGATTTCAGGCACGAGTGTCGTAAACAAAGTATGTCATGGGCACGAACATAATATTCTGTTTATAACCGTAGTCCCAAAATTAAAGAGAATCCTCAAAACCTACTTCTAAGCATAGGCGGACTATAAGGCATCATATGACTGCCCTCGTAGATAATGATGTATAGTAACTTTAGCTAGTAGATCCAAGATAGGCCGCAAACAGTTTGTATCGTATAAAGGTTTTATTTTTATCATGCATTAATCATCCGTGTAAGATGATGCAGTGTAATATTCATAATCCTAAATATTGAACTCATGTAATACCGCTTTACGTTTGACGTCACAATGAAGTTGTGACGTCATAATGTTTGCGCCTCCGTCACAGTGACAGCTAAGTCCCTAAAGTACTATATTTATATAGAACTCACGGAAATAGAAAATAAAATGGTTGTTGGCGTTTATTTCTTTCTTACTTTACTAATGTAGGTAATTCTTACAGATATTCAAATAACTAAGTTTTTCTCAACTAGGTCTTATGACACCATTGTTAAAATTCATTATAAATTGCCTTTGTTCAGGTAAAACTGCCCTTAATTTGCATATTAATTATTATATTATCAATACACTTAGAAACCTGCTATAGCTTGGGTCACTCTCCGCAATGCGTGTGACAATAAAACCTTTTCACTTGAATTTGCATTTGAACGTGCGTTGCCTCTGCAATTGACAACAAAAGTTATGAATGAACTCAGGCGTACGAATAGTAGTTTGTAACACGCGTTTATGTCTGTAAACTTTAAGGAAACCACGTTATTTTTCAAATATATAATGAATTGTTAAATGATATAAGATATGAATAGTAGAGGACATAAGATATAAAATTATTGTACATCAAACAACGTATCTTAACTGACGATACTGAGATTACAGCTCATTTACATACTTCAATAGCTTGCATCAGAAACATACATTTCGACTTTGAAATTATTTCCAGGCGTAAAAATTACACGTTTTTCTCTCCTGTAAATTCATATATTTCGAGGGATTTTACAAAATCTGTTTGAAGCAAAAGTTGGGGGAAATCATTGTGAATGCACCTTTTTAATACAAATGTAAATTTAGTTCCAAATAAAGAAATTATCGACAAAAAGCATTTTATTTCTTTTTCCGTGAGTACTACATCCTGCTACATCAGCGTATATGTCTCCGCTTTATGCTACAACCTATCCCCTGATATCCTTCTGTCGTATCGCTGACGGGTGGTTGCTCAGCGCTATTTATAGCCTGTCTGTTTTCAGTAAAACTATTTCTAACTCCATACACTGTTGTTAAGTGATGTCGAACGTGGAAATCTAAGAGTGCGTGATTTGGAGCTTAGCGGGAGACTGCAATGAGAATCAGATTTATTATCTAATAGCAATCCTATTGGTTAATTTGAATCACGAGGTGAGCACGCGGAACGAAGCCAAGAAACTAGTTTGCCCGCTATCGCTGAAAGGGCATCATTTGATAGGTTTGCTATATATAGCGATACGACAGAAGACTATAGGAGGATATCAGGGGATAGGTTGTAGCATTAGCGGAGACAGGATGTGAGTACTATAGAAGACAAATTAAGTTAGCGATATTGGATTTTTATATTTAATGTCACATTGTTTTTTTAATCAATACATAAATGATGACTCATAATGTCTAAATTCACATAACATGTATCTCTATCTTTATGTGTACATCATAGTGCCATCACATTGTCGGTAATAATGCTTTGAATATGTTGGCAGGGCGAAACAGAAAACTAAAATTCCTATCTTTCAATACTATTTTTCCGACACGTAAATGATTTAGCATACATTTTGCTTCTGCTTGTGTTATAATAAATGTTTTAATCGTTTTAATATTATAATTAATGGTGATTAGGTTAGAATATTCAATATATCTAACCTTCATCAACTTTATTGTTAATCCTGAATTTGTTTTCGATAGCTTATTGAAGTTTAACTAAATTGGATTTAAGGAATGTTTACACCTTCTTAAAGGGACAGTTCTATCTGGGTATTTTTGTGGAAACAAAATTCCAGAGTACTTCCCTGTTTATGCTTATAAATGATTATTACATGATTATTTCACACTTATTTTTTTATTTGTTAGTGAGGGTAACATTTTAGTTAACAATTTGACAGAGAATAGAATGCATCAAGGCAAATCTTTATATGCCAAGCATACTTGTACGTGTCATACAAGGAAAAATTTTTAATTTCTTAGTCATATTCTGTTAAGGAGAGGGTGGTCTACGTTGGACAATTTGTTCCCAATCCGATTCTTTGTGAATAAAATATGCTTAAATTAACCAATCACAGCTTCCTCTTGAATTTCGTTTCCACAACCAATACCCCGATAGGACTGTCCCTTTGAGAGCAGTCGTGAAATGGAACGTAACGTTACTAAACTTTGTTTTGATAGCTTATGATAATTTAAAGGGGTTCTCAAACTTCTAATTTTTAACTTTCAGTGTTTTAAGAGCGAGGCCCTCTCCGACCCTCTCGGGGAGTTGCTAATAAAACACTGGAAGTTAAAAAAATAAAGGGGGTCTCCAACTTCTAATTTTTAACGTCCAGTGTTTTATTAGCGAGGCCCTCTCCGACCCTCTCGGGGCCTCGCTAATAAAACACTGGAAGTTAAAAATTAGAAGTTGGAGACCCCCTTTTATTAAATTGGATTAAAGAAATGTTAACACCTTTTCCACAAACAACACCCCGATAGGACTGCCCCTTTAAGAGCAGTTGTGAAATGGAACATTACGTTACGGTCACTTGGTTATTGCTATACCCACTGGTTTGTGACTGTTGTGTGCATGTACCATGATATTCGGCTAAGTGTATACATGAGAATATTAACGGAAAAAACTTACAGTTAGCTTACCATTTTAAGGGTTATAATCATCAAAACAAAATCCATATGTACATTAAATATATCAACAAAGTCATGCCTCTCTATAAGTCCAGGTAATGACGAATGGGCAATTTTATAAAGTAATATCACATAGATAGCATTTGACCATAAAAGCAGATCTTGTCTTGTACTTGACATTGCCGAGCTAACTGAATATCATCGTGTAAAATGAAAGCATCGATCCTTCCTTCAGTCAATGTATCTATGGTAAAATATTTCAGAAACTGAAAAAAAAAAGTTTTCCCAATAACCAAGTAATCATTTAACTTTTCTGTCAGTTTGTATTTTAGTAGCATTTGAACGAATGTATCAGTTACCTTAGTCTGTCAGCCAGACCCTAAAATAAAATACAAGCCTAACCAAGTCTATAATAAGACTTGAGAGCTCAATTCTGAAAATGAAGAAATTTCAGTCTCCTTTTCATAATTTTTTTCCAAATTTCAGATTTATTGTTAAATATTCATTTCAGAGTCTAATTGTTAGACCTCACAAAACACTATGGACGTCCTAAACTATCTTCGATGGTGTATTGTACTAGCATCATTTACCTTACAATATATTTGTTCTGAATATATGTTCTGAAATGTCTTGGTAGTGTACTTTGGTATCATTTGACCCTTCAACAAATGCATCATGTACTTTACCGAACAACGTGGAGGTCCCAAGAAGTGTCGATCCAACAGCGGACGCCTTGGTGATATCTTCTTCCATTTCAAGCACTATCGCTGTTGTCAGGAGGCCTACAGTCGTCCATAACATCCCTATCAACAGATCAACCGTGAACAGCGCCCCCAGAACCACCCAAGCGTAACCTCCATCAACGTTTGTTCTCTTCCCCACCATATTCTTCTATCACGTCCCAAGGTAAGTATTCTGATCTATGGTGGTCCAACTGTTGACAGCCGATGACTGAAAGATTACCCAGGCGGCGCTAAACAAGAATGCACTCACTATAGCATTCCAGATGGAAAGAATAGGGTGTCGTTATGACTGGGTAGTTTTTTCTCAACGATAGGTTGTTTTTTTCTATGCATGTTTTTTCAAGTGGACTTTTATCACTTGAACCCATGAAAAGGATTGTAACAGGGCGAAGTTCATACATACTGGAAAGCTTGTTATGAACCATTGGTTGTACTTTTCATTTATCGTTTTATAATGTGCCTATATAATTTTAACCGATGCTAGTAGGTTTACTCTGATGCTTTTAAGAGCTTTTTTAGTTTGCCTAGTGGAGCAAGTAAGCCGTCTGTTGGTGATGCGGTAGTCTGGGTTCTCAAATATCAGAGAGCTAGAGAAAGAGGGGAGAGAGAGAGAGAGAGAGAGACAGAGAGAGGGATAGAGAGACAGACAGAGAGAGAGACAGAGACAGAGAGAGGGATAGAGAGACAGAGAGAGAGAGAGGGAAAGAGACAGAGAGCTAGAGCTAGAGCTAGAGAGAGGGAGAGAGTAAATCTATGCGTAAGTTTACTTATAACTTATCAATTTATCAAGAACATATCAAGAGAGTGTTTTAGAGATGGGAAATGTTCCTCTGTGTAATACAACTATGGGACACGCCTTTGTTTCCATACTACATGTATTTCATAAACAATAAGTATAAACAACTGTGAGGAACCGAGTTTTTCTTTTCATTTATTCCAAAACGTAATTGTCATCTTTTTATAACATAAATCTATAAAGCCAATTTCACCCTATTTACGTCAAAATGTCTAATTCCCCAACCACGTAAATATTTATGACAGCGCTGAATGAATGAATTTGCCCTTTTTTTATCATGTTTATTTATAAGCATAACACATCTCGGCAAATTATTATATCTTCAGCTTTCTTTAATTACCGTTGTCATCCTTATTATCATCGTAAATACCTTGTGTTCATCTCTAAATGCTCTCTCCTCGTATTAGTGTTTCCATTTGTATTTCTGAACAGCCTTGACCCCTGACCCAAGACATGTTTACTTCCGGGTCACAGCTGTCAAACTTTCGCGGGTATGTTCAATGACTGTTGATAACTGCTTGTATACCTATTTTCATGATTAGGACCATATCATTGCCTTTGAATGAATTAGTATGCATTTGGGACCTAATAGATCTTATTTATATCAATTAATTGTATTTGTAACAATCAGCGTAGTTGCATCGATGTTGACTCGCCTAGTGTCACCGAGTGCGTATCCCACAAGAGACGGTGCATTCCACAAGAACTGCACAACAATTCCACAAGAACTGCACAAGCGCTTGTGGATTCCACAAGAATTCCACAAGAGTTCCACAAGAATTGCACAAGCGTGTCTTGTGGAACACGTGACCATAGGGTATAAATATAGCTGTCGTTTCACGGCTGTCAGTCTGCTAGTGATCTAGACCTTGAAAGGTTCGTCCCTGTCGCTCCTTACAATTAATCGGGTTAGCTTGGAATTTTAACGGGTTATTGTTCGCTTTGTGTTAATGGTAGAGACTCATATATAAGTAATGATAGGATGAAGTAGTGATATATTCTTTCGGCCGTTATTGTAGTAGCAAACACTTGCGCTCATATTAAAGTTTTAACCGAAGTGTTTGGGGGATTTATTTACATAAGTTTGAAGATGAATATGGCAGACTGAGCGAAGCTCAGGGTGCCGACGAGAAGTTGAATAAAGTTGAATATAAAGTTCAGAACACAGAGCCCATATATATTATAGTGCATTCACATAACAATCACTGTTCAAGTGTTACAGTCCCAGAATAGTTTATGTGATATTTCACGAGTTATCATTGTTGAAGTTTGTTGATAACGTTGTTTGACGTTTGGAGAATATTATTGTTGACAGTGGCATAGGCCATTCAGATATTCTGGTAGATTTTGACATATCTCCCAAGTATATATTTCATACTAGTTTAGTATGAGCGAATATAGTTCCAGCATAATCCTTTCATGCTAGTTTAGTGTGATCGAATATATTTCCTAGCATAAATCTTCCATGCTATCTTAGTATCAGTTAATACATTTCTAGCATAATTCCTGTATGCTATCTTAATGTAAGTTAATACATTTCTAGCATAATTCCTGTATGCTATCTTAATGTAAGTTAATACATTTCTAGCATAATTCCTGTATGCTATCTTAATGTAAGTTAATACCTTTCTAGCATAATTCATGTATGCTATCTTAATGTAAGTTAATACATTTCTAGCATAATTCCTGTATGCTATCTTAATGTAAGTTAATACCTTTCTAGCATAATTCATGTATGCTATCTTAATGTAAGTTAATACCTTTCTAGCATAATTCATGTATGCTATCTTAATGTAAGTTAATACATTTCTAGCATAATTCCTGTATGCTTTCTTAATGTAAGTTAATACATTTCTAGCATAAATCCTGTATGCTATCTTAATGTAAGTTAATACATTTCTAGCATAATTCCTGTATGCTATCTTAATGTAAGTTAATACCTTTCTAGCATAATTCATGTATGCTATCTTAATGTAAGTTAATACATTTCTAGCATAATTCCTGTATGCTATCTTAATGTAAGTTAATACATTTCTAGCATAATTCCTGTATGCTATCTTAATGTAAGTTAATACATTTCTAGCATAATTCTTGTATGCTATCTTAATGTAAGTTAATACATTTCTAGCATAATTCCTGTATGCTATCTTAATGTAAGTTAATACATTTCTAGCATAATTCCTGTATGCTATCTTAATGTAAGTTAATACATTTCTAGCATAATTCATGTATGCTATCGTAATGTAAGTTAATACCTTTCTAGCATAATTCATGTATGCTATCTTAATGTAAGTTAATACCTTTCTAGCATAATTCCTGTATGCTATCTTAATGTAAGTTAATACATTTCTAGCATAATTCCTGTATGCTATCTTAATGTAAGTTAATACATTTCTAGCATAATTCCTGTATGCTATCTTAATGTAAGTCAATACATTTCTAGCATAATTCCTGTATGCTATCTTAATGTAAGTTAATACATTTCTAGCATAATTCCTGTTTGCTATCTTAATGTAAGTCAATACATTTCTAGCATAATTCCTGTTTGCTATCTCAATGTAAGTTAATACATTTCTAGCATAATTCCTGTATGCTATCTTAATGTAAGTTAATACATTTCTAGCATAATTCCTGTATGCTATCTTAATGTAAGTCAATACATTTCTAGCATAATTCCTGTATGCTATCTTAATGTAAGTTAATACATTTCTAGCATAATTCCTGTTTGCTATCTTAATGTAAGTCAATACATTTCTAGCATAATTCCTGTATGCTATCTTAATGTAAGTTAATACATTTCTAGCATAATTCCTGTATGCTATCTTAATGTAAGTTAATACATTTCTAGCATAATTCCTGTATGCTATCTTAATGAAAGTTAATACATTTCTAGCATAATTCCTGTATGCTATCTTAATGTAAGTTAATACATTTCTAGCATAATTCCTGTATGCTATCTTAATGTAAGTTAATACATTTCTAGCATAATTCCTGTATGCTATCTTAATGAAAGTTAATACATTTCTAGCATAATTCCTGTATGCTATCTTAATGTAAGTTAATACATTTCTAGCATAATTCCTGTATGCTATCTTAATGTAAGTTAATACATTTCTAGCATAATTCTTTCATGCCATTTTGGTGTGATCTAGCATAGTATCGTTCAAGTATAAATTTTCCATTGCTATTATAGTAGACTAATCTATTTTAGACTAATCTCAGTATTATAGTAATTATCTGTGAGTGTAGAATCCAAGTGTTCATATTTATCCACTACATTCCGTCCATTCTGGTATTGATATATTGAGTTTGTGATCAAAGAGTTAACTATATTTTTCTATTGCCATTGTTGTCGGCTGACACTCAACGTATATATATAATATATATGCACCTCTTTTGTTTTGGGCGTCTCATCGCCAAATACAATCGTTTTGAGTACACTTTACCACATGTGTTGATTTCTTTGCCTTGAATTGAAAGTTTGTGTTTTGATAAAGATCTAAAAGCCATCCTGACAATAGGCTACTTTGCGTTGTCGTCACACAACTTTATTGAGTTCGGATTCAACCAAATCGTATAAAATTTAAATCGTATAGAATTTACATGAATATCAAAATGTCGTTACGTTTTTGATAGCGCAATATAACATGAACTTCTACAGTCCTTATATGAGACTGACCATTTAAGCAAAATGGTAACATGATACCTAATACCATGATAGGCCTAAACAATGAAAAAGATAGATCTCATTTTCTGTCCATCACTTAAGCCCGTTAACTGATTATCTATGAAAATACTATGGACGGAGATACTTTTGTTGAAGATAGAAGATAGTAGGAATCGACGATCAAGCTATCAGAGGTTTGTTACAGTGTCACTTAGAAGGAACCACGAAAATGAAAGGGGTGCCCTGAACACCAATCTAGTTAAAACTAGCTGTAATGTATACCTCCCATTAGTCTTCACGTTAGGACGTTAGCCAATAAAATATGAGTGAGTAATTTAAATGTTTTGATTTGTATTTGATATGTATGAAACATTTTTGACATTTCTTGCTCAATTATATACAAATTAAACCGTAATCGTATTTGATTTTCCCGGCAAGCGAGATGTGTTTTCCCCCAACACGTTGACCGTGCCATTTGCACAAATAGAGCATAGCGCAGTCTTGATCCCGCCGACTGTCGATGTTGCATCACTGGAATCGTTAATTTCAAATTAATAAGTCGCTTAAATATGAAATTTTTGTACGAATAGGATTGTTAAGACATCCATGTCCACTATTTAAAATATAAATTTTGTTTGTCAATAGAATTATTGTTCGTATTAACAATTTCGCAAAACAAATTCTCGTAACTAAAGTGGCACTGCCATGTCGCTAATATGACGCCATGAATGGGGGGTATCTCAAAAAGGGAAATTTGTTTTACATCTCATAAGTTCTCCAGTATATATAAACAATGAAAAAGATAGATCTCATATTCTGTCCATCACTTAAGCCCGTTAACTGATTGCAGCGGTGCATGTGGTCACGATTGGTGACAAAAACCTGTTTCAGTTAGGTTTTCTGATAAAATGTCGTTAGGATTGTACAGTGTTTAGCATCTGAGGATGTTGCCCTGGACGTGGTCACGTGATTGGGGAATACTCATCTCGGTAAACTTTTTCTTATTAAATGTCACAGGGGTAGTACAGGGTAGAGTATCTAATGATATTGAACCACAGACAACAAACAAACCTTGTAAGGAAAAATACTTTGCGTTTGGATATTCGTCCTTTTGTGTCAAATACAGGTAATTCTCGTCAAGTGTAATAGAATGTTTGAACATGACAAATGAACATTTCTCAGTTACATTCAGCACTCTTCTGACAAATGGTTTTCAAAAAACGAAAAGGACACAATGGCCTTGATATACTCAGTAGCGTCTTGTTCAGTAACTGAGTATAGGCAACCGTTTTTGCTTATCGTCGTTTCATAAAAAATGACATTCTTGTGAGTTTTTAATAAGTAATATTACCTATACCGGCAAGGATACACGAGTGGATATTTTTTTATATCTGCACATGTGCATTTTAGTGATTATCCATGGCATCTTTCTATTACATTACTTTTGCTCAGCATTGTAAACAAACATTGCCCACCATGACATATTTCTATTACCAGTCTAAGTAGCCCCAACAGTACTCGTTTCACTACGATATTGAGTCTTGCGAAATGTAGTAGCGGGTGGCGTCAGCCGACCTTTTCCCGACCTATGACCCTCCAACGTTATACCTGCGAATGCAGACTATTGCGGCTTGGTAAGACGATCCCTGATGGGTCAATTCGATAGAATTTCTCGCTAGACTCAATACGGGTATTATTGCGGCTAGGTGTACTTAGACTGTTCCATTACATTACTTTTGCTCTGAACTGTAGACAAACAATACCCACCATGACATCTTTCTATTACATTAGTTTTGCTCAGCACTGTAGACAAACAATAACACTCATGTAGATCAATTATCATGACGTCATCTACAAACAACAACACGTGTTAAGGTCAGTAAGACATTCTCTTACAATGTCGTCCTTTATTAGCATAAAGTATATGGTGGTTACAGAGAGTCGGCAGGAAAGCGTCATATAGCAACCAGAATATTACGAAAGGCGAAACATGCTGAAAAACGAAGCTACAGTAAGGGACTATATCACTGAGGTACTTCAAGTACAACATTTGACCGTGCAGAGGTAACTTCATTGAATACAGAGTTACATATCTATGAAAATACTGTGAACAGAGATACTTTTGTTGAAGATAGAAGCTAGTTGGAATCGGCGATCAAGCTATCAGAAGTTTGTTACAGTGTCACTTAGAAGGAACCACGAAAATGAAAGGGGTCCTGAACACCAATCTAGTTAAATAGCTGTAATGTATACGTCCCATAAGGCTTCGCGTTAGGACTTATGGAACGTATACATTACAGCTAGTTTTAACTAGATTGCCTGAACACAGAACCTTGTGCTGACGAAAAAAGCCAAGAGGAGAGCTGTATTTGACGACGAAGCACACATAGGTTTGTTACACTTTCACATACAAGGAACCAATGAAAATGCTTTGATCAAACCACAGAGATTGCTGATGGTTGGAACAGCCAAGTGGAGAGCTTGATCGACCACCAAATATTATTTGCTTTCCTATTATTTCCTCGTGTTGGGTGTTTGATCGTCGACACCTGATACTTCCAGCCGGGCTATTTCTTCGACAATCAAAGTCCCTGCACTTGCAAAGACAATAGCGTTTTGCTGTTGACTCTTGCAAATCGAAACATTTATCAGTATGAATGTCTGACCACTATGATAGCAAACAGTCCCAGAGCATATCAGTTGCAGTGACAGAGAAAATCGACAGAAAAGTGGATAGTCTATCGAAACGAACCACCTCATTGGCAGAAAAGGAAAGGTGCTGGTTATGCCCCCCTTCCACCGAACCGCGACCAATATGCGACAGAGTACGATCGCATTGCGCTCGCCATTGGTCGCGAATTAAAGCGGGAACACTCTTGATTGGTCGCTTTAAAAGACGGATAGGAATTCGCACTCGCAGTGCGGTCGCAATGGGGTCTTGAAGCGCTCTCCACTGATCGCATTATTTGATCGCCAGTGATAAATTAGCGCGAGTGCATTGCGAGTGGACACGACCTAAGTCCGAGTTCATGCGACTGACACACGACCGTACCAAGACCCCATTGAGTCCGATGCGAGCGCTTTACGACCGAATTTGAGAGCAAGTAATCAATTACATCGATCGCAGAAGTTGTGCGATTTTTGAAAACGGACCATCGAAATCGCAAAGCCCCCTACGACAACATGCGACCAATGGAGAGTGTGGAAGATATTTTGTGCGAGCATGGGGATCTTCCCAAGACTCCAGTGCGGCGTGAGTGAGAGTGTGCACGACCGGGAGACAAAAATCGGTCGCAGTGGGGTCGTATGCTCGGTGGAATGGGGGTATTAAGATGAGAAATCTCGATCTGAATGAATGAAACATGTAGTTGTATTTGATGGGCAATACAGGAATAGCGTGAGAGTATTTGACTGATTACCATTAAAGCAAGTGTTTTTCCCCTAGCGGCTTTATAGTTAAATCAAACTGGGTGACTTAAACAAAAGTAGCATTAAGCAAAGGAACGTTTAATGTTATCAATAGCATATGGTATTTATCGAATGAGCAAATTGACTATGTATTATATAGTTAGATTGGAGAGAGAGAGACAGACAGCCAGACAGACAGACAGAGAAAGAGAGACAGACAGAGAGAGACAGATAGAGAAAGCGACAGATAGACATACAGACAGAGAGACATACAGACAGAGATAGCGATAGAGACAGAAACAATGACATGGAGACAGAGACACAGAGAGACAGACATATATACATACAGTTATACAGAGACACAAAGACAGAACCAGGGGCATAGGCAGTGTATATCAGACAGAGAGACATTGATAGAGTGAGAGAGAGTGACAGAGAGACATAAAATAACTGGAAGATAAGTAGATACAAGGAGGAATCGAAGGGGTTATCATTTCAGTTAGACCCTTTAAATAAATCAGACTGTGGCGTTCTTCAATCAGTCAACAATTCAAGGCTGAGTCACCGACCAGCAGTGACTACCGAAGCCGGAAAGGGATAGGGGTCAAGATGTCGCCTTGTGCCAGACCATTTGCTGTGATCTTGATCTCATCCCTCTTTCTCCAAACCGTCTCCATTGCCAAGATCTACCCTTACCTTTTCTTTAACAAGTTTAATGAAGGACCAAAGATTACAAAGGGAATTAATCAAATGAAGTATATAATCCCGCTTTCTACGAGATTGGTTATGGAAAATAGACCTAGAACATCGAAACGAAGAGATATCAAGGAAAACTATAACTATAAGAATAAATCAAGGAGGGGTGGAATGGGTGTGCTATCCCTTGAAAATGTACTGCAGGCTTGGAAGTATTGAGCATTGAAATTTACCTACAGCAAAATGTTTTAGGGCTTCTGGTAAGAGTTTATATATCACAGGCGGCTTCATACAGAGCAAGAGAGGTAGAGAACGTTTCTCTGACGTATATAAGATAGGGAATAAAGATACACGAAGAGAGAGGCAGAAAGAACACAGAAGGAAAACGCTTATTTACACAGAGAGAGAGAGAGAGGGGGGAGGGGGAGGAGAGAGATAGGGAAGGGTGGAAGACAGACAGTGGTAGACTAGGAAAGACGAGGAGAGAGAATGATGACAGCAGACAAAGGGATTATAGATGGATAGAAAGAGAGAAACGGAAAGAAGATTGCTTCCAGATCAGACTTATATATATAAGAGAGAGATAGAGAAGAGAAAAATAAACGGAGAGAGACTGAAAAGAGAGAGAGAGAGAGAGAAAGAGAGAGAAAGAGACAGACAGACAGAGAGAGAGAAAGAGACAGACAGCGTGAGAATGAGAGAGACAGAGAAGGTGACGGAGACACAGCAAGTAACAAAGGCAGTGACAGAGATACAGCAAGCAACGAAGACAGAGACAGGGAGATAGGGACAGCGAGTTACAGAGAGAGAAAGGGGGCGACAGAGACAAAGTAAAACTGATCAGGAGACAGAGAGTCAGAAATGAGATAGGGACTGAGACTAAAGGCATATAACGTATATGGAATCAAAGAGGGGCTTAAGGTGTTAGCAAGAGATAAAACCATAGAGTCAAATTATTTTTTATAAAAAGACGAAGGAATGAAAATACAAAGATTATTAAAATGTGAACTAGAATGGATGAGACGAATAGAGTAAATGAATGTGAGAACAATGAAAGTGAACTCGTGTCATGCACGTAACAAATTCAATAAAACAAATTAAGACAACATCACGCATGTACATTTGTTTGCAATCGGTAGAAAGATGCATCGGATGAGAAGAAGGCAGAATACTACTTTTTAAAGTGGACCTGCATTTTTCAATAATCATGGCTTAGAAGACTATGAGATCTGTTTCACATTTTCAGGCACTAAACGTTATAAAAATGTCTTCTAATATAAAGGACAGATAATTAACTTCAGAAAAAGTAAACACAAGTGATGTAGTCAGTTTTATGTCATAGTTACAAATAATATTACATTGTACAGAAGTATGAAAGATAAAGTGCATCTACCATTTTGTTTAGTCGTGCAAATAAACTAGTGTCCAAAAGAAACGATACCATACAAATCGCACAATAACTCAATCCATTGCAGATTGATAAGACTAAAACATAGTTTTATCATTTCTTCAGTAGTCAACTAACTTCTATGCAAAATTTTGAAACATTATCTTTTCATATTTGCGAGAAACATGTATTTAAAAAAAATCATCGATCTGGGATCTCCTTAACAAGGCGAGATAGCAGGGAGAAATTGGACACTTTCGTTTGTTTTAAAACGTTCTAGTGCAATGACGCGTCAACGAATTTATGTCAAATAAAGTGCATTGTATCAACAATATTGTATTCTTACCTAAATTCAATACTTTATCAATTTTATAGTGAAATGACAAAAGTTCTGTGCATAAAACAACTTGAAATTTCGATTTATGCACCCCATGTGCGTTTGAAGAGACACAAAATCAAAAGTATCTTTTCCTGAAGAATGAAAAAGTGCATACTTCTTTACAAGACATATGCCTGTTAGGCACACTTAAATTCGACTCTGTCAGGTAATAGAGTTTTGTTTCGGAGGACGTTGAAAACTTGGTATCGTTTCTTTTGGACATTAGTTTATAAAGAGGGGTACGTTAAGGTAGTTTATACATTTATCGCTAAAGCATTATGATACCGGTAATTAGCGTTAGAACAAGGGGGATAACTCCAAATGACAGGGACGACGCTTCATTTTCTGAAAATAAAAATGAATATCACTTAATTTATGACATATTCATAAATATGATATCATTGAAATTTTGCGTATTTACTGTCCGAATGTTTTAGAAAAAAATCTATATAAATCAATCCTTATGCAGTATTAGCGATGGTCAGAAATACATTTTTGTGAACTACAAAATTTATCCACCCTTAGCTTCAGAAGAAACTGTAGGATTAAATCAAAGGTAAATATAACGATTTCAGCAAAATGAAATGAAATATTACCAATTGCATGAAACAAACCATTGCAAAGATAGGTTCATTTCAAGTGCGTGAATCCTTTTCCCTACCTCAAATAATTGAACGGTGTTCACACAAAAATGGCCACTGAAATTTTTACTACGCATTAGAATAACGATATTTGGCATACGTTAGAGAGGGAAATTTTAATAATTTTTATTTTTTAAAAAAGGTGCTTAAGGCCCTTTAAACAGAGAAATATATAATACATAAACTGTTTATATATCTATCATGCGTACCACACTTGTCCCCGTTGTAGTTATTGGTACAGTCACAAGTGTAGGGGGCGCTACTGGTATTACACATTCCGTCGTTGAAACAGTCGGCATCTACGATACAGTTTGGCTCTGAAAACAGTACAGTACCGTGCAAAAGTGAGTACATAGGTTATAATGTCTTAAATGTTAGGTTGAGTTAGTTTTGTAAATGATAGTGTCAGATGTTAGAATAAGTACAGTTACGTAAAGAATATAAATAAGCGTTTATTTAGCAAATAGTTTGAAGAGCATTTTGAGAATAGAGTGTATATCAATGACATGGTTGGATGTTGTTCAGTACTGCACCGTGCAGAAGAAAGTACCCAGGTAACGCGAGTGTTGTTATATTTTATGAGGATTTAGTTTATTATAATCGTTTCGCTCACATTGAAGTACAGTGCCGAGCAAAAGAAAATCCGAGGTATTTGAAGGTAATGCTACTAATGCTTTGTTTTTTTAAATAGTTTTATATATTAAACAGATTAACTCTAAAATCAGTACAGTAACGTTCGAATCTGAGCTAAAATAGTTAATAAGATAAATGTTTTAATAACGTTACCTTTAAATAATCGCACAGCTTTGCTATTAAACCAGTACTATCATGTAGACATTATAAATCGGCTAATACAAGTACTGTTGCATTGTAATTGAATTTGGCGGTTTTGAAACCAGGAAATGTACAAATAATGTACTTTGCAAGTAGTGTGATCGTAAAATATGTATAGAATGTAACTTTGTCTATTTCCAGTCGCTTTTTTTTCTAAGGACTCAAATTCAATTAAATACTAACCCATTTCGCACGTATCCCCGCCGTATCCGTTCTCACAGCTGCACGTGTAGGGGTTGTTGCTCGTGTCACATGACCCGCCATTTTGACACTCATTTCCGTTCGCAGTGCATGTTGGTGCTGGAATATGATTTAGTACAATTTATGCGTCTCTTATTCAAAATCAAGGGAAGTTAGGCCAAATTGCTTATGTGTTTAAAACTGTTTAGAATTTAAGATATTGTTATCTACAACTCAGCTCAAAACCGCCATTTTGACATTCATTTCCGTTTGCAGTGCATGTTGGTGCTGGAAAATGATTTATCGTCAGTAATGCGTCACTGGTTTAAAATCAAGTTGAGACAAATTGATTATGTGTTGAAAACTGTTTAGAATTTAAAATAATGTTATCTCCAACTCAGCTCATAAGATTCCAAGCAATTTGTTTCATGTAAGCAGAGATGGGCGGACTAGAACCTGTTTGGCTAGTTGTGACTGCACATTTTAAGTAGAATTGATCGCACAACAGCGATTTTCAGGTGTACAACAGCGATTTTCATATGGTCTTTGTTTGTGCAACAAGTGTTTAATTATTATCTCAATATGTTCCTTATACATCCATGAACAAGGACATCTCAGTCCTAGATTACTCAAGACTCTGTTAGAGAGAATCTTTCATGGATATGGACTTTTTTACATGTTAAATTATCTCTAAAAGAAACAAGTTTTTACCCTGCTACGAATTATCAAAGATACATGTATTCACGCATTGATAAATTATTTTTATTTTTTCACCTAAGTACCTCACGCAAACATGATTGGGTAAAAATATTTAACTTAAGAAAATAATGCAGGGACTTATGTGGTTTAACTTTAAAGCATAATTGAAATTTGTCCCAATTGTGTAAGCATGTATCATGCTGATTCATTTGTAACATCTACTCATGTTCTCGGCATTACACTTCGCACAAACGCAGCCTCCTCGTGCATTCCAGTGCTTACCGCCTTTTTCTTAGTTTTAGAATGTCTGTTCAAGGGTGCAGTTGGCTACTGTGTTTTTCAAGCTCCACCCACCCTACCCTTTCTTTTTCTATTTGAGGTTCAAGTTAATTATATCACCATTTGTTGGTGCTATGGTGTTTATTATAATTAAAGTTTCGGCATTTCACTTTGTGATTCATTTCACCTACAGTAGCCTGTTAAACTTGTTAATAAACATCATCTTGACGCCATTTCACCTTTTGTCATTTATGTCAACATAGTTTATGGTTTAAATGTACCAACTGTTTATGGGCTCTGTTTTAGCCAAAGAGATACATACACATATCTTCTATTCAGCATAATTATATCCAGTTTAGTTTTTGAACAAGTAAACATTATCGTAATAACGATTATCAATATACCATGCAGTATATATTTATCTTATATTTAGAGCAATGCAAATGCTTGGCTTTCATGGAAAAGATGCTGAGTTATCTCCACCTGTCTGACAGGTGTCGCCACCGTATCCGTTCACGCATGTGCAGACGTGTGGGTGGACGTCAACGTTGCATGACCCTTCGTTGTGGCATTCTTCCCCGCCCGCGGAACAAGCTAAAAATAACATGGATTAAGATTTAAATTATTTTTCACTTGGATTATGATTAAAATTATTTTCCACATTTTCACAAATAGCCAAGTCAGTTTTTAAGATAATACACAAAATCTTGAAGTCAAGCATGCTCCATAAACTCAGAAACGCCGCAATCTCAGCAAATAGAGTCTACAACAGAGGCACAACGGAGTTAATTTAAAATATTTTATCAAAGATGAGATTGTTTGCATATATGTGACAGGGGTCTTTTTCTCGCACAAATGCCAGTAAGAGGCTTACACAAATCATAAAGTCATATAGTCATAAAGGGGAATAATCAAATTTGCATTCTCCAAGATAATAAGTACAGGTACAACCTTTTAATAACAAAAACAAGAATTTTCATATAAGAAAAGAAACTTCATGTGCGATGTTGAACCTTACGACGAGCTAAGCAAAACAACATTGAAAACAATAATGCAGAGGAATATATGGATGACAACTTCTTTGTTCATTGTACACATGTGACGTTTCTAGTAAATTCTACACAGATTCTTGTGTTCTCAACATATATCATCTGCATTATTGTCATTCCAACTTCTAAATGCCTCTCAAAGAAGTTAAACATTGAAACCTACATACCGTTTTCACAGGTGTTGCCGCTGTATCCATCCTTACAATTGCACAGATAGTGGGAGCTGCTTGTGTCGCATGATCCGCCGTTCTTACACTGGCCGCCTCCAGAGTAACATGTAGGAGCTAAATGGTCAAAGTCAGATTTTTTCTTAGGAATTCTATTCAAGTGTGTATTTACTATAAAATTAACAATTATATTCAAAATTTAACTTTAGAAAAAGTTTTTATCATAGGGTCACATTGTATTTTTATGACATACTTAGATTCCAGACATATTTTCAACACAATAAGACACATTTAAGCTGTTTCTTAATACCTTAATATTTTCGAAGTTGAAGTGTGATTTTTTTTTCACTTTGTGATGATAATATGTAACCTGTGTGTTATAAAACAAAAGTGGGACAAGCATTTCTCAAACTTCTATATTATTTTCAATCACGATTAATGTAATGGCTGTTTGGCGTTTAGTGACACTTAGTGCGTTATGTCCAGGTGGGATTTTATGGGCACTTCACAGTCAGAGTAGGTTAGCCTGATTTTACGTACGCACCTATCTCGCATGTGGGTCCGCTGTATCCGTTTACACAGTTGCAAGTGTTTAACTCCTCGTCACAGGACCCTCCATTCTGGCACTCGCTTCCCATTATCGTACATTGAGGCTCTGAAAGATCGACAAAAAAATCAGATTATAAATTAAGCAAAAAGTAACACTGGTATGATTTTTTAAAAAACAATATCTGAGACATATTGTTCTCTTTTGGATTTTCTTAAATCGAAAGAAAATTATGATTTATCGAGATTAAATACACCAGGTTGGGTTTTTTTTCCCCAACATATATACATTTATTGTTTATATACATATGTATTTGTATATAATTTACATTTAACTTTCAAAAAATTTTCATTTCCTCTTTGTGAAGAATTTACCTTCAAAAAAATGTTTTCGACACCGAATGATTACTTTCTTTACAACGACTTTAGAATCTAAGTCGACAGTCGCTTATTCCGATTAATGAAAATTGTAAATAAATTGTCTAAAGACATCATTGTTGTCATTTTTATACCAGAGTTTGCAAACAGTACTACAGAGTTTTCTTGAATATGTTTTGAAGATATGAATAGGAGGAAGGGGATATAGGACTTTTCTCATCAATGTTGAACTGATTTCGTAGGGGAAACAAACCTGTATCACAGATGGCGCCACTGTAGCCGTCGATGCAGTGACAAGTGTGAGGACCGTGTTCGATGTCACATGACCCTCCGTGGAGACACTCACTTCCGCCGGAAGTACACGATGGTGCTTGAAGAATACGTAAAGAATGGTCTTATTTGCATTACGTTGATTCGGTTCCACTTACGGTAATTGATTTCAACCGAAGTAACCTGCTTTTCGAAATGAATATCAAAACAAAATGAAAGAGTGTAAATCGCACAAGAAAATGTCAAAATTTATGGATAGAGAAGTCAGAGACAACTGCACGTACCAAAGCAACCTCCTCGAGATCTAAGGGTTTTATGTTTCTTTCAAAATGTTACCTTGTTAATGTGAACAAAAAAATCTTATATTTATTTAATGTAGGGCAATTAGGGTAGAAGCAAAAGTTTATCCATTTCTGCTAAAAACTGCTTTCTGAAATGAGACTAAAAAAACCGCATAGTGTTATGTTATTATATATTTTCAAATCAAATATTTTTATTTTGAAAATTATGTAAATGTTTTGATGAACCTATTTTGCTGTCCAAAATATCGACTAAAATCGTTTCCCCTTTTTGAATTTATTTTGTTACCAAATATTGTTTATCGGGGACTGTGAGACAGATACGATTAACATTAAAGAATTGTGTACGTTCATATGCGTATTTATCATTTTACATTTCGAGGGCTGTAAATATTTGGCACGTGTGCGCTTGCATGAAAGTGTATGTGTTCTTATGCGTTTGCTGCCTGCGTGTTTGAGCTTGTGAATGCACGTTTTGGTGTGCATGCATTTTGTTCGCACATGACTACATATTAAATTAGGCATTATGTATACGTGCGCATGCACAATAGTGTGAATGTATTTATGTTTATGCGTTGTTGTGTGCGTGTTTAAGCGTGTGTGTGTTTCGGTGTGCATGCATTAAAGTCCAAACGGGACTGCATGTTTATTAAGCATTATGTATACATGCGCATGCATGAAATGTTAATAAATCTATTCTTATGCGTTTGTTGTGTGCTTTTTTTAGCTTTTGTGTGCACGTTTCGGTATGCATGCATTATGTTCGCACGTGACATTATGTATACTAGGCATGCATAAAAGCGTGAATTATTTATCCTTTTGCGTTGTCGTGTGCTTGTTTTCGCTTATGTGTGCACATTTCGGTGTGCATTCATTCATGTCGGAACGTGACAGCATGTTTATTAAGCATTATGTTAACGTGCAAATGCATAAAAGTGTGAATTTATTTATTCTTATGCGTTTGTTGTGTGCGTGTTAAGCGAGTGTGTGCGTGTTCCTATGTACATGCATTAATTTCCGAATAAAACGCATGTTTATAAAGCATCATGTATACGTGCCTATGCATAAAAGAGTGAATGTATGTATCCTTATGCGATGTTAAAATGCTTCTGTATGCCTCTTCCACAGTCATGTTTGTGTCAACGTAACAACATTTTTCAGCAACGGCGCATTTCTTCTCATTTTATAAGACAAACCTTTAGAAATCGAGGATGTTCATGTTTGTATATATTTATATCTACCTATCTCACAGTTGTCCCCTCCAAACCCGTTGATACAATGGCAGGTGTAATGCTGATGGGCGGTGTCACATGACCCCCCATTGTGACATTCGTTACCGTCAGGGGTGCAGTCAGGGACTGAAACAAGAACAATTAAAGCACCTGGCTGTAGGAACAAAAAATTAGCTCAGGAGGAAGCGCTCGTAAAATATTCCAATATAGTAATAAAGAAATAGAAAGAGAGATCACGAGAGTAATGGCATGGGAGTGATTTGTGTAAGGTATATGAAAATGGTAAGTACGATCAGTGATTTTAATGACCTTGACCTCGACATAATTGTATGACCTTTCTTGAGAATAAATAACTCCTGTTGGGGATGAAGCAAGGGCTGAAACAGGAAAATTAAAGGACCTGACTGGTGAACATGAATCAGTTCGATTGAAGCGCTCGTAATATCTCCAAAGTAAATAAGAAAAAACACACAAAAGAAGAGAAGACGAGGTTGAGAACGGATGAGGTAGCAATACGTAACATGATGATCTGTGCTTGCATGGTGACATCCACCATGACCTCGTATTAATAACATTTCCAGGTACATAAAATACGCGCTATCAAAACTATTCAATAACATGTATATTCTCTTAAGTCTAGATTCCTAGCAACTAATATTGATTTTAACCCTTTCCACCGAAGGCGTTGGTCGTCATATACATTTATATACATTCGAAATTCAGACGCATCGTGCTTCATCATGCATTGAATAAACGTTTTAAGTACATTTAACGTAAGAAATAGTTCCCATAAGCTGTTTGTTCACTGACTAAGTAAAGTTTGGGAGGTATTAAAATGGTATACAAAGAGGAGATAGTCGATGGTGTATATATACCCCCCCCCCCCCCCCCCCCCCCCCCAAAAAAAAATAAAAAGGGGATTATTTGTATTATCCTTGCTTTAAGAATAATATATTATAAACCAATAAGTAACAGCAGTACCATCATTATTTCAACAATGATATAGTCATAACGTTCATTCGTGCCAACGGTCAACTTGCAGGTTTTACTATACATGTACATTGTAAATCATAGTGGTGTTGAGGTAAGCATGATGGCCTGTCACGCCAGAGATCAAGGTTCAAATCCCGGCGGAGACAAAATTGGACTTGGTGACGTTGTGTCCCTGGGCAAGGCACTTCATCCACATTGCATTTAGTCCACCCAGCTCTTGAAATGGGTACATGTTAAGTGGATGTACTGACCTGCGTGGTCGCTACTATAGCGCTTAGTAGCAGCTGTGAAGTACACTCCTTCAGGGTAATGATGTTGTTACCGCTTTGAGCATATCTTAGGACGTGGAAAAGGCGCTTTATAAGTATCCACATTATCATAAGTATTAAACCAAAATTACGTGTTTATGAGAATTTATGCCGGTAAAGTGACATTGTTTAGTCCAAACAGGGGAGAGCATGTAGCTTAGATATAAAAGTCTAAAAGTTTAAAAGCTTGAAAATTCTTTCAAGTGAAACCACTACCAGCTCTGCTCTCTCCGCCGTTTATCAGTGAATTGCAATATTATGTCATACAAAAAAATGGTATTATCCGAGCGATATCGAGGTTCATATTTTCTTGCGGGTTCAGGCAGCGTTGTTACAGCTTGCAAGATATCTATATTTTTGAAAACTTATCATGAAAATATATGGTACAAGAAGCCGTCATTGTCTGCTCATGTAATTAAATTAAACTTATGATAATCTCCATAAAGTATTTATGATGGTATAGTTAATAACTAAATATTTTGTTTCTATATGACCACATGTAAGGACAATTCTATTTTTCGCGACATCACTTTGTTTAACTTTAAAACTTACCTGTTTGACAGAAATCCCCCGTGTAGCCATGTTTACACGTGCATGGGTCAACATTCGGGTTAGGGCACGTGCCTTGGTTTCTGCAGTCCTCAGCCTCAGTGCACACTTTCCCATTGGCTCCCCCGAGGCACAAGACCACCAATGCTTTATAAACGGAATGAAACATTAAAAATAACTAAACCTTAAAGGGGCAGAAGCACGTTTTTAGGGGGAATATGAGGTGATGTCAGGAAAATGAAAATTAATGGTTCCAAGCGAAAGACAATGTATTTAAACTAAATGGAGCAGTAATAATTTAAAAATATAACGAAAAGTTTAGCCATGCAATTCCGTTTTCTTACACAAAATGAATTTAAGGTGTTCACATAAAATGGCCGCCAACGGATTTTATGTGAATCTGCATGCTTTGTCCTCTGTCTATGGATGATTGGCTTGTGTAATGAAATTTTGGACACTGTCAAAATAATACATTTAGCATTAACTTACAATTATCAGCGAAAAATTTAGAATACAAAATTATCAAAAAACGTGCTACTGCCCCTTCAAAGCACGTTTTTAGGGGGAATATAAGGTGATGTCAGAAAAATGAAAATAAATGGTTCCAATTGAAAGACAATGTATTTAATCTAAATGAAGCAGTAATAAATCAGATATAAAGTTAGGTTCAGTCATGCGATTCCTTTTAAAATGAATTAAAGGTGTTAAAATAAAAATGACCGCCAATGGTATTAAGGAGATGTTTTGCACTATCAAAATATAACATTGAGTATAACGTACAATTATCAATGAAAAATTAAAAAGATAAAATTTTCAAACAACGTGCCACTGCCCCTTTAAAAACTGGCTTGGCTTTTTCTAACACAAAATGAATTAAAGGTGTTCACACAAAAATGGCCGCCAATGGACTTTCTGTTAATCTTTATATTTTTTTCTCTGATTATGGATGATTGTTTTGTGTAATGAGATTTTTGTCCCTTTCAAAATAATACATTTAGCGTTAACGTTCTATTATCAGTGAAAAATAAAAAGTATAAAATTTTCAAAAACGTGCTACTGCCCCTTTAATGACATAACGGAATTAAATCTTTAACAATAGCATTGATATATGTGTCGATGCATTGATATATTAAAACGATTAATTTCATATTTGATAAAATATGAGAAAATGGGAAAACCGCAAAACGCAGAAAATATAGCAAAAACGAAAGAAGAATGCAAACAAAGGAAAAACAACATTATGAACAACAAAGCATTCAACAGAATTCTTGCAATGGGGGATCAGTAACAATTTAAGTTTTTCAGTAAACATAATTTTAATTCAACGAAGAAAGGGTTAGGAACAAGTTATCCCACTATCTGAGAATTTACAAAATGATATATACATGGCAACATACATATATTGCTGTTGTTAGAAAAGCAACAATAATTACTATAGGAAAATTTACACCATCACAACTGTAGGAAGAAAGACAACACGCAGAATACTGATAAGAAAAAGAAAAAGAAGAAGAAGAGAAAGAACAACAGGGGAGCAGAAAGGAGCAAATTCTATAAGATAATATTCTGAACGGCAATAACAACTTAATGAAAGTCATAACATATATTAGAATAAGTCAAATGATGATCATACTAATAATAGCAAGGACACAAATAACAAGACCCGTTCACAAGAAAACGTAAAAAATGAATACAGTGAATGGCAAAAACAACAAGAAAAGATGTGCTAAAACTCGTCCCTAAAGTTATTCCTAAAAGTCTGGTAAGAATTAAGAAGTTATTATCCAGCCAGAATGTTGTTTTCATTTAACAAGTATATTGATACTAAGATGAGAAGAATAAATTTAAAAGCAAAAACTAAAACCTGAAAATACAGCATATTAAGACCGCCAACAAAAGAAACGCCAAAAAAAATTAATACAGTGAATTGCAAACACAACAAGAGAAGATAAGGCATGTGCTAAAACTCGTCCCAAAAGTTATTCCTTAAAGTCTGGTAAGAATTAAGAAGTTAATATCCAGCCAGAAAATAAACTTTTTTTTTTAAACAAGTATATTGATACTTAGAGAAGGATAGATTTTAAAGCAAAAACTAAAACTTGAAAATTCAGCATTTAAAAAGTTCAAAGTGAATTTTACCTACCTATATGTACAACCAGGATCATGATGTCCTTACACGAAACGAACTGAAGCCAATGACAAGTTTGAGAGAACATCCCTATTTATTTATGACTTTAAGTCAATCAGGTTACCATGGAAACAACGTCACGAGTTGATAAAAAATAAAGTCGTTAATGAGTTTGTCACGGGAAACCATGGCGATACAATCAGTGTATAGCGTCTCGGATATCTGAGAATACAGCCTGTTTGTTCGTTTGGCGGTTTTTGATTAAAAAAAATTAATTTTAATAGAAGAACGGATGTATATTTTCATGCATCGAAGTACATGTTTATTTTTAATATATGCTACCACCATCAATAGATATCTTATCTTAGTTGGATTTTTGGAGAATTTAAAAATATAATTTTAATAGAAGAACAGATGTATATTTTCATGCATCGAAGTACATGTTTATTTTTAATATATGCTACCACCATCAATAGATATCTTGAATCCTATTTGGATTTTTGGAGAATTTAAAAATGACATTTCCAAATGGTGATTATATGTGTTTGCATTACATAAAGATTAATAATCTGAAACTATGGCTTGTTTGTTTATTCGGCTGTTTTCGATATAAAAAATATTATTGTGATAGAAGAACGGATGTATATTTTCACGCATCGAAGTACATGTTTAATTCTTAATACGTGCTACTACCACCAATAGATATCTTATATCTAAATTGGAGTTTTGGAGAATTTGAAAAAAAAATTGCAAAATGGTGATTATATTTATTTAGATAACTATTAATAGAATGGTTGAATATGTGCATGCACTAAAGCACACGTCCGCAAAATGTTTGAATATCATCAAAGAACATTTTAGTAAACGAAGTATTAAAGGGGCAGTAGCACGTTTTTAGGGAAAATATAAGATGTCAGGAAAATGAAAATTAATGGTTCCAATTGAAAGACAATGTATTTAAACTAAATGAAGCAGTAATAATTCAAATATATAACGTAAAGTTTAGCCATGCGATTCCTTTTTCTTACACAAAATGAATTAAAGTTGTTCACATAAAATGGCCGCCAATGGATTTTATGTGAATCTTCATACTTTGTCCTCTGACTATGGATGATTGGCTTGTGTAATGAGATTTTTATCACTGTTAAAATAATACCTTTAGCATTAACTTACAATTATCAGTGAAATATTTACGATATAAAATTATCAAATAACGTGCTACTGCCCCTTTATGTTATTTTAGAACTTCTTTCATTTTAAATAATGCCAGTATGTCGTTCTGGAGACAACTCGTTTTACAACAATATTCAAAACCGTAACCTTGAAGGAAATATTAGCTAAAATTCAAACATTAAGTAAACCTAAACTTCGTTTATAAGTGTTTAAAAATGTACATTGTGCATTGACCCTACAGCTAATTTATGCTTGAATTCTTAGGTTGATATACAATGGCATTGAGAAACAGGAAGATAGTCAAACCATTTGTGTATGCAGTACGTACTTGCATTTAGAGTGAGATAAGTATGTTGTTGAAGTCGCATATGATATGCATATTATCATAGTGGGGATTTAACAAAATCATCTTTTAATTAAATATCATCATAACGGTGTAAGATGTATTTGATCGAAAGCCGGACAATGTACTGAAACTTGCGCCTGTTTATTAGTAAAACCAAGGATTTTAATAGCTCATAAAATTATTATAAAAATCCTTGGTAAAACTAAACGTTTGAAGGCACGAGGAGACACGAGACAATGTTGGGTTTGCAGTTGAGGTTAATTGATTTTATTAATACAGTGCAGTGTAATTTGGCTTCTACATTGGTCGTTGCTTGATAAGAAATGAACATGCTGAACCCGAAAACCCACATCCAGGTTTATTGTACTCTAGTTATTAAACATATCAATTCTATACACTATAGTTCCCTAACTGTCCTTCCATCTGCTTTGAATTAATTTAAAAAATTAAAAAATTGATGAGGGACATAAATTTCGAATAAAAATTGCGATTCCATACCTTCGTTAAAGGGTTCTTGTCAATGAAATAAGATTTTCATAGGACTGTTTATGTGACTCCTTTATAACAGGAAGCGTTTCTTTCAAAGCATTGTTACTGTTGGTATTGAGTCCCAAAAAATCAGTTTAATATGCAATATGGATATTTTTTGTTCAAGTCTATCAATATTAAAGGTTTCATTGAAAATTTCAAATTTGGTTTAAAAACATTGTCTTTCACTTGTAACCATTTATTTTCATTTTCCTGACATCACCTTATTTCCCCCCTAAAAACGTGCCATCGCCCCTTTAATATAGAGGGTTATTTTGTCTTAAACTATGAATGGTTGCTTTACAAATACAATTTTGAATTCTTATTTCATAATTCGTATTTCAATTTAGCTTAATTTTGTAAGTAAGGTGATACTTGCGAAGTCATTTTTTGGTCATATTTTTGCGCGTTTTATTTCCTGTTGAAAACAATGTACAAGCTAAATAGCATGCTTTTATGTCCAAAACAAGTGAAATCAATTTAGCTTAAGTTGAATTGATTTTCCAATTTATATTCATAGACCTCTCTCACGATGAGCATCGATTTCATTAACAAACACGATGTATATATTTATTTGTAACGTTTTCGTGACCAACTCTACAAGGTCTTCCCACGTGTATACCTAATTTAGAGTAACCGACATCCGCCAATACCTTGTTTTTCAGTTTAAAACCGACCGACATCGATGCTTTTTGTGTGTTTTCTGCCTTTTCCCAATAGAATTGTCTATATTGATATATCAGACAGATATGGCAATGGCAGTTTTAATGGATTGTATCGTCGGCTTTTTTATGTTGAATTGTTTCAATTTCAATTCCCTCATTTTTTAAATGAAAACCTTCCATTCAATAGCCCGATTATCCATAGTAGTAGAAAAGGTTTCATGTTTCAAGCGAAAGCTTCATGTGGAAATTTCAGTGTGAATACCTTTGATGTACATGTATGAGTCAGCAAATGGGTTCACTTAGTACTTTTCTTTAAATCTCCTCTTATTGATAACACTGCTTATATTGAATTAACAGTTAGTTGCAAAGGAAAGGAATGATCTAAGAAAAGTGATTTTAAAGGGAGAGTTAAACATTCTTTGCAAATCAGTAGGTGATTTACAACATTCTCTCCCCACAAAGGCAGATCAAGTCATGGCATGTTGTATCAACATTTCATGATTGAACAGCCTCTGTAGGGAGAGAAAGGATTTACAAATGAGAGTTTGTCTTTATTATAACCACTCTTAGGAATAAACGAGTCTTGAGCAAAAGGTCGCGAAGTCAGAGCGTCCTCTCATCCGCGTACTGCTAAAATTGCTCTAGCGAAAGTCATTTTCATTTGCTGGTAACGTATGGCAATATAAAACCTTGGCAGTGATATATTTGCATATTATGGGACCTCGCGGGTATGGATTGACCTATGACCCCTCACTCAGTAGTATCTTTTTGCCAGGAAAATGTTACTAAAAGTCTTTTCGAATGTAATTTCGTAATAAAATAATTGAATCAACAGTGAATTAAGTTTAATCAACTGTAACATATGGCGACATTTCAGGCGGGAGGAGCAAATTTGGCAACATGTTGGGCAACATTAGAGTAAAGCGGCACAATTCTTTCAAATTCTAAATATGTTTTAAACAATATGTAACCCCGAGGGGGTACACAATGGAGAAATGGATACAGAAAGATATCTTGAGATAACATCGATATTTTGTTTGTTCAAAAACATGCGCAAAATAGTCATTTAATGACTTTGAAAACAAACATCATATTTTCAGTCTGTAAAACTTCTCTCGGCCAATCATAACCGGCCACATCACATCGCCCTTTCTCGCCAAACTGGTCAGGCTATTGCTATTGTTTACAGTATTGAGTCAAGCGGTCACTTACTTACTTGACGTATAATTACTATACAAACAAAGAAAACAACTTTCCAGTATGACGGTTTGTTAGTGAGACATATAATGAAGACATTTACTAATTTTGGTTGAATCTTTTTGACTGTTGATAGCTTAATCACGGCTTCTACAGAGGGATCTAAAGTCAATTTATCAATGAGACTACATGATATGTCATAGCCCTGTCATAGAACTATGTTTCGCATATCTATTTTAAAAAAAGAAACGGGGTATATGTTTATATTTATGCCGCTCCCTAACAAAATAGTGACGTAACGTAAACATGGACAGATCAGTACACATATCATTATACAGTGACAGTATTGAAACAACGATTTTCGAAAACATACAACAAAGCAATTAAATGCTAAGGTTATATCTTCATTATCGTAGGAGTATCCCGTTCGTAGAAGGTATTTTCGTAGGAGTGAAATAAATATATTCGTAGGAGTGATAATATAATATGAATTGATAAATTTGATTAATCTCATTAAAATTAGATTATGATATATGTATGATCGAAAAACTGTAGTTCATTGGCAAAACACTATTAGCAATGTTTTATCTATCATCAGGCAGCAACAAGACTGTATATAACCTGAGATGATTCATGTTTGCAGCCATGTACATATCATATATGTTTGTTCAGTACATAAATTATAACAAACAGTCTATAAAACAATCAACACAACAAAAGATGATTTTTTTTTAATTCACAATAACACTTAACATAATCCTATCAAACATCAGTCTTGACATCAAAGACATCAAAGCGATGCTTAAACTTTGTGAATGTGAATATACTTACCTGATAAATGTCTTTATTAACAAAAACAACACTCGGCATTTTACCCAAATATTTCATTGGAATTTTCTACTTCTACGAAAAGGCCTATAAATCCTCCTACGAAAAGACCGAAAATCACTCCTGCGAACGGGATCCTCCTACGAAAAGACCTAAACCCGATGGTATAAACATAAGGATATTTCATCAAGGCAAAATCTTAATATTCAATCGTGTTTTGAAAATCTCTTAGATATTACGGTATAGTTATGTTTTGAATTTAGTAGTTCTAAGTTTACATTTTGTGATGAGTGGCCAGATAAAATTGAAGACAAATTAAACAAGTTAGTGAAATGTTTTAAGGAACTTATGAATAATCCTGAAGTAATTTTATATAATCTGAAAGAGGTTTTGCTATATACACACTACGAAATATTCGGAAAGAGAGTGTCATTGAGGCATCATGTCATGAAATTGTATTAAGTTCGCAATAAAATTTGATACACCTTTTGACACCATGTTTCATCATGCCTTGAGCGTTTCTCAATCAAATAAAGAAACAATGTTAGTTTACAAAGAGACAACCCATCAGCGTAAAATAAATACCATTCTTTATCTTTGTTTGAGATAATGTTTGTAAACTTCTAACGCAAACAACTGCCTGAAATAACAAATATGTATACATATAAGTTTGAATGCACAAAGTTTAGTTTACATATCATGTGGCCAAAGCCTACCTTATTGAAGTCACTGTAAACACAAAATACTCCATCTCATCTGTCTGTACTGAATGTGTTCATCTCAAGACAGATGCAATGCATATGATAAATTCTAAATGTTTAATTTTTTGGATTGGTTCTAGTTTGTCTTATTGTTGACCAATGTATGACTAGTGCTTTGACAACTGGGCGTGTCATAGATGGGCAGACATGCTTGATCTCTAAAACAACATCCCTTAATTCTTGTAACAACATTGTCAAAGAGTGTGAAATATCCCAAGCGCGACTCCCTAGGCCTGTAATTACACAATCAGTTACGATGTGCCATAACTGTTTAATTACTACTCTGTTTTATTGCCGGACAGATGAAGCTTCTAAATCGTGCTAAAACATGTTTATTCTGTTTATTTACCACCATTGTCTGTTATATTTACATTGATTAGGCCCATTTCCGTTCTGTATATGATGTTATAATACACAGTCTGTAAAACTTATCTCAGCCAATCATAACCTGCCACATCACATCGCCCTTTCTCGCATGCGCAGTAAAGGCAATATCGTTCATCCGGTAGAATCCCTTTTCAGACTGTCAAATTGAGAAGCCTAAAATTTGCGCACTTTGAAGGGCGATATCTTTGTTATTAGAGGACCGATGAAAACGTTTTTTGGTGTTTTTTTAAGTTGACAATGTTTTCTGTACATATTTACCAATTAACATGGGAACAATAATGAGGTTTCTTGTTGTTTAAGAAGATTAATAGTTCTTATTTTATTAAGTGCTTTAGGTTATAATGAAAGATACATTCGTAAACATTTTGATATACAAAATGTGACACAGTTATCAAACGGAATATAAATGCGGAAATTCGTAGTAAGTTGTCCACTTTGTCCCGACCTCCCTTATTCTATTTGACGTTCATTTGTAACAATACGCCATTGATAGAATATGCATTCTAAAGATCTAACATTTCCGTTCAAAAGGGCTAACATATATGACAATTGATGTTTTTCTATGAACATTAGCCTACATACAAAACATTTGCAGACGACAGCGTCGAAATTTCGTGAACCATTTTCATTATTTCATTACGTAAACTTTGACACACTAGTTACCCAAATTAACTTCTTTTCATCCAGACCCTAGAGAAAAAAAAAAATTGACGACCGACCCAGTCTAGAAAAGTATAGCAAGTCTAGATTGCTCAGCTATACTCATTTTTGTTATAATACATGAATTGTTTAAAAATATTCTCGACATTGAAAAATAAACTACTTCTGACACTAAATGTGAGACTACTTCTTTTGGCTTGCATGAAAGGAATGTAAACAATTAAAGATCCATATTCAGACAGACAGACTTTATTTATATATAAATGGCCACGAGGCCAACAGTACAATTACAATTTGTTTATATACAAGTATACATCATTATAAAATGGACATTCCAATAATACATGATATTCATTTCCTAACTTGGTGTTCTAACAATGAGGACACATAGCAATTGAAATATCTTCACTTTTTTATCACAACGAAATTTTTGTCAGTGCTCTTCGCAGATAATGCGAGGGCAACACTCGCAATTATATTTCTGGCATACCGGTAATACCAAATTTAAATGTTGAATATGTGTTCAAATATTTTGAAGTCTTCACAGAGGCTGTTTAAACATGCTAGCAATATTTTGTTCTTAGTCGTTTTCTAAATCAGAATTTGTCCTACCAATTGCAGTAAAAAGTCATCTGAATGGTAGGTAGTTTCGTTATTTTTTTATTATTTTTTTTACGAATTTACATGTTATGTAGAGATGTATACATTGGTACAAAGTGGTAATAAGGGTGTGTCGACTTGACAAATTGACAACAGTAAGTGAATGGCTTCACATTTTACTGACTCTGTAGACTAGATTCGAAACAGTGTGTTTTTTCAGCAATCATGCGATGAAAACAGCTATTGCCTTAGCTGTAATATCGGTTGATAAAACAGAATGATACTGTCCTAAAATGGTAACATTGCGGCCTTAAGAGTAGTTTAAACAAGTGTTAAGTCAGTAGCGAGTGTATGACCCTTGTGTATTGATGACTTGATCGACATGGTACGTATCAGTCTTTGTGTGACTTGTTCAGGATTCTGCTTCCACTCCTGATGAAGTTCTACATCCAACTTTACCACAGTTTGGACAGGAGGGTCTCTTCCATGTTTACGGCGACCAATAATATCCCATAGACGTTCTATCGGGTTCAAGTCGGGACTGTAGTGATATCGAAGATGTTTTATGGCATAACCAACTCCCAATACATTGGTGAAGACAATCAAAAATGTTGGTCAGCAACAAGGGGTATTGATAATCTACGCCTTGCAATAATTGAATCTCAAACTCATAAGTACTCATTTGTTCAAGATAACAGACGTTGCCAGCAAAAATGTTGAATACACACACTCATGCTTTAAACTCATCGGGGAGTTGGAGCTTCACTAGAATTTGTGATTATCTGCATCAATGTATGGGGAGTTGTTTTAAAAAACATCTTCCATATCATTTTCAACAACTTGTTAAAAAGATGTACTCAATTGAAATAAGTGGTGCTTAAGTTATTGTTCTGAGTATATATTGAAGGTTTTGAAATTTGATAAAAAAATGCAGAAAATATAATCACCAAAATCTTATTTTAGACAAAGTTGTGAACAAAGTGTGGCTTGTACCTGATATAGTGTGTAGAAATATCATTTACACTTACTTTAAATGTCAGCAGCTCAAAGAGAAGTGTTTTGTTTGCCCTTTTTGTCACACCTACATGCATATCTGACATTGAGGTACTGTTTTTTTTTTAAATTTAAAGAATTTAATGACAATCGGATTAATATTTTGAATTTTGGAGTTTAAATCAAGTTTTTTTTTCTTCAGGAAAATGTCTGCATCAAGCTCATTGCTACCAGGGATATCACTTGCAAAGCAAGAAAGTCACCCAAGACCGCAATGTTTTGAACCAACAGACCCGTGCCAGTAATATTAGGACAGTGACGTTATTTCCATAGACTTGCATGTTAAATTGGTGTAGCAAAAATAATTTTCACTCATTTAATTTCCGTCGGATTCTGTTCATATTTTGCACATTTGTAACGAATCATTTCAGCAACAACATAATAATTTCTGTTTAATTTTCAGTCGAATATCTAAGGAATGACAGTAATTTAATCAAATTATGTACATAATTATGATCAAGTTTATAATGGCGATCTATGGGACAGGTGTCTTAGTTTTGTACATAAATCGGTAAATCTGGTGACGTTACATAAGTAATAATCGGATACTAAAATATAAATTATGTACATAAAGCTGAGATGATTTAAATTCAATCTGCCAGGTTTGATTATAATACAACAAGAACTCTTTTCATGAAAATTATTTTTGCTACACCAATTTAACATGCAAGTCTATGGAGAAAACGTCACTGTCCGAATATAACTGGCATGGGTCTGTAAATCATCTGACATCATGTGAATCACCCCTGTCTTGTCTTGAGCACCAAAGCACAATACAGAAACTAAGTCACTAGCAGTATTTGAATCCAAAATATCAGTAAGATAGTGTTTATTTAATCAAGTACATAACTTCATCCATATGCTGAAGTATTTAGTATATAGGGAACTTTATACAAGTGTTCCTTAGATTCTTTTGAGTAGTAATGGTAAGCTCACAACCAGTCATTGACAAATCTCCCTTTCCAAAATAGCAATGATTGTTGATCTGTTTCTTGTCAATGGAGCTTTGAAAATTTAAAGTTTTAGAGAACCGGTTTATTGCAATACGAATTAAAATACATTTTCCTGTATCACAATAAATTGCAATACGGTATGCAGAACATCTTTATTTGGTAGCAATAACACAAAATAATGCCATATGCACAAGTAAATAAATTCTTTCCAAGTTTCCATTCATGATATTTTAAATGTACATGTATTAATGAGTGAATTTAGAACAAACGTACAACCTGTGATCCTTAGGCGCAAGTTACATCCAAACAAAACAATACATTCTTTTCAAGTTTCCGTTTATGATGTTTTAAATAAACGTGTATTATTATTAATGGGTGAATTTAGACAAAACTAACAACTTTTGATCCCTTAGGCGCAAGTAACATCTAAGCAAAACTATAACTTAAGGGTTGCAGCAGTATTGGTGGAGCAGTTGATAATGTTAGGATTTCCATAATGATGATGCCCATGCTTTTAGACCAAGTTTACGAAAACAGTATTCATTTTAGTTGTTTATTTATATTTTCAAGTTTAGTTACAAGCATGAAGTCAAGATATTACATAAACACATTTATAGTTCAATGCAGCACAAAAAATTCAATAAACAGGACTATTTCACAATTGTTAATAAATATTTGAAGAATCTTAAAACCTTAAATACATGTATTTGAAAACTTGTTTGCTGAGACAATTAACATTGAAATATGAAGTATTTCTTGTACAGTTTTTATTCAATTATTGAATAATGAAATAGATAGGTGGGAGTTGGTAATTTCAACTGTTAAAATTTCAGTGACACAAAAGGCAAATTCAATGATCAGGACTAATGGATGAATTTTTGAAAGTAATAACATAACAATCGAGAACAAAACTTCATTTGTGTTCTACATGGACTTATGGCACATATAATATTGTGAACGTTAGGGAGCTGTTCTACTATATCATATGTTATCTCCAACAAAAATCTTGAGCCCATCTTTGTACTAGGGCTGATAATGGACAAGGAGTATCTGATGTTGAATACCAAAATAATTTCATAAGGTTCTCTAACTACAGATTTCCAGATGGATTTCAGGATTGGCAATAGATGCTTTTCCAACATGAATTTTAGTTACAATTTACATTTTACACATTTCTTATGGGTCAATCTATGTGTTGAATATTAGAAATATATGCTTCTTAAAGGGGCAGTAGCAAGTTTTTTGATAATTTTATATTTTAAATAGTCCAGTGATAATTGTGAGTTAAAGCAAAATGTATTTATCTGACAGTGTCAAAAATCTCTTTACACAAACCAATCATCCATAGCCAGAGGACAAAGTATGGAGATTCACATAAATTCCATTGGCGGCCATTTTTTGTGAACACCTTTAATTCATTTTTTTATAAGAAAAAGGAATCGCATGGCTAAACTTTACGTTATATATTTGAATTAGTACTGCTTCATTTAGTTTAAATACATTTTCTTTCAATTGGAACCATTCATTTTCATTATCCTGACATCACCTCATATTCCCCATAAAAACGTGCTACTGCCCCTTTAAAATTTGACATACCTTTGAATATCTTAAAACATGATACAAACACAAACCTACCCAATTAAATGATGACCTGAAATGTTTGGAAAGATTCCATTATCAAAATGATTCGATATAATTATTTTTATGAGTATATGTAGTACCCTTTAACATAACTGCACATGAATTTATACATAAAGAACTTGTCAATGGAAAGATGATTTCTCATGAATGGTGACATTTATACAATTCATATTAACAAAAAAGAAAACATTTGGTCTTGAGGATATTCTCATTCTGCCATAACCGATATTATTTCTTTAACTTTTACTTTGAACATAAATAATCTAACAATATCCATAAACCTCCTCAAGTATTATATATTCCTCTTGCTGAAATAGGTCTTAAGGAGGCTAAATTTCCAAGTGGCATCATAGCATAAGAACATTTAATGTGAGATATCAAGACAATCATTATTTTCTAGAGGTGTGACGATACAGATTATTCACGATACAATATGTATAACAATATCTCATAGCGATACAATTTGATGCGCTATTTCAAGGTTTTTGACAGAATAAAACATATTTTTTCTTAAATCCTCTGCAATTAGACAAAATAAGCCATTCTAAAGTCAACAGTATGTATCGCAATACAGAGAATGTATCACGATATGTGTATTGTCACATTAAGTATCGTGATTTATGAATACCACAAAAAATCATCACACCTCTATAATATTTTCTTATTTCATATTTCAAAACTAAATTTAGTTAGAAGACAAACATTTTCATAGTTAAAATAAAACCGTGGCAGATTCAACTTTTCAACTGCATGCTTCAGTTCATCTTCCAACAGTAGCTTCACAATGGAAGTTGTGAAATCAACTCCTTTGGGCGCCCATCTTCCACACCTTTATTTTCTTATACAAATCTGTGTTATCCTCTTTCAAGAGTTAGACAATCTTCTTTGGAGCCTTTCTTTGAAATGTCAGTATGAGCATATCTGTATTTCTTCTTTCATGACCAGAATAATATACTACCGGCCATAGCTATACAGCAAACTGCAACATAGGGACTTTTCCTTTCACCTGTAAACAACAAAAAGCATTAGGGTATAGCGTTGTGCTTGGATTGTGTTTTCACTAGGACTAACCTTTTTAATATTAGCAATGTGTATGAATGCCTTCCTATGTTCCCAGGGAACTCCCAATCAATTGCTAGCTCTCACCTACAAAAGTGTCTTCTTTAACTACTAATCTTTTTAACTAGCAGTATGTTCTTCTTAGGAGCCCATTTGTTTATGCACGGTTTGGGAAAGGCAGGGGCCCTGGGCCATTTTGCTCATTGGATAGAAAATTGGCCCATTTAAATTTTGAAATTTAGAATTGTTACAAGGGCAATGGCCCATTGAAAGTTCAGAAGACAACGGTACTAAAAAGCCTGAAAATGGCCCATTGTCAAAGATGTCTTTTCCAATCTCTGTTTATGATCATTAATACCCAGTGACAAAGAGCCTTTGATTTGAGTCCATAAGTCTTAAAAATAAAAGTACCGAGGGTACAGAAGCTCACCTTAAAATGAATGATGTGATAAAATGGTTTAATTATACATGTATAACCATCTTTTACATAATTGATTATGGCTGCCATCATGATTCTTATATTTTTTAAAATACTAGTCTTCTGTTGGAAACGACTAGAGCTTGAACAAACATTAATACACAAATGATATAATCATGATTAGTTAACAAGCAGTAGGTTTTTGTATAACTTTTTTGTATATCTAATCATCTATGGCTGAATTGGTGACCATCTTGTACTTTTTAATCTTCAAAATGCTACTTTTATGTGGGCATCCACATTAATTTCATTATTATATCTTGATTGGTTTAGGTGTATCCATTTAAATGTCATTCAATACTTACAGGATGGTGGCCACTTACATTTGTTCTGTAGTGAATCATTAATATGATTTCAATCAGTAATTACAGGATGGTGGCCACTTACATTTGTTTTGTAGTGAATCATTACTATGATTTCAATCAGTAATTACAGGATGGTGGCCACTTACATGTGTTTTGTAGTGAATCATTACTATGATTTCAAGATTATTTCACTGATTTCACAAGTGACCATGAGATGTCTTTCATTAAAATATCAATTTATTTAATACTCATTCAGTACTATAATGGTAAACATTTTTGCATTGTCAAATCAACAGAGAGATACGACACATCAAATTTTCTTACTTTTCTTCCTAAACCCTTTTCGATTTTCATCTGCATATTTATTCCACATCAACTTATCATGTAGTTTGCTAAACACAAAGCTTATTGTAGACAAGTTTTGTGTAAGTTGTTATTCTTAGAAAGAACATATCACTGTCATGAGAATACAAGTCCATAACTTTTATTGCATACACATGGGCCATGGCCATATAGCATAATGCTCTACCATATCAATTGGGTCAGGTTGATTATGCAACAGGCTAGCAGCTGACGCTGTGATGCTAGCATCCAGTATTGGGATGTGTATTAGACAGCATAGTGGAATATCTGAACTCTGGTTGACCCCTTATGTGTGGTATTTAAAGGAATATAAGGGAGATACCATTGTTTAAAATTTAACATGGTTAATGTGATTTGGTTTTTGCAGCTAGTTGCCATAAAGATTTTGAACAAATTAATCAATTATGTTTGTCTTTCATCTTAATTTTGTTTAGAAACACTGAAAAATATAGAACAACTTGCACGACAATCTTAAATATTCTATATTCAAGATGATATTATGATTAGTAAGTTCAAATTAGAGAATGTATATGGTGCCAGTGATCACTTGATGAAAGCTTAAAATTTAATAATAATGATATGTCATCTGCAACTGAAAAGTCAATATGGCTGCTATTGCGGCCATCTTGGATTCTCAAAAGTAAAACGTCTACCTATCTGTGCGGAATCACCATAGGTATAACATACTACAATTTTAGAATGATATCTATATTGGTTTAGAAGGGGTAGTCTTTTTTATGAAATCTAATTGAAAATTCAAAATGGCTGCCATGGCGACCATATTGGATTCTCAAAACTGAAATGTCTACCTTTCTGTGCTGAATCACCATGGTTATAACATACTACACTTTCAGAATGATACCTAGATTGGTTTAGGAAGAGTAGTCTTTTTCATGAAATCTAATTGAAAATTCAATATGGCTGCCATGGCGGCCATCTTGAATTCTCAAAACTGAAACGTCTACCTTTCTGTGCGGAATCACCATGGGTATAACATACTAAAATTTCAGAATGATATCTGTATTTGTTTAGAAGGAGTAATCTTTTTCATGAAATCTAACTGAAAATTCAAAATGGCTGCCATGGCGGCCATATTTGATTCTCAAAACTGAAACGTCTACCTTTCTGTGCTGAATCACCATGGTAATAACATACTACACTTTCAGAATGATACCTAGATTGGTTTAGGAAGAGTAGTCTTTTTCATGAAATCTAATTGAAAATTCAATATGGCTGCCATGGCGGCCATCTTGGATTCTCAAAACTGAAACGTCTACCTTTCTGTGAGGAATCACCATGGGTATAACATACTACAATTTCAGAATGATATCTGAATTTGTTTAGGAGGAGTAGTCTTTTTCGTGAGCTAAAAATGTTGAACTTTTCTGTATTTTTTTATAAATGTATAATAACACAATTGAATTTCAGGGATTTTTTTTTAGATATCTCTGGTATTGATAGTTATTTGCAAATGCAATAAAACAACACCAAAACAACAGATGTTGTAACCTTTTCTAATATCACTGGTGACAGGTCCTAATGCATATATTTTTCAAATGTAATCATAAAACCATTTGATAAAAACACTCACCTATCCTTGCAAACTTCCAAAATGTTCCTAATATTCTGTAACAACAAAACAAAGGATAGTAAAATTTTAATTGTTGTAAATCAATTGTACTTCAAAACAACTTAAAGTGCCAATCTGCCAATAGTCATGTAGTTATGCAGCCTTTGGAACAATAGTACCATCAAGGATGTAATTGGTAAGCTAAATAACTTAAATAAAAGTACCGAGGGTACAGAAGCTCACCTTAAAATGAATGATGTGGTAAATGGTTTAATTATACATGTAACCATCTTTTATATAATTGATTATGGCTGCCATCATGATTTTTTTATCTTTTAAAATACTAGTCTTCTTTTGGAAACGACTAGAGCTTGAACAAACATTAATACACGAATGATATAATCATGATAAGTTAACAAGCAGTAGGTTTTTGTATAACTTTTTAGTATATCTATGGCTGAATTGGTGACCATCTTGTACTTTTTAATCTTCAAAATGCTACTTTTATGTGGGCATCCGTATTAATTTCATTATGATATCTTGATTGGTTTAGGTGTATCCATTTAAATGTCATTCATTACTTACAGGATGGTGGGCACTTACATTTGTTTTGTAGTGAATCATTAATATGATTTCAAGATTATTTCACTGATGGTTATGCTGCATGGGATATTGAGAATCCCAAAAGTACAGATTTTTCAAGGAAAATGAATGACTGATTGAGAGGAAAGTCATAAACACAGCAATGCATAAGACACGTTTATTTTGTTCACATAATATTTACATGTCAAGTGACCATGAGATGTCTTTCATTAAAGTATCAATTTATTTAACACTCATACAGTACTATAATGGTAAACATTTTTGCATTGTCAAATCAACAGAGAGATATGACAAATCAAATTTCCTTACTTTTCTTACTAAACCCTTTTCGATTTTCATCTGCATATTTATTCCACATCAACTTATCATGTAGATTGCTAAACACAAAGCTTATTGTAGACAAGTTTTGTGTAAGTTGTTATTCTTAGAAAGAACATATCACTGTCATGAGAATACAAGTCCATAACTTTTATTGCATACACATGGGCCATGGCCATATAGCATAATGCTCTACCATATCAATTGGGTCAGGTTGATTATGCAACAGACTAGCAGCTGCCACTGTGATGCTAGCAGCCTGCCTTGGGATGTGTATTAGACAGGATAGTGGAATATCTGAACTCTGGTTGACCCCTTATGTGTGGTATTTAAAGGAATATAAGGGAGATACCATTGTTTAAAATTTAACATGTTTAATGTGATTTGGTTTTTGCAGCTAGTTGCCATAAACATTTTAAACAAATTAATCAATTATGTTTGTCTTTCATCTTAATTTTTTTTAGAAACACTTAAAAATATAGAACAACTTGCACGACAATCTTAAATATTCCATATTAAAGATAATATTATGATTAGTAAGTTCAAATTTGAGAATTTATATGGTGCCAGTGATCACTTGATGAAAGCTTAAAATTTAATAATAATGATGTGTCATCTGCAGCTGAAAAGTCAATATGGCTGCTATTGCGGCCATCTTGGATTCTCAAAACTGAAACATCTACCTCTCTGTGCGGAATCACTATAGGTATAACTACAATATAAAAATGATATCTAGATTGGTTTAGGAGAAATAGTCTTTGTCATGAAATCTAATTTAAAATTCAATATGGCTGCCATGGCGGCCATATTGGATTCTCAAAACTGAAACGTCTACCTTTCTGTGCGGAATCACCATAGGAATAACATACTACAATTTCAGAATGATATCTGTATTCGTTTAGAAGGAGTAGTCTTTTTCATGAAATCTAATTGAAAATTCAATATGGCTGTCATGGCGGCCATCTTGGATTCTCAAAACTGAAATGTCTACCTTTCTGTGAGGAATCACCATGGGTATAACATAATACAATTTCAGAATGATATCTGTATTCGTTTAGGAGGAGTAGTCTTTTTCATGAAATCTAATTGAAAATTCAATATGGCTGTCATGGCGGCCATCTTGGATTCTCAAAACTGAAACGTCTACCTTTCTGTGAGGAATCACCATGGGTATAACATATTACAATTTCAGAATGATATCTGTATTCATTTAGAAGGAGTAGTCTTTTTCATGAAATCTAATTGAAGATTCAATATGGCTGTCATGGCGGCCATCTTGGATTCTCAAAACTGAAACGCCTACCTTTCTGTGGGGAATCACCATGGGTATAACATACTACAATTTCAGAATGATATCTGAATTAGTTTAGGAGGAGTAGTCTTTTTCGTGAAAGTTTACGGACGGACAGACGGACGGACGGACAGACGGACAGACAGACGGACGACGGACGAAGCGCCATGACATAAGCTCACATTTACTTTGTAAAGGTGAGCTAAAAATGTATATTTATCCCTCACTGGCTATTTTATTTGCCATATATGAAGTGTCAGGAATTATGTAACTCACTGATGGAGTGAACAACTTCTATCATTTTATGTTTTATTAAAAAAGATTTATTAAAACAGTCATGCTTCAGGCTGTTCGCAGATAAAGATGATTCATACATTTTTTTGTAACTGTATTTATGGTGTTGATAAATATTACAACAAGCGTATCGATACAAATATAATGACATTGATTTGATTGATCAGGAAATGTATTCTTTTCAATGAATTTCATGAAATCTAATTGAAAATTCAATATAATTGACATATTGACCATCTTGGATTCTTGATAATAAAATAAATGCGTCTTTGTCAGGAATCAATATATAAAAAAATATTCACTTTTCAGAATGATATCTTAATTGATTTAGTAGGAGTAGTACTTGGCCTGAAATCTAATTGAAAAATAATGACTTCTATGATGACATGTTGTTCCCAGAACCCCTTCAGCATGATACAATTATCATTTAGTTTTACAGGTATTTATAAAACACATGGTATTGGAACTGGAACCTGATACAAAATACCTCTATTATTAACTTATCATGTAGATTACTGTACATAAAAGCACATTCTTGACTTGTTAATATTAACTCATCGTGCAGATTGTTGTACACAAAAGTTGATTCTTGACTTGTTTAAATTGTTATTTGTAAAAAGTATTACTATTATTAGAATACAAGTATACTTTTCATAAAGACAATTTATATACTTTCCATAAAGTCCATTATGTTCTATTTATCAATTAGGTCAGGATTACTATGCATTATACAAGCAGGCAGGGCTGCTAGCCCCAGATCCTTAAGTAGAGTGTAGCAATTTGTGTATTTGGCTTTGTGTAAGTATATTTGGAGAAGCACCCTAGTGTGCTGAGCATGTAAACCTGAACTCTAGCTAAGCCCTTATGTGTGGTATTAAAAGACTTGACGGGAGAGAACATGAATTGTTGTGAAAAATATATATAATTTCACAAAATATAGTTAGCTTATGTCCTAAATTGATTTTGTGTCAAGAAGAACTTCTGTTAGATATAGAAATGGTACAAATATGAGTAAAACACAGGAACTGGAACCTGATGCAAAATAACTCTTTCCACATCAACTTATCATGTAGATTGCTAAACACAAAGCTTATTGTTGACAAATTTTGTGTAAGTTGTTTTTCTTAAATAGAACATTTCACTGTCATGAGAATACAAGTCTAATTTCCATAACTCTTATTGCATACACATGGCCATATAGCATAATGCTCTACCATATCAATTGGGTCAGGTTGATTATGCAACAGACTAGCAGCTGAGACTGTGATGCAGCCTGTATTGGGATGTGTATTAGAAATGCATAGTTGACTCAGCAGGAATATCTGAACTCTGGTTGACCCCTTTTGTGTGGTATTTAAAGGAATATAAGGGAGATACCATTGTTTAAAATTCAACATGATGTTTAATGTCATTGGGTTTTTGCAGCTAGTTGCCATAAATATTTTAAACAAATTAATTAATTATGTTTGTCTTTCATCTTTATGTTTTAGAAACACTTAAAAATATAGAACAACTTGCATGACAATCTTAAATATTCCATATTCAAGATAATATTATGATTAGTAAGTTCAAATTAGAGAATTTATATGGTGCGAGTGATCACTTGATGAAAGCTTAAAATTTAGTAATAATGATGTGTCATCTGCAGCTGAAAAGTCAATATGGCTGCTATTGCGGCCATCTTGGATTCTCAGAACTGAAACGTCTACCATTGTGGGAGGAATCACTATAGGTATAACATACTACAATATGAAAATGATATCTAGATTGGTTTAAGAGAAAGAGTCATTTTCATGTAATTTAATTGAAAATTCAATATGGCTGCCATGGCGGCCATCTTGGATTCTCAAAACTGAAACGTCTACCTTTCTGTGAGGAATCACCATGGGTATAACATACTACAATTTCAGAATGATATCTGGATTCGTTTAGGAGGAGTAGTCTTTTTCAGGAAATCTAATTGAAAATTCAATATGGCTGCCATGGCGGCCATCTTGGATTCTCAAAACTGAAACGTCTACCTTTCTGTGAGGAATCACCATGGGTATAACATACTACAATTTCAGAATGATATCTGTATTCGTTTAGAAGGAGTAGTCTTTTTCATGAAATCTAATTGAAAATTCAATATGGCGGCCATCTTGGATTCTCAAAACTGAAACGTCTACCTTTCTGTGAGGAATCACCATGGGTATAACATACTACAATTTCAGAATGATATCTGTATTCGTTTAGAAGGAGTAGTCTTTTTCATGAAATCTAATTGAAAATTCAATATGGCTGTCATGGCGGCCATCTTGGATTCTCAAAACTGAAACGTCTACCTTTCTGTGAGGAATCACCATGGGTATAACATACTACAATTTCAGAATGATATCTGAATTCGTTAAGGAGGAGTAGTCTTTTTCGTGAAAGTTTACGGACGGACAGACGGACAGACGGACGGACGGACAGACGGACAGACGGACGGACAGACGGACGACGGACGAAGCGCCATGACATAAGCTCACATTTACTTTGTAAAGGTGAGCTAAAAATTACACAAATATTAAAGGGGCAGTAGCATTTTATATTTTCATTTTTTCACTGAAAATTGTACGTTAATGCAAAATGTATTATATTCATAGTGTCAAAAACCTCATTTCACAAACCAATCATCCATAGTCAGAGAACAAATCATAAAGATTAACATAAAGTCCATTGGCTGCCATAACACCTTTAATTAACTTTTTGTAAGAAAAAGGAATCACATTGCTGAACTTTACATTGTATATTTGATTTGTTACTGCTTCATTTAGTTCAAATACATTGTCTTTCAATTGGAACCATTTTTTTCATTTTCTTGACAACACCTCATATCCCCCTAAAATTGTACAACTGTCCCTTTAAATTATTTAAGCAATTTAACTAGCGGCAGGCCAGATCTTTCAGGCTGTGAAGGAATCCTTATGCTGCACAAAACAACTTTACCGTAAAAATATCAACAATAAGAAGATATTTCAAATACTTACCCAGTTTTGTTTTTGTCCAGTAAGCTTGGTGCTATGGACCTAATGTATGCACATGTGCAGATTAATAGCAGAACCACCGTCAAGAGGCTTTGGAAGTTGAACAAGGCCGACTAAACAAGAGAAGAACACATTTAACATTGTAAAATATCTTGGTTTTTAGCAGACATTTTACAGGAATGACACTTAACTAGGAGTATCAACCGGATAGACATTAGACATTGCCGCTGTGGCATATTTCATACAGTACTATCAATTGGGGTTGAAGGTAAAGAAATTGCCTGATTATTTCTGGTTCCGATTCAAATTGACCAAAAATAAATTTAGGAGCCACTGCTTGCTTATCAATACAAAGAACATTTTGGTCAACTGCAATGATGTCTTTAACAATACCATGATGGAAACTAGATGAGCGTTTGTGGGACACCATAAAAGCAGAGCAGTCCCTAAACTGGCATCCTCGATAATTCAGGGCTTTCATTCCGATAAATCTACACTACAAGCCCTGGAAGACTTTACGGGGGTTCTAAAGAATTCCTCGAAATAATTTTTATGTGGTTGTGAAGCGGTGATTCCAGTGATTCCTATTGTAGTAATACGGCGCAAGCGTGGTCACAATTTCTTGAATAATGGCGGTTATCGAAATCGTTCCATTTGTGATAGAAAATTCCATTGAAAGTTTGGGATACCTATTAGCCATTTAGTTACGCAATTGGCGACTTAGAATTGTAAATTAAGAACTTTTTTATCCCCCATTCGCGATGTAAATATGCCATGTCTTGTAAAAACATACGTGCTTTGCCACAGAAAATTAATCAGCCAGCAGAGCTAACCAGCATATAACAGTGGCTGGCACCGTGCAAAAAAAAATTCAGCCACGGTGCCCTGTAGAGCATATAAAGTATTCAGCGTCGTTGGGGTTAATAAAATGACTTTTTCTTTGGCCATTTTGACTTTTTCACATGGCCATTTTGACTGGGGGTGTGTGGCCATTTTGACTTTTTTTTGGCCATTTAGACTTTTCAATCTGTGGCCATTTTGTCAGTGTGGCCATTTCGACTAGGACCCTAATAAATTCGCTTGTGCTCAGTGAAGAGGGACTCCCGTAACGAAATTAGGTGACGTTTACATTTTACAAGCTGTCAAAATGTTTCGATTGCAATGAAATACACATGTCAGCCGAATAATCGAAAATCAATTTAAGAAACGAAAGTATCTCTCATAATTACAATCGCTAAAATATTGACTGTGACTCTGAAAGTCGGTTTAAACAATGCTATCTCAGTATCTGTCAGTAATCTTACCATTGTTGACAACGTGTAGCCTTTACGATGCCGGAAAAAGATAACTTTTGATTGGTCTTTCGGAAAAAAATCGTCCAACAATAACACTCCTTACTCACTTGGTAAATACAAAAACATAAACTTCAACGAAATATGTCTAATATTTATTTAATTTATTGTTATCTAAAATAAGTACAACAATCTTCGCTTATCTAACCTTTGTATATTTGTAGATTTTTCTTTTACAATTGTTTGAATTTTACAGGTTGTTTCTGATTCTAAAACAATGAAGGGACGGGTTTTTCCGTTTTTGTTTTTAACACACATTCATTCTTTTGTGGAAAAATATTTCAGGGATTTGTTTGCTTCCGGTAATATTGAGGTGATTTTGTTAGAATATTCTAAGCACTGTTTTTTCATTTATCAAGATAAAAAATGCAGCTTATTTTTTCTCAAAACGCTATCCCGACATGTTGTTACCATTGTCATGATACTCTTTGTCGTAGATTTGTTAAAATAACTAAATAGTTAGGGGTGTTCGGTTTTCGATCACTTTTGGTAAGCTTCCAAATATTTTTTTTCTGTGGAAAAAGTTTAATCACAATGTTTATTTTCAATTTATATTTTCAGTTGGAAGTAGATAAAGTATTTTCTTTGGGAGTTGATAAACTAATATGTAAAAAGTAGTTGTTTATAAGTTTTCTATGTCTTAACATTGAAATGTATGTTACCAAGTGAATATGCAAATCCATTATTTTAAGAAAATTACATGTCAATCATTTAAACCTAGAATGAATATTATATTTCATAATGGAAAATGTAAAGATCATATCTTACACCACTTACAACCTCCTATAAAGTGGTGGATTTTCCCAAATTTATTGACTGAAGAAGGATTGAGAAACGCAACTCTTTATTCTTATCAAGGCATGGGAAGTACATTGTAACTCTGATCATTTTGACATACTACTCCAGTCACTGCATGCTTTTCTACATTAGATACCTTATCATTTTTTTGAAATACCATGTTAACCATCATAATTTTCTTTGAAGAGAATGTCTAAAACAAGCTTTGTGAAGATAGAAACAGCAGCAAGGAAAGATTGTTTCCTACAGACAGTGCTAAAGGATGAGGGAAAAGAAGGTTTCGGCCTAATGATCACTGATGGGGAAAACGCCTGGAGTGGTGAATGTGAGTCGAAAATAAACTTTGATAAATAATAATTTTAATTATTTTTTTTGGGCGTTGGTGTCTACAGGAGACAGGAATGAGATTGTTCAGCCGATAATTCTTTCATTGCTTAGTTGATATTAATTAATGAGCTGTTTTGTAAAAACAAAATTCAAAAAGAGTAATGCAAAAGTGACCTGAGTTATTTTTTGCTTAAATGGACCCTGTTAATTAATTCTGCCCATGTCTATGCAGCTTGAAGTTTAAATGACAATTTTCCTCATTTCCAAATTTGTATTTTTGGGCTAAAAGAACTTTGTTATGTTGCAAGTGAATTTCTAACTAAAAACTGTGTAATTCAGGGTTACTTGCTTTAGAAAATATTTCTACATTCCCATTTTTGAATTGACAGTGACAGAAGATCATATAGACAATCTTAGTACAAAAGCCAAGATGGACTATAACACTTTTGTCGGACAGACTGCAAAAGCTTTCACTCAAGAGAATATGGGAGGTTTACAGTTTGAATTCCAAGTCAAGACAAGGGGAGATGACTCCATTGACTTTATCTGGAAAAAATATATTCCAGCAGATGAAATCAAGGTATCTATCTTTTATCATTTCATTTCAGAGTCAAAAGTGCTAATGGCTTAAATATTACCAAGCATTACCCCATGTATATATACTTACTTACTTACTTACCCCTCATTCCTTGTGGAGCATAAGGCAGGCAGACCCGTCTATATTATCATATCAATATTTATCTATATTTTTATGTTGATAAGGTATGACAGCGTCAGTCATCTTAGATTCCCTGTTTCGCCCAGAGTTTGATCTGTGTTATGGTTGACAAACTTTAAAGTGACTGTCCTACGGACATCCAGTCAGCCATTTTGAATTGCGAGGGATTACAGAGAATAAACCTGCTTTTTTCACAATGTTATTGAAAGAAATTGTTTGTATTGATAGATTATCATAACATTTACAAAGACTAATGATAAAACTAATCAACACTGTCTTGTAATGTTGTAACTTTTCACACTCGTACTGCTGATGAATGGTAGCATTTCTAATTTGTTATGTTATTAATGATTAGTGGTGACTATTCTGATAGCGTAAGTAACTATCGCAACAGCAATAGTCTATTCCGGGGTACTATTGCGATAGTTTGTCAATGATGGAAGGCAGAGCTTTGTTTGTGATGATTTGTAACTGGGCCCAATTTGTGGATGTCGTAATTTTAAACTTCAAACTGTATCTCCCGGTTGCTACTTTCAGCTTTCATCGATCTGTTTAATGAGTTCCCATATTCTCCAAATGATGTGTTTTTATGTGAATTTTCCTTTTTAATTTGAACTAAACAACTGAATTGACTAAAATGTCGATACTATCGATAGTTAGACTTGGTATCAAAACTATTTAACGTTTCGAGTAATGACTATCGATAAAGTACTAGCGATAAGTCAATAGTTTGATCTATCGTTACAGTTACACTCCTATAACCGATTTGCTGTCTTATTTATCAGGTTGGCCAGTCTAAGTAAACCTAGCCTCAATATTATCCGTTTCACTCCTATACTGAGTCTAAAAAGGCCTAGTAGAGGGTCGCGTCATCCCACGTATCGAATTGACCAATCAGAACTCATCTTACCAAGCCATAATAGTCTGCCTTCACACATATAATGTTGGAGGATCATAGGTCGCAGAAAGGTCGGCTGACTAGGCCTTTCTAAACTTAGTATAGAATTGAAACGGATAATATTGAGGCTAGGTTTACTTAGACTGCAGGTTGGCAAGTCCAAATCAACCAAAATGTTACCCTCAGTGCCATGTCTCAACTGGGTGGTGTTATAACCACCTACCAATAACATACATGTACAACCTGAATGTCACCTTGAGTTTAGTTTTCTTAAAAATATCCGATAGGACTGTCCCTTTAAGAATCATATTTGAACCAGGAAACCTGTAAACCATTTCCCAGCAAAGAAATCCAAGATGGCTGACTTTCTCAGATCTTGTTTACATATTATCAAAATAGGATTGAATACCTTTATGAGTTTATGTATATTTCGACTCTGGTGTTGGTGCTCTAAGCAAATTAAATCATTAGAAATTCACGATTCTATGAAATGGAGTGGATACAAAATATTAATAAGAAAATGTAATAACCTGGGAAATTGTTACCTCAGTATGTAAATGATAATTTATAAATCCAATTTCAAAACAATTCAACAATTTACATTCATTACTTTCAAAACCTACTCTCCTTTCAGTTTCAATTGGGTACAGTGACCCTGTACCAGAAAGACGATGCCCCAAGATGTCTGCGTCAGATATTTCAGCAGAGTATCAATAACACCTCTTCACTACAGGAGCGTATCCACTCTCTGAACACAGATAACGAGAGACTCTCACAGGAAAGAGCAAAGGCTTTGAAGGTGAAACCGTAGCAAAACTTGACAATTCTACATTTTTGAGCATGGATATAACAGGGTTTTACAAGACTCAACTTTCCTGAGTATTTGACACATACAATGTCAGGAGGACCCTAAAAAAATAATCATATGGGTCCCCTGTGACTCGGTATTATTTTGATATAAATGGCACATTTTCAGTATGATTTCATGTCAAGATGGTATTTAACATCAACCAATAACCATCCGTTTATAAGTAAATCTATATCAACCTTTTTATCAAAAATAAAACATCCATACTATTTTTAGAGACTCTTGAGATAGGAAAAGGACTCCCAAAAATAGTCCCCAGGACTCTTTAAGTTTTGATTGACTATGTAAAACACTGATATAATGTTCTATCCTTTACAAAAGTCTTTAAATGAAGGAATATATGAAAAATAGGCTATAAATCCACCATCACAGCATTTTTGCAACACAACAATATTTATTTGAGAACCAGGAAAGTAGATCATTTGGTAGAGTTTCCCCTTTTCACCCTGCATGGGTAAGATTCCGTGGTCTTGTTTATCACAGACATTAAGAGATGGAAGTTGTTGCTTTCTTACTTGAAACTCGGCATTACACACAAAAAAAGAAAACAAGAATGGTACCATATTTGTTTTTGGCAGAGATACATGTGGTTTGCACATGGATATTGAATGAAAGATAGTACCCAAAACATGTTTAACCCAGGGATCACTTTGGACAGGGATTTGGGGATATTTACCCATTGATTTCCCATTATCGATACTAATAAGGGGAGAAAGTCTCATTGCAAAACTCAAAACTATTATTTTTCTTCTCAAAACATCCCCTTGCTTTCTCTGAAAATCCCATTATATTAGGCGAAGTGAAGATTTTTCTCCCTTTCAAACTTCGAACCAGGGTGATCTCTGTTAACCTCACTAAAATAATAAAAATGATAACTGAAATATAAGATTTGTCATTTGTCAGAAAATACTTGAATAACTAGAGTCAAAGAAGATTAGGTATTGTTGTTGGATTGAAAATTAATTTTGAAATTGGAAATTTTAATTTTTCTGTTACAGAGATTGGACAAATGTGTAACTGCAAAGGAAGAGGTTGAAAGAGACCTGTATGAAAAGGTAAGAGATAATTTGAAACCTTAATTCGTACAATATATAATTGAATATCGCAAAAAATGGATAACTCCAACATACATCCAAATGATACAGTTCTATATATGAAGATGTGTTTAAAACCTGCTTTTTTATTTATTTGTTCACAAATGCTTACATAGTCATATAAATTTACATATTGACGTCAAAACAAGGTATGACATAGACTAAGCTTTTCTAATTAGCTGTCAATGAAACATAACATTTTCATGGCACATTACAAATTAAGGTGATAAATTAACCCCAGAGTCCTGATATAAATACTCAAAATAAAAATGAAAGGACACATAAAAATTTCAGCTATGAGGCGCAAGATGCAAGGTTTTTTTCCATTGTGCGATTACTTACACATTGAATGGCTCATTTAAATCTGCTAGGCCTCGCAAAACATTGTACTAGCGATCCCTGAACTCAGAAGGTCATATTTGTTGATTGATCACTGCAAATTACAATGCATATTTTGATTTGCTTTCAGTTTGTTGCAGTTCTGAACAGTAAGAAAGAGAAAATAAGAACTCTTAAGAGACAAAGTAAGTATCATCTGAATTTGATTTGAAAAATGAAATCAAAATATTTTTATCAGTGTGAATGCATAATTGCAATCACATTTGTTTTTCCTATCCTATGTTTATAGGTATCATCACTTTATTTTGAAACAGAGCTCTGTAAAGAAAGTGAACTTTGTCATTATAACAATTGCTACCGTGAGTGTTACTCTAAATCTTTTCATTCAAGATGTCACAATATTGACAGACTTTTATCGTACAAGAAATTGTCTCAGTACACTTTAGTCAGACCAAGTGAGTAACACAAACAGCTTATAACAGAAGTTGCTGGTGAAGCATTTGCTGTGAAGTGAATAGTGAGTGAAGTGTCATAAAATGCTTCTTTTCTGAAATTTCTTCAGATGGCATCAAGAATAACCAGAATGGCATTTAGAAAGAATTTTATTGGCAAATTATTTTTAATTTCTATTTTGATACCACTGGTATGTAAAACCCTGGTATATGGTCATCGCCTTGTCCGTCCTTCTGGCCGCCCGTAATCATTTTGTTTCCAGAACAGAACTCGAAAACTCAATGAAAAGAGTTTTGGAGGTTTCCATGGAAACATAATGGGTAACTTTAATGGGGACCGGTAGGATATGTCATCTTCTGATGACTCTTGTTATTTATTAACGATATTATTAACCGCTGGATGTTTTCATTACAGTTGAGGAGGGAGTGTCGTCCAGTGTTGGAGGTGAGACCATTCATCCAGTTATCCTCTCAATTTGTCTTAAAGAAGGGCTGCATAACCTTTTTAAAATATATTTTTCAAAAGATATTGGTCAAATAACTATATAACATAAATATTAGGCCAAAACAGCAACGATACACAGTTTCTCAATGAAGCTACAGCTAGGTAAACATTGCGTAACAAGGCGTCTGCTTGTCGCCGTCCAGCGACAAACCAAAACAAGGCTGAGAGGCCACGGGCAGGGGATACCGGAAGTGACGTGGCAGTAGGCGAAGCGTTCGTCTGCTTATATGGAAAATGATAGGCGAAATCCGCAGTTCTGCCTTTTCAAGGCGATTAACAGTATGCTATATCATTGTGTTGCTGTCAACTGTCCTAGAATATCTCCTGATGAAGTCTCCGTAGACAAATTCCCATCATATTGATGGTTTCACGCCAAATTGACCCGCTGTGTTAGGTCAAACAGAGCAATGTGACAATCTACATCGAACTCACGTGTTCCGATCACTACACCGATTTTCTGCTTCGAGCTTGCATTTTCACTGAATGAACAGTTTGGCATGTAGAGAAAAGGGAGATTAGTAAAATATAAAACATAGCACAAAGTATTGGGCTGATTTATGGTAATAAACCGAATATACATGTACAATGCTCACATTTAGATTTGAACGTTGTGTAAAAAGGTTGAATAAACAATGACATTGGTCTGCAGGTGTTACTTACTTTCTTTAGATCAGATACTAACTTATTACACAATTACTTTACTGTCTATCGTATTTCCTGTCTGTTTCCTAATTAGATGATATCAAATGATGACTATAGCAGGTAGGTTATATAATGCACAATCATCAACACCTGGCTATTTTATGACATCAGCTAATTAGGTAACATCAAATAGCAATTGTATTCCTTAACATCCCTTTTTTCCCTGATTGGTAAATTATAACCTATTAACCTGAAATTAGGAATACCGTTTTTGCTCTATCTGATAATTATTTTGGATAAGGTTCATTTAATAAATCTTCATTCTGTTGGGCCATGTATCGGGTATTGTTGTGGAAAATATCACCTCTATGTACAAGAGTGAACACATTAAGATTTTCAGTGAAATGCCCTATTAAAATAATGTTTAAAACAAGACATCAGTGATCATCCAATACATGTCTTTCATTAAGAATTGTTACTTGTCCATCACTAAATGAAATAACTAAGAAAAACGTATATATTTTTTATCCTGTTACAAAATGAAGTCAAAGGCAATTCTAAAAAAATGGTTCAAATGTAAAAATAAAATAGTATTGTATAATTACATCCTTTCTGCTGTGCTACTAAAGTAATATTCAATAACAACCAACAACTGTGCACGAAGATAAAACAGTTCACACGGGAGCAATTGTTTACATATACATCCGGGTTCTCACGTGCAGTCTTATGACAACATTGCGCAAAGCGAGACCATCTACTCTAGGCCTACATGCTGTAGCATTATGCGCACAACTTCGTTTTTAATCAGGGTCTTACGTTTTCATCAATACAAATTGCCAGTTGAATAAATAAACTACCGATTTATTGAAGGTTTGAGATGTTTGGATGTTGTTTAGGGTGTTTATTCGACGGTTAAACATCGAGCTGTACTGTTAGCTTGTGTTGTTTTACATAACGAGGGCACACAAGGGGGTATCACATCACCTACTAACACGTCACGAGGCAGTCACGCTTCAGTGCGTTTTATTCTGTTCGCCGGCCTAATTAGGCGGTGTTCTTTATACAGTCGTAATTAAGCCGTTTCTAGGTCGATTTCAGAAATTTAAAGTTGAGTCCATGTGAAATTGTTATCACTATTTCATGAATCCCGAAAGTTGCCATATAGCATTTCAGTCCCTCTTTAAGAACGCTTTTCAAAAAGAATATTTTAAATGAAACCATTAAAATAAGAAGGTAATTTTTCTTTTTTTATAGCATGTGTAATATCTTGATAAAAAACTCTTTATTATCCAACGTAATATCAGAATTTGTTTTGTGCTTTCTTGAACTGGCACTCACATTACATCACCAGTTCAAGAAATTTTCTTTCCTTGTCGTTCTATTGTTTAGCACAAAGAAAAGAAAAAACTTCTTCTGTCGTCTTACATTTATTTTTTAACACTCCGGGCTACAAGTGTGGTCTTCGGTCTATTGCGTTAAAGGGACAGTCCTATCGATTTTTTTGCTTGGAAACAAAATTCAAAAGTCCTTCACTGTTTATACTTATATATGATAATTACATACTTATTTCTACCTTATTTTCATAAATGTATTTTTTGTGAAAACCAAAAATTCAAAAGTCCTTCCCTGTTTATACTTATTTATGATAATTACACACTTATTTCACGCTTATTTTCATATATGTAAGTGAAGGTAACATGTTAGTTGTTCTAGATTTAACAATTTGACGAAAAATAGAATGCATCACTGCATCCTTGAATTTCGTTTCCACAAAAAATACCCTGATAGGACTGTCCCTTTAATCTGTCGATAATAACTAATCAACAACTCCATAGAGCTCAAGCATGTCTGATGCTTGTTGGGTTGTAGACCACGCAGTTCCCGGGACATCAACAGCAGCTGACAGTCGAGTTACTGATGAATCTGACGATGATGTTGGCAACGGTGTCGCTTCAACTTCTCGTAGTGTGCAGGATAGGTAACTTCTTATAAACATCTCTCAAAAAGCCTTTTCAGTGAACACCTTAATGCTTGTGTTTCTTGGTATACAGTGTTGTTTCTAGGTGGTTGGATTAAGGGGTCATTTTGGGACAAAGGGACACTAGTCACCTTAAAACCAATATAATAGAAAGGACATGAAAAATATACAAGTTATCGGCATAACTGACAATTGAAAGAAATAATGCAGAGGAATATATCGATGACAACTTCTTTGTTAATTGTATTGTCATTCCAACTTCTGAAATGCCTCTCAAAGAAGTTAATTAAAAGAAACTGATTCATCAAATTTTATGTAACTTTTATGCCATAATGAAACATCAGTCTTCTAGATCCAGTGCTTATATATGATGCTGAAAGACCCCTGATACTAACATGTCAATAATGACAATCTTTCTTGCATGTTTTAGGCTGAGTGAAGATGCAGACACCGATGATGAAGAGGTATGTATAAGAATTAATCTGATTGATATTGAATATGAATAAACATAATGACATTTTCGGGTCTTCTTTATTTGAACTCTGAATGTATAAATATCGAATGGTCATTACAGAAATCATGCTTAAAGGTTAGTTCACGGGTATAAGTATAGCCCTTTTAAAAATTAAATCCACTTTTACTTTCATAGTTTATAAAAAGATCAAGCCACTTGCAGAACGGTATACCGATGATCTAGATCCTAATGTATGCTAAGCTTTCTGTCACAAGCCACAATTTGAAAACTTTCCAGGATTAAGTTGAGTTTCCACCATTGTCCTCCTGTTCCAGAAGCCAGTTGCTAAGCGACGACGCCGAGGACCGGTCAGCCAGACGGTCAAGAAGGAAGCTGATTCGTCACTAGTCCTGGAGGATGAAGCTGACCGTGTTCCCACACAAGTAGCCAAGAGGTAGCCAGAGCATGTACATTCTGTCATCATTTGACTGTTCTTATCATTTTGTATCTGTAACTCCTACACATACCCTGATATCTATCAGACCAACGGTTGAGGGTATATTGTAATACCAACGATTCTGTCCTTTCGAGGACAATTTTTTGTCCGACCTATTACAGGAAACCTGTTCGTCCGTTTGTATTCATATTTTGCACATGTCTTCTACCCTAATTGGAGAAGTGCAGTGCCAAATTAAAAACAATTTCGTTAATTTTAAAAAAACTATTTTTTTTTACATGTTTTGTACTTAGTCTTTATCCAATATCAGAATTTGTCCGACCAATTACAGAATTTGTTTTATTCTTTTTTTAGTGGGTATCATATTCTGTGTAATAGATGGCTATTAATTGTCTGGATAATGGGATGTCTAAGTTAGTTGGTAATTATAGGGATGCACAGTTTGGGGTATTAGTGAGCCATGCTCACTTCTTTGCTTGTTAAATTATATTGTCATGATTCAGGAGACCGGGTATTTGTACTTCATTCACTGTGCCAAGATAATACTTAAGAGCACTGCTTGTAATCTATAGCAGCGGTGGCTACATCAACTTGTGTTCTCATTGGTCAGTTTTGTCATTTTGCAGGCCTGCGAGACAGAGAGCGGGCAACAAGAAACAAACACCGTCCAAACCTGTTCTACCTAAAGTTACATCAAAGAGATCAAACAGCGGGTGAGCATCTTTCTTTTTTTCATGAATCTTTTGATAAAGATTGTTCGATATAATTTCCTGATACTGAAAAGTGATAGTTTCTAGCATTTTTTGTCTTCTTTCACGATCATATGAATAAATGTAATGAGTCCAGAAACACAGAACAAGGGCAATAACTCGTTTTTTTTCGGTTCTGATTAGCTTACTCCATCAAGGTACTCCATTGATAATCTGAAGACACATAGCAAATTTAGCTATCCTATAATAAATAATTTCTGAGAAAAAGTGTCCCCTTTGAAGACACCCTTGAAAACTCCACTCCTAGAAAAGCTGTTTCTTAACTTGGACGGACAGACACATGGACATCACAGACATAAATATACAGGGAGTCGCGCTACAACAATCGTTGCTAGGGAAAATTTATATGTGCACATGTGCTCATATTGAAACTATGGCACCACTTATTTTCAACTGTATGGGTAATAATGAGAAATATTATATGTTCCCCCTCTCCCCACTTCATGGCGAAGGATTATAGCAATTTATACATTTTGAGAAATATTGTATGTCCCCCCAGATCGAGCGGAGACGCAGGACGGAGTAGCATGAGGAAGAGCAGTTCACACTCCTCCAACAGATCCTCGGACTACCCGGACCCCGACGATCTCATGGCCGACCTCGAGTGATATCAATCTATGTAAACATCTCCATGTAATATTAAATGGGCAGTAGCATATCTTTTTTCCAAAAATTTCAAAATCAACATTCACACCACATGTGTTATGTTCAAAGCGCATAAAATCCCAATACTGAACCAATTATTGCTTAATATCAAGCATTAACGGACATTTTAGCGTGAACAACTCATATTCATTTTAGGCAAGGATATTGATTCGCATGATTTAACTGAAAATGTAAAATCATTTTAATTGCATATTTTCATTGAAAAACAGTAATGCAATAGTTAACATATATTTTCATTTCATAAGATCATTTTGTGCGACTGCCAATTTAATTATTCTTTATTGTCTTCATTACATTGAAAATCTGCATGCAATCTGGACAGCCACAGTGAGTGCAAGTTGAGGCAATATTTTATTCCTAAAGTACCAAGCAAGGCAGAAATATCTCCCACCTTTTAACATCTGTTGGTATGATGAATGGAATTTATCCATCTGGCTTACCGGTGTTGAGCAGACGCTTTATGAATTGAGGTATATTTCTTTGTATTTTCATCTTAAACTATTACTTTTTGGTCCAAAACTTATCAAACCTTCCTCTGTGAAAGAAATAGTCTTCTACACTGAAATTGGGCAAGTTAAAAAGGTCCATCCTGCTTCATAGAATATATGTCTCTGCATCATGCTGCAACCTATCTGCTGATATCCTTTGATCATATTCAGCCATATCGCTACATATAGCAAGCCAATCAAATGATGCCCTTTCAGCGATAGCGGCAAAATGGTTCCTTGGCTTTGTTCCGCGTGCTCACTGCATGATTCAAATTAACCAATGGGAGTGATAGAAAATAATATTTCTTATGTTTCCCTGCAGGCTCCTGCTAAGCTTCAATACTACAAGATTTCCACGAGAGGCATTGCTAGACCACAGTGTATGGAGTTTGAAATAGTTTGGCCAATAACAGACAGGCGTAACCACTCATCTGCGATACGGCTGAATATGATCAAAGGATATCAGGGGATAGTTTGGAGCATAACGCTGAGACATATACGCTGATGAAGCAGGATGAGCAAATCAGGAAGAAATTGCTTCCTGATAAATGTTTGGAAAAAGTTTCCTTTTGATAGATTATTTTTTTAAACATACTCCAAATCATTTTTGTGCTGTCAGAATTGCTATGCTGAAAAAATATTGTAAACGTTGCATATATGACCTGGTATAAGCCAAGAATATGATATCAGAAATTTGGGGGTCTGTTAAAAGTTAAAAAATGATTGTATCCTCCATCTGTTTCAGTGTTTAGTGATACACATATTTTGTTTCTATTGTTGATGTTGTAAGGGCAGCATTTGATTTTACTTCTTCACTGCCAATCATATGAATCATTTGTAATCTTTTGAGTCGTTGATTCCGTATAAATTTTTTTGATCACATATATGTTTTCTTTATATCATATTATTAAAGTTAATTATTATGAGGTAGAATTTTTTTGTATACTAATTTGTCTATATTGCTATGAATGTATGAACAAATCTTTTTTTCGACTTTTTTTCATTTTTATCTAGTTTAAGTTAGCGTGAATGATATATGTATTTTGCATAATTTTCATATCATATGGTATGAACTTACTATGTATATACATTTATGAATAAATATATAAATAAAAATATGAAATTCTAAATTATGATATGACTTGCATCTTGTATGGCTTGAATATCGTTTTGACTTATAAGTACTGCTAAGAGGGTACGTACTAAACGACATTCCATTTAATATTTTTTTTATCAAACAAGTTAATGATTGTGTATCAAACGAGCAAAAGCGACTTTGATACCAAGTCATTCACTAGTTTAATAGAAATATTATCAATTGAAGGGAGTTTTGTATTCTAGGCCTAGGCCTAGGTTTTCAAAGCTTTCTAAGTGCTATGATAGTCGTAGGCAAATGTTAATGTATGGTACTTACGACTATCTTAGCACTAAGAGAGTTTCGAAAGTCAAGGCCCAATTTTTTCTTCCTCTTAAAATCAAGCAAAATTGGCGCAATTTGCTGAACGATCATTTCCGCGACTTGGCAGCCATTGTGAAGGCGCTCTTCCACAATCACGTCACAACCACACACTACTGTGACGTCATACTTCAATTGTGTTATTACACTAGTTTCATATTGCCGTTTAAATATTACACTGCGGTACCTAGCACGGGCGAGTAATAAAAGAACATTTTATGGCAGACTCTTTCTGCAACTAGTAACTAGAATAACAGTATGGCACTTTCTTTATTTTCAGTCTGGAAATTCTTTTGAGTAGTATGTAAGATCAGAATAGTATTATCTGATCTCTATCTGAATTAGGGTCGTCATTTTGGCAAGTGTTTTACAGTAATTCAAGTCACTTCAATGGCAGCTCAGTGCCAAGACTTGCTGTCGCAATAATAGATAAGAAGCTTTTGAAAAACAAGAAGAAACAATTTGTTGTATATGGCGTTTACTAAATCTTCATCTAAATACATTTGTTTATCTGCCTGATATGATGTCAATATATATATATGCAAAATAAATATTTTTCAATTTCACCTGAATTAAAATTTATTCTCACACATATGACTATCAAATCTTATTTCAACAAACTGAACTTGAGGTATACTGTTAATACCATTAGTAAACAAAAACAATATAGAAAGGTACAGAAAAAATGAGTATTTGTGAGAGTTTGACTTGTAAATAGTGAAATTGAATCTCTGATTGTTAAAACGCTTCATAGGTATCTACTTTGTAAAGATAACTAAAAATATTATGCATTATATTTGATATGCTCTTTAGTTGATTCTTAAAATAAACAAATCAATTAACACAACCATATCACAAGTGGTCTCATCAAACGTGGCATTCATATATTTATAAACAAAATAAGATCAATTTTTCTTGACTCTAAAACAAAGTTAATGAACAAAAGTAACAAAAACTGAATAAATACATGGTAGCTCAAAAAATGAAATAAACGAGATCTCTTACCTTCGCAACTTAAATTGATATGAATTTCATAACACTTCATAAAATGGACAGATTAAAATCAAAATTTTGAAAATAAATTGCTCAATATACATTTAATGACAAAAACATTTAAAATCAACATTTAAGGACTTTCCATTTGGACATTACCATTCATAATTTTGTGTTTCTAAAACAAAGTATCTGAAATAGATTGATTGTCTTCTATACAAATATACTCCGCTCAAAAAATTAAGCAACATGAAATTTTAAGCACAATAATTTTGTATGTTTTTTGGATGGTTGTGTTGGTCTAATGTGATCAATTATCTGAATAAGAGTTATTTATCCTAAAAATTCTCTGCCTTCATTGTTTCCCGATGTATGGCCACCTAAAATGATAAACATATTTTGTTGAAAAATAATCTTGTTGCTTAACTGTTTTTGAGAAGTATTAAGTGGTTTTTCTATGCAGCTTCGTCTCTGGTTTCAGCCAATCTAAATCATTACGAGCTTTCTACATGAAACATTTGTTGTATTGAATACATAATTTTATATGAACACTCTCTTTACTCAACATTTTAATTTTCATATTTGAAATTTTTACTTTTTATATCATTAACCCCAACATCAATCACAGAGTCATTGATTATTTTTAAATGTACTTCTAAAACATAATTTAATTTTGATACTACAAATTATCTGGTAATATTTCTTGATAATATCACACAATGGGACTATTGTCATGGATTGCAGAAATGAGATTCTTAGCATATTTACAGTTATGATAAATATACATCTGGCAAACATAGGTACAAGGCTTCATGATGCATAATTATGGTACAAATCCATCAAATCATCTTGAAATCATGTGAAGCTTTCATAAAATCACACATAATGCACATAACTTCCTTGAGAAGCATTTTTGAAACTCATTTGATGAAGAAGTACTTATTTGGGTAGTCAACTTCTTTTTTATAGGTTTCCACCAAAACGTCGCATTTTGTGCAATAAAAAAGTTGACTACCCATAAGAACTTTTTCTTCTTTATAAAGCACATTGCATGTAAAGTTTATTTTTCAACATTCTCTATTCTAAAGCAATATCAAATACATCATTTTGTTTTTTCCATTTGGAAATTTCTAATATTTGATGAAAAAGGTTCAGATTAATATGTTCATACATGTTTATCTAACTTCAATGAAAGAATGATTGATTATAGATATACGTCAGTCAGTAAAATATCACAGACTCTATGGCTTTCAAAGCCCACAGCACGCTAAAGATTGAGCTAACGCATATTCAACAGTTAAACAATTCTAACTAAACATGGCTCATCATTCTAATCAATGGATTTTTAACTTATTACAGTGGTGACAAAAAGTAATTTACCTTTTTCACCTACACAATGGATCTTTAACTAATTACAGTAGTGACAAAAATAAATTTACCTTTTTCACCTACACAATGGATCTTTAACTTATTATAATGGTGACAAAAAGTAATTTACCTTTTTCACCTAACCTATAGATCTTTAACTAATTACAGTGGTGACAAGAAGTAATTTACCTTTTTCACCTACACAATGGATCTTTAACTTATTATAATGGTGACAAAAATAAATTTACCTTTTTCACCTAAACAATGGATGTTTAACCAATTACAGTGGTGACAAAAATTACTTCATCCTTTTATTGTGAACACATTGTACTAACTCATCAGAATCCATTTTCCCATTTAAGTAAACCTTATTTTAAAAACATAATACACATAGCAGTTTGTTAACATTATTCAAATGTAAAATATAATATTGTGACCTTTGATATCAATACACCTAAATCAAAATTTCCTTTTTTGGCAAAAAAAGAAACCGCCTCAAACGTTTTAGTTCTAAGAATCTTTTACTTTGATGAATAAACCTAATATTGAAATTAATATTATTATCAAGCAAGTTAATATTTCTGGGTTTTTTTCAAAAGCTATTTGTATTTTGAAAGAAAATGTGTCTAAAAAGAGGTTTAAGAAAATTGTTAGAATTAACTAATTAATTTGAAGAAATAAAGAATAATATCAGGGTTCTGTTTAAAGTAAAACCTGATTTTCAGAGTATACTATTGGAAAAAAATATTAATTTTTTCAAAGAAGGAAATCAAAGTAAATGTTATTATATTTGTCATTTTGATAGAATTTGACTTTAAATGCTTGAGATCCTATCATTCATAGCCGGTCACAATATGATAAGATTCTTTACTGAAGACGTATGAATTAATATTTATTAACAATTATTCATTGCAACTAACAATTCTCAAAAAGTATAAATGTTCTCTATGAAATGAAAATAAGGTAAACATCAAAAGTCATTTTGGGACATTGCAAATAAACAGAAAATAAAATTGATGAAAAGAAATATATATATACCTGAAAATCTATCAAAACAAAAATAAACATTAAAAATGTCACACCAAACATAACAGAAGAAATCAATTCTTAAAATGTCAAAATAAAAGGCTATATTCAACTTAAAACAGTTTGAAGGGTTATATATTTTTGGTTTTTTTTAAAGCGGTTAAAGGGCATTTGTGATGTATATGTCACAAAGAATAAACATGATCATAATGAAACACAAGTTTTTACTTTCAAGTGAAATTTCTGAGGTTTTTTTTTGTGATGCATAAATGATACTTCGACCAGTAGGATATTGTTATGATCATTTCACTAATTTATGATTAGAATCGGTGTCAAAATATCACAGTAGATAAACAAGATATCTTTGTTATACACTGATGCCCCCAGATATCAGTAAATTGTAAATGTATTTTTTTTTGTATCAATATGTACCTTAATGGCCATTGTTAAAGTTTTCGAAAAATGGTTGCTGCACCTAGGTCAAGGTCACAAGGTCAAAATTGATCCATATCAAATCACAAGTTATGGCCAAGGGTACAGTTTTTAAAATAATTATTCTTTAATTTCCTTCAAGATAAATTGAATAATCTAGGATTCAAATAGATTTTACAGTACTCTGAAAATGTTTTCTTTTTTTATTTTGTTACATCAGTGACCTTCAATTAAATCTTCTTTAAAATACAGAAAATCAATTTGATGAAGTTTTTCCAATGATTTTATCCCAATTCACAAAAATAAATTCAATATTGACAAAAATGAAAAGTTATGAAGAACTATATATTATTACACAATTGGTCCACTGTGAGTATGGAATGAATTAAATACAGCTCAAGATATGCATCATTGTTATTGATATGATCATTGATTGAATATCTGCTTATTCATATAAACGGCAACAAACTAATTGGGTGAACAGGTTGATTGTCAACCGCATGAGCAGATTGTTATCAACTGATGATTGGTTGATTGGTTGATCAGTTTTCCCTCCCAATTAATCACTAACTAAATTTCCCTAACTCTGTGATTTTGACATATAAAATCAAGTATCCAGAACTTCAAATGATAAAGTTATTTTGACCTTAATATAACATAAAGGTGTTTTTGATTTTCAATAAAAATTAATAATACTTGTCAATTATGACATATTTGGATGATTTGATGAACAGATTGTTATCAACAGATGACTGGTTGATTGGTTGATTAGTTTTTCCTCCCAATTAATCACTAACTTAATTTCCCTAACTCTGTGATTTTGACATATAAAATCAATTATCCAAAACATGTAAATGATAAAATTATTTCGACCTTAATATAACATAAGGGTGTTTTTGATTTTCAATAAACAATAATACTTGTCAATTATGACATTTTTGAATGATTTGATGTTTTGAATGAATATCATCATCATTTGTGTTTTAACACATATCAAAACCAAACAAGGCAAAAGTGAGCGCGGCTCACATACCCCCGCCTGTAGTTTGACCGCCTTCACGTAACATTAATTTGAAAATTTATGATTATGACTTAGAACACAATGATCTTGCAACCCTAAAAATTATTTCACTTCAAAACATCCCCGGCTATGTAGTTTTTGAATAAAATTCTGGGAACCCTGGAATTACCCCTAAAAGGCACGACAGCACTATACAGTCGAACCTTGTTTTGGTTACAGGTGAAAATCGTCCGGAGAGCAAATCATCCGGTTAACTGGGTAATTTTTCTTAAGAAATATAGACACAATATTTGAAAAATCTTTGTCCGTAAGGTGAGATTTATGGATATACGGAGTCTGGGTATCCGAGGTTCGACTGTATACTTCCATACCAAATTTGAAGTGTGCAAGTCATTTGGTATTAATATATGCTCCGGAAACAAGACAAAGTAAAAAGTTTGACCGTTTTTGGTCAAGATTTCAAAAATTTGAATTGAGTTGAAACCCCTAAAAGGCACCACAGCACCATATAGGCTACTTCCATACCAAATTTGAAGTTTCTAAGTGGTATAGTTTTTCAGTTATGCTCCGGAAACGAGACAAAGTCCAAAAATCGGACCGTTTTTGGTCAAAATTTCAAAAGTTATTTGGACCATTGAGTTGAAACCCCTAAAAGGCACAACAGCACCATATAGGCTACTTCCATACCAAATTTGAAGTTTCTAAGTGGTATAGTTTTTCGGTTATGCTCTGGAAACGAGACAAAGTCCAAAAATCTGACCGTTTTTGGTCAAAATTTCAAAAATTATTTGGACCATTGAGTTGAAACCCCTAAAAGGCACCACAGCACCATATAGGCTACTTCCATACCAAATTTGAAGTTTCTAAGTGGTATAGTTTTTTAGTTATGCTCCGGAAACGAGACAAAGTCCAAAAATCGGAACGTTTTTGGTCAAAATTTCAAAAATTATTTGGACCATTGAGCTGAAACCCCTAAAAGGCACCACAGCACCATATAGGCTACCTCCATACCAAATTTGAAGTTTCTAAATGGTATAGTTTTTCAGTTATGCTCCGGAAACGAGACAAAGTCCAAAAATCGGACCGTTTTTGGTCAAAATTTCAAAAATTATTGGGACCATTGAGCTGAAACCCCTAAAAGGCACCACAGCACCATATAGGCTACTTCCATACCAAATTTAAAGTTTCTAAGTGGTATAGTTTTTTAGTAATGATCCGGAAACGATTTCGGACGGACGCACGGACGGACGCACGGACGGACACGCGGAGCGCTATATACCCCCGACTACGTCGTAGCGGGGGTATAATTACATACTATGAAAATCACAGATAGTTTCATAATGTGGAGAACATCATATACCAATGCATTTTGATAAAAGGATAATAATTATTCAAGAAAAGGATGGTCAAATCATGAAGTAGTTGGATACAGAGCAACAGTATATGGAGATTCAATTGACAATTAATTTCATAGATTTTCAATATGGACAAGGAACCTTTTTAGACAACCTCAATGAAAGAGAAAATTGGACAACCTGAACATCATTGTAACATGGAAACTTCTAGACAACCTGAATGACGTACAAAATCTTTCAGACAGCCTCAAAATCTTTTTATTTCCTTCTTGACAACCTGAATGACTTACAAAATCTCTCAACTTCAAATCTCTGTAACGTAGAAGTCTTCCGGATAACCTTAAAGACTTGCAAAATCTCTCAACCTCAAAGCTCTGTTACATAGAAACCCTACTGGACAACCTTAATGATCCACAAATACTTTAGACAACAAAAATCTCTGTTACATAGAAACCTGTCTGGATAACCTGAATGACTTACAAAATCTCTCAACCGCAAATCTCTGTAACATTGAAAGCCTTCTGGGCAACCTCAATGACTTACAAAATACCTTCAACAACCTTAAATCTCTGTCACATTAAACATCCATGATTTGAACACCAATTTCAATGTCATTGCATTAGTCTCTTGAATAGAAGACACAGGATCATGCAAGAAGGTATTCTTCTGACAATTCAGCCTTTGATATTCATTTGTACACCAATTCAGACTCATGCAATAAGTCTCTCTAACACCACAACAATTGCAATTGTGCAAAAAGGTTTTCTTTCTTCTAACATTCCTTATTTGGTTTTCATCAATTGATAAAGTGATCACTGAAATAGAAAAATGCCCCAATCATTAGGCACCAATTCTCTAAATTGCGCTTGAGTGATATAAGGCAAGCCAGTAAAGTGCACTTGGAGGTCTCTAATACAAAATAGTCAGGGTTTCCCTCCAATAATTCCTTTTTACCTGCAAGCAATCTAGCCATGGCTGATAGTTGGAGTTTATAGCCTGAATGAATGCTTATGAACAATTGTAAAATTTTCGGTTAATACTAATACATTCTCAGCTCCACTTGACCTGCTCAAAAATTTCAGCCATGGGTGATGATCTAAGGAAAACAATTATTTCAAATTCCATTGACAAAGTGATTCCTTTACTGTTATTTTCTTAGCTTTCGCAAGCCATTCTCACAAGGTACCCTCAGAAAATAAATGTGTCAATGAATGTTGACCAAACATAATATTAAAAAGGCTTATCACATGAAGGCTACAATGGTAAAAGCAATTTCTATTTATCATCCCTGCTATGTGATCTCTGTTCTCTGAATATCCGATTCTGGAGTCACTGGCGGCGATGGACAATTGCAGGCCCCAAGAGCTTCACAAGAACATTGATGAGGTCTTTCTGGAACATGCAGACATATGCCTTCATCATTGGAGTATATTATGTTTCGGTTGGTATCAGGGATGTCACCTTTGGAGACTGCAGATTGATGATGACTTGTCATCGGTCCAGACACTGGTTTTGATTTAAGTGTTGTTTGAGAGTCTATGGATTTATGAGAAACACACAGGGGACCTAAGTCAGATGCATTCTTGATGTCAGATATGTCTGTTCTTGGATTTGAAAAATATGGCATCATTGGCGCCTCTTCTGTTTGGGAAGGAAAACATGCACTAGATTGAGATTCAGAATTTGTCTTTGATATACAGTTTTGTTTTTCTGGATTTTCACCGACTGGGTTTGTCCTTTCATTTGATGCCTCAACATCTGAATCTGTGACTGAAACCTTTGGAATACCATTTGGTTTCACTAGAGAATGATCTTTGTCTAGACTTCTTGGTAGAGTCTCATCAGTTTCAGGATCTGGAAGAACTGGAGACTTCGGTGATGTTTTGTTTGATTTTTGTTCAAGAAGGTTCAAAGCTAAACCTCTTGCAAATGGACACATGAGATTGTTCATGGGCTGATGACCCAGTTCAAAGATGCTCCTATGGGGACTTGGACTCTGCCCAGAGGTGCTCCATGTGGGACTTGGACTCTGCCCAGAGTTGCTCTGAGGAGGACTTGGAGGACTGTATGCTGTTTTCTTAGGTGTTTGGAACACATCAGAATGCAGCACCGAGGGAGTGAACTGTAATGGTGGACTGTGTAAATGCTCTGGAGTCAGAGGTTGAGAACTTCCGGAGCCATTCACTCTTGGTTCCTCGTCTTCATCATCATCAATGAAGCGGATCTTGCTGAGATTCAGTGGGGATTTGGATCGACTGGCTGCAATGGATATGGTATTTTTTTGTTAGGAAATTACAAGGAACACGGACAAGAGTTTGACATAAGCCAGGAAACTTTTATTCCTCACCTATCTTTACATCTCTTATTCTATGGACAGAAGCTACTTCTGAATGAAGTTCTATATTTATGCCATATTCCTAACTGACCATTCAAAAACATTGTAAAAGTACATCTTGCGGGTAAAGTTTTGAATAAAAATAATATAAAGGATATTGTGTAATTTATGTTACAGAAACAATGACAGCAAAAATATATAGTCTTATTATGACCACATAAACATGAAGATTATAGTACTTTTCTTGATATCTTGATGTGAATATCCCAGGGTAGATTCTTTTAATACATAATCATGGAAATATAATTGTTATATTGACAAGCCAGATTACTCATTATGACGGTCACCTTTTGTAATGAGATCATCATTGAAGACGCTATCCAGGTCCTCCTCACTGTCGCTAAGAACACTGAAGTTTGTAGCAAAGTTTGTCCCACTGGTCGACATGTGAAGGCCATGGAGATCAAAACTGCTCTCTATTGACCTGGGGAGGACATACAAGTTTGTTATCAATTGTTACGCAACTGAAATTTGTTGTGTACGGTAAAATATTAACCTATAGTAATGATAATGATAAAAATATCCCAAAATCAAGTGCCTGACTTCTCATTTGCTGCATGAACACTCTCTTTAAAACATTCAAGATATTTTTCATGCTAGAGAATTAAATAAAAAACCTGTGATCTTTGTTGAATGAAAAGTGACACATGTGTACATGTACATAATATAATAAATATGACACAACCTTATTTTACCATGTTTGTAAATAATGAATCAATCAATCAATATATTTTTAATTTTCATTATATTTGTATAGAAAATCTAAAAATATCCTAATTCTGCCATGTCAAATTTATTTTACCATATCTGTAGCAAAACAAATCCAAGTTGGTGAAATTTGAATTAAAGAAATACTCAAAATAAGAGAATATTGTTTTATTGTTTTATGTTAAATTTTTCCAGCAGAGCTTGAGGAACATACCCATTGCTTGTGTTCTTATGTCTGATCTGTTCCGCTCGGATGAGATTGATCATCCTCACAGTGCTTGCCTCCCCTCTCCTTCCTGCTAGCCAGTAGGTCTTCTGCTCTCCCTTGCCCTGGAATAGAAGTCAATATTGTGGTCAATGTTGTTAACAGCAAACTCACTCAGTGTCAGCTTAGTCAATCAGAGGTATCATCGACTTTGTGAGAAAATGATTGTCAAGTAAACTGGGTATTGTTAATCAGAATAAAGATGTAAAGTGCAGTAGTACACCTATGTATCTTTGCTGGTTTTAAGGTTTTACATATGATGGATATGATCCAAGATGGCGGCCAAACGCGAATAGTGAACACTGGATATAGCGAACTAAATTCTTTGGTCCTTTGGAGTTTGTAATATTCGTGTTCTACTGTAGTAATTAAGAGACAACAGATTTAGGACTTATGTAGACTCAGTTTGTTAAAAAATAGAGCCATGGCTGTCATCAGGCTTCATATTTAATTTTGCTTTAGGGTGTGGCAAATGTGGTTTCCCTCTACCTAGGGGCCACAGTCACCAAATGTACCATATCTTTAGAATCCCAATTACCTAAGGATTCTCTACGCAATATTTCATCATTCTATGCCTTGTGCATATGGAGAAGAAGGTCTTAGTCGGGTCCACTGAAATAGGTTTTTAAGGGTGTGGCCTCTGTGGCCCTTATTTGGGGCAATAAGGCCACCAAAGCTACATTTTTTAATCCTCACTAGTCAAGCAATCTGTACACAAAGTTTCTGGGCCTTTTGCTTTTGGAGAAGAAGTTGAAAAGGCACAAAGTTTACGGACGGACAGACAGATGGACGGACGTACGCTGGACATCACGTGCCATGCAATAAACCCATTGGACCTTACAGGCCAGATGGGCTAAAAAGGGGAGGGGTTCCCCTGAGGTAGTTTGTCTAACAGCCCCGGAAACAAATTTACCAGTTACTTTCTGTTTAGACTATTGTTTTCTCTCACAGTAAGCTAGAGAGCAAGCACAGAAAACTCAAGGGTCGCCAGCAAGGCATAAAAATGACAGTTCTGAAAGTGGAGTTTTAGGCTTTGGGTCGGAAGAGGTTGAAAGTCATGCATGACATAAAAGCTTGCTTCCCATTATATATTTAGTCACATAAAAGCTAAATGTTCTTCATATATTGCATTATAAAAGAGTGCACATCCAGAGTCAAGAATTTGAAAAGTGGTCTGAACACACCACAACTATGCAAACAGCTATTATTTTTAACCATTTAACTGGATTAAACCTAGTTTTGCATTTATTATTTCCATACGGTAATCAAGATCCATTGATTCCACTTGTTCTTTTAGTTCAGATCTTTGTATATAGTAATGATATAGATGAAGTAAAAATATACTGATTTAAATAACAGTAAAAGGTTTGACCTTTACCATTTTCTACTTGAACTTCTTATATTTTTTTTCCTTGAATGTGAAATCATGTTTTTTAACTTAAAAATTTTGCACAATGCGTTTTGAGGTGGTGCCCTTAAAGGTCAAATATATCCTCGGCTGTCACCATTTCCATGATATTGACGAAAATGAGTTTTTTTTCAAACATTAATAGTGACAATTAATTTAGTTGATGTAACAACAGTAGATTTATCAAAAACTGGGGAGGCACTTGTCAACCGTAAGCTTGAGAAGGTACTACATGGAACTAATACAAAATACAAGAAAGCCGTGATAATGTGGTTAAACGGTAAAACAGAAGACTTAGTTAATTATCAGACAATTGTCAGTTCAGTTTCAAAACCAAAAACCTTCAGTTCTTGACTCAAACAGGACAATCTCTACTGAAAGGGTGAAACTAACAAGAACAAAGCTTTAAGTGTTAACTTCTTATGTTAGAAACAAATGGCTTTCATCCCATGACAGGAAATGAATTCAAGATGGCGTTCAGTGAAGGGTTACCAAGGTTACAACTGCAAGTGATTGTAGCTTTGATGACCCGACACAAACAAACTAAGTGGTGCAGTGTGTTTTCATTTTGTGATTCCAAACATTCTAGTTTAAATTTTGCATTTGTTTCAGTCAAACTACGTGTTAAATAGCTGAAACATTGCTGACAATAAAAAAACTATTAAAAATACTCATGCACTAACTCAGTTCATCTAATTTTCTTTGTAATCTTTCAATGCAAAATTTAGATTTTTTCAATTAAGATGAATGATTTTCTTTTCTTTCTAACATTCAGCAACAAGAGTGAATAAAGATAAATGATTTGCAATTTTTTTAATTTTGGTATGTCTTTATAAAATGTTTTATTTGATTTACTCAATCATCAAGAAACTTTGAATGTTTCAACTCCTACAGGACAGAAATCAAGTCAAAACACAGATTTCAAACTTATTTCTTGGTGCTGATGGTGATATCATTATAAAAGCCAAACATATGTCATGAAAACCACAAAGCGTCCTATAAGCACTGTTCTATCCAGTGTTTAAAATAGTGTCCTTAAACTGGCTACTTTTTCGCATGACTGGCTACTTTTTGGTCAGGATTGGTCACTTTTCAAAATATTTCTTTATTTCCCTAAGGAATTGACCAATCAATTTTCAGGACAGGCTTACTAAGGTTCAAATCTATTTAAGACACTATCCTTTCACAATTAATTCTAACCAGGAAACTATGTAAGAAAGTCAGTGCATGGTTGACATAAAACTCCAGCCAAGGTCTTGTCAAATTTACAGTCGACACCAAATGTCATCTTGTATGTTTCAATATTTTTCCATCCCAGAACGTTCTTATTAGGCCAGAACCAGATACTTCCTCCCATATGGCAAAACACCTGTGATAATATTCACAAAACAAATACATTGTCAACGATGTTTGCACATGTAAGATTATGTATGTGGAATAACGTAAACAATGTCAAGTAAACAGGAGTTGAGTTGCTTAAAAAGTGAAAGTACACAACAATGAGACACAGCTATGACAATTGTATTGTGACTGGAGTAAAATCAGATGCTTTACCTTTCTGTTGTAAAATTGCCAACATTGAGGCCAAAAATAATTATTTCTTTGTTTCAGATTACAGTTCACTTTTCTAACTGAGTATTACAATATTTTTTAGCATGCTAATAAAAAATTTCTTCATAATGTATCTTCATAATTTGAAGGCTAAATCTTTTTTCCACCTTTTATTTCAATTTTCTGAAAGTGGATTTGAAGATGAGGAGAAATTTCCATAGGGACCCTTTTAACTTATCCATAGGAACCCTTTTACAAAGATACTTTAAGAACGTTTATTATCAACAATTTGTAGCAAAGTATTTGAACTCATAAATATATCTCTACTTGCCAAAAGAACCAACGATTCTTTGGATGACAAAGACATGCCGGTAATTTTTGGGGTGGGTCACACAAAAATAAGACAGCCTTTGGGGTGGGTCATATAAAATTAAGACGGAACTCTTTGGGTGGGTTATTTATTATGACAGGCATAATTGGTGTTCATTAAAAAGGAGGCAGCATATATTTTTTAGTTATTTACTCATGTTTTCATTGTCGCTGCACAAACCCTTATAAAGACCAGAAAGAGAGGGGTTAACCAATAGATGAACAGAAATACACAAGAAAAGTCTATTCTTATCAAACATTTGAATTGAACTCCAAACATTACCTGTTCATAAAGATAAACATATACTCCTTGACAAGACCAAAACAAAAAGGAGCTACCAAGAGATAAATCATTAAATTTTAATTCAAGGAACTTAGAGACAAATTATTTATGTTATTGAACTCTATACATTACCTGTTTATAAAGAAAAACATATACCCCTTGACAAAACCAAAACAAAAAGCAGCTACCAAGAGATGACCATAGTACCATTATAAAGTTTAATTCCTGGAACTTAGGGACAAATTATTTGTGTTATTGAACCCTAACCATTAACTGTTTATAAAGATTAACATATACTCTTCAACAAGACTGAAATGGAGCAACCAACAGATCACCATAAAGTTTAATTCCAGGAACTTAGAGACAAATTATTTGTGTTATTGAACAGTTCAAAACCCTAACCATTAACTGTTTATAAGGTTTATTAACTCTTATACATGTACTTTTCAACAAGACCAAGATGAAATGGAGCAACAAACAGATCACCATAACGTTTACTTCCAGGAACTTAAAGACAAGTTATTTATTAACCATTGCATGAACCTCTTATAAGATAAATATCTCCCAACTCCTTCTACAAGAACAGAAATGAAGGAACAACCAAGAAAGTTTATAAACTATCTAAACTATTTGGGTTGACCACTGCATTAATCTCTTATAAAGATAAACATTTCTGAAACATGCGACATGGTCAGAAGAAGAGGTACAACCAAAGATAAAATTGAACTCCACGAAGTTAGAGATTCATGTAAATTATTTATATTGACCTCTACTTTATCTGTATAAAGATAAACATTCTGAGCTCTTTACAAACCCATGAATGAAAGGTGCAATTATCTGATGACCAGAAGCAAAGATTCAGGAAACAAATAAATAATTTGTGATGACCTCCCACATGGCCATGTTGATTTTACCTCGGACAGACAATTGGAACCACATGATGCCGTCTTCTGTCGCCATTGGTCTAGTGCACCAACCCACCACTAGGGGTCTCTGTGTTATATGGGTGGTCTACGGAGTAACTAGTCGTCTCATACCTTGATAAAGTGACGTGATCATATTCTATTATACAGCCACATATCATCATAGACTACGGTAACTGACGCTTGGATTGTACAATAAAAACAGTAAGTTGTTTAATTAATCTATTTCTCTTTGATATTTGGTTTTCCTTACCTTAGGTTAATAGATATGAAAAGAATATGAACTTAATATTTTGTTACATATTTATTTGTTCCACAATAATTTTCTAAAAGAATATGAACTATATATTTTGATACATACTTATTTGTTCGAAATAATTTTTGAAAAGAATTTGAACTTTATATTTTGTTACATACTTATTTAATTGTTCCTCAATATTTTTTTTCAAATCAAAGTATAATAATTATATAAAGTACCCTCATTACATAATTCTGCCAGTGAATTTGTTATTTGATGAGATTCTTTTTGAATTCTTAAGATTAAAAAGGAAAAGATATCATATCCCTTTTTAATCTGAATAAACTCTATGAAAAGGAGAACCTAGGCATGGATTTAGCCATGTTCGTTTCTATTTTCTAATTAAAGATTTACATTAAATTGAAACAAAAATCATCTATAATTATTAGAAAATAAGAATCATAATGTCTATAACATAACTATCTATGAAAGATATCTGAGACATTATTAAAAGCCATATCAAAAACTTAATTTCTGAAATACGTTTAACAATTCCTAGATGGCTTAAAAGTAATTAGTCATCAGCCATGTTTCAGATGATTATTTCTTCATAGAATTTAGATATGAATTTTTTAATCATTTCCATTACTGCTAGAATTGATGTACCGGTATACTTATATAATTTACCAAGGTAATTGGAAAAGTATCCGAGTTTACGTAATGATTGTTAAATAATTGTATGTTCTAATATTGATTTCATATAAACAGAAAACAATTATTTCAAGAACACAGATATGCTTTAGATTTTGTATCATTATTTCAAATAAATTATCATGCATTTCAATTTAAAAATATATACTCAGTATAGTTACACATGTTATTATCTTGGATGCAAAAACTATATCCTATTTGTCTAGAAAATAACAATTAATATCATTCTAATCCTTAGATTGGAAATTTTAACGGAGACAATAGGAATTGCTATGCATCAAGACAATAACAGTACGGTCATCAATTCAAATCATTCATAATCATTCTAACAAAAATTAACATGTGAAATGCTGGGAATAAACAAACATCACTTTATTCACATTTTGACATTAGGAAGCCTTTCAATTATACATTAACTCTACAGGCGCAACATTTCAATTTTTTTTTTAGCAATTTATTTCTTTTTACTATTCATCGTTTTATGCATTTACGCTTGCCTGTTTATGGTCCAATAATCTTAGAGAATATTTGTAAAACATTTTCAATGTATTATGACAATAACAAGTCACAATCTAAGTGATAATTTTATAACTAAAAATGTTTTTTAACTATAATCATAACTTGCTCACATACAACAGTTAGACTAAGTGTAGTTTTAGCAATATTGAATTCGTGTATGACGTCACATTACTAAAAGATGATACTAAACAACCTTCCATATACTATTTGTTTTACACAACTGAATGATTTAGTATCAAACTTGCTTATGTCTCGCTTTATACAAAATCATTAACTCTTTTGATTAAAAAGTATTAAATGGAAAGTCATTTAGTATATCTTCTATGAGTATTTGGTCCCTTAATAATTAAAAAGAGAATTTTTTACATCAATTTTATACAAAGCTTTTTATGATCAAAAATAACTTTCAAAGAGGTGTCTTTAAGTCTCTAGTTTAAATGATCATATCGTGTTCATATCACCAATGAACCTGCATGTTGGCCCCCCTTTTATTTTATATGTATCAAGATAATATTTCAAGTCTTCAAATCTCTAGTTTTCATGATAATATCGTGCTCAGATCAACAATAAAACCTGCTAGCACCCAAAATATTTAATATTTTGTAATATTTCAAGTCTTTAAATATCTGTTTTAAAGGGGCAGTAGCACATTTTTTTTAAATTTTATATATTAAATTTTCACTGATTGTACATTAATGCTTATTAATTATCTTGACAGTGTCAAAAATCTCATTACACAAACCAATCATCCATAGTCAGAGAACAAATTATTAAGATTCACATAAAATCCATTGTCAGCCATTTTTGTGTGAACACCTTTAATTCATTTTGTGTAAGAAAAAGGAATTGCCTGGTTGAACTTTACATTATATATTTGATTTATTACTGTTTCAATTAGTTTAAATAATTGTTTTTCAAATTGAACCACTCATTTTCATTTTCCTCTATTTAACTTATATTCGGTTTTCGATCAAAATCCCGACTTTGAATGGCCGTATTTTCGCTCTGATGTACTGATTGACCTTTAACTTGTTATTTTCAGTAACAGTTAGTGGTTCCCGATGTAATAACATCGCTTTTAAAATTTGACATTATGTGATCCTATCAACATACTCTGTGTCTCTTTAAAGGATAATATTGTGCTCAGATCAACAATGAACCTGCTAGCGCCCCTAATCCTGGCGGGAGGGATGGTGATGTCGTCCCTAGCCCAGGACAATCTCTGCACATCGACAGAGTATCGTAACCTGCCCCCCAACATGCAGAACGAACACATGTGTATGATCCTGGAGAGACTGCAGTTTGATACTGGCCAGGACAGAGTGGCACGGGATATCCAAACTAACAACCTCCACAGGTGAGGTTTTTCACATTATGATCAACCTTGTAAGTGATATTCTAACAAAAGTTTAGTGTCAAAAGGGATATCCAAACTAACAACCTCCACAGGTGAGGTTTTTACATATGATTTACCTTGTAAGTGATATTCTTACATAAGAGATATAATTCACTTTCAAGTTTAGTGTCAAAAGGGATATCCAAACTAACAACCTCCTCAGGTGAGGTTTTTCACATTATGATCAACCTTGTAAGTGATATTCTTACATAAGAGATATAATTCACTTTCAAGTTTAGTGTCAAAAGGGATATCCAAACTAACAACCTCCTCAGGTGAGGTTTTTCACATTATGATCAACCTTGTAAGTGATATTCTTACATAAGAGATATAATTCACTTTCAAGTTTAGTGTCAAAAGGGATATCCAAACTAACAACCTCCACAGGTGAGGTTTTTCACATTATGATCAACCTTGTAAGTGATATTCTTACATAAGAGATATAATTCACTTTCAAGTTTAGTGTCAAAAGGGATATCCAAACTAACAACCTCCTCAGGTGAGGTTTTTCACATTATGATCAACCTTGTAAGTGATATTCTTACATAAGAGATATAATTCACTTTCAAGTTTAGTGTCAAAAGGGATATCCAGACTAACAACCTCCACAGGTGAGGTTTTTCACATTATGATCAACCTTGTAAGTGATATTCTTACATAAGAGATATAATTCACTTTCAAGTTTTGTGTCAAAAGGGATATTCTAACAAACAACCTCCTTAGGTAAGTTTACTACCATATAAGTTTTTCTGAAGTGCATATGTATTTAGTTTTTATGGGAAATTTTGTATTTTTGCATTTTATATACGGAAATATTGAAAGTTTTCAGTAATTGAAATATTACATATATGCTTACTCAGAATCAAATATTTCATGACTTCAAAATAATACCATCTGTAACCAAAATAACCTATATAATAAAACATTTAAACAGGGAAATAATATTTTTCTTATATCTAAATATTTTCAGTATTGTGACACGTTTGGAAGGGAAACTGTCAAGAGGTTTGAGTAGGATATCAAACACAGTCAACCCTAAAGTGACGAGAATCCGTGGCTTCCCAGCTCTCACTGATATCAGGGTCGCTAGAGGTGAGTTACAGGATAGAATGGTCCAGTTATATTTGTGAGATTGTGAGATGAAATGACATTATATACTCTTTTTAACAGTGACAAAACCAGGAATTTTTCGGAGAAAGCTGTCGATCAAGTTTTATCAATGTGTTAGAGCTACTGAGCATCTGTAAGGTGGATATTAGGCGCTTTATAATTATGATTAATATTCAGCTAAAAAGAGAGGGAGTACAGTACGTCTTAAATTTGATTCTATTTAAATGAAAGGGGGTTGAACAACTAAAAATATGTAAAAATTTCTATAATGCAGATTAAAAAAATAATTGTATCACATCAATTCATATCTAAAAAAAATTGTACATCTATCACATTGACAAACTACATATTTATTCAATTGGATATAACAAATAAGAAGAAATGGACTTTGAAAAAATATGAATATGATCATTTGCAGATGGAAAAAAGTAACATTGAAAATAATCACACAATAAAGAAGTTGATATCCTGCATATATTCCATAATGTTAGTTTAATGAAAGGTTACTAACAATGACATTCCACAATTACTATGTACACACACCTTTTAATGCAATGATACAAACTTTGATATTCTCATCAAATGAATTCTGATTCCAGATTGTAATGAACTGAAGATGAGTGGAGTCACTGACAGTGGTGTATACCCTCTGAAACTTCCAAACAACTTCGTCGTCAATGCCTACTGCGACATGGACACAACAACCGGAGGATGGACAGTCATCCAACGTCGAATCGATGGCACAGTTAACTTCACACGATACTGGGACGCGTATACATTCGGCTTTGGAAATGTCAACACAGAATTCTGGATCGGATTGGATAACATGTATCACATGACCAGAGCAATGAACTACACCCTGAGAATCGAGCTCACTGATTGGAAGAACAAGAAATCGGTCGCCGTGTACGACTATTTCAGCGTCGGTCCTGAAGACGAGTTCTTCCCATTGCATGTTTCTGGATATTCTGGCAATGCTGGAGACTCGCTCCAGTACCATAACAACTTGCCGTTCTCGGCGCCAGACAAGGACAATGATGAATGGTGGTCGAGCTGTGCTACCAAAGACAGATCAGGATGGTGGTTTAAGGCTTGTCATCAGTCTGCCCTCAATGGTGTCTTTTTCAAGCGGGGAGAGAATAACGTTACCCCTGATGGGGTGGTAAATGGAATCATTTGGTGAGTAGCAATTTATATTCATTGCCTTCTTACAGAGTGAGTGAGTTGAAGTTTAAGGTCGATTGGACAGTATTCAGCCCTTAGTGGCAACCTTCTTTCAGAGGGACCTTAGAAGTTAAAATGATAGATGAAGTACAAATTCAAAAAATCTGGCTGCGGCTCCTTGTAAATTAAATGATTCAATGAGCTTTATAGCCTTTTAACTGGTAAAGCTTGCTACAACATTGGATATTGGATATTTGATTTTACTTCCTGAAGGCATTGGATGTTTATTAATGTTTTGATGATAACTTATTGTCAAGCTCTACAAGTCAGGAATTCATGTCAGCAAAATGCTATAGTTTTCACATTGAAACTGTATAATCTAGAAACCACCAATGAATGATCAACACGATTATCGTGTAAGAAGGGATACTTTCTTTATTGGACAACTGTATATCGCAGGTACCACCTGAAGAAGGACCGATCCTACTCTCTGAAGGCGGTGGAGATGAAGATCAAACCGAGAGTCGCCATCATGGAGGACAAGGCGAAGGGAAAGGCTGATAAGGCAAAGAAGAGTCGCAACAAGAAGACAAAGAAGGACCAGCAGCCCAACAACCCATTTGAGGGGTTGGACGATGGATCTGAGGGGTCTGTTTAGGGAACTAAGGGACAGAAGGCACAAGGTTCAAAGGCTTTATACTGTTGTAATTTAGTATTTATCATTTATGAAAGTGTTTAGTCTTTGGATGGTTTTCAAAATTGGAAAGTTTAAGGAGGACAATGAATAATTGGGATTTCTTTAATATACACTAGACCAGAGATTGATGGGGAAAATTCTTTGCAAATAGAATTTTGCTTTTAAATCTTTTCTGCTGGATCTGTTGCTTAGGAATCTTTATTACAAGAGGTCAAAATCACAGAACTCGGATGCCCTAAAGATTTGCCATTAGGTTTTAGAATAGTAGATATATAGGGTAATGACCAGGGATGTCACGATACAAGTACCTTGCGATACAATATGTATCACAATACTGAGGTCAGGATGCGATACATATCACGATACACTAAATGCGACATTATTACGGTGAGATACAAATTCAGGCCGGGATCAAAACTTGATATTAGAAACAAGACTTATCTGAGTAACAAACATTTAAACAGAAAAATAAGCCAACTTCTTCATGAAAAAGTCATTTAAATCTATACAGAAGCTATCTTAACAAGGAATTAAACCAACTCTTGATTTCTTGATTCAATATTCACACAAAAACTTAACGATACTCACACAAAAATTTAACGATACTCACTAAAATTTGTATCATGATACAGTTACTGTGTCGTGTATTGTATCGTGAACTGTACCACGACGATGCATCGGTGTATCTTGACATCCCTAGTAATGACTAAAGTCATAACAGGATGAAGTGTGGGTGGATCGATTATATGGTATCTATTTCTTGACTGATAAAGGCTTAAAGATATATCCATATAAAATGTGTAGCTTTTTTATATTTTGTGTGATAGGGTTTTGTAGATATCACTATAGGAATCCAAGTGTGTTGTGATTAAAATGTATCAAAACTATCTGAAACAGATTATATTTCAACATATAAATCTAATATTTGTTTTTTAAAGGATATTACAAATGGATCAGGTACAGTATAGGGAGTATACAGTATAGTATGTTAGACTTGAAATGAACATAAACTTTTGTATTAATATTTTGGAATAAATGAATTTAAGTATAAAGTTTCTTTTTTATTTCCTTTGGTATGACAAACAACATGTTTTCGAGAAATAAAATTCCTCGGACGGGCGGGAGGTCAGACGGACTGACGGAATCATTGGTATTACTGTATATACCCCTGACCAACACCATATACCCTCGACCGTTGGTCAGGGGTATAAATAAGCACAACAGGTCTCACTAAATGTATGTTTGGCTCACCTTGACATTGACACGACCCCTGTAGATTGTGATGAACTTTGACCCCTGAAGGTTTTCATGACAGCTCTGACTAATATGGATCCTGCCTGGCTGTAAACAAATGGTACCATATAATCAACAATAAAGCATTAGGATATATTGCTAGTGAGACTTTGATCTCAAATGATTTTCTAATAAATTGTTATTTCTGTTTTAAATAATTACTTAATAGAGTCTATTTCATAATAGCTAAAAAAGTAAAATATAAATTTATTTTACCATTCATAAATTAATCTTATTTCTTAGCAGTCCCCTTCTTACAATCCACCACAATAAGCTTGAGTGTTATATATCTTCAAGTTGATCTTCATTTTATTAGATTGATTAAAGGGGCAGTAGAACGTTTTTGGGGGGAATATAAGGTGATGTCAGGAAAATGAAAATAAATGGTTCCAATTGAAAGACAATGCATTTAAACTAAATGAAGCAGTAATAAATCTAATATATAATGTAATGTTCAGACATGCTATTCCTTTTTCTTAAACAAATTAATAAAAGGTGTTCACACAAAAATGGCCGCCAACGAACATTATATGAATCTTTATAATTTGTTCTCTGACAATGGATGATTGGTTTGAGTAATAAGTTTCTTGACACTATAAAATAATACATTTAGCATTAACGTACAACTATCTGTGAAAATTTTAAAAAATGTGCTACTGTCCCTTTAATATGTATGTTATTGACAACATAACTACCAACCTGGCTGTATGACTGCATCCTGGATGCCGTATTGACCGTATCCCCAAACAGACAGTACTGTGGGGTCCTTTTGCCCACAATACCTGCCACTACTCCCCCTACATGCATACCTATAACAGAGGTTACAAGGATAAAGAAAAGTACAAACATTCCGACATACCATGAAGTATTTCCACAACAAAAGCAATAAAATTTCATTTGAAATATTTATTTTAACAATGTGCAAGAACAATTTAGAGTTTTATGATAAAAACTTATCAATTCCAAGTTTTGATACAGGCTCTTGTTATATAGATTCATACTGCAGTGGTAAGGTAGTTCTTTATGTTATTAGTGAATCTGAGATTTTATTTTGAAAGTGAATTGTTTTAATATAGGAGGACCAGATTCTTATTTATGGAAATGCATGTTAGTTGTATCCACTTATTCTATCTGAGGTCTACCCCATGAACCCACCTATCCTGACTTTGAGACTGTTTCCAGACAATGGATCCTTTAAGAACTTTGCATTGTCCACAAACTCGAGTGCCAGACCGGCAACCCGTTGAGAGTGATCTGCCCTTCGGTCAGGGACACCGCCAGCTACCATATACACTGCATCTCCCAGCGTCTCCACCTGGCAAATACGAATTACATGAAACTATATAGATAAATATTATCTCTTGTACCAGACAAGCAAGTCACAGGTAATCAGCCCCGTAGCCTGACCAAAGATTTCATACACAACGAATACATCAACAGGCTAATCATGTCTGTGAAAATAAGTAAATCAAACACAAGAAAGTATTGAATATGCATTATTTGAATGACATGAAATAACTTCCCTTCCCCCCATCACCACTGAGCCAACAATGCCAAGTCAAATAAAACGATACAGGTTCTACTAACGATACGTCGTGTACCCAGAATAAAGAAGTTGTTATCCATAAAATATTCGTCCTTTTTTAAGGCCTGTTGCATCAAGAACTGAACTAGAAAAGCACTTAAAGACTGTAAAGGTATAGTTATCTTACAAGCAGTGTAATCTCAATTCATCTCACCTTGAAGACTTTGTACCGATCCACAATGGCGTCAAAAACGGTGAACACGCTGTTGATACACTCGACTACCTGGAAGGCTGTAGCATGGGCACAGATCTCACTGAACCCAATCAGGTAGCTGAACATGATTGTCACCTGCTCAAATGTCTGAAGATTAGAAAAATCATTGAATCATGAACCAATTTAGGAAGCTGAACATGATTGTCACCTACTCAAATGTCTGAAAAATAAGAAAAATCATTGAATCATGAACTTTTTAATGCAGAGGAATATATGGATGACAACTTCTTTGTTCATTGTATGCGATGTTTTGACACAGATTTTTGTGTCGTTCAAAGAAGTTGTCATCCATTTTTGCATTTTTGTCATTCTAACTTCTAAAATGCCTCTCAAAGTAGGCATGAAAATGTTTTCTCAAGGAATTCAATCAGGTAGCTGAATATGATTGTCACCTGCTCGAATGTCTGAAAGATTAGAAAATTATATTAAACTTATGAACATTCTGTCTTTGGCTATTTGAAATATCATGATAGCTGATGAAATTTTCAGTACAAAGTATTCTCAAAAGTTGACATACAGTCATACAGACATACAGGAATCATAAAAGCAACAAATCTGTGCTTAAGTTTTGCTAATGTTAGATTATCACATAACGATGAGGACCCATATAGGTTAAAGGTTTATCATACGTTATAGGCTACGTTCATCTTAACTATTGAAACTATAATTTTCACAAGTGGGAATATATTTATATGTCAGTGTTGCAATAAAAAAATGTGAATCTAGTTTTGATCAAACATTGGTTTGTTGGTATTAACTGAATAATAGACATTTTTCAAATGACAAGGACTTCACTTTCTCTTTTTTCTTCAGATAGCTATTAGTTGTTTCTATAATGGTTTCTAGGACTAAGTTGTAACAATTGCAAGCCCTGACTATGGATATCTGTCTCACCTAAGAAGCACTAAAGAACTCTTCCTGTCAAGACAAAATACCTTTCACATTTCTGCTGTTCTTGTCAAGGACTATGTGGTAACAATAAGCTTCCCTATAACCATAGATATCTGTCTCACTGCATAAGTCTTACTGGCATCCTCCCCATTCTTGAGACTTGATAGCTAACATCATTATGCTTGTCAAGAACCTCAGTAAAATTTAAACAGCCCTGACCATGGATATGTGTCTCACCCATCAAGTCTTATTGGCGTCCTCCCTGTCTTGAGACTTGATAGCTTATTACATTATGCTTGTCAAGAACCTCAGTAAAATTTAAACAGCCCTGACCATGGATATCTGTCTCACCTATCAAGTCTTATTGGCGTCTTGAGACTTAATATTACATTATGCTTGTCAAGAACTATATATGCAGTAACAATTACCAGCCCTTACCATTTAATTATTATGTATTTTGCATCATAATTCAGAAATGTTTGACAAGGATGATGTTTTAACAATTACCAGCCCTGACCATGGATATGTGTCTCACCTCACAAGTCTTAATGGCGTCCTCCCCGTTCTTAAGCCTGACTGCGATACTCTCGGGCATCATGGAGTACAGCAGGGTGTTGCTCTTCAGCCTCCACTCATCCAGTTTCTGCAGATTGTCGGCAATCTTCTTACTAGTTTCTATTTGCTGTGAGGACATAAATAATCTAAAGTCATAAGAAAGACAACTTGGTTTGTGGGTATATGCTTTTTGCTAGAGGAGTTATTCTAAGGAGGTATTGTTCATATCAAGATGGCCCTTACAGAGAAGACTCAATACATGTACTATTTTTGTCTTTTCAAAGGTAAATAGTGTGCACAGCAGGGTGTTGCTCTTTTGCCTCCTTGCACTCATACAGCTTCTGCAGATTGTCTCAATTTGCTGTAGAGACATAACAGTATCGAGATAGAGAGAAATTAACGAGACAAATGTTTGAGTATAGACTGAATGTCTGATAATGGACATGATCATGGCAATCTATATACATTTGAGGAAACTTCTTTTCACCGCGACAAGTGATTGTTCTGATGGACAAAAGTTGTTAATGTTAATGATTTATGACTTGTCTTTATTTGCTTTGGATATATAGTCTTAAGGTATAGGATAAACATACCTGATCCTTTATGTCATTGTGCTTATCCATGGGAAAAATCTTCAAACCAATGAATATTTTTTCCATCATAAGTCAGACAAAAAATGTCAGACAGAAGGACCGACAGACTGACAGACAGAATCATTTGTATACTATGGTATAAAAATAGGGATCCAATTTTAAAGAGAGAAAATGTTTTTTGTTTTTTACTATCAAAATCGCCCTAAAATAGAGAAGTTATTAATTTTTCGTCTCTGTCTAGATTGCTGTAGTGCTTGATAGAGTCTCAAGAATCAATTAATATATAGATACTACGTATCAGTAGGGAGAATATTCTAAGAAATATAGCAATAGCAAATTTGAGACGTCAGTGATCATGATGGCCCCAAATAGAGAAGTCAGTACCCTTTTTTGTTTTTTAAATATGTACCAATTTGATGCGGAGACATGGAACCATCTCAAGATAGACAACATTGCTCCTTATCTCTGTACTTATCTCTGGGTAATATTCTCAGGTGAGACAACAATCTCAGATAGTTATCAATTATGAAACCATGATGGTTCTTATGATCATCTTTGTCTTCTGATAAAGATCTGCTAGGAAAACAATTACATGAATCTATAATTGATTACTGATAATACAAAGTCACTACAAATTGTCTATAAATTTCTCACCCTAGTCTGTTTGATGACATATAATTTGACTGAATATGGTAGAAAGGATAATAGGGCCAAATATCCAAATAATGTGAGCTGTGCTGGAGAGGCTGGTGTGCTAAATAACAGCTAGAACAATCATAGTTTGAGACTCCCACATAAAACTATTGTAGGGTTTAATACTTGTCTATATTAAATCTGGTGTTGAAAATAAATATTGCATTAATTCAACTTCCAGACTACATGTTGCATGTTGATTTTTATAGATAAAAATAGAGCCATGGGCTCTGTAGCTCATTAGGCTTTACATTTGATTTCGCTATAGGGTGTGGCCAATGTGGTGCCCCCTTAGTAGGGGCCATGGGGCCACCAAAGCTACAATTCATAATCCTCACTAGATTTCTAGGCCTTCTGCTGCTGGAGAAGAAGATGAAAATAGGTTTTTAGGGCATGGTCCCTTAGATTCTTAGAAATAATTGGGGTCACAGGGTCACCAAAGTTACAAACCAGAATCCCCACATGCCATGGTACCTGCACTCAAAAATATCAGCTCTCTAGAGTCATTGGTTCTGGAGAAGAAGACGAACATAGGTTTTAAGGGTGTGGCCCCTGTGGCCCTTAATTGGGGTCACAGGGTCATAAAAGTTACAAATTAGAATCCCTATATGCCAAGGTGCCTAGGCGCCTGTACATAAAATTTCAGCTCTCTGGGGCTTCTGCTTCTGGAGAAGAAGATGAAAATAAGTTTTAAGGGCGTGTCCCCTATGGCCCTTAATTGAGGTCACAGGGTCACCAAAGTTACAAATCAGAATCCCCACATGCCAAGGTACCTGCACACAAAATATCAGCTCTCTAGAGTCATTGGTTCTGGAGAAGAAGATGAACATAGGTTTTAAGGGCATGGCCCCTGAGGCCCTTAATTGGGGTCACAGGGTCACAAAAGTTACAAATTAGAATCCCCATATGCCAAGGTGCCTGTACATAAAATTTCAACTCTCTTGGGCTTCTGCTTCTGGAGAAGAAGATGAAAATAAGTTTTAAGGGCGTGGCCCCTGTGGCCCTAAATTGGGGTCACACGGTCACAAAAGTTACAAATCAGAATCCCCACATGCAAAGGTACCTGTACACACAATTTCAGGTCTCTAGTGTATATGGTTTATGAGGAAAAGTCGAAAGTGTCAAAAGTTTACGGACGCCTGACGGACGTCGGACGGACGCCGGACGACGGGCCATGCCATAAGCCCATCTGGCCTTTCAAGCCTGTAAGCTAAAAAGGATGACATGAAGATCATAAGATTATAATGTTGCTGACTTCAAGATAATCAAGAAATGGTAGCTTCAAAACAAAGATGACATGTTGGTTAAAGGGGCAGTAGCACGTTTTTAGGGGGATATAAGGTGATGTCAGGAAAATTAAAATTAATGGTTCCAATTGAAAGACAATGTAACTAAACTAAATGGAGCAGTAAGAATTAAAATATTAAACGTAAAGTTTAGCCATGCGATTCCCTTTCCTTACACAAAATGAATTAAAGGTGTTCACACAAAATGGCCGCCAATGGATTTTATGTGAATCTTCATACTTTGTCCTCTGCATGACTATTGATGATTGGCTTGTGTAATGAGATTTTTGACACTGTCAAAACAATACATTTAGATTAATTTACAATTATCAGTGAAAAATTTAAAATATAAAATTATAAAAAAACGTGCTACTGCCCCTTTAATAAGCGCTGGCGGTCATTGGCATTGAGAAATAAGCACCAGCTAGCATGGCCTCAAATTATTTGATGATTGCTCTACAAGTACAGGAAAATTTAATGCAATACAAACCTCATAAACAACAACTGCGTTATTTGATTTCTCTAACTGACCTGTCACCTGTAGAAAGTCCGAAGAATTGAGCGCATAAAGGTTGTCAGGAATCAAATAAAGAAGTTAAAGGTCGTCTACTATCACACCAACTTCTAGAATTTTATAATTTGAATAGATACAATTTTAGAAAAATGTGCAATTGCCCTCAAAGGGGTTTGTTGAAGTTATCAACAACATGCACTGTTTTGGTATCTACCTGATCAACAAGATTCTGGAGTTGAGAGGCAAGTTACCAGCGGGCTAGAACCATATCCTGACTGTTGTCAAAGAGGGTCAAGAATAATATGAGACAAATTTCTAGCTTAAAACTTAGACTTTCTAATATGCTGGTAAGAGGATAGAATAATGAGAGATTGCAGGCACCTTATCTACAAGATTCTGGAGTTGAGAGGCATGATGCAGCCTGCCAGAACCATATCCTGACGGTTTTCAAATATGGCAGTAATAGTTTGGGACCAAATGCCTAAGGTTTAACTTCAACTTTCTAATATCAAGAGATAGAATCATAACTGATAGACAAGCACCTGGTCTACAAGATACTTGAGCTGAGAGGCATGATGCAGCCTGCGAGAACCATATCCTGACTGTTGTCAGAGAGTGTCAGGAGTAGTATGGCCCAACAGGCAAAACTTTAAACTCTATCTTTCTAATATCACGGGATGAAATAATGAAGTGAAGACAACCACCTGATTTACAAGATACTTGAGTTGCAACCCATGTTGCCAGCTCGCTAGAACCATATCCAGACTGTTGTCAAAACGTGTCAGGAATAGTATGGTACCAACAGGCAGAATATACATTATTACAGATCGAGTTATTGTTTAACACTGCTTGGTCAGTATTTCAGCCATTAGCGGGGCGCATTGCTACAGAAGTTCACTATATAAATTGACTTCCCACCTGGTCTACAAGATACTCGAGTTGAGAGGCATGATGCCAGCCGGCTAGAACCATATCCTGACTGTTGTCAAACATGTTGAGATCGTTGATGTAGAGACCGTTCTGGAGCATGTCTTCAAGGTTACCAATTCTGTAATAGCAATCAAAAACTTTGGTGGAGTGATCCTAGAAGTTTGAATTCTCTTAGTTAAGTTGAAGCATGCAGAGAGAGAGAGAGAGAGAGAGAGAGAGAGAGAGAGAGAGAGAGAGAGAGAGAGAGAGAGAGAGAGAGAGAGAGAGAGAGAGAGAGAGAGAGAGAGAGAGAGAGAGAGAGAGAGAGAGAGAGAGAGAGAGAGAGAGAGAGAGAGAGAGAGAGAGAGAGAGAGATTCTTTATTTCCTCCAGTTTCAACCGAAGATCATAAGATTTATACAATATCAAATATAGAAAATAAATAAATCTGTTTAAGGCATGACTCATAAGTCAAAGGTGAATTTTCACAAGAGATTCACATATGTCTAAAAAATGGAGTTGATTATAGACGGGTTCCAGTAGTTCAAACTCCTGAAACCAATTGTCACTGTTGTCATGGAAGCTGATCTATGATTTTGTTGAATTTTGACAAAATCTTATCAATTTAGCAAAATAGAATATACAAAAATTCAAAACTCACAAAGGCGTGCATAGGAAGGCGAGACAGGCCCAGTCATCTACGTATTTCATTTGACCGCGGAGCAGGAGCCGATCGGAGGACGAGTCCTCGGCGGTGTGATAGGACGGGTTATCGGCGCACCTGCAGTCGGACTTCTTGCACTGGCGCACCAACGGTTGGTAGGATTCTACCTCGAAGATCACCTTCTGTAGGTACATTATCTGAAACATACATTGAAGATCACCTTCTGAAACATACATTGAAGATCACCTTCGGAAACATACATTGAAGATCACCTTCTGTAGGTACATCATCTGAAACATACATTGAAGATCACCTTCTGAAACATACATTGAAGATCACCTTCTGTAGGTACATTATCTGAAACACAGGTTGTAAACATTGACTTTCCTTTCTGTGAGTATCCTTTTAGATTTTGATGATAATAACAATAACTTTTTTATTCATAGAGTATGATGTTTCAAATCAGATTCTTGTATTGTTATCGAGCATCACACCTAATCATGCTTGTTAGCGATGCAACGATAATGCATTCTATGATTAGTATGAGACAAACAATTCTGTACTTTAGCTCTGCCTCCCTGCCTAATTCTTTTGGTCTAATAAAACCTTGTCATGGGTGACGAAACATTAAATCCTTGAAGTTGTCAACCACCTGGTTTACTATATGTTTGGTAGCCCCCCTTGTCTCTTTTATTTTTCTAAATTTTACCCTGCAAATAAGCCTGGCTACTACATGTAGTATGCTTTAATGGATCTGGTTACAAGCTTGTTACTTCCTCAAGCAAACCATACTTCCTCCAATAAGCACCGGGCCTTTAAAGGGGCAGTAGCACGTTTTTATGGGGAAAATAAGGTTCTGTCAGGAAAATAAAAATAAATGGTTCCAATTGAGAGACAATGTATTTAAACTAAATGAAGCAGTACTAATTCAAATATATAACGTAAAGTTTAGCCATGCGATTCCTTCTTCTTACACAAAATGAATTAAAGGTGTTCACAAAAAATGGCCGCCAATGGATTTTATGTGAATCCTCATACTTTTTCCTCTGACTATGGGTGATATTGGCTTGTGTAATGAGATTTTTGACACTGTCAAACTAATACATTTAGCATTAACTTACAATTATAAGTGAAATATTTAAAATATAAAATTATCAAAAAACCTGCTACTGCCCCTTTAATAAGCGCTGGCGGTCATTGGTGTTTGAGAAATAAGCACCAGGCCTCAAATTAGCGTTGGGTCTCTGATAAGCGGCGGGTTCTAACCATTGTATGTATGTATTGTATTAGTAATTTTTTTTATAAAAAATTCATTGTAAAAGACGGTTTAAAACTTACTTTTATTGTCTTTGAAAGAATAAATATAAGTGCCGGGCCTCTAATAAGCGCCGAAGGGTAAAGGGTTGGTTCAAAATTATGCGCCTGGACGCTTCGTCATTAGAGTAAATATATTTACTGTATGTGGACAAGTCTAACTTCTATTGTCTTTGAAAGAATAAATATAAATGCCGGGCATCTAATAAGCGCAGAAGGGTAAAGGGTTGGTGAAAAATTAAGCGCCTGGACGCTTTGATATTAGAGGAAATACGGTTACTGTGGAGCACGGTGGTGTAGTGGTTAGCGTACTGGCCTGTCACGCCGAAGGCCCGGGTTGAATCCCGGTGGAGACACAAAAAATTTGCGACCTGGGCTTGTGTTGTGTCCTTGGGCAAGGCACTTCATCCACATTGCACTCTGTTCACCCAGCTGTATAAATGGGTACCTGAACATGGGGAAAGTACGGACCTATATGGTCGCGGAAGGCGCTTAGTAGTTTGACTCAAAAGTACAATTCCTTCAGGGTAATAATAAACATTGTACAGCCATTGTATCGCCGTTGAGAAGTCCTGGACTGGATACTAGGCGTTAAAATTATTATTATTATTATTTATATTATTATTACTGCATGTGGACAAGCCACTCTCATGTTTGAGTCTGGATTATAGATAAGAAGCACAGAGTTTTTTGTGATCACAAGTGGAGATTTCATGCTATACATAATAAATAGATCACTTTTTATCATCATAAAATACAAATCAAATAAAAGGAAACTTACATTTTCCCAGGTAAAATCAACAAGTGGTCTGCGTAGTCCAAACTTCTGGTACAACTTGCATCCAATCAGAGCTTGGCCCCGGAAGATACTTGTTAGGTTTGGACCAGCGTATCGTATCACCATGTCTCGGTCAAACAGTATGCAGAATGGAAACAACTGTAACACGAGAATCAATACATTGTTTATAACAAGAAAAATAAACAATACAATAATAAAAGATTTTGATAAATGAACACAAAAATCAATACATTGTCTATAATAAGAAAAACAAACAAAATATACAATACAATAATATCAGTGTATGAAAAAAGACCCGTCCGACAGCCCGAAACGGGTAACTTCTGGTGTGGGCTGGTAACTTTTTAATGTTTTTGTTCAATTTGACCATAAAATTAAGTAAAATCATTCTTTCGGGCTGGTAACTTCTCAGGCTTAGTTCATACACTGATAATATACACACAAAATATAACTTTGATAAATGAACAACTGATAAAAGCTTTGGAGTGATAAGAAAAAAACATTCAGTAATCACAGTAATGAAATATGAGTTCAAATAAGAACAATTTACCAAGAACTCAAAACAATTATGTTAAAATTCTTTAAAATTTGATGTCTCATCTGCAATCAACAAAGCAATCAATATTTTCAAAAATAAAATTCAATATTAAGTTTTTCGAACAAAAATGGTAGAGCTATTGAGAAGCGTGACTAATTTCAGATAATATAATGTGTGTCTTTATTTACCATATAATAGGTCAATATTTGAACACAGCAATTAATTCATATCATTTTTGTTATTAATTCATATGAAAACGACCTCATTTTTCCTTGTCAAATCAATTGTTCACATCAACGAGTCATATGTCATAGAATTTTTGTATTCAAAGATTGTTCAAATGCATTGAAGCATCATAAAATCTTCATAAACTACCTGAAAGAGCCTCGTGATACAATTCTAACATAACACGACATGCATTATAATTCTAAATATTAAAAGAACAAAGTTTTTAACTTAATAAATGACAACAAAAAGACTTCTTTTGTAACCAAATTTTCTTTAAATTCTTAAATAAATTCCCATAGTTGGATAATGATTGAATACAATATCCTGGCTGCAAGTATTATTGCAGGGAGAAAGCCCACAACACTAGATTGGCAAAGCATTGCAGTGAAACCTGCAAGCATCGGCTGGAACTAGCGAACAATGCGTGGTACTGCACTGATATTCAGTGTAGCATTGCATCCAAACCTGAATGCGTGTAGAACAGTTCTCTACTGCAGACAAAGTAACCGAGCCCCTTGCTGGATTTGAACCCCAGACCTCTTGATCTGAAGCTGAACATACTAACCATTGTGCTACCACACCCCCCCCCCCCCCATGAATGGTTGGTAAAATCTTAAAAGAGTCTGACATAAGAGCAACATACTGTTGACATTAATGTATCAATCAATTTACAAGTATTGTATTCAAATAATTCTTAAAATGTTGTAATTATGGTAGTCTCTAGTTATATGCACTGTAGCAAAAAAAAACATATGTTCATGTTCAATATCTAGGGCTTAAAATAAAACTCATATCAAACACCTGTTTAAAGGTTTTTTTAAATTGTTTAAAAAAACATCTTTTTTTTTAATGCAAAAATCTTGAGAAAAAAACATTTTGATAATATTGACAATAAGATGTCTATCTGTACTTGATAATAAATACAAAATGTGACTCTATACTTGTTAATAAATACAAAATGTGACTCTATACTTGATAATACATACAAAATGTGACTACATACTTGATAATAAATACAAAATGTGACTCTATACTTGATAATACATACAAAATGTGACTCTATACTTGATAATACATACAAAATGTGACTCTATACTTGATAATACATTGAAAATGTGACTCTATACTTGATAATACATTGAAAATGTGACTATACTTGATAATACATTGAAAATGTGACTACATACTTGATGATAAATACAAAACGTGACTCTATACTTGATAATACATTGAAAATGTGACTACATATTTGAAGATACATACAAAATGTCAAAATAATCAACACAAGGTGAGTTATGAATTATTAATAGTTGATTATGATTTATCTACATGTCTCTTGTGAGTTCCTCCAAGATGGTTTGACTTTGATGAAAAATCGTCACATCAAATCAGACAGAATAATCTATTATCATATCCCTTGAGAAAAAGACCACTCTCAGGAATATTTTGTTTTGTCCAAAACATTTGATTAACCTAGATTTGTTCAGTTCTAAATTTGTATATTGATTCTTTTCACTGAATAATGAATATATCAATCCTTAACTCCTAAACTGCAGCTTCAATAATGTTATGGAAAAGGCGCAATATAAGTATGCACATTATTATGATATATTATTATTATTATTTATGATGATTATTATTATTATTATTCAATGATCATATTAGAGTCTCTACCAAAGCAATGAATTATACTCTATTATTACATTTTTTGATAAAAAGTCTACAATTACCAGGTAACATATGAATAAATTATCAAATTGTTTATTTTAGCTCTATTCAGTACACAAATGTTCTTTTTTTAATCCTAGCTTTATCTGTAGCAAAACCAATTTCAAAGATTAATCAAAACTCACGCAAATATTCTAAGCCCTCAAAATTGGTTTCATTAAAATCACAAAAGCAATGCAATTATCAAGCAGAATCATATTTGAGATTTACAGACCCCCAAAATTGTTTGATAAATAAGGATTGGGTTTATGCGCCAATGCACACAAATACACCATATAACTCTATCAAAATTATTTAGTAATTAATGTTTGTCAATGACTTCATTAAAAAGCAATCAAATATGATTCAATTCCCGATCGGGTCATACCAAAAGACGTTAAAAGGTGGGAGTTGTTGCTGCCTTGCTTGACACTCAGCATTGTAAAGGCAGAACAACACATTAACTTACGCTGCACCATGGCTGCCGGGTGCAATGGGCACAAATCAAATTTCCGAAATGTACATGTACTGCATGGGGACAATAAAGTGTTATTATAAATTATACATATTGATCATTGCATGCTTTGACATGTGTTCGTGGCTTATAAGTATTTGGTAAGTGTTATATATAATATTTGTGATAAAATATATCTGATAAAAAAATATTTAACAAATGTGGGTCTAGTATCAATTAGAAATCTGCTATTCTATGTAGCTTTGTAGCTTTAATGATATATATATATGTTGGTTGTATTCTATTATTGGTTTAATAATTAAGGGATTCTCTTACAATTTTATTTTGAATACCAAAAATACCAAAATATGTGGAACTTATATGTAAACTATTATTCTAATGCTCTACTATTCTCAGAATTTTCAAAATATCAATGCCAGATAACACATGAAATGAATTATATGATAAATTAAAATAAAACAGTTACACAATCAAAACACATGATTTCAAAATTGCTGGCACAATTCTTAAACATTATGTGTCATTATATGTCATATCAATTTTGCTTTATGATGTGGCCATTGTGATTCCCCACCTAAGTATTGGCCCACAGAGTCACCAAATGTAAAATTTGGAATACTCATTATTTAGGAGTCTGTACACAAAGTTTCAGCTTTCTAGGCCTTTTGGTTCTGGAGAAGAAGATGAAAATAGGTTTTAAGGGTGTGGCTCCTGTGACCCTTATTAGGGGCGACAGGGCCACCCAAACTACAATTCATAATCCTCACTAGTCGAGGAGTCTGAACACATATTTTCAGCTTTCTAGGCCCTATGCTTCTGGAGAAGAAGTCGAAAATGCACAGAGTTTACGGACAGATGGACGGACAGACGGACGGGCACAAGACACCATGGCATGCCATAAGCCCATCAAGCCTTCAAAGCTACATATGCACAGAAATTCATTTCTGATCCATCAAAAGTACATGCCTTACACTCAGAATATTCACATTTGTTATCTTGAAACAATTGACATGCACTTATTACCATAAGTAAGATCTTCCTAGGAAAATCATTCATACCTTCAAGTATTTCTATTCTCAACAGGACAACTGAACATTTTTAATGACATCTCTGTTGGATGTAAGAAAAATTTCCTTTTCCGGTGTAACAGGCCAAACTTACCCCCTGGCCAGACTTTCCCCGGGGAAGGTTTGGCCTAGGACAGACTTTCCCCCCTAGGCTCAATCTTCCCCGGGGAAAGACTGTCCTAGGCCAAACCTTCCCCCACCCTTAATTCTACCTTGTACAAGGGGGAGATCATGGTCTAGCTAGTCTATTTCTTCCCCACCCTTGGTTATGATATACAAAGGGGAAAATTCTGGCCTGGCTAGGCTATTTCTTCCCAAACCTTGGTTATGACGTACAAGGGGGGAGATTCTGGCCTAGCTGACTTGGGAAGGATTGGCCTGCTACACCGGTAATAAATTGTTACCAATAGTATCTTATCTTAAATCATTGAACACTTTTTGGAAGTTGACTTGGCATTTGTTTTCTCTGTGACTCCCGACTTTGAATGACCGTATTTTCGCTCTAATGTATACTGATTGACCTTTAACTTGTTATTTTCAGTAACAGTTAGTGGTTCCCGATCGCGATATAATAACATCGATTTCAAAATTTGACATATGTGATCCTATCAACATACTCTGTGTCTCTTTAATTGACTTTGTTTTCTCTGTGAAGAAAAGCTCTTACTGAGAAGCATGCTGTTTAATAACAACTTGTTGATGCCACAGTAAAGTTTATTGACAGACCTCATTGAAGACATAGCAACGATCAATGGACAAAAAGTTGTTTGTCTGCATGTGGGGAAGAATTTGAAGGAGTGTATCTTGGTTAATGTCTTAGAGAGGCACTGCAGATGAGAATAAGGATTTTCACTACCGTAATTTCTCTATGAATTTGATATCTCCAATAACTTAATTGACCACATAATATTTTCTGAGGGGCACAAGTTCAAAACACTTCTAAAATTTTAACCAAGTGCCAAAAGTTGATGCTTTTATGATTCAACCATTGCTTGAAATAATTGTTTAATTTGGAAAAAAAAAAATAATTGCAAAGCATAATTGTTTCTTTTGCAGAAATATATTTAAAATATCTTGATTATGATAAAATTGCCATTTTTATTTGGTCATCTATATGTAATAATATCACCCATGATATTTATCTAATTTTCGACCATAGCACCTAAATGAGCCGCCAAAAGTCAAGAATAGTTCAACCATAGAGCTTTTATGAAAATCTTTTGAAAATTTTAGAGTCAAATTAATAGAGAAATTAGGATAGTCTGTGTTTTATCTATGCCTCAACAAACGTGGACTGAAGAGATCATATCAGCTGGTTATTGCATACTACACAGAAGTATCCAGAAAGGCTTGTGTCTAAATAAGGTAAATTTGAAAGAAACACGGAAGAGTCTAAGGGCTTAGTCAAACAGATAATGTAGATAAATTGAAATGGACTACATATGATGTGTATATATATATTGGTGGATGTATTTCAGGGATTCTTAATTTAAGGCCTGAGTGTCTAAAAGAACCTTAAAAGAACAAGGAGGAGTTTTAGGGCTTAAAAGTGTGAAGATAGACACATAGATGAACTACCGGTAGATACATTAAAATGGACAGTGTAGGATGTGTAATGTCGGATGTATTTCAGAGATTCAAAGTCTTAAAAAAAACTTGAAAGAATCAAGGAGTTTTAGGACTTAAAATGATAAAGACATGATCGAGCTTTACCTTTTCTTCAAAAGAAAGGAAATGTCACATACTGTATATTTCAATGTATAAGGCAAGTTTTTATGCGGGCCAGAAATTGGGGGGTCAAAGAAGGGGGTCGCCCAATACACAAGGTCAAAAACGAGAATGTAGTTGGATACAGTGGAACGAACAATCTATTATGTTGGGAGTCTTTGAAGTCTTTGCAGAGGTAATATCTATAAGAGAAGCTGGATGTTTTGGATAACAACTTCTTTATTGTGAAAATCTTGCGTGATATGTTTTGTGGCACCAATAAACCCTAGTAAGTGAAAATAATTTGAAACACTTTTTAAAACAAAATATAAGAAAAGACTATACAGAAGGTAATAATTAACAACTATAGAAAAGATGAAGATGAAAATATTAATATAAATAAGGATTATAGTAAGCAAGAACTAGGAAGACAGATAATTAGATATAAATACTATACGAACAAAATACAAAGAAACAATTAAAGTGAACGTAGAAAAAAGAATGAGATAACATAAAATGCATATGAAAGGAGAAAGCTATAGACATAGTAATAAAAAAAGTAAATAGATCATAATAAAAGTAAGAAAATAAATACTAATTATTGTTATTTACCATATGGGCTAGCTGTATTTAGTTTTTATTTTTAAGGAAAAAAATTATCACAAAATATTGAAATTACCAAGGAAAATAACCTAGGAAAAAGATTAAAATGGAGCCCTGCGCAAATATCAAGTAATACTTTGATTTTTCAAAGAGTGTTTCGTGATAGAAATCATGTAATTCCTTATTCCTAAATTCAACATTGCATGCCAAAATCAGAGAGACCGAAGCAAACAACCTTAGGGACTTGGGCAAAAACAAAGAGACAAATATCGATCAATCAGTGATTATAATGCTGAGGAATATATGGATGACAACTTCTTTGTTAATTGTATGCGACGTTTCGACACAGATTCTTGTGTCGTTCTCAAGCAGAGACGTCTTGAGAACGACACAAGAATCTGTGTCGAAACGTCGCATACAATGAACAAAGAAGTTGTCATCCATATATTCCTCAGCATTATTGTCATTCCAACTTCTAAAATGCCTCTCAAAGAAGTAATCAGTGGTTACATTTTAAATCAACAAACATGTACTTGTATAAACATGCAATCACATATAAGGCTTCAAAAGCAATCAGATATAACCCTTCCTCAATGAATGTTACATAATTCTGCAATTTATAATGAACAGACAACAGACAGATGAATTACAAATAAAAATTTAATAACATGAATTTATTATTTACAGGTTTGGAGCTGGGGATTCTCAATGCTACCTGATTGATGTAAGCTAGGTTGCGCACCTACACGGCAGGACTTAGTTTATATGAAAAAACACCCACTTGGTCTGTGTAATTTGGTAGCGCACCGCATAAACACCTCTGAGCGCCAGAGTGACCCAGTGGTTACTTTGAAATGGAAATGAGACGTAAATGGAGTAGCGCACCCCAATACACACCCTGAGCGCCAGGGAAAATGAAATTTATATTATTGAAAATACACTTTAGTGGTAAAAGCCAAAATGAAAAGATGAGATTAATAGCGAATCTGAGAATCACATAATTCTGCAATTTGCAAAAGGTTTTTATAACCATTTAGGTTATAATAAAAAACATTATATGGTGAAGTGAAATTGTGAATCAAGGGCAAATATAAAACAAAAGTAGAAAGTGATCTATTAATGATTTTTCTCACAAATTTTGTATATAATTATTGTGAAAATGTTGGATGTAAAAAATTTGTATTGACATTTTATTGAAATAATAGTGTAATTTGAATCAAATTCAAAATCTATTATAGTTTTTCTTACAAGTTCCATACACAATTAAGTGAAAATGTTTATTGAAGTGATCTGGTTGACTATTTAGGAGTAAAGCGTTACCCGGGTAAGTAAAATTGTACAGCAAAAAGAAATATTTTATTTTTATTCATTTAATTTTTCTAAAAGAAATCCTAATCAACAAATTTTGCATTGTATTTACCACTTCAAATTTGAGAACCCTTCGACAAGTACTATTGAGTCTTCGGAGCTAGCTTAATCAAGACAGCTACTCCATTCATTTTTTTTCAAATTCTAATTCTGTCCCAAAATCAATGCAAACAATATTATTTAGATTGATATTGAGCACAAGTAAAATTTATTCAATCAAGTATTCTATATTTATTGAATGAATGTATTACAAGAAATGAAGTTATCACAAATTTTCGATAAAAATTTTGAAATCAAGTTGACTTTTGAATCAACAAATGAAAAGGAGACAAGCATTCTTTAGCTCCAAAGACATCTTTGATTACAAGAAACTCCAAACTGGCCAAGGTTGCTAAGGTAACCTTAGAGCAAATGCAATGTTAAAAGACTGTACTTAGGCAAACCTTGGTGTTGAGATTGGATTTCATTTCAATTTTATTCAGAGGTGTAAAGGGTTGATCCCAAGATGTAAAGGTTCTCTTATGAAATGACCTGTGCTCAACTTAATCACTCAAACTATGAACATGTCTTTCCAATAAGGCTTTACAGTTTCAAATATTTCAAGGAGTCTAGTCTTGTTAAAGGGGCAGTAGCACGTTTTTAGGGGGAAAATAAGGTGATGTCAGGAAAATCTAAATTAATGGTTCCAATGGAAAGACAATGTATTTAAACTAAATGGAGCAGTAATAATTCAAATATATAATGTAAAGTTTAGACATGTGATTCATTTTTGTTACACAAAATGAATAAAAGGTGTTCACACAAAATGGCCGCCAATGGATTTTATGTGAATATTCATACTTGTCCTCTGACTAGGGATGATTTGCTTGTGTAATGATATTTTTGACACTTTCAAAATAATACATAAAGTGTTAACGTACAATTATCAGTGAAAATTTTAAAATATAAAATTATCAAAAAACGTGCTACTGCCCCTTAAAATAAGGACCAAGACTGTATCAAAGAATCAGATTTTACACACAGCCATGGAACAGACTAGTTCTTCCATTTGTGCACTCAAATAAACACACAAGAGAAGTTGAATATATATAAATTTAATAATTATATACATTTGGAATTTCTTGAGGGCTGTCAAGGTTGCTCAAATGGTAGGGAAGAGGTAGAAAGAAGAGGCGCTTAGTACCCTGGAGTCACGTTAACCCGAACATTGCGTCCTGGAGCTAAGTAACCCGGGTGAGAGGAGAAAGTTCCCTGGAGTCATAACCTGGACATGGTGTCCTGGAGCTAAGACCCGGGTGTAAGAGGAAAGTACCCCAGCTGGAGTCATAACCCGGATATTTCGTCCTGGAGCTAAGACCCGGGTGTAAGAGGAAGGTACCCTGGAGTCATAACCCGGACATGGTGTCCTGGAGTTGATAACCCGGGCTTGTTAGTTATGAGGTATAGAGAGAATGAAGAAGGTTGGGGTAAAAGGGTTATTTAGTATGAATTGGGGGCGAAAAACCCTGATTGTTTGTTTGCTTAGAGGGAGTTATTTTTGAGCAACCAAGACATCCATGGAGCCAGGCGGGGATGGAGGTGCACAGTTACAAGACGATGAGCGAAGTGGGCGGAAGCAAGACAAGGAAGAACAATGGACGAGTCAAAACGCATGCGCAAAGATGCATTCTGGGAAATAAAAGACATTAAGAAAGAAAAATTTTGAGTAATAAGATATATAAATTAGTATCGTATATAAATTATATGCGTAATTGTAAAGAAAAGGTATTTAGATATAATAAAAAGAATATTAATTTTGTGTGGAATAAAGAAAGATTTTAATGCGAGAGTATTTTGGAAAAACCGGAAGTAGTTACCGGAATGGTGCCGGAAATGGAAATGTGTTGGAAAACACGCTCAGGCCGAAAAAGAACGATAAGTATTATTGCAAGAGTTTGACGTCAAGGAGTAATGTTAGGTAAAAGAAATAATAAATTAATATTGTGATTGTATAATTATGATTAAAGTAAGAAGTGTTAAAAGTTGGAAGACATATGATAGGATAGAGGTGATATTTGACTGCACAAACAAAAACAGTAAATTTACATTTACAAAGGTTCATCTGCACTGCTAACTTGATATTCAGACATACTGGAGCAAATATTGAACTTGTTGTTTGAAAACTTGACATATATGATTCATGACACAAAGACAGTTTACTCTTAAGACAACAAGTTCTTTGAGGATATTAAGTTCTTGAAGAATGTGTTTTGTCATGCTAACAATCCATACTAGTAGAACTAATTGTCCATGACATCAGGAACATTAAAAGGACAAATACTTAAATAACTAATTGTTTGTGTAAGGAACTGATAAAAATTTTGAGGCTATTAATTGTCCATAAAAATTGAAAAATGTAAAAAAAGTCAACTCACCAGGCTTTGTAAAAGACAAAATCATATCATTTTTGTGAAAGAAACATTATCATTGCCCCCAATGCCTTTGGGCCAGAGAGTACCAAAATCTACAATGTGTTATACAATTGGCTAAGGTACATGTACACAACATTTCAGGCTTCTAAGGCTTTTTGATCTTGGGATTTAGGTGAAAATAACTGAGTCATTAAATTAACTGTTTTTAATCCCAATTGCCAAAGGTACCTGTACATAAGATTTTGGTCTTATAGGTCTCTTTTTTTCGTCTAAATGCTCCCATGCAGTCATTTGAAGCCAGAGATTCCCCAAATCCTTAATTTTTAATCCCATTTGGCCAAGGTACGCAAATAATTGATCTAGAAAGGAAAAGTGTGAAAAGTTTATTGACGAACAGATGGATGTACGCCGGATGCTATATTCCATAAGCCCATTTTAAAAAAGGCATTTAAAAAAAATTCATAATCACATTTTTGTCCAATTATTTTAAGAATTACCTTTAAAGGGGCAGTAGCACGTTTTTAGGGGAAATATTAGGTGATGTCGGGAAAATGAAAATTAATGGTTTCAATTGAAGGACAATGTATTCAAACTAAATGGAGCAGTATTAATTCAAATTTATAACGTAAAGTTTAACCATGTGATTCCTTTTTCTTACACAAAATGAATTAAAGGTGTTCACACAAAAATGGCCGCCAATGGATTTTATGTAAATCTACATACTTTGTCCTCTGACTATGGATGATTGGCTTGTGTTATGAGATTTTTGACACTGTCAAAATAATACAATTAGCATTAACTTACAATTATCAGTGAAAATTTAAAATATAAAATTATCAAAAAACGTGCTACTGCCCCTTTAAAAGGGTAAATCAATATTGCATTGAGTTCTGTACAACTATTGTTATTTGCTTATGGCTCATTGCATGTCAGAGTGTATGCAATGTACGTTAAAATGGATTGCAAATGAGCAATATCACTGACATTGATTGAACACAGCAATAAGATTTTTTTAAGAAACAGCATTTTGTCCAACATCCATTATCATAAAGTGTCATCACGTAATTAATTTTGAATCACATGGATGATAACATAAATTTTTTCTTTCAATCTCCATTTTTAGAAACTTAATTTTCACTATTCAATCAATCTAATTGACAGTTACCAATGCTATTACAAGATTTATTTTTTCACCATTTTGTAATAGAACTTCATCAAGGGGCCTATATACATTTGAATGTAAAAAATCAGTGCTGAAAGTGATTGATTTCCTTCTGTTTCGGAAAACACAAGCTATGTTTTGTTCATTTTGATTACAAACTAAATAATTTAGTTGATTCTAATGACATCCAACAGTCCAGACATTTCGACTTCCTGTGACTAAAGAAATATAGAGCCATTGACTCTGTAGCTCATCAGGTTTCACATTGTTTCATGTTTAAAGACTATAGAGCTCATTTTGGCTCTTACAGAGAGCCTGCCACACCACTCATTGAATGGGTGTGACCACCAAATGTAGAAACTAGCTGAAATTTAAACAAAGATGATATCAGAAAATTTGAGATCTCTGTACCATCTAGTTTTGGTTTTGGTTAATCATCAAAATTGCTCACTAGTTTGCTCAAAGTAGCAAATTCAGATCAATTAGATGCAAGATACATCCCCACAAAATGACAGCTTTAGTTGTGCATGCAGTAGTCCTGAAGAATTAGAAAAATGGATGAGTTTAGAGATGACACACAGTTGGCACTGCCATAAGGCCCAGAAAAAAAGTAACTTGTTCCTGGTTTCCACCAGCAAGCCTCGATCTTTTTCATGATGTCGTCAAAGGGAAATGTTAAATTAAGTCCAGTGCATAGAATTACCTTTAAACCACAGGCTCTCTATATGTTACTCGTTTCTGCTTGCGAGTGCCACAATGCGGTGATAAAGTGATTCAAAGGTTATATCTTTGTTTAAATTTCTTCACGTTCAGTAATAAAAAAAATCAAAATAAAAAAAATCAGTGTCATTGCATCTTTTTTTCATTAATGTAAAGAGCAGAAACATTTTTTGTTTTAGGGCCAAATTAAGTCAGACCTGATGAGCTAAAAGGGAAACTGGTCTCACCTTGAAGAAAGTACTACTAGCTATCCGAGGGTAGTCTAAACATCCTGTTGTAGTTGGTGTTGAAACAGGAGGGTTAAATCCGTAGTTCTGAAAGTCTAATCTGTATTTCACATGGCAGCCATTGTTCGTATGGATCTCCTGCAGAATGCGTATACTAACATCAACATTGTACAAGCGTTTTGCACACTGGGTCAGCTGACCTGTCACGTAATATGCAAATCCGACACGTTTCGACCGGTACGTTAACACACAGCCATTGCTATCCTCCATATCAACTATGAAAGATGGACTCTGCAGCTTTGGGTAACTGAAACGTATTGTTTCATGCAGGTTATCAATTCCGTTCAGGAAGTCGCGATAATGACGTCCAGCCACTCGTAAAACCTTATCGTATCCATAGTAACGACAAAAATCCACAAAGCACTGTCCAAAGAAGTACATACATTCGTCAAAGTTACGATCGCCGAGGACTTCGCTGCAACTCGTTGCAAGGTTGACCATGATCTCGTCCTTATAGACCTTGTGAGTTGTGAAGATCATGTTCTTGAGACCAGCGTGTTCCAGAACTTTCTGCCATACATCTTCGCCGTACAGTTCCTGTACATAGTGCTGTATACTCTCCAGGAGCATGCCATACATCTCGCCACGCCGGGACTGGCTCCTCCAGTAATTCTGTTCGCACTGGAAATAAACATGAAAATTCTTAGAATAAAAGAGTAATTTGTTTTGAAGATTCTTGCTAGGTCTGCATCTTCCAGCCATTCTGCTTGCACTACAAAATATATCAGTTCTGTAATGTTTGAAGGTAAAAGATTTTTTTCTCCAAATTAATGGAATACATTGTCATATATTCATTCAGACACCTTGGTTTGGCCCATCTAGGTAGTTCTATTCAAACTGAAAAATAAACCGACAACATTTTAGGAACACATCAGGGTAAAAGGATTATTTTTTATGAATCTTTTGTAGCACACCCTTTAAATTATTGTAAATGTCTTACAACTGTCCTCAGTTTTTGTATCAATAATCTCCAAAAGGAGGATATAAAGATGATGATAATGATGATGATGATGATGATGTCGATGATGATGATGAGGATGACAATGACAATGACGATGACGATGATGATGACGATGACGATGATGATGATGATGAAGATGAAGATGAAGATGATGATGATGATGATGATAAATTATGTATTCCAATTTGTTTTTGATTAACGCAAGGTGATCTCCATCATAAAAAAATTCCTGGATCTCTGACAATCCCTAGCTGTAATTGCAATCATGGTTATGTCGTAATTGTTCAAAGAAAGAACACTGCAGCAATGTTTCTAAACCATTGTGGCACTGTAAATGTTTAGGTAAGGGCATGGAAAGGTCAGGCTAATTGATTGTGCAAATAAAACATCACTGTTTGTAATACCACCTGATTGTTCATATCCCTTGATTCAATTATATATTTGATATTAATCACAGACAATTTCTACAACAACAAAATGATTTACATCATACTATCATTTGGCAGTTAGTAACACCTCGTATTTCTGAATACTGCATCCTTCTAGAGTCAAATTTAAACATAAAAACCTTTTAAAGGATCTTAATATTTAGAAAGAGGGTTAATGGCATCAAAACAACATAAAAAACAAGCAATAACTTGCCTCTATTTAAGTTGTAAAATTCAAATGCTTTTATTTTGAATTTCTTTTCAAATTAATTCTTGAAAACCAAGGATGTCATTTTTATTTTTATTGCAAAAACTTTTGTAGGTTTTTTTTCTAATTTGTTCTACCTTTTTTCTTAAATTTCACTGTGAAAACAAACTTACAAACAAATGTTTCTTTTCAGAATCTTTAGTGATGAAATAAAAACTTTGGTCTTCTTTTGAATTCAACTAGCTTTTATTGAAAGGATATACGGCAACTTTCTAAGATAGAAAAAACTAATAAATGATCAAGCTTATTGATAACAAGCTCATTGACTTGTATTACATACTTGACAGCCAACATAAGACAGTTCAAAACACTCTTTTTCTTAAAATACACAGAATAATTGGCAATTAATTTTACAGGAATGACTTTCCAGGATTAGAAAAGAGTTGGCCGCATAACTAATTCCACAGATTGAACATCTAAGGTACTGTCAAACATTTGCAATAAAGCATATGGATCCACCAAATTCACAAATTGTAACAAAAAAAAAAAAAATTAAACCAGACAATAGATTTTTTTTATGGAAAAAAAATGGAACAAAACCATTCAACCTTCAACAGCTGATCAAAAGAACTTACAAGGAAGCAACAGCCTTTCATTTTACAGCACACTTTCATAAAGAATATTATTATTCACCTTTAACCGTCAAAATCTGAAGAATTTACCTTTTTGGAATCTAAGCGCGAATGGTATCAGTCATACTGACCTTGATGATAGATGTCTACAATCATTGCCATTACTTTAATTACCTATTTCCACTACATTCCATCAATCATCACTTGGTTATACCAGTATAAGGAGATCTAATGACAGAAGTTGCATCATAACATCACTTCCTGTCCCGCTTGGTTATTCTAATCCCCTGAGGTTTCATCTCAACAATCCCATTGATCTGAAGAAATCTGGTACGGAGAATAGCCATATTAATTTCTCATACCATCCACTCATCATCTCTGTGTTACGTCAGCCTATCTTATGACAGAAGTTGCCTCCGTTATTACATCACTTCCTGTCTGGCTTGGTTACTTCTATCCCCTAAGGTTTACTTGTTATCAACATTGTAATTGACATCTGCTCTTGAGATAATATCAATGTTAATTTCCACAACATTCCCCTTATCATCACTGTGATTTACTAGCATCAGATGATCTACCAATGTTTAAAGGTATGAGATCTTGAACAATAACGACAATTCTTATGGATGAACAACTTCTTTATGCTAGCTGTGTAAGCGACGTTTCGACATAGCTTCTAATGTCATTGTCAAGCAAATCATCTTCTCAATTGCAAAACGTGTTTTCTCAATAAAATGCCTTTTCTCAAATTCTCCCTTGGTAAATAAATTATTCCTTTCAATTGAAAAAACAGTCCTTAAAATTGTTATTTCTGCAAAACATGTTTAATAAAATGCATCAACTAACTTATTGCCTAAATTACTCCTGTAGTTGTTTTGATAAGCAAGGTTTAGGATTAGGCTAAACCGTACTATCTCCCGCACTGAAAAGTACATGTATTGCGGTACATCCGAAATACAAGTTTTAGACGTCCAAGTCCGACACCATTCAAAAGATTGAGTGAATAGGTAAGTGATGGGTTGTTTATACAACAAATAAGCTTGATATACAATGTTATGATAAGAGAATCAAGCTTATTTGTTGTATAAACATTCAATCGCCTATCAATTCCATATTAACTCCATCTTTTGAACAGGTATCACTTGATTATTGTTCATCACACCAACTTCTAGAATGCCAATCAAAGAAGTATACCTCTTGTTACTTATATTACATCACTTCCTGTCCTGGCCTTAACTGTTATCTCCTGAGGTTTCATATCAACAGTCAAATTGAGCTGAAGTAATCTGGTCTGAAGAGGTACCATATTGATTTCAACCATCTTTAACTTATCATCATTGTGGTATGAGCATCAGTTACAGATCTACTGACGGCAGTTGCTCTTGTTTTTACATCAATTCTTGTCCAGGCAAGTTACATCACCTAGGGTTTTGTATAACATACTGGTACCAGTGTAAAAAATAGATTGGAAACCCAGCCTGTACTAAAAATTATTTGGTCACTTCCTTAGGGAAAATAAAGAACACTTTTGAAAAGTTACCAGTCCTGACCAAAAAGTATCCAGGTTAAGGACTGGCGGACGGGCTATTTATAATAAATCCTACGTTACATCTAGCCACTTATACCCACTAGGTCTGTGTCGAACATGCGCAAAAATTGGGCAATTAAGTAAAACTAGCTGAAATTTTATGTCCCATATGTCCTACATTAAATTATTGACATTTAGTCATTTACTGACACGTATTGACACTCATGCATGCACCTAATTGTTAACGTGGCTAGATGTAATGTAGGACTTATGGGATGTATGACAGTGCAGCTAGTTTTAACTAGATTGTATGACTTGAAAATATTAATATTTGCCAAGAGAATATTTATTCGTAAAATATCATTTGTTCACATCTATGGAAATACTTAATTCAAATTTCCTGTTTTGATTAAAATTGAAATTTGATATTTGAATTTCAAATATCTAGGTGAATATTTGAATGTTAAAAGATCTTGTTGAATATTTGAATCTCAAATATCTAGCCGATATATATATCTGGGGCTCTTTATCAATGCAAAAAAAATTTATATAAATTAAACCCAGGCCAGCCTAATATTCATTTTTATCAATCTTGTAAATTAATTAAGAATATACAAAAACCTACCAAGCCTCAAGCAATGGTTGATTGGCAGTTTGATTGGCTATATTTACTACATAGCTGTGTATATTATTTTGATAGTGTGTTACAGGAGTAATAATATTTTCATATGTATCCACATTTTCCCTGTTTGATTGACAATATAGCTACAATAAGCTCATGAATTGCTAATATAAACCCCTAGGAAATCATACTTCCACCACAGAGGTGAGAAAATAGATGATTTATACATCATAAGTAATAAAAGACTTGTATATTTATCACAGGCACTGAGAATATACATGCAGATGGGGGGAAACTGCTTTTTTATCACGCCTTAAAATGTTCAATATTCATTTCTCTAATAATTTGTTTCACAATTTTTATACCCAATATCACTTGCAATAACAAAACTATAGTTAAAATTTAATTAAGTTTATAATTGGACTTTCTGTTTATCATATATTAATTTGTATTAACACATTCTTTGTTATCATTAACTTTGTAATAATTTTTTAGTATTTGTGAAAGTCTGATATTTTTTTTCTTCTCTTTTATTAGATACTATTGACCTCACTGTACTAAAAGACAATCATTTTTTTCAATGTTTATTATTAAACAAATAATGCATTATCGATCTAATCTTGACCTATTCCAAGTATCTCGCTTGTGTATGGGCCTAACAAAGTATTATTCTTCTGCGCTATCTGAATAAAACATTAATAAAGATGAACAGGTGTCACATTTGTCTTTTTCTTTGACACTGATTTACGACCAATTTGAACATTAAACTCAACTTCTTGGTATCTGTGAAATCATTATCTTAATATTTGTCATGATATTCATTTTTTATTTGATTAAGGGTAAGGTTAAAACATTTACATTTATAGGAATGATTTTTTTTAGTTGTCAAATGATTTAGATCAAGAGAGTAACTTTTATTGCCGTATCATTAAAATCAAATCATTGTTTTATTCCCTAGGCTTGAATTGACTGACAGATACTCAGTTGGTCTCTAGATGTTTTGAAACAAAGACCCAGGGTATAAGCTGACACCCCTTTTTGACCCCCAAATATTTTGTAACAAAGACTCAGGGTATAAGCTGACACCCCTGTTTGACCCCCTAATTTTATGTAACAAAGACTCAGGGTATAAGCTGACACCCCTGTTTGACCCCCAAATATTTTGTAACAAAGACTCAGGGTATAAGCTGACACCCCTGTTTGACCCCCTAATTTTTTGTAACAAATTCTCGGCTAATACCAGGCAATAAGCAGTATAATGTATACAGTAGGTTTGTAATTAATTACAGGTAATGAGGGCCAAACCCAAAATAAGCCTATGAACAATTCATTGATTTGATTTTAATGAGATTAATAGCTTAACTGATGATATATGAATGACATCTTTTTGAATACTACATCACAGTAAAGTATCTTTGTCTTTATGAATATTTTGAACTCATATTTTTGATATCATATATCATATGTTTTATTTTATACACTTACGTAATTAATAACAGTGCATTTCCAATATAAAATCTGAAAATCTTACAAAGGATATATTATATTGATATTTTATTCCAAAATTTATTATTATCTGTTTTTAACAATTTGAGGTGAAGTGCTCAACAAAATTAAATCAAGGTAAGGATGCAAGTGAAATTATGAAAATATCAATCATAAATCATAATTTCATAAATCTTCTAGTGACAGCTACCTACAAGTTTCACATGATGTTTTACATGTTCATCCATTTATTTATTTTTGTCATATGCAATGTCCGAAGTTGATTGTAACAGGTTGTGAAAATGAGTGGATATTCTTAATGTTGACAAATCAATAGTCATCAATTATGGATGTACATCACTCAATGCTTATACATGCATGTTTATATAAAATTTTCTAGCTATGAAGGTAAAAAATCATTTGAAACAAATAACCTCTCTCTTCTTGAGAGATGATGAATGTTGATTTTTTGGATATCTTACTTCTATATATCCTAAGTGGACAGGTGACATTTGTCATTTGAACCCTTTTGCAAACTTTGATTTAATTGACTCTTTATCAAAAGAATAAATGTTTTTTTATAAAATGACATTATATGCATTCCGAAATGTATCCTATAGTTATCATGATAGAGACAGTTCATATATTAAAAAAAGTGCTTTATCGATCCTCCAAATTAAGTACCACTAAATTTATCTAATCATGAATGATATCTTCATGAATAAACATCTTACTGTTTTTTTTAGAAGAATATTCTATACTTGAAATGTACATCATACAATCTTGACCAATGTGCATCTGAGTTCATGTTTGTTCATATGGAATTATATTGTAGTAAAAACCTGTGATATTCTGTACATGAGTGATAATTAACTGCTTTTATGTGTGAATAATTTCACACTGTGAAGTTTACACATATTACCGAACATTGATTAGTCTAGGGCATGGTCATGTGGTCAAAGTTTCAACGATTCAGTTCTCATGAACTCACAACAAAAGTGTTCATACTTTTGTGAATATTTTCAAGTCGTGTGAACGTTGACCGGAATTACTTTAATTCTTCGTCCAACATCAAATCAAATGTTATACAACAAATTTTAAACAAAGGAACTTAAATAACATCTTTTTTTACCAAGTAATACGTACATTTTGATGTAAAAAAAACATTTATTTTATCTTTTGCTTCAATCATTTGGTATTCATTTGATGCATTACATTACATTACGATGATTTTACATTACGATCAATATAAGGTACTATATGGCGTAACAAAGACAACTTTCTACTTCTTATATGAAATGTTAAAACAGGGTGTTGTGAAGGGTGAAAGTGTAAAGAATGATAATGTGAATGTGTATATACAATGCTAATTGTATGAATGTTACGTCATTACCTATATATGTAGAAACATTGTAAATAGATTTGGGTACATATGTTCTAGTATCTAATTAGAAAGATAGCTCATGTGTACTTAATGATTATCAGCTGACAGTTTCCCTGTGGTAATTAATCAACTGCTCATCTTATAATAGTATATAATGCTATATAATTAGTACAGCCATCTAAAAATTGCTACATTATAAGTATATTCAAAATTGATAGATCATCTCACACATACACACACATAAAGTCTATCTTAATTGGCAGCCATTTTTGTGTGAACACCTTAAACTCATTTCATGTAAGAAAAAAGAATTGCATGGCTGAAGTTTACATTATATATTTGATTTAATACAATTTAAACCGTTGATTTTCATTTTCCTAACATCACCCGGCTATATTCCCCCTAAATATAAAAATGTGATACTGCCCCTTTAACTGGTTAATATATTGGTTCATTTTATAATAGCAATTATAAGATTGACTTCTACAGTTTATTAATAAGATTTGATTGAAATTATTCTTGATAAATTAAAATCAATGAGTTTAACTAAAACTATTTAACGACTTTTTGGGCTTAATTTTTTAAAAACTTTGACCTAATTTAGAATAAAAAAACTTCAAACAAGATTTGATATCTCTGATGTTCTTTTGTTTGCTTGAAGTTCTTTTTTTATGGCATTGATGGTCTAATGATGTACCATTTTTAGCTGTCTTTGAGATGGCGCCAAAGCAACATTTCCAGGAAGAAAAAGAAACCTATCTTTTACCTATTAGCCTTCTTTCAGGACCAATTTATCCCAAACATTTACAGCAAATGTAGCTAAGAATCAATAAACTGCCTTACAATCCAAAGATAAAATCGTTTTACGAGGCATAAAAAGACAAGTTCCTCTAACAAACACAAAAATAAATTGGTCTAATTGGTAGGAATTTCCACGAATGTCCTAAGAAATTTATATTATAGTCAAGCCATTTTAGGTTTAAAATAAACAATCATTTTTCTCACATATGAAATTTCCAATATGGTATGATTTTTTATGTCTAGTTAACATTTGGTTAAAATATCTATTAATTCAACCCTAAAATTTTCAAAAGATTTTCAGAAATGTCTATGGTGGAATAATTTTTCAGTTTTGGTGGCTCATGAATTGAATTTGTGACCTCAGAAAATGTTATGTGGTCCAGTTATTTGAGATGCCACATACATAGAGAAATTACTGTAACTGAAATATCTATGGAGTCTTTTGTTAACAGCTCCTCAGAACATAATGAACTATATGTATATCAAAGAATTGGTCCTTATTGTCAAAGAACTCAAGCATCTCAACTAACTAGACCAATGATTTTACAGTATATTATTAATCAAGCAAATAAGAAAAGATCAATATTATAGTAATTGCCTTCCCAATAACATAATGCTATAATGAAGTATGAACGTATATCAATAATGCTTCATGATCTTAAGGAAGGACAAAGAGGTTTTTCATCTGAAATCATTATTCTAAATGGAAATGAACCTAATACACTATAACCTTGTTTCTGTATCAAGAAAAGCCTTCTAGTATTACAATACCAGTTCCGGATGTCATGTTCGGTGCATTCCTTAGAATTTATGAATATTGTCCTGTACTTTTACTTAAGATGTTTATTGAAATCAGAAAAATGACAGGCGAGGAGTAGAATATTCACCAAATGAGTTCATATAAATGATTTGTAATAAAAATTATGAGAGAAAATTTAAAGTTCTCTCAGAATTTCCTTTTATCATTTTTATAGAAAAGAAAGCATCACTTATTGAGAAAAATTTAATAAAAATACTATTCTCAAAAACCCGATACTGCCTATTAATTTTGGCACTCTTGGAGAATCGAAATAAGCTAATGTCATTAACATATATTCAAAAAAATGTGAAAATACCTTAAAAATGATCAGTCAATACGATAGTTAACCTTCATGAAATCATCATACACTGTGCTGTCAAACTTTAGGACAAAATAAGTGTATGCATCAAAAATAATATATTATTTTTAGAATCAACTTATGAAAAACATTTAAGCTTAAAAGCATGTTTTTAATTGGCCTTTTTAAAGATGAATAAATCCAGCACATATCTTGATGTTTAATAAAATAGCCACTTGCAATCATTTAAAATTGACAGTTTATCTTATTTCTGGTATGCTTAGAGAAAGAGATGCACAATGGAAAAATACGACCAAATTTAAATATCAGAATCATTCATAGAACTCATTTCTTAATAAAAAGCCAATTGAGTTTTTGGGGGTCACATATGTCAAATTTAATATGTGGTATATCATTTCATTGAGAAGTATCGACTGTTGTAGGAAAATATCACTTTAGAGCCAATTGACTTTGTATAGTGGCAATAGGGAGTTGCTATTTTGTAAAGAAACAGACAAAACAGCTTGTCAATCAGACAAATGTAATTTGTCTTATCCACAGCAGTCCGAATGACAGTTATTATTGATAATATTTTACTAGTAATAAAGTTAATAACACATATGAATTTGGCTTCCAAGAATACATATGGCTGTCATAAATTTTTCATTGAAAACCAAAAATTATTATGCCATTTGAATATGTGAGAGGTTTTTAATTATTATCTGTAATTATTTCACCCTCAATTGTTTAAAAGAAAAACAATATGTGTTGAAAATCAAGGAGTGGCTTTTCAATGAAAGTTTTCTTTGGATCATTGATAGAAGAATAATACAATATCCACCAGATTCACATAAATATTTGAGTGAATTAGTGAGTTATTGTTAAACGCCACTTCAGCAATATTTCCGCTATAAGCGACGGGTATAAATATCTAAATAAAATTTTACTATACTAGTTGATCTAACACAATATGCTCAATATACAATTAATTGATCATCATAAGCTCTCGAAATATAAATGTATCAAATGCCTGAACAATTTAGAGCCATGAAAGAAATGAAACAAAATAAACTTTTTGGGGAAACTTTGATTGATGCTTATCAAAAAAACATAAATGTGTCTTTCACTATTTAATAAAAAAAACAATTTAGTTATGCGGATTCAAATATTTCCAGTTTCATATTTCTGTCTAGTTTTGAGAAATAAAAACCATTAAAATGTCAGATACAGTAGAACACGGATATAGCGAACACGGATATAGCAAACACTCGGATATAGCGAAAACCCCTATATAATATCATTTAAATTATATGCGTATAGTGAACACCGGATATAGCGAACTAAATTCTTTAGTCCCTTGGAGTTCGTTATATCAGAGTTCTACTGTCTGTATATAAAATAATGTAAATCTATAAATTTCACAGGATGACCATTCAGGGTATCATAAAGAACTAATTTATCTATCATTATTCTCTGAAACATAACTAAACTGTATGCTGTTTCATTAATTAATATATATAACTAAATGTTTTTCCTCTTACCTTCCAAGTGAAAAAGGAAATTTTGTACCAATAGAAATTATCTAAACATTTACTCCTGTTAACAATTTGACTTTTGCAGGGACTGACTTTATATGAATATGGTCTTGAGATTGTGGAAATAAAAACAAATTCTGGTATCAAAATCAATCACAAATTCAATCTAAAACAATGAAGAAATGCTAGACATTCATTCAAAATAACTGTCAAAATAACCATCACATTTCGGTGACAAAACATCCCCTATAAAAAAAATATTCCTCAAAGTTACTTCTACAGCTTTGACACAGAACTTTCACTGCATTTCCAAACTGCCTCCATATCATCTCTTGAGATAATTGGGGCAAAATTTTACCATCTTCACTAGCAGAAGCATTTTGGTGAAGGTAAAAAAGCATCTGGGAGGATGCCATGAACGGTTGGCCACAAGCTCTAGAGTAATAAAAAAGTTATGGTGAGGTTGTAACAGCTTCGATAGCCCTATAAGGGCATGTCCACAAGTGGCCAAGGGATAACGGGGTGAGTGGAGATACTGTGGAAGGTACACCAATGACCATAAAGTAATAAAACCTCCACAGCAGCATGTGGGTTATGTAATCAGGGATGGGGGTCTCCCTCTGGGATAGATACACAAGTGACATTGGATTAGCAAGCCAAATGGAGATACTGTGGAAGGTACACCAATGACCATAAAGTAATAAAACCTACATGTGGGTTATGTAATTAGGGATTGGAGTCCCTCTCTGGGAAAGTTCAACAAGTAAAAATATTGGATTAGCAAGCCTTGTGTTTGGGGGTCTTTTTTGGTTTTTGTCAGGGTACATTTCATAAAGAGCCTAGTGTTGATGGTTGGAAAAGTAATCCAAAATTACAGTGCATGAATATGAAGTGAATTATATAAGTAGTTATGGGGGATTTTTAGAAAAAAAATTAAGAGGCCGTTGTAAACTTTATCATATTTCATTCCAACAGTGTCTGGGTATTAAAAAAAAAAATTAATTCCAATTTCTTATAAAAACATTATATCCGCAGATGCAAATAAAAATTACTAAGACACAATAAAGGGTTGACAAACCAGGGTCTGTTTTCACTTAAACCAACAATGAGCAAAGCTTGTTGATGAACAATTCCCATGACTGAATTAATGACTTTGTAGTAAGGAAAAAAAATATATACAACAAAGCATAAAAAAGATGTAAGCTTAGTTAAGGTAAAAATAAATTTGATACAGAAATGAAGATGTGTTCAGCTTCAAATTAATGGACTATGAACAGTTTTGTGGATTGCTACCATTATACCTAAACACTTCATGGGTCGTTAAGTTTGTTTTTTTAGTTGGTGACATCAATTACCAATTTAAATGTTATTTAAAATCTTAAACTCAGGTTGTGAATTTAAGAGGAAATATCTTGGTGATTATCTGTTATTTCTAAAAACGTGTTAATTGCTTAGTTAACAACACCTGGTCATTTGAAAATGTATATTCATATGACAAATCCACTGTCCATCACTTTAAGCAGCCTTGTTGATTGTCACCCTAATAAGTAATTACTTCAAGGGTAATTAAGTTTGTCATTTTGCTATGTATTGGAAAGCAGTTACACAATCAGATGTTATTTCAGTTTTAAACTCATGTTGTGATTTCCTGTTAATTGTAAAATCATTGATTGACGCTGACCATCGTGTTGACAAGTTTGTTTCATTAGTATGGGTCTTCACATGTTTTGATACATAAATTGTAAACCAATGTTTGTCTATCTTGTTAATTTTCATTTTAATTTGTTTTACTCAACAGACTAATTTAAAATATTGTAAACCTGGCTGTAAAATTTACTATTGATGGATATGACTATTTGACACTTATCATGTAATTTCATAAGTTATCAATTTAAAGAAAAACTTCTTAAATGCCAATAACAAAGGACATAACTGATTGATGTAAAAAAGGTCACTTAAAAAGAAATTTTTTTTTAATGTTATCATTGTCAGAATGAACTAATTCAATAACACTTTATTAATGTCAAAGCTATGAAAATACATTTTATCAAAACCCTTTGCCATAACCATTACTCAAGTACTCTTTTGAAAGTAAATAATCAAAGATTCCTTACACCATGCATTCAATGCATTGTGCTTCTCAATGATTGGCTAGCCATTATCAGCCAATCAGAATCGCTGCAATATTTACTAAGCTGTGCACAAGTCACAAGAAGACAAGATGGCCGCCTGTATCAACCATTTACATAACCAACTGGATATGATGGTTAAATCACAGCTCATTAAGAGCTAAAAAAGCATTTCTGCAGTCACTGGTACCAAAGTAAGTACTTCTGATTACTGTTTCTAGTTCATGTTGCCTGTTATCTTTTCAAATCATAAATGAGAGCTTAAAATGTTTCTGAAATATTGGCTTCACATGCAGTCAAAATGACAAGTGATTTTAAACCCTGATCCTTTCTTGCTGAATTTCTTGTAATGTATTGTAAATGTTCATTATAATGTACCATTAGGATTTGTTTTTTTGATACTGATTTGATCTGTAATCTAGTTTCTATTCTTAAATTGGTAACTTTCAGCTAAAGATGGCATTGTTTACACAAGTGTGCACTGGACCACGACTGCCATGGAGGACATCAGAGACTGGACACAGGCAGTGATTATGTAAGAGGTAACTGCACAGCTGGCTAATTCTTGAATAAACATGCATTATATAATCCTTGACTGTAGATTAGACAATTGTAAACTTCCAAATGCAATTGCATTATAATTTGTAAACATCCAGACAAGTCAATTGTATGTAAATTTGTGGGAGTACTTGATTTCAAATGCTAATGACCTAAGAATCTTATTTGAATTTGAATTCTATAAACATTGTAAATAATTCTCAAAGTTAGATCAAATATATTGTTAAGAGTCCATTTCTGTATGATTCATAAATGTTCAAACTGAAACTCACACTCCTGGTTTATAATTTTGATAATGACTCGATAGTAATTCACAGCCAGACAGTTGAAGACATGGTCTTCCATGAAGTTTTGATTATAAATGCCAATTCAATGTGTTTGTCCAAATCTGTTCATCATTTTCATAAACTTCTTGAATTGATAAAAGTAGTAAAACAAATTAAATAATAATAAAAACCTACATACCATTATTATTATCAAGTTATTAACTTATTCAAATGTCAACTTATAAGTTAAAATTCTATCTGTTTTATAAAAAACGCATATAAGCAATCCAGGGGTTATCTTTTTATAATTTTTATTTTTATTTTTGCTTATTCTTGTTATTTTGCCTATATATAAATAAATTATTAGTTTCAGTTGTTCTTTCTATATACCTGTTTCATTTCATTGAAGAACTGTAATATACAAATTGTTTATTTAAGGTGATCACTGAAGCTTACAATACACAGACCTTGCAACATAAGGGAACTCACAAGGGAAGACTAGGCAGTGTCATCACAGTAAGTGCACTGAATTGCTAAATAAACAAACAGATTGGTTAATGACTTCTGACCAATTCATTTCTTCTTATTTACTTACAGATTAGAGAAACATTGCATTTGATTATGTAACAGGAAACAACACAGCCAGGATGGTGATCTAATTCTTAAATCAACATGCTGTATATTCCTTGAATGTAGATTAGTCAATACATTAGAAGATGCAACCCAATTCACAATTAATGAACTTGACAGACCATTATTTTCATTTGTAAACTCTCAGACAGGTTGTCTGTCTGATTTAAATGAATTTAGAGGACTTTCTTTCAAATTCTTATGAGCATTAAATCTAATTTGTAGACATTTGACACAGCATTAAACAAACTCTTGTGATTAATCTTAGTTTGTTTACAATTCTTAAAGATTTTCAACTCTTGCCATTTGTAGAGGCGGATCCCAGTGGGGGTTCAGGGGGTCCAGACCCTCCTTTTGAAAATCAGTTATAGATTCAAGTCAATAAAAATAATGTTCTATAACAGTACATAATGTCTACGTCCCTATATAGTTCATGTTTCCAATGTAATTGTTACTGTTGGCTGTATCTGAATAAATTGAGGTGCATTTTTAACTCCGAAGTGGAATAATGTAGTTAAGAAAAGTAAAGTCAAACAATGAGGATTTTGATTAACATGTTAACCTATCTTTAAGAATATTTCTGCAATTATATCAACAAAGATATATCAAACTTCTTATAAATCAGATGGAATATGCAAATGAAATGACATCCAATGTTTATATTTGAAATATAAGGAATTTTTGCTTTTTTCAGTAGCAATCAGCATGACTGTACATTCGTTGATAAAATATTATCTTTTAATGTCATAGCCAAAATGCTTATTGTTCAAATGCTATTAAAGTTGACATCAGTTGTATCACATAATTCAATCTTCACAATTTTCACAACTTCAATTTCTAATAACATTTGGTAGCTGATATTATACTTTTTTACATTTTTACTTTCAGTCACTAAGCCTGCCCATGACATCCACTTTCAGAACTGATGTCTCCATGATCTGTCTTGCTGATTTCAAGCTGATGCCCCCTGCCCCAACAGGCTGTCCTCTAAAGCACCACAGGCTGCCACCAACGTACTACAGGATAGTACAAGAAGCTGCCAACCAAACCTCACCAAAGGCTGACCCCCACAGCACAAAAGGCTAACCCCAAAGGCCCCACAGGACCTAAAAAAAAGGCTGCCACACCCACTGCACCCACAAAGCTCTCCAACAAAGCACACTGGACGGCGCAAACTTTCACATTTTATTAAAACATTTAATTGGTTGTTTGATATTTGTCTTTATTTAAAAAATCTATTTAATTTTAGGCATAATTCAGGATGTAATTTTGCAGATTTGGAACCATATTAACAAATTCTGCTACAAAAGTTTCTAGAGGCACTGGTGGCTGTAAACTTTTACGACTTAATTACCCTTACAGGGTGCATCCACTTCTTTGCCACAATCACTGGTGGCTGTAAACTTTTACGACTTAATTGCCCTTAAAGGGTGCATCCACTTTTTTGCCACAATCACTGGTGGCTGTAAACTTTTACGAGATAATTGCCCTTACATGGTGCATCCACTTCTTTGCCACAATCACTGGTGGCTGTAAACTTTTACGACTTAATTGCCCTTAAAGGGTGCATCCACTTTTTTGCCACAATCAATGGTGGCTGTAAACTTTTACGGCTTAATTACACCTACATGGTGCATCCACTTCTTTGCCACAATCACTGGTGGCTGTAAACTTTTACGACTTAATTGCCCTTAAAGGGTGCATCCACTTCTTTGCCAAAATCACTGGTGGCTGTAAACTTTTACGACTTAATCATGGTGCATCCACTTCTTTGCCACAAAGTTACTCTTTGAAGATACATCCATCATTTTACGACTTAATCATCCCTGGTGAAGGTGAAAATGTATCTGTGGATGCAGTTGTGGCAATGGTAAAATTTTGCTTGCCATGAAACTGTGGATGCTCTTACACAAGAGAATTTTTTTTATAGGGGATAATGCCATTGTCAATCATAATGCATGATGCATGATTTGACAAGTGCTTGAATACAAAAACATGAAATAATCAAACATTATCCAATATGCACATCAAGAATTACGTCATTGGTAATAACTTATTTCGAAATTCAGATATCAGTATCATTTCTGCTGAATAAAACTAGCAAGTCTAATCCCCTTCAACATCAAGCTTCATTAACTTGTTCAAAAACTGGAAAAAAATAATTGGTTTCCTTAAAAATTCTACCTCCATTATCAGATTGATTTCAGGCGGATATTAAACATTAGAAGTACTTTGTTTCTCTTTGGTTCAACCAAGCGTTTTGTTTTTTAATTCATTCCATGTTCTGGCAGCCAATGGTAACAAGACAAAACAATTCCTTGTCAGCCATTATTTCAAAGGGAACAAGTTTTATGAAGCGTCATGTTCTTGATCAAAGTGCATGTGACATTTAAGTCTACTTTGAAAGTGCAAAGCACTTAGATCTGAACTTCCATTGACTTTTCATATTTCTTTGTGGTTACATGTGTGACGATCTTTTTCAAAAGCCAATTAAGAATCAATGAAGTGTAAATAACTGAGTTATTAGCATATGTTTAATAAAGAAGTAAGAGTTTGTCAAGTTCTTGATCAAAGTGCATGTGACATTTAAGTCTACTTTGAAATTGCAAAGCACTTAGATCTGAACTTCTATTGACTTTTTATATTTCTTTATGAAAACAGAATCTTTATTCTATGTGCTGGTACTTATGACAATCTTTCTCAAATGCCAAAGAAGACATCAAGTGCAAAAATTACTGAGTTATTAGCTTATGTTTAATGAGGAAGTCACAGTTTCAAACCTCCAGAAGAATTGAAACAACGTCTATAACTACTTTTTTTTCGATGGCAAAATGTTCTTATAGACACCATATAGATGTATAAAGACACCACTTAATCATTTTCTTTCAACATTGGTCATGCCATCTGTTTTGTATTAAAAGTTATTTTCACCTATCTTTTAAAAGTTTATGAGGGCAACTTTAACAAATGCTAAAGAAATAGGACTTGGGTGGGTGTGGTATGTGGGGTTTAACACTGCTTTCAAGAGTATTTCACATATAACACCTTCTAGTATTATATCACAGAGAGATAGCACGCAATACTATTGTGACTTTGCATTGCGGTGAAACCTATAACTTTTAACAAAACAAATGCCAAAGAAATAGGGTTTCAAAGCCAATTTAAAGGGGCAGTAGCACGTTTTAGGGGGGATATAAGGTGATGTAAGGAAAATGAAAATTGATGGTTTTAATTGAAAGACAGTAATAATTCAAATATAACTCTAAGTTTAGCCATGCAATTCCTTAATTTTTCTTACAAAAAATGAATTAAAGGTGTTCACAAAAAATGGCCGCCAGTGGATTTTATGTGAATCTTCATACTTTGTCCTTTGACTATGGATGATTGGCTTGTGTAATGAGATTTTTGACACTGTCAAAATAATACATTAAGCATTCACTTACAATTATCAGTGAGAAATTCAAAATATAAAATTATCAAAAAACATGCTACTGCCCCTTTAAGAGTATTTCACTTATATCACGGCTTCTAGTATTATCACAGGGAGATAGCCCGCAACACTATTGTGGCTTCGCATTGTGGTGAAACCTGCAGACAAAGTTGCTGAGCCCTTGGTGGAATTTAAACTCAAGACCTCTTAATTAATCTGAAGTCGAATGGGCCACTGCGCTATCCAGCCTCGTTAAAGGAATAGAACTCAGTTAGAAAACTGTGAACTATTCTTAAACATAGATTTTCTTGCTATCTCATTACTAAAGCAATGATTAAGTAGAAACAAAACATACCATATTGAATCTCTGACATTTTGTAGGACGTATTAAACATCAAACGAAGATATTCTATATTAGTCTGTCTGTGATATATTGGTAAAACTTATTGCTTGTCCGAAAATAGAAGACCTATCAATCCCAGCTCAACCACTGTTTTACCAGTATACCAGTCTCTGCCTAACATTATTCATCAAAACCTGAATTTCACAGCATATTCAGGCTAGAATCATGCACTTGACCGTGTGCACATAGATCGTGTCCATTTTGTAGTATCTTTTTAACCCTTGGATACCTGTCAATGATCCTTTGTTTGTCTATAGTGTAAGGGTTGACAAACCATATATTGCCACAGTTATAATATTTAGCGCCTGATAAAGTGCACTAATCATGGTCAACATGTAACTTGTGTAAAATCACGCAATATCTACAATGTCCCAACAACATAATTTTGCATCATCAGAAAATGACAACCTCAAAATGCTTTGCATCACTGATAATTAAAACTGAAGACAATTACTGCTTTGATGTTACAATATTGATGACCCAACAAATCCAAAATTGATGACCATAAATGCTTTGAAGTATTCATACTGATGATGTCACAATGCTGTTGACCTAACAATGCTCTAAAGTCATTATACTGATGACATCACAATATTGTTCATGATGCCAATGACAGTTTTATGGCCAGAAAAAAATAAACCTGCACATGTCATTAAAAGTTACAGGAGAAACTATGTTTACGTAATATCCCATTACCATACTCAAGTAAAAACACACAGGCATCTATATCTTTCCATCAAGATTTTGACAATTTTCCATTTAAACTGAGCAATTTGATGACAAGATGGAGTTTTATTTTCTAGATTTTTTTAATGATTTTTGTGTCCACATTACTGTTTCTGTTTCATTTTCTAAAATAAACAAATGTTAAAATGAATCTTCTATCAAAATCTTTTTAGAAAATATATTGAAGAAAAAAACTTCAATCAAATCTATATTTCTTAATAATATTTCATTTATCAATCAGAAATATGTTTGAAAATATATTAGGAATCCAAAGTGACCCTTGACCCCAAATCAACATTACACATAGATTAATCTCTATATGCTCAAAATAACATGCCATAATTCACGCCAATTCTTGATGCATTTGTCAATTTCTCGTAAATAGTGGCCTATTTCACATAATCATAAGTAAACCTGACGTTATCGTAGTATTTACACGAAGGTCATACGCAGGGGGCAATCGCATATCAGCTTATATCAGTGTATGTTAGAGTAATCAGAAAAACAATATCATAAATCATTTTTACAGGACAAGGTGCTTTAAAAGATATCCATCATATTAAACACCCAAGATGATTTTTTCTTACAGGGAAGCTTAAGCAGATTCTCATGTTTACTTATCATTCTAAACAGTAAAAGTACACTATGCATCATCTATAATATAAATCTCTCACTTATTATATTTAATAATTATATATAGTTTTGATACCAAATGACCACTATGTCTACCATATTAAAGGGGCAGTAGGACGTTTTTGGAAAATTTTATATCTTAAATTTTTCGATGATTATTGTTCATACATTAATACTAAATGTATTATTTGGATAGTGTCAAAAATCACATTACACAAACCAATCATTCATAGTCAGAGAACAAAAGATAAAGAGTCACATAAAGTCAATTGGCGGCCAATTTTGTGTGAACACCTTTAATTCATTTTGTGTAAGAAAAAGGAATTGCATGGCTGAACTTTACATTCTATATTGGAGTTAGTACTGCTTCATTTAGTTTAAATACATTGTCTTTCAATTGGAACCATTTATTTAATTTTCCTGACATTAACTTATATTCCCCCTAAAAATGTGCTCCTGCCCCTTTAAACATCCTTGGTGTTTTCTAACTATCTTGATCGAAGTACATAAAAAGCTAAGTATGTTGATAACATTATGACATTGAACTGTGTCTTCATAAAATTATGCCAGCAATCTTTTACAAGTTTATAAGAAAAATTATTGAAAACTTGTTCTTTAAGAAAAATAGATTCATTGCCAAAAAATATGATTTTAATATAATATATATATTTAGTGGGTTTAACAAAAATATCTTTAATATATCAAAGCACTTATGTCTTTTTTTAATTCAGAAAAGATAATAAAATACATACATCATTGTCAAATGAATATCTTTTAAAAAAACTTTCCTCAGGGGATCTAAATAACTCCATAATTGCTGAATATAAATATCTGAATTACATTTTTGTTCATAATGAAAAAAGTATAATCGAGAAAACTCTTTATATATATATCTTCCATTTATACCAATATATTGCCAGCAATTGTAAGCAGTGGTGACATTTTAAATTTTCTGTTTTAATCAAATGCCATATTTACTCCATATAACAAAATTACATGTGATAATATTTATCTTTATGTTTTTTCTTCTGAATTATAGTTGTGCATTGTCAAAATGAATTCAAATATGAATAAAAGTTGTTAATGCTATCATTATGAACTGTTAATGCTAAACTTTGTTGATACCTCGCAATATTTATTAGGAGTTTTTGTGTGATTATATCATCAAAGTGTCTTTGCTTCGAGATTAAACATTCTGTATTCAGAGAAAATTGCATAAATAAATGTCTGCCTCTCTTTACATGAAGATAACTGATATCTTTCTGCAGAAAGATGAGATATTACCTGTTCATGAAATAATCTACTTAGAATATGAGCTCTTGTATAAAGATTGCATTTAAAAAAAATATTCAATTATAACAACAAATGTCACCTTCCATATGTAATTTTATGTAATATTTATCTTTAAGAATTAAAAAAAAGATTATATGATATTCTTTTTAGCTTATATTGTCATCCCTTGAGAAAATACCTTTAAATTATTTGGTTTATTACATCATATTCCATATTTATGTTTGTTTTATTAGTATCCTCTTAAGATTATCATATATATTTGATGATTTTCATTAGAAATTTTTGTTAAATCATCTCACAATAGCATTTATTTTCCCTTAAACCTGTTGTCACTTACACATGTCAAAAGTGACACTTTCCTCCTATTTCGATCTGTATAACCAAAGTCAAAAACATCTCAACTCCCTTGGAAGTATGCAACCATTGATGTAAGTGTACAAAGTTGATAAATGCTTATTCAAACATTTTGACTTCATAGACTTAATTACTTTGCTTGTTTGTTAAAACCTATAGCTAGCTATCATAATGAAACAAATTAGAATTTTAACAAAATTCTTCTAGAGAATTTTTAAAGCTTTTATGACAAGCAATGACTATTTGCAATGACTAGTTACAAGCAATCCCTTCCATTTAAAAAAAAAATTTAAAGTTTCCAAAGCATTTGATGATTTATGTAAATAAATGTCTCACTTTTATGATCAGCATGTAAAATATTGTTTAAAGTTGCAAGAATTATATTCCATTTAAATGCTCATGAAGCATCCAGCTTTTTAGGAACAGATGTTTGATTTAGAAATAATTCAAATGCCTCCCAAAGTATTTAATGCCATTGGTGGCTTGGCCTTGTTTAATTCAAAATTCTTATATTGTTATGATAAATTAAGCTAATATTAATGTTACCCACCAATGACTATCTAAAGCTAAAAATATAGCCCTGTTAACCAAAGTTTTGAATTTGTGTTGCATCAGAAAAACAGCCAAATCAAATGCTTCATCAAATACATTACACTCTAAAACATCTACTTTCCCTGCCTTTCTAGTTCTACATTCTACTAAACTTCCTATGACTGCCTCTTAAACGTTGCAGTAATTGTATTTGTAGCTGTACAAGTAGACGACATCACAAATGAAGTGATCTAGAGCTTCCTAATGTAATTATCTCCCCTTATTTACTGGTAATCCTCAATTGCTTGTTAATCAAGTCACTGTGACACATCTCAGAATAAGCAGAGATTGTTAAGGATAGTACAAGACTTGATGGGGTGAACATCCTATGTTCTGATGAATAATCTTCATGTAAGAATCTGGTAAATAATCTCCTTATGTGACAGTTAGACTTGCTTATAGTTCTTGATAGGATAGACTTTTTGTGATGACTAAATCTTCATGAAAGAATCTGGTAAATAATATCCTTAATGATTATGTGACATTTAGACTTGCTTATAGTTCTTGATAGGATAGACTTTTTGCAGTCTGATTAAAATCGACCGTGCTCCGAGGAATAAAATATCAAAAGTATTGTCTCTATCGGGGCTCGAATCATTCGGGATATCCTCTCTGTCTCGGTCTGAATGCACTCACCTCTATCGCATGTCGCTATAACCAGCTTAGCGCAGACAAGCCCAGTTGTAAGCTATCCAATCACATTCTCGTTTTTAAATAGTGTTTAGCAGCCATTATGTTTAACGAATGGTACACTGGAGTTACCTGCCCCTAGCTGATATCGAAAGCTTTTACTGCGCTCCTTGCGATTGGCTAGTTGAGCTAGCGTCAGGACATGCGGGTAATAGGGGTGCTAGGGGTAATAGACTGTGAATGAGAGGAAAGCCGGGCTGGGTGAGGTTCGAACCCCACTAGAGATAATATTTTTACACTTTCTTTCCTCCAAGCACAGTTGATTTTAATCAGACTGGACTTTTTGTGATGAAAAATCTTCATGAAAGAATCTGGTAAATAATCTCCTTCATGATTATGTGACATTTAGACTTGTATAGTTCTTGAAGACATGAAGGCAGGATATAAGGCTTTTTGAGCCAGCGACCATCATGAAACAGCTTCAGTGAATCTTCTAAAATTCTTCAGGGGAGTTTTGCATTAACATAAAGGACAAGATACCACTCTTGATGAAAGGTGATAAGTCCTTTTGTAACTTAATTGGATGAAGAGCCATGAGGGCTAAAAAACATATATTTCAATAAAATATAAACAATTTTAATACTAAACAGTAAAATGATGAAGGCAAAAAGTTTATGGATCTACAACGTTTTTATTCTGGAAAGGTGATGTTTCGACATAGATACTACTACTACCCAACAGTACTCACAAATTAGCCGAAGTGTAGAAATAAGGTGCCAATTATCTAAAATAAAATTAATGATGGCATTTTATTGTGCACATGCTTCTAACCATGCATTGAGTTAATGATAGGTGTTCCTTTATCTAATTTGTCATGGCATGTTTGTTTTAGCTCTTCCTACTGAATTGAAAAGATGATCTTTAAAGGGGCAGTAGCACGTTTTTCGGGGGAATATAAGGTGATGTCAGGAAAATGAACATAAACGGTTCCAATTGGAAGAAAATGTATTCAATCAATCAATCAATCAATCTTTTATTCAGTAGAAAGGCCTTTGGCCCACGTACAAAATGAACATATAAAATAAGTTACAGAATTGCATGTTGTCAGTCAAAATTTTTCCGTAAGATTAAGGCATCTTTAACAAAATTGGAGATAGCTAATATATAGGATAAATTACTGCTTTGGAGTTTACGAATCATTATTTCTTCATTAATGTACAAAGGTAGATTTTCAAAATATTTTACACGTATATCATGATACACTGGACATTTATAAAGGAAGTGAAATTCATCCTCTACACAAGTAGATTTACATACTTTACAATAGCGAAATTGACGTGGAATACCATGTCGTCTACCAATATTTTTGTATATGGGAAGCTCGCCAATTCTTAACAAAGTAATTCGACGTCTTGCTTCTTTAGATTTAACAGTAACAAGATAAGTTTCAAGACCAAATACAGTTTTAATTCTAGAGTATAAATGTAATGTAGAATATTCATGAACTTCAGCCATTAATGATTGAACATGACAATTCTTAATCCTCGTTTCAAAATTGAAAAGAAAAGCCTCCTTGAAACCTACTCCTTGATTTTCCCAAACAAAACCGAAACCATAAGTAAATAAAATTGTTCTAACATGATACACCCAAGTTTTTCGTCCAACATTATCTAAGTTACACAACATAAGATAAGCCTGTTTGGGATACCTATCCACTGACATTTCGAGCAACTTGATCCAGAATTTATCCAGAAAATGTATTTAAACTAAATGAAGCAGTATTAATTCAAATATATAACGTAAAGTTTAGCCATGAGATTCCTTTTTCTCACATAAACTTAATTAAAGGTGTTCACAAAAAATGGCCGCCAATGGATTTTATATGAATCCTCATACTTTGTCCTCTGACTATGGGTGATTGGCTTGTGTAATGAGATTGTTGACACTGTCAATATAATACATTTAGCATTAACTTACAAATTTAAGTGAAATATTTAAAATATAAAATTATCAAAAAACGTGCTACTGCCCCTTTAAATAACAATTATTTTGCTTTTCATGCATGGGATCCAATGATCATTCCACGGCTCCACAAGAATCAGATCTGAAGGTAAAAAAGGGCTTAGCTTCAAAGAGTATATTACAGCTCCTACCAAAAGGTTGTGAAAGATTTCCTGTGTATCATCATTTTGGGAAAATTTAAATTGTCTTTTGGTCAAAAGTTATTGATCAATTTTTAATGTGATCATATCTACACTACACTGCCTATAATACAATTCTGGCATTCTCCAAGAGCTGCATGCATGCTTGGTGTCAAAATGTGTTAATTTTAATGTTCTTTGATTTTTCAATAAAACTTATTTTGAAAAAGTTCAGTCAAAACAGTAAACATTATAGTAGAACTTAAGTTTCTTGGAAATATATTTAAAATATAATTTTATGAGAAATCAAGAAATTTTAGTGTTTCATAAACCCCTCCCTAATAAAAACAGTATATAACATTTAACTTTCAGTAGGTGATTGGAAAACCATTTTTTATCATCTACTCTCAAAATCATAACTTGTGTTATGATACTAATTTGAAAAATTAAGCGAACACCATATATAACATATTTGCATTGTGTACAAAAGTAATTAAACAAACTTTTTGTAAGCATCTGTATAGGCCTCCAGTTTAAAGGGGCAGTAGCACGTTTTTTGACAATTTTATATTTTTAATTTTTCACTGATAACTATAAGTTAATGCTAAATGTATTACTTTGATAGTATCATAAATCTCCTAACACAAACCAATCATCCATAGTCAGAGAACAAAGTATGAGGATTCACATAAAATCCATTGGCAGCCATTTTTATGTGAACACCTTTAATTCATTTTGTGTAAGAAAAGGAATCGCATGGCTTAACTTTACATTGTATATTTGATTTATTACTGCTCCATTTAGTTTTTATACATTGTCTAAAGATTGGAACCATCTATTTTCCTTTTCCTGACATCACCTTATATTCCCCCTAAAACGTGCTACTGCCCCTTTAACCATCCTTCATCACTAAAGTAAATAAAGAAGTTGATTATCTAACCCGATATTGCTGATACAACTTATTCTAGAATGATTCACACATTTTCGTTGATTTAGATAAACAGCTATATCTGTTACATATTTAGTACTTATGTCATCTTTTATTGACACAGTGTTTGTTCCAAAACTCAGTTACCTGTGTCAGATAACAAACGGAGTAAGAAAAGAAAATATTTTTGTAACCTGTAAAAACACTAACAGAAGCACCCCCTTTCATCTTAACAGCAACTCCTCAGTTTCAATTACCAGTAAAAACAATTTTTTACATCCGAAAAATATCACCTGGCCTACTTACTGAAAAACTATCCTCATATTGTTTAAGCTTTCAGGACTGCAGTAACACATTTTGGGGGAATATAAAGTGATTTCAGAAAAAGAAAATAAATGGTTGCAATTGAAAGACAATTAAATGTATTTAAACCTAATGAAGCAGTAATAAATCAATTATAATGTAAAGTTAAGTCATGGGATTCCTATTTCTTACGCAAAATTAACAAGGCAAAAGTGAGCGCGGCTCACATACCCCCGCCTGTAGTTTGACCGCCTTCACGTAACATTAATTTGAAAATTTATGATTATGACTTAGAACACAATGATCTTGCAACCCTAAAAACTATTTCACTTCAAAACATGAAACAATCACAATTATTGTTAGTAATTATAAGAAAACTTACCTCTAAACCAACATTGACTTATTTCTCTCCCTCGGAGAGATCGTACAGAGTGTGAATAAAAAATAAATTTTTTTAGTGGTCTGCGTGTTGTTTACTGAATTATCTCCCTTGGAGTTAACTCCCTTGAATTTTCAATTCCAACTGTCATTCTTTTCGATGAACAGAGAGATGGATAACGGGGAGGAAGGGAGGGAGTAATTCGTTGGTTTAGAGGTAAGTTTTCTTATAATTACTAACAATAATTGTGATTGTTTCATAATTATTGCGAAAACAGTTACCTCTAAACCAACATTGACTGAATCCCACGTACGGAGGAGGGTATCCAGATTGTTTAAGAAGTGTTTAATGGGAATAATTATACCCAAAAACGTAAATTCCCGGAGGAAATACATCAAATAAGGGGAGATAATTCTTTATAAATTCCAATTTCTTTAGGATAAAGAACACGGAAAACAGACCAAATACGAAAATAAGCCCTAAAATATCCCCGATTCTACTTAATATTTCTTAAGGAAGGGGAAACTTTTAAGAAAAACATCGTAAAATACATCGTTTTTTGGTTGAAATTAGCGTAATTTTGGGAGTTATTTGGAATTTCCCGAAGAATTACGACACGTCGACCACGTAATTTGACACCTGTAGAATCTACTCCGAAGATAGATTAATAGGAGGTATTGTGCTGGGGAGGATTAATAACCAACTTCAAGATTAGTGTTCCCAAAGAGTGACTATACCACATCACTCGCCACCTAAACAACTAAATGCTGTTAATACTTCCCAGAATTAATAGGGTGCAAAACCTGGGGAATATCGTAATGCCCACCTTGACAAGTGGCAAGATCCACCATCTACGTAGATAGGTCGAGACTGGAACACACACCCTCGGGACACTCCCCCCCCCCCCTTTTCCCTAGGGGAAGGGTCAGGCAGAGAGGTGCTGAGCCGCCACCAGGGGTCCCAGAGATGACAGTCCTCCCAGCGAGGAGGAGATATCCCTGAGATAAGACCTAGTGAAGGAGCTGGCGGACTTCCACTGGCAGGAGGCCACAATCTGATCGATGGATACGGACTTCCAAGCAGCTAGCGAAGTCGATAAGGCTCTTATTTCATGAGGTGAGAACTTGGTATCTATCACGTCCTGGTCGGCTGTGGAGTAAGCCAGGGCGATAGTTTTCCTAAGCCATGATGCAATAGTGTTCTTTGAAATCTCTGAAGATAACCCAGGCTTGCAAGGAATGAATAATCTCCTTCTTCCCTTTCTGATTGGTTGCGTTCTGACTAGATACCAGCGAAGCACTCGGATAGGACACAGCAGGCGTGCTTTATCTTTGGCGTCAGTAGGCGCTGGGAGAGCCGGAAATGAGTATACTCTAGTTCCTAAAGGCCCTGATGCAGTGGATTGATTTTTGGCCAAAAATTCAGGTAAAGCTCTGAAGGATACTGAGGAATAATTGTGAGCAAAGTCCACCGACGCAACGTCAATAGCATGGAGCTCTGAGATTCTGGCAGCAGAAGCGAAGGCGATCAAGAAGGCAGATTTCCAGGCTAAAAACTTGAGGGAAGTCGAATTTAGAGGTTCGTAAGGAGCCCGTTGAAGGGATTGGAGCACCAACAGAAGGTCCCATTTGGGAAAGGTATTGGGGAATTTAATATCCTGCAACTTGTATGATCTTAAAAGTCTCGTGAGTGTTACATCAGTCCCAATAGTTAAGCCTTGTAGATCAGACACCGAGGCAATAGCTGACCTATAACCTTCAATCGTACCAGCTTTTAACTTCCGATCCTGGCGTAAGTAGTTGAGAAAGTCTGCTATCATAGGGATGGATAAAGGTAGATCTGCTAATCCTCTATCTCTTCTCCACTGTTGGAATCTGAGCCACTTGTGGTCATAGAGGGAGGAAGTGCTAGGTCTGACTGATTTGAGAATAGCGTTAGAAGTGCCTTCCGCGTAACCTCGTTCCTGCAGCGTTTTCTTGATATTCTCCAAACGTGTAAGTTGAAGGCCTGGAGATTCACGTTCTCCGGCTGCCACCTCGGCTGTTGCAACAGATTCCACCACATCGGGAGTTGGAGAGGCGGTTCCGTGAGGAGATCGATTAACGACGGAAACCACGGTCTCTTGGGCCAAGCAGGAGCCAGTAGGTAGATGACGCAATTGTGCTGTCTGACCTTGTTGAGCACATCTGGAATGATTTTGAACGGTGGAAAGGCATAAGCTATCAGATTTTCCCATGATATTGAGAGTGCGTCCACTGCCATCGCCTGAGGATCTGGAACAGGGCTGACATAACTTGGGAGTCTGTAGTTCAAGGCTGTGGCGAACAGATCTATCTGTGGTCTTTCCCATTTCTCCGCAATTAGATCCAACACTTGTGGATGAATCGTCCATTCCGAGGACACAATGAGATTCCTGCGAGACAGAGAGTCGGCGAGAAAGTTGAGCCTGCCCGGAATGTGCCTTGCTTGCAGTGACATCGACCAATTGTCCACAAGAGTATAGAGATCTCTGGTTAGTTGCATTAGCGGAGCCGATCTCGTTCCTCCCAGCTTGTTTATAAAAGCTACTACCGTTGAGTTGTCCGTTGCAATCATTATGCTGGAACTCTGAAGTTGAGACTTCCAAGCGTGGAGAGCCAGTAACACAGCCTTCATCTCCAGAAGGTTTATGTGGAGGAGTGCATCCGAAGGGTCCCAAAGTCCGCTCAGGGTAAATTGGAGCCAGTGAGCGCCCCAGCCCCGAGTCGAGGCGTCCGTGTAAATAGTGTGAGTTGGCTGAGGGAGAGTGAAAGCACAACCCGACATCACGTGAGAGTGTAGAGTCCACCATAGTATCTCGCGACGCACTACATCTGTCGGCACAATCTTGGTGTCTAGAGGCAAATGGCGGTAGTTGTTTATCCAAGTCTGAACATGCCGAAGATTCAGGCGGCCTCTGATAGTGAAAGACTGGATTGAGGTTAGAGATCCCAGCAGAGACATCCACGACCTGAGAGCTTGAGGTTGGTTCGAATCCAGTAGCTGATGGATGGATTCCTGAATTGAAGTCCAGCGACTCTCTGAAGGAGCAATGGTTCCCGAGATCGTATCCAGAATGGCTCCCAGAAACTTGATACGCTGAGTCGGGATCAGTTCTGACTTTTCCTGATTGATAATCCATCCCAGGTGGGAGAACACATGTTTGACTGACTGTATATGATGGTAAAGGATGGACAACTCTTGGTGTCTCAGCAGGAAATCGTCCAAGTAGCCGTGGATGAAAACGTGATGAATGTGCAAGAACTGAAGAACTGGAGCTGTTATCTTGGTAAAAAGCCAAGGGGCCACTGCGATTCCGAAAGGAAGGACCTTGAATTGAAAACGGCGGCCATTGAGGGCGAAACGTAGATATTTGCGGGACTTGATGTGAATGGGAATATGGAGGTACGCATCTTTCAAGTCGAGACTGGCAAAGATTGAATGGGGAAGAATCAGTTTCCGAATATTGTTCAAGGATTCCACAACGAACTTGGGGGGCCTGGTGAGAAAGGACTTGTTTAACACCTTCAGATCTATTATCATTCTCATCTCCAACGTGTCCTTCTTGGGGACGAGAAAAACGGGCGAGTAAAAGCCTAGCGATACGTCGGTGGGGTCTAGCTCCGTGACTGCGCCTTTCTCTAAAAGCTGCTCGATTGCGTTGAGTGCTGCCTGAAGCTTTTTTCCTTGGAGGAAAAACCTGTTTCCTCGAGGATGGACGGTAGTTGGAGGAACTTGATCCCACTGAAGGGTATATCCCGAAGCTATCACTGACAGAATCCATTTGTCGCTGGTGATGGACTCCCAGTTCTGAGTGTAGTTCCCCAGACGACCCCCCACGGGAGAGGGGAGGATCGGCTGAGGAAACGGAATCGAGACATTCAGGTCGAGGGACGGAAGCGGCCGTAAGGGTAGACTGAGAGGCGGAGAAGGGGCGTGGCAGTCAGCGTCGATGCCCCCCTTTCGATCCACGAAAGGGCCTTGATTGCTCCTTGAAGAACTGTCTTGATTGATCCTTAGGCTGAGAAGGATGGAAGTCCCGGCGACCACGGGGAGTGCCTCTAGATTGGAACGTAGAAGGAGGAGGATGAGGAGTCGATTGCTTGGAATGGTAGTTAGGTTTGGCGCTACTATTATTCCCACGACGCTGTCCCTGGAATGAACCCCTTGAAAGTAAGGCCTGGGTTAATTTCAAATTCAAGGATTTAGAGGTCATAGAATCCTGTGATTCGCTGGCTTGAACACAAGATCCATTGAATAAGGAGGGAGCTTGGATGGGTTGAGTTAGTAAAGAGTCCTTAACATCCACTGGTAGGTCTCTAATCCTTGCAATCTGTTGTTGCCTCTCGCCCAAAACAAAACGTGCCATGGAGTTGGCTGAAGCCGCAGCCAGGTCCTGAGACGCCACAAAAACAGAGTCTAAAAACCCATGTGCCATGGCCACATCATCTGCTCTGATAGTCTGTAGAGTATCCGGGGCTATCTCCTCATAATCCTCGAACTTGGCAGGAAGCATCTCCCTAACTCCTGCACAAAACCAATTCATATAGGAGAGAATGTCCATAGACGCACGAACATTCCGTTCGATTTCGGAAGCATCAGTCTTGGAAATGGCAATTTGATTGAAAGACACAGCCTTAGGATTAAGCCTATCAAAATCCCTATCTAGCAGAGGGGGCTCTTGGGCCACAAATCTGTTGTGCATCTGATATGCCGTTTTGGGTCTAAACTTGGGAACTGTAACTTGACCCGGTAGATTGGATAACTTTTCATTAAGTCCGTTGCAGGCTGTCTTAATGACTGTAGAGTGTGGCAAAGAAAACTTGGCAGGCCGTGAGGGGGGAAGCGATCCCGAATCTCCCAACTCATCGGGCCTAGGAGAGGCCGTATCCTCCGAAATAACAGGAGCCGTGCACGGCTTAAGTCGTTGGAGATACTGAATCTTGTCAGGAAAGGTCCAATCCGGATTAAGAGCAAAGTCAAAAACATCCGGAGGAATAATCAACTGTCCTTCCCGAGAAGACACTGAGAAATCCGCAGAGTCCGTGTCCGTAAAGGCGTGACAAAGGGCAGGCTTGTTAGTGACATCGTGAATCACGGGGATAAGCGGCGGGTTAGACGTGTCAATGAATGTGGTCTGCTGGTCACGGGCCGTCCGTGCAGGGGCCTGGATACCGCTATCAACAGTCGGCGCGGTAGGACCCGTGCCGCCCGTGCTAACGGGCTGCTTAACGGGATCCACCGAGCTACCCTGACCTCCCTGTGAAGTCCGTGCACCGCTGGGAGCCGTGACATTCACGAGAGGATCACGGGCAGTCGAACTGCCTTGCTCATGCCGGCCTCGGATAGCAACGGGGTCTGGGTCCGTGCTACCTTGGTTGGGCAGAGGAGCTGAATCGACCGCCCGCTCCACTGACACCGGGGTCAGGGAGACGGACCGCGTACGACTCGTTGATAGGGTGGACTCCAGGGCCGTGAAACGCTCGGCTGAGTCCTTCTTGATGGCGGCAACAGAGTAGGTTAAGGTGGACAGCATAGCCTTAATCTGCTCTAACTCCGTAGGCTTGGGAGGTGAGGACTTGGCTTTCTTAGAGTCTAAAGGTGAAGCCTTAGCCGTGGACTTACGCTTGGGCGTGATAGGCTTAGATCTCTTGTTGTGCATAATTACCCACTCATCCAGGGGCATGTGATTACACATCAAACAATGTTTTTTGGCAGTACAAGAGGACTCGTCAGCACAAGAAAAACATAGAGAATGTGGATCGCCTTTATAAAGATACTTTTGACATTCAACACATTTCTTTTGAGAAGCCATTTTGAAAAAACAACACGTAAGATGAACTCACTCAAGAAAACTTCCAGGAGTACAAGTAATCCAAAAGAATCACAATCCAAGGAAAACACACAGTAATCCAAAAGAATCACAAATAATCCAGATGAATCACATAAAATCCAAGGACAAAACGTATCCAGAAGTAGTCCAATGAATGAAAGAATTTGAATTCACACTGAGTACGACCGGTCTCTCGGCGTACAGAGAAAAGAATGACAGTTGGAATTGAAAATTCAAGGGAGTTAACTCCAAGGGAGATAATTCAGTAAACAACACGCAGACCACTAAAAAAATTTATTTTTTATTCACACTCTGTACGATCTCTCCGAGGGAGAGAAATAAGTCAATGTTGGTTTAGAGGTAACTGTTTTCGCAATAATTATCCCCGGCTATGTAGTTTTAGAATAAAATTCTGGGAACCCTGGAATTACCCCTAAAAGGCACAACAGCACTATACAGTCGAACCTTGTTTTGGTTACAGGTGGAAATCGTCCGGATAGCAAATCGTCCGGTTAACTGGGCACATTTTTCTTAAAAAATAGACACATTGTTTGAAAAATCTTTGTCCGTAAGGTGAGATTTATGGATATACGGAGTCTGGGTATCCGAGGTTCGACTGTATACTTCCATACCAAATTTGAAGTGTGCCATATGCTCCGGAAACAAGACAAAGTAAAAAGTTTGACCGTTTTTGGTCAAGATTTCAAAAATTATTTGGACCATTGAGTTGAAACCCCTAAAAGGCACAACAGCACCATATAGGCTACTTCCATACCAAATTTGAAGTTTCTTAGTGGTATAGTTTTTCAGTTATGCTCCGGAAACGAGACAAAGTCCAAAAATCGGACCGTTTTTGGTCAAAATTTCAAAAATTATTTGGACCATTGAGCTGAAACCCCTAAAAGGCACCACAGCACCATATAGGCTACTTCCATACCAAATTTGAAGTTTCTAAATGGTATAGTTTTTCAGTTATGCTCCGGAAACGAGACAAATTCCAAAAATCAGACCGTTTTTGGTCAAAATTTCAAAAACTATTTGGACCATTGAGCTGAAACCCCTAAAAGGCACCACAGCACCATATAGGCTACTTCCATACCCAATTTGAAGTTTCTAAGTGGTATAGTTTTTGAGTAATGCTCCGGAAACTATTTCGGACGGACGGACGGACGCACGGACGGACGGACACGCGGAGCGCTATATACCCCCGACTACGTCGTAGCGGGGGTATACCAAATTTGAAGTTTCTAAATGGTATAGTTTTTCAGTTATGCTCCGGAAACGAGACAAAGTCCAAAAATCAGACCGTTTTTGGTCAAAATTTCAAAAACTATTTGGACCATTGAGCTGAAACCCCTAAAAGGCACCACAGCACCATATAGGCTACTTCCATACCCAATTTGAAGTTTCTAAGTGGTATAGTTTTTGAGTAATGCTCCGGAAACTATTTCGGACGGACGGACGGACGCACGGACGGACGGACACGCGGAGCGCTATATACCCCCGACTACGTCGTAGCGGGGGTATAATTAAAGGTGTTCACACAAAAATGGCTGCAAATGGACTTTATGTGAATCTTTATAATTTGTTCTCTGACTATGGAGGATTAAAGAGACACAGAGTATGTTGATAGGATCACATATGTCAAATTTTGAAATCGATGTTATTACATCGGGAACCACTAACTGTTACTGAAAATAACAAGTTATAGGTCAATTTGTACATTAAAGCGAAAATACGGCCATTCAAAGTCAGAATTTTGATCGAAAACCGGACAATGTGGCTCGAGTGGCGCGCGCAAATTCGCCAAACGTAATTTTAAAAACTTGTCATAAGCTGACAGGAAGATATATTTGATTCGAAAGTGTTTATTAGGTATAGTTACTAATAGGTAGATTTATTGGATGCATAATTTCGAATATTAAACGTATTTGAGATGTTTTCTTGGTTTTTCCATAAAATCAAGCATTTTAGAGATATTATGCATAAATGGATATATTTGCAAGTCCAGTTATGAGATATGAACTTCAATCAGCATATTGGATATTTTGCAGCTTATCAAAACCAAATAAAATTTAAAGAAAGATACTCTGTTCCTTTAATGGTCTGTGATCAGTGAAAAATTGAAAATAGAAATTTTCCAAAAACGTGCTAATGCCCCTTTTAAGTTGAATGTATAAATGAGCAAAGCATTAAAATTTTATTTTATTATATATAGCTACAACTGCGTAGCTTAAAGAGCCAAAGAAGATTACTGAATTTTTTTTTTTTTTAACTAAATGACTAAAGCCATGCACTCATCCACATCAACTTTAGATGCGGAATGACAGCACAAAAAAACCTTAATTAACTTGCACTAGTTTTTAGTTTGCTCTACTTCCTCTCAAATGATGTATCACTTTCGAAATGTACCTAATGGAATGCGCAGAGGGCATAGTCAGAAGTCATTATTTTATTTCATCACACACATCCATAGTGAATTATATTAATATCAACATCACTTTAAATTCAAGATATTGTTTAACCATAATAGTTTTGATTTACTCATGTCCTTTTGGACAGGTTTTAGTTAGGAATTGAGAAATATTCATGTTGGTATACATCTTTTAACAACAGCATTTTACCTACAGCATGCATTCATTGATAGTCAAAGCTTCTTTAGCTAGTGACAAAAGACATTGATTTAGAATTTTGTTTTTGTTTATATCATACTTTTTATGTGGAGCTTGTCTAGTTTTTTAGATAATTTCCTGAATTTAGAAGATAGTGCCATTATACACTCAGGGGCAAAAGAAACGATACCAACTTTTCAAAAGAGTACAAAACAAAATCCTGTTGTAAATGAAATGCGGCTTGTAATAGGCACATCAGTTGTGAAGAAGTACTCACAATTTCAAACATCAAAGTATAATACTTATAATTGTATGCCTGTTCAAATACACGAGGGGTCAAAAAACAGCTTTTTCAATGTTATTTTTGGTCATTATCTTTGGAATTGGAATAAAATAATTATGAAATTCAATAATAGAGCCATTGGCTCTGTAGCTCATCAGGCATCATATCAAGTTTGCTTTATACAGGCAAGATGAGCTAAAAATGAAGCTGATGTTACCTATTGCAAGAAAGCCTATAACAAAATTACAAAACAAATGTAACGATTTCGGAATAAATTTCCTTACCCATATGATTTATTATTATTCAACCCTTTCTAGATCGCCAATATCAGACAGTGAAAGAAGTCCACACTAAAATATCCAAGGAGAAATCAATTTGCCATAGACTGTCATCTAATGGAGAAAAATAGGTTTTTAAGATTGTGACCCCTGTGACCCTATTTGGGGTCATGGGGTCACAAAACCTACAGTTTAGAATCCCAATTGGCCAAGGAATCTACATGCAGTCTTTCAGCTCAATAGACCTTTAGGAGCTAAAGATGATGATGAAAATAAGTGTTTGAGGGTTGTGACCCCTGTGACCCTATTTGGGGTCATGGGGTCACGAAATCTACAATTTAGAATCCCCATTGGCCAAGGAGTCTGCACATATAATTTCAGCTTTCTAGACCTTTTGGAACTTGAGGAGAAGATGAAAATAGTTTTTTAAGGTTGTGACCCCTGTGACCCTATTTGGGGTCACAGGGTCAACAAAGTTACAAATTAGAATCCCCATTGTCCAAGGAGTCTGCACATATCAATATTAACTCTCTAGACATTTTGGAACTGGAGAAGAAGATGAGAATTGGTTTTTAAGTTTGTGACCTCTGTGATCCTATTTGGGGTCATGGGGTCACGAAATCTACAAGTAAGAATCCCGATTGGCTAAGGAGTCTGCACATATCACTTTCAACTCTATAGTCCTTTTAGTACTGGAGAAGAAGATGAACATAGGTTTTTAAGGTTGTGACCCCTGTGATTCATTTGGGGTCATGGGGTCACGAAATCTACAATTTAGAATCCCCATTGGCCAAGGAGTCTGCACATATCGTTTTTAACTCTCTAGTCCTTTTAGAACTGGAGAAGAAGATGAAAATAGATTTTTAAGGTTGTGACCCCTGTGACCCTATTTGGGGTCACAGGGTCACCAAAGTTACAAATTATAATCCCCATTGTCCAAGGTGTCTGCACATATCATTTTTAACTCTCTACTCCTTTTGGAACTGGAGAAGAAGATGAAAATAGGTTTTTAAGGTTGTGACCCCTGTGACCCTATTTGGGGTCACAGGGTCACCAAAGTTACAAATTAGAATCTCCATATGCTAAGGTACCTGTACACAAAATTTCAGTTCTCTAATGTGTATGGTTCATGAGAAGAAGTCGAAAGTGTCAAAAGTTTACGGACGGACGACGGACGGACGGCCGGATGGACACCGGACGACGCGCCATGCCATACGCCCATCTGGACTTTTAGTCCTGATGAGCTAAAAATCTTTAAAATCTAAGATGTTATCAATATAAACAAGAGTCATCAGAAGATGACATATCCCACCGGTTCCACATGATCGTAAGATGTAAACCTTTGAAAGATAATTGTAAATTTTTCAAGCAAGGTTCATAATAGATTAGTATAAGCTAATATATATGAAACAAAACCTTTCATGAACAGAGTCCAAATAAGAGCCGTTTCCATGGAAATAATAAAAAAAAATTTTTTCAGAAATGTGAAAATATCAAAAGGCACCATTTCAGTAGGTGGGCAATACACATGTAAAGTTTCAGAAAGATATGTGGACCGGTTTTTGAGTTCTGTTCCGGAAACGAAACCTTTCATGAACAGAGTCCAAATAAGAGCCGTTTCCATGGAAATAATAAAAAATAAAATGTTCAGAAATGTGAAAATATCAAAAGGCGTCACTTCAGTAGGTGGGCAATACACATGTAAAGTTTCAGAAAGATATGTGGACCGGTTTTTGAGTTCTGTTCCGGAAACGAAACCTTTCATGAACAGAGTCCAAATAAGAGCCGTTTCCATGGAAATAATAAAAAAAAAAATTTTCAGAAATGTGAAAATATCAAAAGGCGTCACTTCAGTAGGTGGGCAATACACATGTAAAGTTTAAGAAAGATATGTGGACCGGTTTTTGAGTTCTGTTCCAGAAACGAAACCTTTCATGAACAGAGTCCAAATAAGAGCCGTTTCCATGGAAATAATAAAAAATAAAATGTTCAGAAATGTGAAAATATCAAAAGGCGCCATTTCAGTAGGTGGGCAATACACATGTAAAGTTTCAGAAAGATATGTGGACCGGTTTTTGAGTTCTGTTCCGGAAACGAAACCTTTCATGAACAGAGTCCAAATAAGAGCCGTTTCCATGGAAATAATAAAAAAGAAAATTTTCAGAAATGTGAAAATATCAAAAGGCGTCACTTCAGTAGGTGGGCAATACACATGTATAGTTTAAGAAAGATATGTGGACCGGTTTTTGAGTTCTGTCCCGGAAACGAAACCTTTCATGAACAGAGTCCAAATAAGAGCCGTTTCCATGGAAATAATAAAAAATAAAATTTTCAGAAATGTGAAAATATCAAAAGGCACCACTTCAGTAGGTGGGCAATACACATGTAAAGTTTCAGAAAGATATGTGGACCGGTTTTTGAGTTCTGCTCCGGAAACGAAAGGATTACGGACGGACGGACGGACGGACGGACATACAGACAGAAAGGGCGATGACTATATCCCAGGGTATTACATACCGGTGGGATAATAACCCTTGTAGAAGTTAATTTGTTCACGCATTTTGCCTGTATTTTGGTTTAAAAACAAGAAAAAGGGCCATTTTCACTTTCCTATCTCGTCTAGTTAAGGAGATTTTTTAACAGCTTTTTATGAAAGGCTTGTATTTCAAAAGCGTTAACAGATATAGCTCTGAAACTAAAAAATTAGTTCAGTTAGCTCTTGAATACATGAATTAACCCTGTTTCTGCCGTAACTATCAATCCTAGATTAACCTATCATGCATTTTATATGGTATCGTTTCGTTTGCCCCTGAGTGTATTTCTACCATCGAAGTCTTAGTTTTTGCTTGATTCTTTCACCATATGTTCTGGCATTTCTTCCATCTTTTCAATTTTGGTTTCTGCCACTATAAGCATAAACTATTAACAATATTTACTTACAGAACATATAAATCATTATGTAAATACAATTTATTTTGTGTTTCTGGCATCTGTTTGAAAAATAAAATAAAAATTCACAATTCTATGGACCTTATATGACACATTGTCAGCAAATTATAGGCAACATCGATACATATGCTCTCAAAGGTCAAATTTGCATTTAGACTGAAACAAAGCATCGGTTGTCTATTTATTACCATGTATATTGAAATAGACAACACCAATACAATACAAGTCATCAATATGAGTTACTGACTGCATCTATTGACCTTGTACATTACAATAGACACTGGTATACAATGATGGACAGATGTCGATTAGACTTATGAATTGGGCTCTTATTTCATCATCTTGGTTTAAAAACGGTTACAAACAATAGCCCTTTAAAGGGACAGTCCTATTGGGGTATTTTATGTGGTAATTTAAGAGTATGCAATGATGAATTTTTCTTTGTTTATTTGTTAAATCTTAAACAACTAAAATGTTACCTTCACTTTAACATATATGAAAATAAGTGTGAATAATTAGGGATGTACTCTTGAATTTTGTTTCCACCAAAAATACCCTGATAGGACTGTTCCTTGTATGTTATCATACTTATCACAAAACTGTAGCACATAGATGCAACAAGAACAAGAAATCAGTTAAAGTATATCAAAATCCCCTCAAGATTCGTTAAAAAACAAACAAGGGCAATTCTTCCAGTAAAATTATAAACCTCTGATTTCTATCAAAGTATTGACACCTTGAAGACACACCAATTTTTATTATCCTATTGTTAACAGTCTCATAGAAAAGTTGTTCCATTTGAAGACAACATGCACACAGTCTAGAAATTGGAACAAGGGCTAGTAAAAATGTTTATGTTATCTTGAATGGTTATGAAGAAAATTACTTTTGTTCCCTTTAAATAGAACAAAGGATGGAGACAAACACGCACATAAACACACACAGACGGACCGACAGACTCAGCTGAAACCATTCCTTGCCGTGAATTATAGCGACAGGCTTAGTTTGTAGCTATAAAAGTCATGTTGTTGAAAATCAAGATACATCAAGGATCAATATTAAACAACGTTTATAAGGTGACCCATTCTACTAACCCCTCTACTTTCTTCAAGTTGTGACACTTATATGTTTAAGTTCAAGTATAGTAAACATCTTTTTAAGATAGAAGTGAAGGGAAGAGCCCATAAAATCTCAATTTGTAAAATTCTAATTTTTAACTTGAAGTAATTTTTTTCTAGATGACTGATCACTTCCGATTTGTAAAAAATGTTACACATTATTTTTATTTTCTCTTATCATTAAAAAGCTTTTTGTATTACAAAATTCTAGCTTAAGCTTATGTATAAAGAATAGATTAACTCTTTGCATTAAATTTTGTAACTTACACCCTTAACAGATGATTTATTCGATACAAATGTTTACAATGTGTATATTTACTTAAGCAATAACATAATGCTTTATCATGGTATCAAAAAGCTGTCATGTGATTAAACGCTGTATCATATTCTTTTTTTCTTTTATCAATATTGATGAAAGAAACATATTTAGAACACTAGCTTCAATATGTAAAACCATGCTTGTTGAAGGAAAATAGACACCAGGTGTTCTGTTAGCAGTGATTATCAAACATCTCATTAACAAATACCTTACATTATCTCTTTATTTCAAATGATTGAACATCATTTGGCTTTTGATTATAACCTCATCATTTCTATTCAGGAAGATAATGACATAAACAAAGTGAAACGTGAGACTTATTTTATATAAAAATAGATTTAATTATAATATTATTCTTATAATAACATCAGGTGCCATTGGAAAGACATATATTATACAGTTAATGATCAATAACTTTTAATTTCATGGAATAAATTTCGAAACAAATGCATGCATTAAACATTTATTCATCATTTTTAGATTTTACCTTTTGTAAAAACAATTATTACTCTTCCGTTGAAAATTTTGCTGTTTAATAAATCTATCATGTTATTACACATATGTGTCATAACATCGCGCACATTTTATTATTTATTAGTAAAAATTGGGGTTGTTTTTAACTTACTATATATAATCCTATAACTCCTATTACAAGAATTCTCATTCACAAACACATGACTGTAGACAATATAATATAACAAGATACAAATACGTTTCAATGTTGAGAAATACATTGCCAAAATTCTCAAACTTTTATCAACAGCTTCTGTAGAAATGGATATTGTTAGAAAACAAGATAATGTCTGCCACACCTTGATACAACTTCCATTTGACATGTACATAATGTATGTGTTTATCATTGCATCATTGTGTAACATGCTATCATTTATACATGCCACTGGATTGGTATCATTTTTTTTTAACTTTGAAGAAAACATTCTATTCCTTGCTTTAAAGGGGCAGTAGCACGTTTTTTGAAAATTTTATATTTCAAAATTATCAGTGTTAATTATATGTTAATGCTATTTGTATTATCCTGATAGTGTCAAAAATCACATTATACAAGCCAATCATCCATAATCAGAATAAAGAATGAAGATGCACATAAACTCCATTGGTGGCCATTTTGTGTGAACACCTTTAATTAATTTTTTTGTAAGAAAAAGAAATTGCATGGCTAAACTTTACATTATATATTTGAATTATAACTGCTTCAATTAGTTTAAATACATTGTCTTTCAATTGGAACCATTTATTTTCATTTTTCTGACATCACCTTTTATCATCCAAAACTGTGTTCCACAGGAGATATCACTTGTGAAAGATCAAGCGATATCTCCTAGGAGATATCGCTTTGGTAGTAGATTTTGAACAATGCCCTGTAATCAGAAAATACATGACATCACAAACGTTTTACATCATCAGTAATGACATCACAATGCTATGACGTCATAAACACAACAACGTCACAATGCTATGACGTCATTAACACAATGATGTCACAATGCTATGACATCACTGCTTTAGGAGGTTTAGGGCTGTGCAGTGTTCAAAGATGTACATTTTTCATGGTAATGTGATGAAAAATGATTTTGGATGATAAATTGAATCTCACCCTCGTGTCTTCTGATATCAAATATATCAACTTGTGTTGATATATATTTGATATCAGAAGACACTTGGGTGAGATTCTCTATATATTCCCCCTAAAAACATGCTACTGCCCCTTTAATCAAAGACACAAGAGCACATACCCAAAGGCAAGTAAAAGAATATTTTATAAATAAAAACTAATTTATTGAAAACATTCAATGAAAATAAGTTTTATATCTATAGTAATTTAAAAACTATATATTCAGTAAGTAATCGTGATGTATTTATTAATTCTTGGGAAAGTAATAAAAGGGATATACCATGATATTCAAATCTAATTTCTGGAAATGAAAAGAAGTTAATATATAGTAAATATTTAGTAAGTTATATAAAATATAATATATTTAGTTATCATATGATAATTTATTTTGCATTAACAAAAAATTTATTTGGTAAAATTTAAACAAATAAACATTGTACAACAGTGTCTGTAATGGATATTTTTAAGAATTTAAGTTTGGAAAATTAAGAATAGCAAAACACAAACTGATAATTTTTTCAAAATTTGTAGAATTCATTCAACGAGAAGATATGATTCTAAATTCCAAATTCTGGAATGCTGTAAATCTATTTCCAATCACAAGTAATCTTCCTAACTAAACTCCCCTCCAGTTTGTTATTCAATAGCACTTGAGCACAAATCAAGGATTACTGGTATCAAATTACTTTGATATTCTCAAAAATGCTTGAATGAATATCCTCCTTTAATTCTAAGATAAACCGTTCGATCTTGTTCAACCAAATATTTTTTATTCCCTGAGATGCTGATAAAAAAAAATCTGACAGGTAATTCAAGTGTCCAAATTTAGGCCACTTATTCCATTCACAGTCATTTTAAATGCATCGATTGTAAAAGGGATAAACTAGTTTGATCATTTCAAATGAGGTTGCAAATATTTGAGAATAATTTTAAATGAAGAAAATTAAAGAACCTCATAAAATAATATGTCATTAGGGTGGTCACATATCCTTTAACAATGATGTCATCTTAATTGTTATTTCTTTTAAACACCCTAAATAAATGCTTAAATTAAAAAATAAATGTTCCTTGTTAATAAATATCCAAAGCTTTTGTTATCTTTTCTTTAAAGGGGCAGTAGCACGTTTTTTGATAATTTTATTTTCTAAATTTTTGACTGATAATTGTAAGTTAATGCTAAATGTATTATTTTGACAGTGTCAGAAATCTAATTACACAAGCCAATCATCCATAGTCAGAGGACAAAGTATGAAGATTCACATAAAATCCATTGGCGGCCATTTTTGTGTGAACACCTTTAATTCATTTTGTGTGAGAAAAAGGAATCGCATGGCTAAACTTTATGTTATATACTTGAATTATTACTGCTCCATTTAGTTTAAATACATTGTCTTTCAATTGGAACCATAAATTTTCATTTTCCTGACATCACCTTATATTCCCCATAAAACGTGCTACTGCCCCTTTAAGTGAACACTCTAGGAAATGTATGCATAAAATTAACTTGCTGACATCTCCATTAACTCAACTCTTTTAACCCACAGTTTATCTGTCACCTGTGTAGGCCATGTAAATAGCTTAGGTCACACGAAAATAAAAATGTTCCAAATTCTCTGACAAAATTCCATAGTACAGCTCAAAGAACAAAGGTTGTCTAGGTATTTTTGCTACCATCAAAGGAATTCTCAAAACATTACGAGTGTCTTCTCTAGAGGTTATACAGAAATGCCTTTAGTCACTATCTACATCGACTATCAACTTAAAGGGACAATGAGGAAGAGGGATATATTGCTGACAACTTGTTTATTATTGCAGTTGTCATCCATACTGCTTAAAGAAGTTGTCATCCATATATTCCTCTTCCTCATTCCAAGTTCTAAAATGCCTCTAAAAGAAGTTAAAAGGGAAGTCTCTTTGGGGTATTTTTTAAGAAAATGAAATCAAAGGGTTTTTATTATCCAGGAGGGCATTAATATTAGGGTTCATATTTTTCATATGGTACCCTAGGGCAAAACATAATTTTTTAATTGTGACGTCATGTTATAGACAGTGATTTGACATCATTGTTCGCCTATGAAGATGCATTCTATAGGGGCCAGTGGTGGCTAGTCTGTCTATACTGAGAAGTAGATTTTGAGTCATGTCATGGACACTCATATAATATCCTCTATATACATTTGATATGCATGATTTTTACACAACAAAGGAAAAGAAGGTTCCCAAGGGTAACATTTTTTTCATTTATATTCTTGGTTAAAAACAACAATGAAAAGTTAAGCCAATCATAGTCGCTACGAGTGTGAAAAGCTTTGGTACTCAAATGAAGACATTGTTGTTGACACTTATCATAAATCATTTGTAAATTTTAAAAGATGCTAACAATACCTAATTTTCAACAAGTAGTAAAATTGCAGCGTTTAATTTGAAATTTCCCAGATAACCACAACCACGCACAGGGAGTTGATAGAACAGGGTCGTTAAGAAAACCTTAAACACGCTATAGAAGTAGATGTAAGCTAAATCCTTGTAATCACTTCCAACTATACCACCCATAATACGTCTGGAAGTACTCATTGACCTTTTGCTAATAGTGGCTAATTGTATTAGTTAACAGTAGTTATAGCAAGAAGAGAATCCGCTTATCACTTGGAAGGCCAGGTTATGAGTTCTGACAGATAGTCAGAAATACCAAAGTTGATGTTAGTTTTATACATGAAAGAAAAGATAATGTTTTACCTTGGTTGCTTTTTGGATTTACATCCGCTAAAGAACTCCTCCACATCATAATCATCATCATCATCATCATCATCATCATCATCATCAATCATCCATCATCATCATCATCATCATCATCATCATCATCATCATCCCCATCATATAACAATTACCATCACCATCATCATCACCATTATCATCATCATCATTTGATGACAACAAAACAAGAATCAGTGTCAAAAGGTCACATACCATGAACAAAGAAGTTGTCATACATATATACCCCTGCATTATTGTCTTTCCAACCTCTAAAATGCCTCTCCAAGAAATCGTCAGCATACTCAAACATAGTTCAATCATTATAACATGATTATTTCCATTGCAATTATCACAACTAAATACCAAGCTAATCATAATTTTTATCATAAATCCCAATCACCAGCAGAGAAGCATTAGGGTCAGATTTTTTCAATCACCATCATCATATATCGAATGTTACAATCATCATTACAAGAGTATTGTCATTGTCATGTACTGCAATCATCATTACCACTAATAAAAGTACCAAGCTGATCATAATTGTTATCATTGTTCAAAACATCAGTGCAAATAACAGACCAATCCCTGAATGGCATAACTGAGTGATAATAATCATCTACTCGATATCCGAAGACTCCTTCATATTCAAACTTCAAAGGTCAAAATGGTAAAACGGAAACGGTTTCAGCTTAAACAGAGTGTGGCCGATCCAAGAATTTGAATGTGGGGATTTCTTTGGTGGAGTTGTGGTTCACCAAATTCTGCTTCGAGTCTTTATACAATTGGGGTCTTAATTCTGCAAGTCTAGATTGACTGAATAAAAATGACAAATTAAACCTAAAGCTTTAAAGGGGCAGTAGCACGTTTTAGGGGGAATATAAGGCTATGTCAGAAAAATGGAAATTAATGGTTCCAATTGAAAGACAATGTATTTAAACTAAATGAAGCAATAATAATTCAAATATATAACATGAAGTTTAGCCATGCGATTGCTTTATCCTACACAAAATGAATTAAAGGTGTTCACACAAAATGGCCGCCAATGGATTTTGTGTAAATCTTCATACTTTGTCCTCTGATTATGGCTGATTGGCTTGTGTTATGAGATTTTTGACAGTGGCAAAATAATACATTAAGCACTAAATTACAATTATCAGTGAAAAATTTAAAATATAAAATTGTCAAAAAACGTGCTACTGCCCCTTTAAAGAAATATAATGATATAAATGAAAACACAATAATTATATTTAATATTTCATTGACTAAACTTATGGGTCAATTTGTAAGGCAATTTAAAAAATATATTTCTAAAATAGGGAAGGAAGGTTGCCAATTAAGCCCCCCTACAACCCCCCTTTAGATCCCCCTGACAATGTTTATAGAATCACAGTTGATGTAAAAATAAACAAGCTTCTTCATGCAAACAGTCTCTGTTAAACTCGTCACTTGAAGACAGTCATTAAACAGACTCATTGAAGTTCCAAAATAGATTCTTCACAGCACAAACACACTAGAATCATCCAAATTTCGCTCAACAACGAGTAAAGAATTATTTTCAAACATCCACAAATTCCCAGACAGATGACATGTGTATGTACTTCATGTGCAGACATTTGAAAATACTACTAGAAATTGATATATGTAAATGCATATGTAGCAACTGAACTTGTTAAAAGCATATGTCTCATGTCTATACCACGTAATTAACGTCTATGTGTACATAAATATTGATTTAACATCTGTATTATTATGCTTGTATATGAATATTAATATATCATATATCAAGTTTCGTCAACATTTAAAAAAAACCATATATGTATATGTTTGTATGTATATGTATATGAATATGTATATGTATATGTATATGTATATGTATATATGTATATTGAAAAGATAAGTTAGAAGTTGAATGAATCCATTTTACTGGCTAGTACTTTCAGCTCAATTTAGGAGCATCTTCAGGCCATATACAAATAACGGATATGTATATGTATATGTATATGTATAAATGTCAAATAGCCTAATGAAGCAGGTACAGGATATATAGTGACTAAAAGTTTTTGCCAAAATAAATTCAACTTTATCTTCTTCTTTTTTTGTGTAGATGTATATGTTATTATAAGTACTCTATCTTTTTTATATATGTATATGAATATAAGATATAATGCATGATTTTGTCACCACAAATTTTAATATGTTATACATTCTAATTAGATAGTTAATGATTTGCTCTTTTTATCAATAACTTCTAAATCTGTGTGGCGGTCCTTAACTATTTTCTTTGAGCATATGTATATATCTTCCATGAACGCTTGCCTCTTTGCTTTAATCTCTTTGTTCTCCTGCCAAAACACCTCATATGTAAATTCGTGTCTGTTAATTGAAAATCTTTGTCCAATTGATTTGATGTTGAAAAACTGACATATTCACCAAGGAAACATTTGGTTGCCACCTGAAGTGAAAGGTTTCCTTGTATATATTGAATTAAGATTAAGTTGCTAGGAAACGATTTAATTTGGCAAAGCCGAAGTGACTTGATGTTTTAAGAAGTGTTCCTTGAGCAGTTGAATAAAGACCAAATACATCACATGTTAAGTGAAGTTTAACTCAAGTGTAAACTGTCTTGTTAGGTAACACTTCACTTGTGGTAACAAATCAAGCTCAAGCACATGTGAGATGAAAGGATGAAGACTGCTTCTAGTTTGATTAAGTTGAAAAAAATAATAATAACAACAAAAATAATAATAATAATAGCAATAACAATAATAAAAACGATAATGATGATAATAATAATAATAGTCCGCTTATAATGTGCTTACATCCATCCGCTATGTTGTATTATTACCTGACAGAGATGTACTAGCGGTGATGCCGACGCGCAGTGAATATATGTACACCCGTTATTTCAGGTACCCATTGATACAGCTGGGTGGACTGAGTGCAATGTTGATAAAGTGCCTGACGAGGGACACAACACAAAATGAGACCCAGGTCACACAATTTTTGGGTGTTTCCATCGGGATTCAAACCCAGGTCTCTGGCGTGGGAGGCCTGCAAGCGAACCTCTACACCACTTTTCTCCAATATAAATGATATATATACTACTACATATGAGCCTATATTGCTTTGAATGTGTTCTTTGTGGTGGTTATCTTTTACATACATCCAAAATCTCCTGAAAATATTTCCTTTAAGATATATCCAATATAAAAAGTTTTTACAATTCATTTAACACATTGTGATACATCTCTCTTCTATAATCCAAGTGCAATTCCTTATTAATAAAAAAAACCCTCCCTGGAATAAATTTATTACTAATCCAAACCTTATATATATTCATAACTTGTTAAAAAACAGTAAACAGAATGTACAAAATATAAAAGAAAGCTCTGGTATTTGACAGTGCACTTATTGTAGTTAATACAAAAGAATGCTCTTGTATTTATAAGTGAACTTATTGTTCTCAATAAAAACAAATGTTCTTGTATTTATAAGTACACTTATTGTACTCAACATAAAAGAATGCTTTTGTACAGTACAATGCATTTCTTGTATCCAATACAAATTCATGATCTTTTATTTTATTTGAAACTTTGGCATCATCGTCTGATGTGATATAGTGCTCTCTTCAGATAATCTTACATAAGAAGCAGAGAAAGCCTGCTTCCTACAAGGAGGCACTTGTGATGCCTCTTCAAGGGTATTCATTCATTTGTTCATGTAATCCTTTTCTCTTAAGTATGCAACTTGTGTTAAAGCTATCAATAAACAATAAAAGCAAATACATTATTCCTGAAGATAAGCAAACATAAACATCTTAACAAACAAATGGTTATGCCGTATCAGAACTTAAGGCCTTAAACATGAATGGAGACAAGCCACATGAGAAACAACATATTCTTCAAGTTTTCAATGATTGAAGTCTGTAAAATGTATGATATGACTACAAACAACCATCCTAACTAAAAGTAAATAGAGAAATATTGTAACTTTTTAAATGATTGAGAAAAATTGAATTAAGAAAAGATAAAAAGCATTATTTTTACAGCGAAACAAATTCTGCCATTATTCTACGTAGGTTTTTCTTTGATACAGTTGTCTATATATAGACATATAAGCTATAGGACATTTACAAACAATTGTGACAAAATAATTTATGCAAGCAAGGAACATTATTCAAATTTGATAAAATCAAAAATGTAATTAAATCAAATCAAATCAGATTTAATCAATTCAATTTAAAAAAGACATGTCAATGTAAAGAATATCAATTATTTAGTTCATTTAAGCAATGTATTGGAATTGGTTTAAAAACATAAGACATCAAACTTCAAGAAACGAAAAGTAAATATTTTTACGTACCACCATTGTTTTTGGTTCTGAAGGCGAAGCATGAGAGCACATTCCGGCGTGGGAGACATTGGGTTTACTGTTTCGCTTCCCCAGATCGCCAACTTGATCACAGCAACGTTAATTAAACCATTTTCGCAAATGGAATCACATTTTCCACTTTTTAAACCATCTTCCAAGAATTTGATAACAACTGATTCGCTGATCCAAATTTGGATAATGTCTGGTTCACTTAAACCATCTTTCAAGAACTGGATGAAATCTTATTTTCTTCAACCATATTCCAAGGTGTGGATCAGTTCTTATTCATGTAAAACATGTTCCAAGACTGAATTTTGTCTTTTCACTTAAACAGTTTTCTAAGAACTTGATCACTTCTTTTTGTGAACACTCTTCAAAATTTTATCATGTTTAACCATCTTCTAAGAACAGAATCACTTCTAATTTGCTTCTTCGAAGATTGGATAACAACTTTTCTTTTAAAATGTCTTCAGATACGATGTTGTCCTCTCTTAAACTGTCTTTGAAAAACTGGACCACAGCCCTTTCATTTAAACCACATTCAAAAGCTGGATCATGTCTTTTAAGCTTAAAGCATCTTCAAGATATGGATCACATTCAGTTTGCTTATATACACACCATCATCCATAGATTCAATACATCAAATGCTTGTGAATCTTCCTTCTATTACAAGATCACAACCAATTCATTTGTACCATTTACTGTACTTCCAGGAACCTAATCAGTTCTTGGAACTGTCAGACTTGATTAGCAGAGTTTGGACACTGTCATTGACTGAGGTTTATGTTTCAATGTGATTAGTTCAAACACTTGGTACCAATCGGGTTTCAACTGTGTCAATCAAATATTGTCGTGGTAAGACACACTGTTGATTTTTGATCCATCAATGAAATACTGAGATTAAAACCTTTAGTTTTGTCAAAGTTTAAGCCTTAAAATGTTTACATTAATTCAACAGATACATCATTATCCATGCACCTATGTAATCTGATTATTCTGACATTTATATATTTGAATTATACTTTTGAATGATAAAATAAATGTTTATCCTTTTAGCAATGCTTTTGTGACACATAAAGCCAGTATTTTGTGCATATGTTATAATTATGAATATTCTTCTTCTCTTATGATTTAATTTACTTTCATACTCATCAAAGATTTCATATCATACATTGAGGTAGAACTTCAACAATGTTCAGCATTGAAACTAAGTCTCAAAAATATTTTGATATTTCAAAAATATTTCAAGTTTTGTCATCTCCTACCTAAAAGGACAAATTTGATCAAAAATCACATCTATTCTAGGCAAAGAGCTCAAAATAGTTTGATTTTCAAAGATGTTGTATAGTGAGATAAGCTTCCATCAAGTTAATGTCACCATACTGTGATGTTCACTTTTGAAACATGGTTATCCCCCGAGGCCTTGGTATCCATATTCAGACTGACATGTGTCCGCCGTGGTCGCACAATAAGCTTTCATCGGGATTGTTGAATGTCCATCACTGTCTAATGGCATAAAGCTTCATAAAGATTGACACCTTTTATAACATCAGGCTTGAAGTGTCCAGGTTAGATGAAGACAGAGAGTTGAACCTATGTGCTATCGTATCCAGGGTCACCATTAAGCACAAAATGTCACAAAAATTTACATTATTTTTGACAGCAGGCTTGAAGTGTCCAGGTTTAGTACAGCCTCAAAGTTAAATCTATATGCTACGGTCACCATTAAGCATAAAATGTCACAAAGATTAAAATTTGTATGACAACAGGCTTGAAGTATCCAGGTTTAGTACAGCCTCAAAGTTAAATCTATATGCTATCTATCGACAGTCACCATTAAGCATAAAATGTCACAAAGATTAAAATTTGTATGACAACAGGCTTGAAGTGTCCCCGTTTTGTATAGCCTTAAAGTTAAATCTATATGCTATCGTATCCACGGTCACCATTAAGCATAAAATGTCACAAAGATTGATAATTTTTGGACAGCAGACTTGAAGTGTCCAGGTTTATAACAGCTTAAAAATTAAATCTATATGCTACAGTCACCATTAAGCATAAACTTCACAAAGATTGACATCCATTAGGCTTGTAGCTTCCAGTTTCATATAGAATGAGAATAAAACTTTCAGGTATACTATACTTCTACTGAGACACCATTTGAAGTTACACAAATATTGACACCCTTCATAAGTACATTTTTGTGAAAACATATACTAGGAGTTACACATTTGATTATATGCTATACTAAAGAATTAAATGATATGCTATATGCTATCGATATAGCATTTACTATGGTATTAAGCTTCTTATAGACAGACTGAACTGGAGTGTGTCTAGCTCAAGTATTGACCGAGAGCTAAAGCATTATCTATGACATTTAATATGTTACCATGAGGTATTTAGCTTTAATGAAGGTTTGTGTTTGTTTTTTGAGGATCAACATTGATATTTTGTTAATTTTATTTTAATTTCCTATAGAGGAGTTGCTGAACTATCAAAAATTAAAAGGATATTTTTTGATTGTTTAAATTTTGTCTCCTTATTTCTGTTCTTACTCTTATAGTTAAGTAAGAAATGTTTCAAATATTGTATCTTTTAATCAAAACCGAGTTTAATTTTAACTTATTAAAATGTGCTTTTACCAATATTTTCAATCAAGAAAATTTATAACTGATCTTATGAGATATTCTTATAGAGAAATCTTTTCAGACATATTCAATACAATAGGAATACATATTTAATTTAACCCTGAGAAATTCTTCAGTGACATTGAAACAATATTAAACATGAAGTTTTTAAATGTTTTTATGCTCTACAAAAATATGACATTTTTCTCTATACCAACAATTTTCCCCTCAGAATACAAAAATACCTGTTTACTGTAAATATACAATCACATAATCCTGAATACATTATTTGTGATTGTCCCAATTAGTGACTCTCCTTTTCTCCTATTATCCAATACACATACGGTAGTTGATGCAATCAGAGCACTTGATACACATGGAAACAATAGTTGCATACGGTTTTGAGTGACAACTTTGACACACTTTTCTCTGTAAAGAAGATCCGAAGGTATGTTATTGTCATTTCCTGGAAATTTTTTAATCCATTTCACTTAAGTTCCCACAAATCAGAGTGAAAAAATTACTGTCAAAATCTTGATATAATCCTCATAAAGTTGACAACGGCTCAATTCGAATATACAAAAAAGCCTTGTCATTCAGCATATCGGCATTCTCTTCATGTGCATTCAAGTGTAGGTTCCAATGAGATACACGATATCCATAGCCTTTTTTCCTCCTGCCAGTTAATAAAGCTATTCAGGGTTATACAGCCGGCTAATAGACACGAGTGATCATATTGTGATTCACCTTTACGCACAGAACATAGTACACCTTCCTTCCTGTTGCACCTCTTGACATTAACCACCAACGACACGGGGAGGTGTCAAAAGGAATCACCACTCACTAACTCAAAGGGGGATGATTATCAAGATGCCTGATCCGAACAGCTTCCACAAAGCATGAGCTGCAGAGGAGTTTACAAACAAGCTAGCTACAGAGTATACAAGCATAGTAATTTTCAGGCGAGTAGTTCACAGTGAGCCCATGCAGTGAAGACGAGCTCTTAGGGCAGGCTTAATTATTGAAGTAACTGTAACCTCTAGATATAGTGGACAAGGGTCATTTGGCTTAATTATTCAAGTAGAGTGACCACTGGGCACAAAGTGACCACATGCCTTCGGACACGTGTTTCTGTCAGTTATAGTCTGGTGAAGTTTGAAGTACCCTCAGACAGGAGTTCACACACTCCATTGAGTTTTCCTTTTAGTTGATTGAAGATGATAGATCGTGAAAAATGTTTCACAGATTTAGGATGTTCCTGACGTAAAAGGTCTGAGCAAAATATTTTGAGAAGATAATTTGAACATTGTGAGCATGTTTCGGGTTAAAGGTTTAAGCAAATATTTTTAAACATATCACTTGATCATAAAACAAATATTTCAAGATTTAAGAGATTTTCATGGCTACATCATACATAGGTTATGATTGTTGACCTTAGTTAAAAGGAATATCCATTTACAAGAAATACAGCTATAAAATCATTTTTGCAATGATTATTATAATAACTTGGTTATATTTTGAAGTGTTAAACAAAAAATATTCAAAACTACAAAATCTTGAAGGGTGGAAAAAGAATGTTAATTTCAAACCTAAAAACTAAATCACCTACCATGTTTACTAATCTCTTGTGATTTTGGTCTTTGAGGCAAGAATAAACCAAATTTATTTAATTAAAAAAAAAATGACAAAATCCAAGAAAAATTCCTCTGATTACAAAGACTATCAACAAGAGATAAGACCTCCTGCTATAGACATCTATCACAGCACCAAATAAGCACGTTCAATGATGAATCGAAGCGAATGTTTATTCAGACTACAAGGTCAAGGCTAGTACTGATAGGAGAGTCTTTTGGTGTTATAATGATTATCCTAAATTCAGCGAATAAGTCCACACGCAATATCCCTGCACTGATTTGAATCGTCAGTCATCATGCAACCGAATTGACCATTTGGACAGTCCATTATTCACACATCCACATAAAATGTCGCCAATCAGGTCGAAAGTAATTTGGGTCCGATTTAACAATGGTAGAAGCAATTGCCAAGATCAAGTTATCAGGAACTATCTGCCCCGAGGGACAATCAGCTCCGATTTAAGCATCCTTGAGTCCTGAAGTAGCTGTTGAAGTTGCTTCTCTTTATTCCAACATAAGACACAATTTGAAATGAACCTTAATATTGTAGATGTAGGTAATCCTGTTAAACAAAAGATCAAAGCAAATAGGACCTTAGTTTGTAGGCAGAATTGAAGTTGATCATCACTGTGCTCAAATGAATAGGAACAGATATGTATATTGATAGAATGTATCTTGAGACTTGAAACTTGAGACACCTAAGCATCACTTGATCGTTACATTAGTGTACGCACAGTTGAATTTAAACACGTTTCATTCAACCCTCAGTGTCACAGATGTGTATATCGAGTGAACATATCCTTATACTTCCAATCAGCATCCCTGGACCATTTGCTTGTAGACAGTTGAATTCAATCAACCTTTTGTTAAACAGCGTCACAGATGTGTATATTGATAGAAAATATATTAAGATTTCCAAGAAGCATCACTGAACCATTATTTTGTAGACATGGTTTTATTAAATTTTAACAAACAGTGTCCTTCTAATAGATCACTGGACCATTAGTTTTTTAGTCACAGTTAAATTTCATAAACGTTTAACGAACAGTGTCCTTCCAATAGTGAACATAAGCATCACTAGATCATTTGTTTGATTTGATGAAAGTAAACGAACAGTGCATACTTCAAATATACATAAGCATCAATGAATCACTTAGTTCGTAGGCACAGTTAAATGTGATCGACGTTTCGCCCACAAAGAGTGTCACAGCTGTACATCCATAGAACTCATCTCAAGACTGGACAACTGTTTACGAATCTACGTGTAACGACCTTGGTTTGCATTGTCACATGGTAAGTTAGTTCGTTAATTTCATGTTTAAAAGACTGATCACAACTGACATGCGATCAGTTACTGTAGAATTAGCGCATGTTACTAAGGAGATTTAACCACAGACGCCTCCCTGTAACATAACTTCTGCCTACCAATCACATTAAAGCTCGTATTATTTCAGTTCTCGATCGAATGACAATGATAAATTGTACATTGGATAAAGCACATGACATTGTCATTATCACGTTTCTTTCGGTTTAACATGTTTGATCAAGCATTAATCGTTAGTTGCTCACGGGTCACACAATGAATGTAATTGATCTCTAAGTTATTCTTTGCCATGTCTATACTTTGTAGATAATTTTGTATTAAGTACAATGGCACTTATTGCCTATAAAAGGTATCATTCATTACTCGCCTGTTTTGAGGAAACAGGGGTTTGACAATCTACAGGTTTATCAAACATTTAATTTTTAACATGCATGCAAGGTGTTCATAGCCATTATAAAGTGTGTATAGTGTATCCTGGACTTAAAACTTTAAAAGATCAAAGTTTTAGAAATATTTTTTTCAATTTATTTCCAAACCAATATTCACTTGAGCTACATGTTTTACCTTCAGAAAGTCAAACATCTCAATCCAAAAATGCGAAGTCATGGACAAAAAATATCAAGCATCCAGTAAAAACCACTGGGTGCCATTTTTGTGTGAACACCTTTTAATCGTTTATGATTGGAAAATGGATTTGCTCAGCTCTTCTGAACATTGTCCCTTTATTTTAATTAATTTGAATACTATAATTGAAAGAAAATGTCTTCCAATTGGTAACATGTATTTTCAATTTAAGAGATAACTATATCATTTTTAAAAACATATGCTCCTGCTTCTTAAAGTGTTATTATATAACATGAGTAAAATTGTTACCCTTGGTAGGTGACTGTATTATAGAATTTGTCATTTTTAACTGAACAGTTTATTTACAGATAAAAACAGGTGTACAGTGGATACAGGTGCTTATACAGGGGGTGGGGATTTGATAGGAGTCTGGGGATAACTTTTGGAGATTAATAAAACTTCATATTTAAAGAAGTGGACTCTTAAGGTAATCACAAACCCCCACCCCACCACCACCCGTCACCCGTCACCCGCTCCCACACTCCACCTTTAAATAGGTGAAGTTATCCTTTGACAAACCTATGAACTCTTCACAGAAATACCTGGAATAGCCTTCATCAATTTTATGAATAATATTGAAAATATGAAACCGTGACAAAGAAACTAATAATTTATATTAAAATTCTCTCTTTTCTTGAACATACCAATTTGGCATTGACATATAATGATATTAATGTCAAATATCATAAATCATTGCAAATCAAATTAAGTTAAGCTGTACGGTATATCAAATCTCTTATTATTTCAATTAAGGGCAAGTCAAAGTGTCAATTTCACGAGAAGAGATCAACTCCTTGTTATTCTCAAATGTCACCAATGATTTAAGCATGTCTCACCTAAAAGGCAAACAAATCCATCGATTGTTGCTTAGCAATGCTGCAGTGAATATATTTGTATAACATATATCTCCTTCATAAAATCTTGACAAGGTGCAAACTGAGCAATCAGTAAAAAATTATTGATTTACTGCTGACTTAATTTCTAACCGTTGCCAATTACTCAATGCGACAGAATTTCCGAAGTAATTTTTTTTCTTTTGATGTATATGTTAATGTATATGCATGAAAATAAATGCAATGTTACTCTTTTATTTAGAAGATTGTCATGTGATTTGTAACATTGTTTTTCTTTTCATAACTAAGGTCTTTTTACTTCCCTGAGTAAACATGCTACTAGTCTGTTATCCAGACCCTAAAGCGAAAAAATTAAACGAGCCTTCTTAAAGGGGAACTAGTACTTGAGGCTTTCACACCTGATTGACCAGCAGTTACGTAATGTCATAGCCGAGGAAAGAGGTCACGTGACACGGACTGGGCGCCGGCCAAACGAATTCCCTTTTATGACATGCGGTCGTTGTTCCTATCCCTATTTAATACCGTTATTGTTATGTACCCCAATTATCTGTAAAGATAAAGGTAATAAAAGAATCTAAATCTGAATCTATCGAGCAATGAGCTGTTTTGTCTTAGTGAAATGTTTTCGAATCTAAAATGACCCAGCGGAATAGAATTGAACAATCATTATGTTTTATCAGATGAAACAAAATTAACACTCATTGTCGTGTAGCTTCAGATTTTTTAATTCTGTATAGTATAGTTTTATAACCAAAATGTTTTATACAATCTTCATTTATGCTTAAGTAACATCACAACAGTACAGTATTGAATAAGTTGGTTTAAACATATATATGCATGTTAAGGTGATCGGAAAAAAGTAAGGTTAATCATACATGAAATAGGATACGCAAACAACCAATAAGCTTATTCAAATGCGTGTCCTTCAGAAACACAATCCGTACATAGGTAACAATTTGAAAAATAGTTTTTAAAGAGATCACTCATTTTAGAATAATAGTGGGTCTTGAATAACTTCAACAAAATATACTTGTTTTGAACTGGCAGAATTCTCTTCTTACATGTGAGTGCACCCGTTCAATTGTGTAGTTTTTTTAAGATAACAAAATAGATAGCTATTTTCCTACGGCAATGTTCTAATTACATTCACTCATATATCTTCGTGAGTTTATCATGAGGTAATGGAAAAATTTTAGAGTTTAATATCACATGCCAAGTCGATGAAAAATGTCCGTTGAGGATAAAATGTTGTTGTTGGGTTGGAGTTTAACGTCTTCTTTCACCTTACGGTGATGTTGCCGACGTGGATTGAGGATAAAAGGTTGATTATAAGATTATAGGTAAAAACGTCCTCGGAAAAAAAGTACCAAAAATAAAAGTCCTCAGGAAAAAGTCCTTTTATCGTAAAAACAGATTACATTGATCTTGACATCAAGGTTTTTGTAAAGAATGCATCCTTGAGTATTAATAATTGAAAACTATGTTTGTTTTAACTGACAAAGTAATCTTTGCAATTGATATTGTAAAGAAAGTATGAAGTCTTTGTGTATAATGACTTTAAATACATGGATTAAATTATTAGATTTAGCCATGAAGGATGTTACGATAACTATTTAGGGATTAAAATTGAGAGCTTGTAATTGTATTGAAGAACTCAACGACTTGAATGTGTGATTTTAGCTGACTGGATCAAAGCAGTTCTGCATTGTCATGTGAGTTTAGCTGAGTTAATCAAAGAAGGCTACTCTATCAGGAGATGCGAGAACTAACAATGTTTGCGAAGGGTGGAACACCAAGTTCTTCAACTTGGTTGGGCACCACCACCCAAGTGCCTGGCGAACCATTGATTGGTTCAAAAATGATAAATTTGTTGATGTTTTGTTGAAATATTAATGTGATTCAGAAATGTCACAAATATCACGATATCATAAATGTATGTTGAATCATATACAAAGTACATATAAATAAACTTATTAATCAAAATCTTTGGGTTTTACAAATAGGACTTTTTTCCTAGGAAAAATTAGGACTTTTTACCGGGACGTTTTTACAGAACACCGATTATAACCTTTCATAAAGATTTTTTTTTTATGAATGTGCGTTGCTGTTGTTAAATTGAGATAAGATTTAATCTTTGTCTAAATGTTTCAAATAGATCAAATATTTATCATCTTTCTTTAACAGGTATCATAAACAGCAATGTCTCCTCGGATTTCAGGCAGTGAAATAAACAGGATTATTTTTACTTGTTTAATTGTGAGGATAATAAAATACATCGCTGATATTTGTAATCACTGTAATCACACCCAATACGTTGATAAAATATACATCTCGTTAGTACCACCTTATCTATCTCTGTAATTTTCTTTTATGACGACCGGATACCTGTCATTTTATACGTTGTGTATCTATAGCAATGAAAGTGTGAAATGTCTAGTCGTATGACGTAAACAGTGACATAACTGTCCGGGCACTAACTAACTTGTCATCACAACAGGCGACAGATTGTCTGGCCTAGTGACCAACGAATTTGTACATAACAGTGACCGCCGACTGTCTTGGTATCTTACTGCAGACCGAATGTCTAGACTAGTGACTAACGTATTCGTACATGGCAGTGACCGCCAATTGTCCTGGCACCTTTCTGCAGACAAAATGTTAACCAATGATATTGAAGAAGAATATCCGACCAATGAAAAGAAGAAAAAGAATGTAAATTTATTTCATAGGACTCCCCTTCATCACTATATGTTAAACCTTGATGGATCATGTATGATGTTAACAAATGCAGCGGATCATATACATGGATACTTCTAGCAGGTATGTTTTTTTCTTGTTCATACGAGTTAAGGAACTACCCACCCCCCTCATTCAATATTTCGTACAAAAATATGATAAGATGAAAGAGAAGCAACCATACCTTTGTGTAGGTTTATTCGTAGAGGAAACGGGTTCGTATAGAGTGACAAATTGTGAAATAAGTTCATATAAGCAATAAATTATCATTGTAAATTGTACATCCAATGTATCGATGAATCGACGATCGATGACATAGCTTGTATAAATAAACTGAGTAGATACTTTGTAAATATTACATCAAAGTATATAATATATATTCACAATATTAAATGAAAATTTGAAGACCTCTACGAAGCTTTTTTCCCTGAAAAAATCGGTCTCTACGAACATTTTTATCTACGAAACCGCTGGTTCCCCATACCATGCTAGACTAGGTTGCTGCGCAGTTAAAATAGCGCAGAGTAGGCAGCGCGCTGATCGAGATTTACGACCCTCTCTGGGCCTCGATAATAAAACACTGGAAGTGAAAAATTAAAGTTGGAGACCCCCTTTAAGTCTAGACAATGTTGGCAAGTCTAGATGCCTCAGCTTTAAGAATTGTTCAGGGCTCCTTTTTATTTTAATATCAAATATTTGAAATTAAAATTTTAGTAAGAAAAACCTTTTTTTCAAGGACTATATGTTAGTCTAACATGCTACGTAGAAAGACAGTTTGGGTGATAAAAATTTAGCTAAACAGGATCTTCTGACAAACCTAGGCTATATTCAGAACTGGCACATTATATGACAAATTTATGTAAAACATACATCTCAGAGTATCACTTATTGATTATATTTCTGACATGATAAATGCATGTAAATTGTTTTACCATTCATTATCAATAAATCTATGGAAACATATTCAGGCCTTCATAACAGCTGTTTCACAAAAGTCTTAGGTTACGAGAGCTGAATTCAATTTCAAAGCAATTACAATCAATCATTATAAAATTTCTGAGAATTTTGTGAAAGCAATTCACACAATTTCAGGAAACAAATCACAGAATTTTATTCTTGGGATGACAATTAATCATTGTTTAACAACGCAATAATTCCTTTGAAGTGTAATAAAACTTTGCATGAAAAGGTGATAAATCTAGTTGCAACACATGCCATTTATAACAAGATATCTCGACAAGCAAGTGTAATTTTCATTCAGTTTCATAGCCAATTGTTGTCAGTCATATAACCCAAATGTTAGGTGAGTTTCTTAGTTGAGTGAAGGATTTTTTATATTGTAAGCTGAATATTTTCTATTGAATATAAGTAAAGGAGAACCATTCATTACTGCGTGTTGAAGATTTTCTTTTAGTTAAAAAATGTTATATACATTAATTGCCTCTTAAATATTTATCATTGTCTGTTTACCATTAAAATCTCAAGTTTCTTTTTGGATAAGAAAGTGATAGTTTTTCTGTAAATTTTCTATAATATTTGATGTATATTAAAGGGGCAGTAGCACGTTTTTAGGGGGAATATAAGGTGATGTCAGGAAAATGAAAATTAATGGTTCCAATTGAAAGACAATGTATTTTAACTAAATTGAGCAGTAATAATTCAAATATATAACATAAAGTTTAGCTATGGGATTCCTTTTTCTTACACAAAATGAATTAAAGGTGTTCACACGAAATGGCCGCCAATGGATTTTATGTGAATCTTCATACTTTGTCATCTGACTATGGATGATTGGCTTGTGTAATGAGATTTTTGACACTGTCAAAATAAAACATTTAGCATTAACTAACAGTTATCAGTGAAACATTTAAAATATAAAATTACCATAAAAACGTGCTACTGCCCCTTTAATTGCGTCTTAAGCTTTTAATACAGCATATTATAGCTAAAAACATAAACTGACAAACATGTAGTCAAATGTAAATAACTGAACCAAAGACTTTTTTTGTGAAGAAAATCTCAAAATCTTCTGTCCAATAGAGATTTTCATGGATTAAACATTGTTTAAATTTTAATCGTAACATGTCTAATCAATCATGCTTTTATATTCAGAAAAAAAAAATATTCAGATTTGTTTTCCATTCCTTGATCCCTGTAACAATGATAATTCAGCTTGGCATAAGTTCTTTTTAATAACATTTTTCTATAATGTATCTCAATCCTAAGTCATTCTAAAAGTGACACAGAGTATCTTTCTTAAAATTTTATTTGGTTTTGATAAGCTATAAAATATCTAATATGCTGATTGAAGTTCATATCCCATCACTCGACTTGCAAATATATCCATTTATGCATAATATATCTCTAAAATGCTTGATTTTATGGAAAAATCAAGAAAATACGTTTGATATTCGAACTTATGCATCCAATTAATCTACCTATTATTTACAATACCTAATAAACACTATCGAATCGAATATATCTTCCTGTCAGCTTATGACAAGGTTTGAAAATTACGTTTGGCGAATTTGCGCGCGCCACTCGAGCCACATTGTCCGGTTTTCGATCAAAATCCCAACTTTGAATGGCCGTATTTTCGCTCTAATGTACTGATTGACCTTTAACTTGTTATTTTGAGTAACAGTTAGTGGTTCCGATGTAATAACATCGATTTCAAAATTTGACATATGTGATCCTATCAAGCCTATCTTTAAAATGAGTAATACTTGGTAATGAAGAGTTTAGTATACATTTTTACAAGCAGTATTTGCCTTACAACTTAAATTGTATGCAGAATTCTTTCGGCAGAGTAAAAGCATAATTCATATTGCCTAGCTATCTTTGCTACTGTCATACATAATATTTGCCCTTCAAATTTCTCCACGCAACTTTGTACAATCATGTCATAAATAACATCACATGCTATTGATAACAACAGCAACTGACAATCAATTGTAATTTTCATTGAAATATGCATCCTTTAAGTGTTTTCATTTGAAGGAAGAGCGTTTAACATAACGAGCATATGTTAGGAACTGACAACCTGCAATAACTGCCTATCATTCAGTGGCTATAGCCTCTCCTGCTGATAACGCCCGACATTTATGAAATAGATGGTCGTTAATAGCGCTATCAACGAGTGATGGAATACCAGGGGTCTCAAGCCTGGGATATATCTATCTATATTGCTCTCTTCTCTACCAGCTAGATTCAGTGTGGCCGATTGATTGTCTTCTTTTTTTTCACAACCTTTTCATCTTGATGTGTTACTAGTTTTTAAGACTTTTGATAGTTGTATATATAAACATTTCAGTTTTTTACCTTGAGGATTAATAATTTGTTAATCAAGGCAATAATACAAGTTTGGTCATTATTAATTTAGTCTATAGCTGCAGTTCAAGCAAAGAAGGCAAAGGGTTGTGAAAAAAACAGGGAAAAGAAATCACTAAAATTCATCTGATTTAGGTTATACAAACATGAAATAAAAAACACAGAAAGTAATCCTATTATCCGAGGTCAAAATCCTTGAAATAAGATTTTTCAGATATATAATTCTGCAACCCTATCTCAAAATTCCAGTTATGGATATTAAAAAGTCCCAAAGCACTATATGTGACTACCAAATATCAAATGCTGACATATTAACAACCTTGTAAACAATTAGTTGGCTTCAAAAATCAATTGTTGGTTGGAGAAAAACGTTTTGCTTAAGGATATCATAAAGGTCATATTCAGTTTCTTAAATTTTTAATACAAAACTAATTAAGTAATAAACAGTAAAAAAAATATTAAATAAAATTTCTAAATGTTCAGCTATATAACTGTCAGTTTAGATTCTCTTAAATCATCGAAAAAACAAAAATTCACTAGTTGTGTGATTTTGATTTTTCTAAACTATTTCAACTTACTCTAAATATCATGCAAGGTTCAAGTAGAAATTCAAAAAAGTTCTAAATTTTGTGCACTTGATTTAAACAAACCTGTGTATACGTACTATTCTCCATATTCGTCACTTTGGCTTCTCTCAGGGTTACGTCATGAAGACCATAATTGCAAACCATGAAATAAACAGTTATTGATGCAATTAACTAACAATTATGACTCAGTAATGTTCAGTGAGTTGCTATGAAGCTCATTAACAGCCAGTTATGTTATGTCACCACCTACTTTTCATAAATTGATATATTGGTATTTCAAGGTCAATGGTTGGCCATATAAATCATGAAATAAACAGTTATTGATGCAATTAACTAACAATTAAGACTCAGTAATGTTCAGTAAGTTGCTATGAAGCTCATCACCACCCAGTTAGATTATATCACCACCTAATTTTCATCAATTGATATATTGGTATTTCAAGGTCAATGGTTGGCCATATAAATCATGAAATAAACAGTTATTGATGCAATTAACTAACAATTATGACTCAGTAATGTTCAGAAAGTTGCTATTAAGCTCATTAACAGCCAGTTACATTATGTCACCACCTAATTTTCATAAAATGATAAATTTGTATTTCAAGGTCAATGGTTACATGGCCATGATAACCATGAAATCAACAGTTATTGATGCAATTAACTAGCAATTATGACTCAGTAATGTTCAGTAAGTTGCTATGAAGTTCATTAACAGCCAGTTACATTATGTCACCACCAAATTTTCATCAATATCTAAAGTGTTGATGTATTTGTATTTCAAGTCAATGGCAGTCTATGTTGATAATAAAATAAACAGTTATTGATGCAATTAATTAACAATTATGAGTCAGTTATGTTCATTGAGTTGCTATTAAGTTCATTAACAGCCAGTTACATTATGTCACCACCTAATTTTCATCAATACTTAAATTGTTGATATATTGAGTTGTCAAGGTCAATGGTTGTCCATGTTATTCATGAAATCATCAGTAATAGATTCAAATAACTATCAATTATGCATTAGTAACGTTCAGCGAGTTGCTATAAAGCTCATCACTTGCCATTACATTACTTAACCTGTCAATTGTTCATCAATAAGATAAGATAAGAGAAGATTAGATAATGGCTTTATTATCCCAAAGGGAAATTTGTTTAGTCTATGGTTTTACAAGAAATGCTCAAAGCTCTGGAATATTAATAAGGAAAGGTCTCAGCCCTGGAGTCATTAAAATGTTACTTTAATTGTTATTCTTGGTAACATTCATTTGGTAATTAACATATATTAAGTCAAAGTTTATTCATAAATGTTTTTTTTTATGAATTTTGATTATTTGAGAATAGAAAAATGTGATTTTTGTTTTGCCATGGCACTGTTTGCAGATCATATGTAATATCTATACACAGCCCTACTAAATTAAAAGTGGTTATGTAAAAATGATTGACAAGTAAGGACTTTTATTACCCATACGGTTGAAAATAAATGGTGACATATTTTCAATATGAGCACTAGTGCACATATCACTTTTGCCTAGCAACGATTGTTGTAGCACGAGTCCCCATATTTTTTCGCCTGTGACGTCATAACGTCATTGTTCGTGACGTCACTGTAGCTGGCCGTCGCAAGGGAAGCGGTCCGTTTCTTGGTTATTTCTAAGATGGCAAAATGGAATAGAAACAGTAATAAAGAAATTATTACCCTCGGAAGTGTGTCATATGAATTTTACGAAAATCGTACAAATTTGTGTATAACCCTTGCTCTCGCTCGGGTAATAAAAAAATTCACACTCGTTTCGTAAAAGTCATATGACACACAACCTTGGGTAATAATCTCTATTTTATTCCTGTCGTTATTTGGGCAAACAGAATTTATGTTAGATAAAACAACATGTATTAATTAAGTTCCCCTGGATTTTACTTCTTTCAGAGTTATGAAACAGCCAATCTTGATTTCAGTGCATGCTCAACAAGGACCTAGTGGGTAAGTGGCAAGATGTAACGTAGGACTTATTGGACGTAAACATTACAGCTAGTTTTAACTATATTGTGAAACAGGAAGACAATAACAGGAAATCAACGGTAATGATCGAATGCAATTATACCTATTAATTATGGATCAGTGTTATGTCACATAACGACTATGCAAATCAACACTTATCAATGCAGTTCACTATCAATTATGAAGCGTTATGTTTAGTGAGTGGCTATGAAGCTCATCACCAGTCAATTAGATTACATAATCCAACCTATTGTCCCTTTAAGTGTATGGTCAATGGTGGTTCTTGTATTGCTTGGAGCTCTTGAATATTAATCCAAGAAAGATCGTTGAATATTTATCCAGTAAGGTTATGCGAAGTGTCATGGAAACGCTATCACTGGTAGTAATTGGTTAACACATTGAGTAACACATCATTTAAAGCTTGTGCATGTTCATTTTTCATTATGTGGTTATTCAAGAATAGAAAATATAATTTTTACAATTTTATTCCTTGAATCATAGTCAATGTTAATCAGATTACAAATGTATTTATGATATATTGCGTTAATCATGTGCATTCAGATTCTTAGAGAAAAGTATTCCTTGTCTTTGATCATGTTTGATAATGTAAATATGACAGGGTGAGGTCAAATTTAAGCATTCCTACTGGCGTCGGCTTGAGGGATTTCTCTTTGGCTGAACAGGTAGAGTGTTTGACTCTCAAACAAGAGGTTCCCGGTTTTGAATCCCGCATGGACATGAAAATACTGGATTTTCTTTCCTTCCACATATGAAAAAGGTAACAGACATCACATAAGGGAAACATACATTGAACAATTTTGACATTCAGTAATTATTAGTTTAAGCATAACAAGAAGATTTCTAGTATTGTTCCCATAAAGATCAAAGGCGCCGCCCATCCTTTATTCCGCAATAAAGTATAGTTTTGGAGTGACGTCACGAAACAATGGCCCATGACATCAATAACAATTGGCTATGACGTCACTAGTTATGGCCCTGATCGAGGATTTTCAATTTGCGGCCTAACATTATTTACAAAATATTTTTATATATGGAGTATAAAATAACTTAAACGAGTAAAAATCGACATACCCGGTACTAGAAAAGTAATCAAGTAGCCCTAACCATCATGTGCTTTGCAATAAAGTATAGTTTTGCCCTGAAATATTATAACGTCAAACCATTCGGCCTTAGGCCTCATGCTTCTTAAGTAACATTCACTATATATATATGCAACCAGAACATATTGAATATATTATGTGTTGACATTTTCAAAGATTGAGTGATATGATAATGCCTTTATGAATGTATCCTGCATTGTAAAATATTAAATGTAGAGACATGTGACAAAATTAGAACAAATCATCACTCTCTATAATAGTTTAAGATAGATAAATTGTCAACACATAATAACTATTGCTGCATATATTAATATTGCATGTTCATAATTCCTAATTAAAATTTTGATAAGAATTATTCTATTCAAAACTAATTTTAATCTTTGATTCAATGTCATATGTAATTTCTTTAACCAATGAAAGTACACAAACAACCTTTTGTGATGCAACAGGGGATTCTCATTATACCAGATTTGGTTATAAATACGTATTGATGGAAAGCAAAGATTATGTATGATTTGCTCCTGATTCTAAAATTTTATCATCACATCTACTTACGAACAAGAGACACCAAGGGTTGAAAAACACATTAGAAATATTCAGAGACACAAATGATGCATTGATGCGGTTCAGTAGGAGGTCAAAGTCTGATATATTCTTTTGATATGATAATCAGATTGTCATGGAAACCTGCACCTTTTATAACAAGCCTGCTCAGAGAGCACATCCTTGCCATGTGCACAGTGGAGATGTGTAGTGACCAGTGACATCCAATGGTTTGGGAAAAGAATCTGTCTTTAGCAGTGTACAAATGTGATAATATTAGTCGGGGGTGATGACAACGGCAGTAGGGGCTACAGCAACAGTGACAATGATGTCGATGTTGCCAATAATAATGATGATGATAATAATGGTAATGATGATGATAATGACGATGAATATGACAACCAGGTTTTATGATGATGATGATGATGATGATAATGTTAATGATGATAGTGATGATGATGATGATGATGTTGATGATGACAACTGGGTTTTATGATGATGATGATGATGATGATGATGATGATGATGATGACGATGACAACTGGGTTTTATGATGATGATGATGATGATGATGATGATGATGATGATGATGATGATGATGATAATGATAATGATGACGATGACGATGACGACAAGGCTCAACTTGTTATCTTCATGTTATCAATAAAATGGTTGGAATGGTTTGATGAAAACAAAGTAATATCAACAGGTAATGTTTGAAAAGAGCACTGCTGTTCAACAGACAGTATGATATTTTATCAATCAAGTTTTCTTGGTAGCTTCTATGTGTAGAAGATGACAATAACTTTAAGGATGTGTCCAATTCTGTCTCTACAAGGGCCAGAAAAATTTAAAAAACAGCAAGCAGTGATTATTAAAATGCAATTTGCCAATGTACCTGTATACAAGATTTCAACTCTCAAGGCAAAAGAATGCATAAATAGGAAAAGTATATGACCAGAACTAACCATAGCCAGGTTGGAGACAGATAGCTTACTGATTTATTGTTAGCAGAGAACTTAAGCTTTTACTTGATTTTAAAAGATTCTACAGAAAGATTCAAACGATGAAAGTTCCAAATTCAGAGTAACAGAAATAATGGCAGTCTAATGCCTGAAGGGATTGTCGTGTAAGGAAGTGGCCTAAATAGATTGAAACAGTTGGACATTGACAGGGTTTCAATAGGGCAAGGTCAAATTAAAGTGTGAGACTTTCGTACATATCAAGCTATTGTTGGTAATGGTCTGGTTAAATTTGAATTTGGCTTTAACAGACTTGTTGACACAAAAATGAACGCATGTCTCCAGTTATAATATACATGTAAATGTAAATTATAATGAAATTTTGATAATTTCAGCTTTAGTTGAAATGGATACTTCATTATGATTATAATTAAGATTTTTTTTAACCCTTTGACAAAATTAAATTAGAAAGAGTTTTTACTCGATGTATAGCCATGCACTATAACCCTTCCCTTCAAAATGACAAGGTCTAAACTATGCCATGGAAACATCAAAACATAAATTTAAAAGAAATTAAAATCCCTAAAAGATCGACTTATCTACATGATATGAAGAGTATGTTTACCAAATTTGGTAAAGATTGGTCAAGTAGTTTCAGACTTATGCTCTGGATACAAAGCCTATATACCCTTCAATATGACAAAGTACAAAATGTTGCTATGGAAACCAAAAAAAGGAAAAGAAGTTGAAACCCCCAAAATGCACATCTACATGCTATGAAGAGGATGTATACCAAATTTGTTGCAGATTGGTCAAGTAGTTTCAGAGTTAATAATGTTCCGGATACAAACCCTATAGTTACATGCCCGGGAAACGAATGGGAATGCCAAAGTATACACAAACAGGGATGCCAACAGGAAATCCACCAAAACAAATATGTCTTCCGACCCTTCGGGGGGATACATAATGAATGAAGAAAGAAGTATAATTTTGTATATTGTTCATAGCGTTCAAAAGTAGTTCAATCTGTCCCAATTAATGGCCCCTATTTGAGTCATTCGTCGTCTGATCAAATTTTAGTCATTTTATGGCCAAGGATTCATTATATACATACAAAGACTATATATTTACATACAATGATATCCATAGATACATAAGAAGTTCGTCAATGACGTCTCCGGTCATTTTTTTCAGGTGGGATTTATTGAATCATTAAGGGCTTGAGGAAAGCCTGCACAACTATTGAATCTGTAAATCATTGTCAAACCTGTAAATCATTGGTGTCACTGAACTGAGTAAAATGAAACACAAATATTTCACAGAAGAAATTTTTTAAAAGAGATTACTGTCAGTGCCTGTTTTCATAATTGACTTATTTTTATGTCACTTGTTTAGGAATGACTTACAAAAACACATTAGGATTCATGACCTATAAATATGTCATAAAATTCAAGAAAATAATAAACCTTATAATATCTAATGATTTCAACTATTTTGTTTAAGATGTTAAAGTCTTAATTTTCACTGTAGTTGCTTACTCGTAAAACTCATTTAAAGAATTGAACGATCCTAATCTTGAAACCTCAACACAGTTCTAAAGAGTGGAACAACGCACTAACGACCTCGTTACTTTTGGTCGATTTGCAACTTTTTGTGTAATTTAGTATTTCCTGAGGGTATTTATGAAAAAAGTTTTCCTATAATGATGTAGGGCAAGCCTACTGAAGAGGGAAGACTTAACAAGATCAACTTAAAAGACTGAATGTTCAATGCAAAAAAAAAATCTTTCAGAAGTTTGCCTCCTTATATTATCATATTATATTGAGTAAATGAATGAAATTAACTTCCTTGAATGACAGTTTACAAGTTGAAGCAGTAACTAGTGACAAGTATCTTTATCGATAAACAACTTCCTTATGAATGATATATATTATGAATGATATATTATATTATATATATTCTGAATGATATATGTGTTGTTTTTACTTTTCAGTTTATGAAATGCCGGCCCTTATTCAAACATATCTTACTTCTAATAATAGTGTTTCCTTTGGAATCAAAGGAAAAGAAGAATATTTAAAGAAAATTTTTTTTGCAAAACTAGAAAATTTGTGTCCATGGGACACAGATGCCCCAGCTAATAAAAAAGCCCTCAATGTTTTCAATCATAGAATTTAAAACAAAATAAGAGATGCACATCTTTAGCTTCATTTAGTTCAAACATCCATTAAAATGTAGAAAATTAAAAATTCCCAAAACAAAATATGAGATGCACACCTTTAGGATACCTATAAAGCATGTTTGGAAGATAAGCGCAGTCTATCCAGTACTTTTTGAGGAGAAGTGGATAAACAACATCCCTTATCATACCAATATGAGCTTTCACTTGCCAATTCACCTAAGTTCAACATGTCAGAAATTTGAAAAGAATTCCAAAATTGAAAAACAAAATATGAGATGCACACCCTTAGGATGCCTATAAGCCATGTGTACAATTTAAATTAAATCCATTGAACGTTTTTTGAGGAGAAGGGGATAAACAACACCCCCTATCACACTACTATGAGCTTTCACTTGCCAAAAAATTCACCTAAGTTCAACATGACAGAAATTTGAAAAAAATTCCAAATTGAAAAACAAAATATGAGATGCACACCCTAAAAGCCATGTGTGCAATTTCAGTTAAATCTGTTGAATGGTTTTTGAGGAGAAGTGGATAAACAATACCCTGTATAGAGTGGTTACGTACGGACGGACGTACGTACGGACAACCGAGGGTAATCCAATATGCCCCAGCCATATATGGCGGGGGCATAATAAAGTCATCAGCCATTTTTGTATTTATCTTTAATTTACTTCCTCTTTCCTCTTCACAAGGAAAAAAGATTCATTTTGTAAATGATATTTTTTTCAATTTACAAAAAACCTTCTCAAATTACTAATGATGCTACTTGAAGATTAAACAAATTATTCTTTTGATATTTAGACATTGCTTGATTGATCATAGGCAACAATTGATGTAGAAGACATGAAAGCATCACTGTCCTTTATTTGTCAGTGTGCCAATTTAATTTGCTTAATAGTTTGTACAATAAATAATTGACAATTAAAGGGACGGTCCTGTCGGGGTATTTATTGTGGAAGCGAAATTCAAGGGGACATTTCAGTTTATGCATATAATGCTATAAGAACATGATTATAGCACAAGCAAGTTGAGACAAATTACTGGGAGGTATTTTATTGATTTATATTTGACAACTTGGTGAAGAAATGCACACAATAAAGCTTATTTAGTTTCCGAAAAAAATACCCTGATAGGACTGTCCCTTTAATGAACAATAAGATTGATTAATTTATTATGATAAACAGATGGATACTAATTTCTGAAGTTATCAATGTAATATAACTGATGAAATTATAGTAAATAATTTATGTTCAAATTTGTGAAATAAATGTTGTGTAATACTATTTAAAAGTGTTGTAATCAATGTCCAATGGAGTTAACATAATAAGTATCAAAGGGTTTCATGGGTGTTGTATATCATTTTTCATTGTGCAAGATATTTACTGACAAAATTTATTCAATTTTTCTACAATTTTTACACATTTATGACTGTAGAATGTTAAATTTTTTATTATGTTAACATCATATACCCAATACACTTTCGACTTTGTGAGTCTATCTTAAAGTTTCGAATTCACATTTGTGTTTGTCCTTGTAATTGTCACGTTAACCATTGTAGTGCTCATGTACCATGGTGGTTCATATCGAAAGTAAATATTTCATGCACCTATATCTGCTATATTTTGATCATAAAAAGGCTCAAAAAGCCAAAATATATGAATTCTTTGTGAGGTGGATTTGGTGGGTTTGGTGGATTTGCCACCAACTATCAATGCAACCTCATTGCACAGGTTCAGGTGAGGTATGGCGAGGTGATTTGGGATTAAACGCTCCTTTCAGGAGTATTTCACGTATGTCTCTGGTGCTAGTATTATTGAAGGGAGAAGGCCTGCAACACTATTTTGGCTATGCATTGCGATGAATGCTACGAACATCACCTGGAACTAGCAAACATTGGTGGTACTGCACTAAATCAAGCATTGCACCCAAACCATACTGCCTGTAGAACAGTTCTCTACTGCAGACAAAGTTGCTGAGTCCTTGAAGGGATTCAAACCAAGGTCCTCTTGACCCAAAGCAGAAAACACTCTAACCACTGTGCTCTCCCACCCCTACACAGATTCAGACCCTGGGTTGCATTTCACCGATCTTACAGATGCTTCTAAACGGTTGGAAGTTACACTACATGAATAGATACACTGATAACTGTGTCTGAGGAGAAATGGGATCTCCACTGGTAAACATGGCCATGAAACCATGACATGAAACCTGAGTAGATATAGAAACCTTTTCATATGCTGTAAATCCTGATATAATCAACCTCAGATACTTCATTTCAAAAACACAGGTATTGCAATTATTATTGGCATGCATACATTATTATTTATCTAATTTTTATTCTTGCTTTATTATAATTTAACTAATATAATAGTAAAACAGGGTAATTAAAAGAAGTGTAGAGTAATACAGTAGCTATATAGATCGTAAGATAAAATTCACTTATCAATTCATTTCAAACACAGATTTGGTATGGCAATCATTATTGGCATGCATGCATTTATTTTTTATCTAATTTTGATTTTTGCTTTGTTATAATTGAACTTATACACTAGTAAAACAATTAAAGGTACCGTATTCGTCCTATTAAGCGCCCCGGGCGCTTAGCTTTTAAAAATCCAAAGGGGGCGCTTATTAGGATACCCCAGAAAGGGGGGCGCTTATTAAGAATACGTTATAGACAAGCGAAACTAGCATTCAGGATTCTGAACGAGAATGAAAGTAGGTCGATCGTGGAAATTCAGCGCAACTACAAATTTACAGGCCCGGATAAACTAAAAACTATTGGAAAAGCAGTAGAGGTAGGCCATTTTACGTATGAAAGGGAGGGTGGGGGCGCTCTGTTATAAGGAAATTGGTAATAGGGGGCGCTTATTAGGGAGGGGGCGCTTAATAGGACGAATACGGTAAATGAAGTGCAGAGTGTCACTTATACTCTATAGCTTTAGATCGTAAGATAAAATTCACTTATCAAGAATGAAAATGGCTATTGGAAAAGAAGCAATCAAGCACTGAATATCAAAAGTCTTTTCCTCCAAAACTCTCGATTTAATTTCTGTTCAAAGAATATATAGCATGACAGGCCAAGTGTGAACAAAGGTGAACCGAAGGGTGAAACTTAAAATTTACAAGGCATATGCATCATTATTGTATTGGCTTGTCTAGATAGACCCATTATAGACAAGCCTGTAGAATGCCAAAGGTAAAGGTATTGCAAACAGTAGACTGCAATGAATAAAATCTATCTGTAAACTATTCCAAAGAAGATGTGGGGTATTAAAGGGGCAGTAGCACATTTTTAGGGGGAGCATAAGGAAAATCAATATAAATGGTTCTAATTGAAAGACAATGTATTAAAACTAAAATAAGCAGTAATAAATCAAATATATAACGTAAAGTTCAGCAATGAGATTCCTTTTTCTTACACAAAATGAATTAAAGGTGTTCTCACACAATGGCCTTTATGTGAATCTTCATAATTTTTTCTCTGACTATAGTGATGATTGGTTTGTGTAATTAGATAAAAATAATACATTTCACATTAACGAACAATTATCAGTGAAAATTTGAAAAAAAGACAATTCTTAAAAAATGTGCTTCTGCCCCTTTAAATCTTTAAGACAAGTCTTCTCTTTGTTGCAGATGACAGCCAAGGAGCTTGAGAACGAAATATACAAAACAGATTTTGAGAACCCCTTGGTTTATTATTAATTATTCAAAATATTTAATCTATTATTTTTCTATCAACATTTATTAAAGTTTATTTGTTAGATAACTAATAAGTACATGCACACATATGTCCAAATTTCATTTAAAACCATCATCTTTATTCCTTTTCATTAAGTCATGACAAAATAACTATGTATCCTGCAATTAATTGTATTATTATCTTCAATACCAAATTAACATATCCTAATTTCCATTTAATCTTTATTGATATTGATTGAAAAAAATATAATCATATGTTGTACCTTTATTTTTTAGAAGAGAAACATACATGTAATTTGTTATTTACATAAAACTTTTTACAGATAATTAACAAGAATTTTGACAATACTGATCATTTGTCTCTTTGATTTATGAACAATAATATAGGATATTTTTTTACAAATGAAAATTTATAGTTTTTAGATGACTAACAAGAACTTGCAGTAATGAACAAGTGTTTGTTGTGATTCTTCCCAAAAAAAGATGTGTCCTAATTTTAGATCAAGTTGGCCGTGACCCAATTACATTTTTATCAAGATCAGATAAAACTATACACATGTTCTTCATGTGTTCTTCGTTAGCATTCTATTTCAAGAACATTGATGAGAAACAAATTCAATTAATTTGAGGAGATTTGTTTCTTACTTTCTTTTTAACTAAACTATGTTGAAATGAAGTGAGTTACATTGTGGCCTTTAAATTTAACAAAGAGTACTAGATAGTTATAATTTAATCCCAATCACCTCAACAGGTGTAGATATTTTAACACCAACCAGTTCAAATTCTTATAAAGATACGCTCAAATATTTTCAGAAAATTAATTAAAAATTTATTTGAATTTATGCAAAAATTGTCAAACTAATGATTAAAGTGTTAACTATCTGACATAAAAACATGAACAATGATGTTCAATAAGGTAAAGTAATTTATTGATAACCAACTCCTTTGTTCTGTAAAAGTGACATTAAAGTGTTAACTATTTGTTATAAAAATATAAAAGGTGATGTTCAATATGGTAAATTAATTTATTGATAATCAACTTCTTCATGACATTTCACCATAGATCCTAATGTCGCTGTCAAGCAATCACTTGCTTGAAAACAACATCATAATCTTTAAATTCCAAATTCTTCAATGTCAATTAAGTTTGTAATCAGGGATGTTGTATAATTCCATATCATGGTGGCGCATGTTTCTGTGCATTGCTCATGGAATTGTCCACTATCAGAGAAGTTCAGCAGTAGTGGGTGGAGCTCATGGGATGGATGGGTGACCTCCACATTGGAATTTAACGAATTAGTAGCCATATCATCATAAAAAGGGCACAGAAAAAATAATGATTTTCTCCACATTAAGAACGGTTAGTGGTTCTTCAATTTACTTGATGAAAATGATATTTTCACGTTAAGAACCGCTGGTTGTTCTTCAATTGACTTGATCAAAATAATTTTCTTCATGTCAAGAACGGCTAGTGGTTCTTAAATTGACTTGATCACTACAAGAACAGATGTGATTGGAGTAACAAACCTGACAATTAGAACAGTGGTTTGTGTATGGAATTAAACATGACAAGAACAATGTACCTCTATTGACTGATGACAAGAACATAGGTTCTTGGAATGACACAGGAACAACGGTGAACGATGAAGAGACCCATGCATGTATGACTTATCAAAACAAAGAAATGTGAAGGTAAACGTTATGGCATTTAGGAATAATTATAACAGCTTTTAAGATATCTATTCAATCATTTTCAAAAACATCAAGAAAAAAGTTGGAACATTATTTTCAACCTTTTTTATTTCCATTAAAATATAGATCATAAAGTGTTATTAAATGATATGTCATACAATCTAAGTTTACCAGCATCATACACATGATATAAGGTTTTGCATTCAGATAAAAATGCACACTTGATTTCTGCACGAAAAATTAATCCCTGATTTATCTGTTAAAATGTTCACTGCATGAGGCCTAAAATATATTCATCAAACTTAACTTATAAGAATGATTTGATTCAGAAGATTCTAGAGGAAAAAAAAATAATTTCACTTCCAAACACCCAACATTTCATAGCTAGAATATGTATGCAACATAAAATTGCTATCATTCAAATCTTTATATATGGACTGTTTCCCTGCAAAAGGTACTCATTAGAGTGAAACACAAAATCGACCTATGGCTTTTACAGAATATAGATGGAAAGTTAATTGCTTCACAGAATGAATAATTTGCTCACTTATGTGAACAAGTTGCAGAAAAAAATGTGTATAAGAATGTTTTCTGCTTGAAAATATTTATTTGTATGAGTATAAATATACAGAATACTGGAAGCATTCAAACATGTAAGTCTTCTATCATTTAGCAGTGGAAACAAAAGACCTTCAAATATCCAATCCTTTTTAAGTATACCACTCAAAGATGTTAACAAGATTTTATAGCAAGAACCTCTGGAAACATGCTGGTGAGCAATGAAAACAATTAATAGATTCCAATTACACTGGACTTCTTGTCCTCTGCATGCATACCATTCAGCGTTGTGCCAAGACTATAAGATTGTAGTCAAAAGGTGAACAAGCCAGAATACTTGGAGCGGCAGGTCTTCAATCAATTAAAGAACCACTGCTGGAGATGAATTCATTGTGAAACATAACAAAAGACCTCAAAAACAGCACCACCGACTTCTTATCCTTCGCGAGTATTGTTTGTTGACAAAATTATCAGACTTTATATGTGGTAACCAAAGGCACAAACACAAAAACCAACCAGTCTTCTACCAATTAAAGGGGAACTTCAGGAAGTACATAACAACAATGGTAACAATAACAAAAGATCTTGAACAGCACCTCTGAAATTCTCATTTTTTGCAAGGATACCACTTTAGCATGTTGACAAGACTTAGCTTGTAGTGTCCACCACGGGAAGCTTTAAACCACAAGTCTTCAATTAAGGTGCCACCCTGCAGAGGAGTCAAAGACTCTTTTAGTATCCGCCGCCAGTCATGTTCTTGTCTTACTCTCATTTCTTCCTCCTCACTTGGCTATTAGACTAATTTAATTGATGAGGACATAACCATGGAGCCATCGGCGCCTGATTGCATTCAGAACGGTACTTGCCTCTTTAACAGCTGGACACATTTAGAACTGAATCTATGTACTTTTCCTCTTTAACAGCTAATGGTAGCTCAGGAACAGAATCAGCCTCCTCCTTTTCTAGTCAAAAAGTTTATGTTAAAGATTTAATCAAAATATAGTTAACAACTTTTTAATTGAATGCCTGCACATAAACTTCTCTTTCTATATTGGTTAACGGGTGCTCAAGTTTAGAATGAGGCTTTTTATTTCTAATCCAATGAGGGCTCTCATTTAAACCAAGAGATTATACCAGGATTTTATGAAAGAGCTATGTCTGTGGGGAGAGAATTAAGTAATGAAAGTACAGTAGAACACGGATATAGCGAACACGGATATAGCGAACACTCGGATATAGTGAACAAATTTTCAAGTCCCGTCCCTATATGATATCACTAAAATTATATGCGTATAGCGAACACCGGATATAGCGAACTAAATTCTGTGGTCCCTTGGAGTTCGTTATATCTGAGTTCTACTGTATTTTAGTTAATGTTTTAATATATAAGACAAAATAAGATGAACAACCTCTTTATTGAATGCGTATACACACATCAACTTGCATGTAGGTACTTAATTATACTCTTTAAAGGGGCACTAGCATGTCTTGGAAAATTGACACAAATTGAAAATATTTCACTGATACATAATTGCACATTTATGCTATATGTATTATATTGATAGTGTCAAAAATCTCATTACACTAACCAACCATCCATCAGAGAACAAATCAAAAAGATTCACAAAAAGTCCATTGGAGCCATTTTTGTGTGAACACCTTTAATTCATTTTGTGTAAGAAAAGGGAATCGCATGGCTGAACTTTACATTATATTTTTAAATAATCACTCTCTCTTTAAGTTAAATTACATTAATTGTCTTTCAATTTGAATCATTTTTTTTATTTTAACCTTATATTCCCCATAAAAACGTGCTACTGGCTCTTTAAGTCTCTTTGAGGTACTGTGAAACGTACCTGAATTTGTACTATTGCATACAGCTTGTAGGTTCTTACAAACCTGGCACGACAGAATTAATTCTTCACTCTTACTCAAATATCATTCAGCCTATAAAACAGTTCTTGAACCTGAGAAGTATATTCTTGAGTTAACTCAATATAAAGACTTAATCCGCATTCTATGTAAATTTTGATGCTCAAGTCATAAATTAAATATTCAACAACGTCGATACAATGTTAATATTGATGAAGACTTGATCAGATGTACGAAATGTAATGATAATGTAGTTGAAGATGAATTTCATTTTTTATTAGAATGTCCATATTATTCTCAAAGCAGACAACAGTTTATACCATACTATTATTATACAAATCAACTCATAAGAAATTCACACTGTTACTTTCAACTAAAAATGTAGAACAAATAACAAATTTTGCATTGTATTTAAAACGACATCTACCTGTGTAAATTTATGGAAATGTCGCCTGTACATGCGCAAAATGATGCATATATTCTGTAAATATTGTACTTTTGGCCACGAGGCCTGATATACAAATAAACTTCTTGTTCTTGTTCTCTGTAGGTTCTTATCTATAATGTAGTATCTGTGAACTTTCATCAATTCTATGCTACAAGTCTAAAATAGCAAACCAAATTACAAATCGACCTTTTTCTAATTAGTGTGACCTCTGTCTGAGAAAAAATAATCAGCAAATTATTTGAAAATGTTGATTTACATTACAAACATTGATTCTTGACATGTGGTAAATTAGTTCTGTATCTCATTAAACATGTTGTAATGACAAACAAGATTTTCATAAATCAATCATTCTAATTAACTTTTTTTTTAGTTCATAATTTATTCAATGTATCCCAGATGTTTCTGTTTACAAATATTTATCTTTTTAAGTGACAACAGGATGAAAGGACTAGGACCCTTAAAATTAACAACTGAAATTAGCAAACTTAAACAGAATTTATATAAATTAATACCCTAATTACAAATCTAGTTGTTGTCTCATTTTCCATATATATATAGATTGATACAATGGAGGATGGTCGGTCATGTTTTATTTCAGTTTTTATTTCAACGTCCATGTATTACATGAAAATTTATAAAAAATTACTGATGAGAGTACTTTCAGCAAACAATGACAGTGATATCATAATTACTGCAGGACAGTGTTAAGACAATGATAGAAGAATGATAGATGAACAGACAAACCACCAACCATGAAGGAACATTTTAACTCATAGAAAACAAGCAAACCAACCCACAACCAACCAACAATTGGCCAACCACAAAGGAAAAAAAACCCCAAAAAAAACAACCAACTGACAACCAACCAACCGATTGTCAAACAATGAAGGATACCATTCTTTAGCAATCATGATATTCGTACAAAATGATAGTATGGATTATAAAAGTTTGTGTATGACTTAGCAATTATTAAGACAAACCAAAACTTAAAAATAAACTTATATCAAAACTCAAATAAAAAAAATAAATAAAAACTTGAAATAAACGCTGTCAATGTCATGACCATCAATCTGGCAATGAAATGATGTACAATAACAATAAAAACAAAAAAGACACAACAACAATTATTTCCGAAATTATGTCTGAAACATCAAGTTGTTGTACAAATTCACTTTCAGTCTACCAGTAAACAAATCAATGCAATTTGCCATGTGCGTATAATCCTACAATAGCTCTTGTAGCCACAGATTGAGCCCTTTTATTGCTGACAGAGAATGGAAATGAGATGTGACCATGCTAGGACATGAACTACTCCAAACTTATCTTGTATCGACTAAACATATAAGTAAAAGAAGGGACTCTAGTTAAGGAGATGTGAAATACATGCAACTTATCGAGAGCTTGACTTGTACAAATTGTATTGGAATTTCATAGTTCCTTCAAAAGAAAAAACTGGATTTAAAAAGTTCACAATAGATAAACTGGTCTATTATGAAAACCGCAAACAAACAAAAATTAAGTCCTTAAAGTGGCAGTAGCATGTTTTTAATAAATTCAATATTTTTAATTTTTCACTGATAATTGTATGTTATAATGCTAAATGTATAATCTTGATAATGTCAAAAATCTCATTACACTAACCAATCATCCACGGTCAGAGAACAAATTATAAAGATTCTCATAAAGTCCATTAGTGGCCATTTTTGTGTGACCACCTTTAATTTATTTTGTATAAGAAAAAGTAATTGGATGGCTGAACTTTATATGATATATTTGATTTATTACTGCTTTATATAGTTTAAATACATTGCCTTCAATTGGAACCTTTTATTTTCATTTTCCTGATTTCAACTTATATTCCCCCTAAAATCGTGCTACTACCCCTTTAAATTGAATATAAACACTTATATAAACAGACTAGAAATCAAAACAAACCGAACTCATACCCACCTTACAGAAAATAATATGCCTTAGGAACAGAAAAAAAAAATTAGATTGGAATTTTATTCTTAAAGAATATTAGAATTCAGTTTTGAATACATGAATGCTGTTAGTTTGGTGGGCCTGAGACTGTAACAAACTTGAATTTGAAGTGATTCTGAGAAGTGAAAGATATTCCACAAAAGCTTCGTAACATTTGACAGTGATTGAAAAGGTTTTATCAGGGATGTCTTCGCAGCTACAAAGGGTAGTGTTTGTGCAATTACTGTTATACACATTTCAAAGATGGCTGCCAGCTGTCACCGTTGTTGAATGTCATTTCATAACAGCTGTAACATTGTTCTATATGTAACAGGTAAGAAAATCCAATATTTTCCTGTCCAACGGGATAAAAACTGGGGGACCTCCGGGTTTAGAATCCTACTCTCTACCTGTTTGGTCAAAGAGAACTCTCTCCAGGCGAAGCCAGTAGGAATGTTTTAAACCTCACCCTGTCACATATACATATTTTGTATTATGCAATTTTGAATATTAGAACTTTACTATTCAATCAATTAGTAAAATGTTGTGAAATCTTGTATACTTTTGATACAAATGTCTGTTGCTTACATGCAAAGAAGCTTCGATCCTGTTCATAGAAGAAAGCTGCTAAAGACTCAGAACGAGTTATTTAGTGAAACTGCCAATAAGTCATCAGTAAGATAGTTTTTAAGGATTTTTTAAATATCAAGGAGTAGGAACACTTATTTCTTCAAATACGGTACTATGAAAGACAAGAGAGTGCTGGCAGAACCAAGCACAAATTCACTTTGGATCTATCAGTGTACAAATCAATGTAATTTGCCATTGGCGCTGAATGCTACTATATAGCCCTTGTAACCACCGATCAAGCCCTTTTATTGCCGACGTAGAATAGAAAGGAGATCTGGCCAAGCTTCGGTCATCTTATTGATTCCTGCTACTGGACACTGGTCACCTTAAGAGTTCTTACTGTGCTGGTCAGATGAAGATTGTAATCATGAAACTGATGCTTCTCTTGATTTCTTAAACCTATCAATTCTTATGTCTGTTAAATTTTGTAGAAAAAAATATAATTTAATTATTTCTATTAAATATTGTTATGACTCCAGGCTAAGTTTTTCTCCGTACATTGAATCAGTATTTGTTTAACCATTGGCGTCATCATCATCATCACCATCTCCATCAAATAAAAATACATACATGTATATATGTCAAATTTGTACTTCTTCAGTTTTCTTAAATATTACTTATCTATAATGGATCAATCAAGTCATAGCTTATCTAAGCAGATGATTTTTTCTTGTCCATGTTAATCATTATCCCAACATTTTTATCTGATTTAAAGTTTGAAAATTTTATTTATGATATTTGTAAATTAATTCATACAAATAAAATAAATGTTTATGGATAGAAGACTGTTTTTTTTGTAAACATTAAATAGAGAGATGGTATATATATCTCTTGTCATCAAATTGGAAATAAAATCATTTTGAACCATTCCTGTTTCATTTATTATCTATACGTTTACGTGAAATCTTGTAATTATCTTATTGCATGTAGTTACAAAGTACTCATATTCAAATAGGTTAAGCACTTTGATGTCACATACGATAAAAGATACATGATATATTTCTACTTCTGAAACACAGCACTAGGTCAGATCCTATCAATCCTAATTTCTCATGACACGAAAACGTAAAATTAGGTAATCAATAAATCAATATTAGTTATAGTTGATCTCTTCCCAAGTAGTTCCTTTGAGTGTAATAAAAACATCATGCAGACATTCTGTGTTAGGCAAAAAGACATTATTACTTGTTTTACAGATCCTCTTAATTTGGCTAGTTTGAAAAAAGGTGGTCATCACATAATCGTTATTTATAAATTAACAAACAACAATAAAAAATGATTCTAAAACATTTTAAAAATTAATAATAAATTTAATATTCATATTTAAATTGAACATTAATATTTCAACATTTAAAATTATCAAGGAATTCAATGGCAAACAATATTTCTTTAATGTGCAAGTAAAATTCCAAACAATGTCTTTCCTCACTTCTAGCTTTTAGTCATTTGGCTATTAACGTCTGTAAAACGATTTTTTATTCGTCTATGACAAGATAACAGCTGTGTCAGTAATGTATTCAACCATAATCCCTAAATCCCTTTTTATTGCCGACAGGACAGGAGTCTACTCATACTGAATGGGGCTACTGATTCGAGAACTCGTCAAAGTATTTATTGGCCTGAAGGCTTATATCGAATACCCTCCATGGTATGTAGAGCGTGATCGCCAAACCCTTTAATTTCAGAGTGTGGTAAGAAGTGTTTGATTTATCTAAGTTACTCAAATTGGTTTAAACATATTTATTTCTTTTGAAGAACTGGATTGGTAAACAAGCAATAGCTTAATTATCTGAATACTGCTCCAGGCTTATCTGAATACCGCTCCAGAACTCAAATTAAATTGTCACAGTGAATAGAAAAAAATGAATTCATTGAACGTCGGTGATTAGATATGTAGATGAATAGCTTGAACTCTAACCAATTATTTCAGTAATATATGGTAAGAAGTTTAAGATTTATCTACCGGTAAGTTACCTCTTCTTTACAAATTAAGATGTTACTAAATTGTAAAACAATGAATTCATTGAACGTCAACGATTAGATATGTAGATGAATAAACTCCATGGTATGTAGAGCATGAACTCTAACCATTTATTTCAGAATTGTGATTTGAAGTCTTGATTTATTTCTGAACTTATTCTTTACAAACTAAGATGTTACTAAATTGTAAAACAATGAATTCATTGAACGTCAGCGAATAGATATGTAGATGAATAAACTCCATGGAATCTAGAACACGAACTCTAACCATTTATTTCAGTAACATGGTAAGAAGTAAAAGATTTATCTAAGTTACTTACTCTTTACAAATTAAATTGTTTCTAAAACTTATATAAAAAAACAAATTACTTGAACTTCAACATTCAGACAACGTAATATGATTTCATAAAAACTGATATAGATCTTCAAGTCTCCATTTAAGTAATTGAACTGTTAAGAATTGTCTGATTATATATATATATATATATATGTACTTAATTTTATACTTAAGTATTTATTGAACTTCAACTATCAGATAATGTGATATGATTAATCATCTCTACATAAGTAAATCTGATAAATAGAATATGATACACAATCCTTTTGTTTTCAATAATGTGTTAAGAGGCCTATGTGTTTAATTTACCCAGCAGACTCAATCGGATAACTTAATTTTGAAGTGTATACAAATTTAACTAATTAATTATGATTTATCTATCAGATTAACTATCTATATCTATTCTAAACAAAGCAGAAACAAATATCTTTACTTCTGTGAACGAGACTTTGAACACATAATAGGATCGACTTAAATGTAATATATATATAATACATTAATAAAATTATTTCATGAATTATTTTACGAAATAAAAGCACATTTTCATAGTTTTTTTTTTTTTCATGTAAATAAATTAAAACACACAAAAACATTGATATTTTTGTAAACGTGACTCTGAACAGGGATAAGCTCATGATAAATGTAAGTCAGATTTATCTATCAGATTAACTATCTATCTTTTCTAAACAAAGCAGAAACAAAATATTAATACTTTTGTGAGCATGCCTTATACACATGATGATAGGACTTAAATGTAATATATCTATATATGTATATATAAAATAAGTTGATAAATTATTTCATAAATAATTTTATGAAAGAAAAGTGCATTATCATTTCCAATACTTTTTTTTATTTCTTGTAAACAAAGCACAAAAAACATTGATTCTCTTGTGAACGTGACTTTGACCACATAAAGGGATTACTTCGATCATGATAAATGTAAGTCAGACATCAGATAGCCTGTGTAGCAATGTAACAATATCGTGATATATAAGACCTGAGTTGGATCTGTTAATAGCCTTCACTAAATAAACCAATTACTTGTTTAGCGATTTGATTTAGAACCAATTTTGGTGCCATGATGGCTAAGTTCACGCATAAATAAGTAAGTTTATAGGAGAGAGAGACATTTATTATTTGTTTAATAGTTAACATTGATTTATAGGTAGGTGATCTTTGGTAAATTAAGGTCATGATAAAAATGTCGAGAGCGGTCGATATAAAAATATTAATAAAGAAGATAGAATATGTAAACTTTGTGATTTAAATATAATTGAAGAGGAATATCATTTTCTTCTCATCTGTCCATGTTATCTTTCACTACGATGAAAATATATTAAAAGATACTATTATACCCATCCATGTGTCATAAAATTTTCAACTCTTATGAGTAGTAAAAATCAAACATTGTTACAAAATCTTGCCATGTTCATCCATTATGAAATGTTTTATAGAAACCATGTATTATCTCTGTAATATGTATTTATGCTTACATTATGTGAAAACTATAGTTTAGTTGTGTACTATAGGCCTGTGGCCTTTCAGTATGAATAAAGATTGATAAAAATGTATAATATTGATTCACTGAGGAATTTTCTTGTCTTCTTGCAAAATAAACTTTACTTTTACTTACCAAGAGTGACATACACAATTTCTTTTTGAAGGTTTGCATGAAATGTATGATAACTAATCATATTGAAAAAAAAAAAAAAAATCAATATTATTATTCATTATCAAATTTCTGCAGTAAAAGGCCGATCTATATGTTTTAAGGGATATTTTGTCTTCACCATGCACCTCAGGTTTAATGAAAAATTTGTTTTATCAATTATCACTATAGAAATAAAAGATTTAACAGAATATTCTGCTAAATAAAGCTTAAGCCAACATCAACATCTTAATTCAACGATCATTTACTTTACTAACGTAAATAACAATCAGAAACATGAGTTAACTGGACCGCAAAATACATATTTTAAAATTTTTTATGTATAAGATAAAACTTTATTGCTCAAAAGGGGTGTGGGTAGATTATATATATATATATATATATAGATACAAAATGATAACACACCAACATACATACTATAAATAAACAAGCAGCAAGTTTTGGGATGTCCTTGAAAACGTTCAGTATATTCTTGAATTGTAATACTTAAAGATATGAACAATTTCCTAGTTCTATTTGAGATATGGTCAGGCCCATCAAAACTTTTTCCAGATGGCAAATTGTCAAATAGAATTTAACCAAAATGTTAAGTAACAAGTTTAACCTGGGTTGTGTAATCATCACGTATTGATAACTTTTTATGCACAAACTGTAATGACCCATGAATTTTGTTTCCACGTCAAATACCTGATAGGACTGTCCCTTTAAAGCCACAAGCAGGTGCTACTCTATCAGTTCCACATAAACTTCATCTCTCCATTCCTAATCCTGAACCCAATAATCATGTGATAGTTTAGCACACATTAATGTCTTCTCTAGCTGATAAGACAACTGTTTATGCGGGACCCTCAAGAGGGAGGTTACATCAAATTACCTCTGGCACTTAAATTACTTGATGTTATTAACATGAAATGTACGTGCTACTCGTTGCTGTTAGCTTGTTACTAATTTGACAAATTGTTGTCGTATTTCGATCATTTTTCTTGACTAGATTGGCATCATTTTAAGACACTTGATTTTCAAATCTTCCAATGAAATTATTACTATCACTTCCAAGATGGATATATTTGACACAATATTTATTTGGTTTTATAATAATAATGTGGATATTTATATGGCGCCTTTTCCACGCCCTATGACATGCTCAAAGCACTACCTGCATCATTACCCTGAGGATTTTATCTTCACAGTTGCTATTAAGCACTAGTCACCATTATCTGCACATGTTTTCAGGTACCCATTTTATCAGCTGGGTGGACTGAGTGCAATGTGGATTAAGTGCCTTGTCCAGGGACATAATACATAATGAGACCCAGGTCAAAACTTTTTGGTGTCTTCGAACCCGGGTCTTGGGTGTGACAGGCCAGCATGCTAACCACTACACCACCGTGCTCCACAGTCAATATGTATGGAAATATAATACTATATCTGAATAGTTCAGTTAGAATTACACTCTCTGAAATTTAAACTACTAATTCAGGTACGTCCCTTTGTGGAAATCAAACAAACACCCTCCATCATACCAAAAGTCACCAGGTAGACTTTGAAAATTTGTAGAAATATTGAATATCATGAACAAAAAACACCCCCAAACAATATTTCATATTTTGTCATTCCAAACTAAATGACTCTCAATGACTCTTGATCTACAAAAATATTAAAATAATTCACTGATTGAACTCATTAATAAACATTACTCTGGACTATTTATTGTTAAACATATCATTTTATTGTTTTTTTTATCACATAAACATTAATTTTAACTCTTTACCTTACTGATTAAATTTAAATTTAAATTAACACTTGCATGTCTATAACATTTGTCCTAAATTTTCGAAAAACATTGCTTGATTGTAATTGTTAAACATTAAGGTGAATAAGTAAATGATGTTGCAATTCCTTTATCACACAAAACAATAATTGCTGTTACAAAATTTGTCGATTTTCTGTATAAAATACTGCTCAGTTCTCTTTTTTCATCTTCAAGGTGAATGAGTGAATAATTGTTAGAATTCTTTTATCACATAAAACACAACAAAATTTGTCTAATACATATCTAGAAGCTTTTTTATTTTTACTTTTAGCCTTTTACTTGATGGAATGGCAGAAATACATTAAACATTGAGTGCATTTTCTTAGATAAACTAGACTGTTGAGGCGATTAAGTAAATGATGTTAAATTCTTTTATCACAGAAAAAACAACAAACTGCATTATAAAATGTTCAATATTCTGTATAAAACACAGCTCTATAGATTCAATAAGAATGAGTGAATAAGTTTTACAATTCTTTTATAAAAAATAAAACATAAATCTACACAACAAAATTTGTTAAATATCTTTGGAAAATATCCCCTAAAAGGGGCAGTAGCATGCTTTTTAAAATTGTATATTTTATTTTTTGAACTAATAATTGTACTTTAATGGATTGTTTTGATAGTGTCAAAAATCTCATTACACAAACCCATCATTCATGGTCAGAGAAACAAATTAAAAAAATTCACATAAAGTCCATTGGCGACCATTTTTGTGTGAACACCTTTTATTCAGTTTGTGTAAGAAAAAGGAATTGCATGGGTGAAATTTACATTATATATTTGAATTATTTCTGTTTCATTTAGTTTAAATACATTGTCTTTCCATTGGAACCATTCATTTTCCTTTTCATCACCTTATATTCCCCCTAAAAATGCAACTGCCCCTTTAAAAGGAACTATGGAAATTAATACAGTAGAAATACAGTAGAACACGGATATAGCGAACACTCGAATATAGCGAACAAATTTTCAAGTCCCGTCCCTATATAATATCATTAAAATTATATGCGTATAGCGAACACCGGATATAGCGAACTAAATGCTTTGATCCCTTGGAGTTTGTTATATCCGAGTTCTACTGTACATACAAATCGTCAGTGCATTTCTTTTTTTAGATAAACATCACTCTGCACTAAAACTCCTAAGCACTCAGCAGAATCATGACCTTACACAAAGGTTAAGTGATGCAATGAAAGCGTTAAATTCTATAGCTTTTTTTCAAATGCACCGAGAGGTGTGGTCACAAAGGTTAACACATTTATCTACCAGACACAAGTGTATAGCAGTGTCGAGATTATAAAAGCCTCTGTAATCAGTACTAAAAGCAAGGTTAACTTAACGATTATCACAAGATGACATATATCTCCACTTTAAACGGATTTAGATGAAAAGCAGAGAGGTGCAGAGACTGAAGTGGCATTTAAATATGTTCTTTAAAGGGAATCTGTTTTTTCCTCGATTAAATTCTTTTGATGGATGGTATAACGCAATCGGTGGTTTTTTTTGGTTTTTTTATCAAAGGATCGATGGTAAAGACCCTTAATTATTGTGGTTCAAAATAATTAGTGTCAAATTACATGAATTGCAATAAATTAATGAGGTTTATCATCCATGTCGGCTTATAATTCTTGAATACACTGGGAATATTTTTTTGAACTTTTGAATTGATATTGGGTAAAATTAATTAAGGGTAAAATTATTTTTTAAAGGTGAAATGATAAGATTGAGAGACAATAAATAATGAGAGATTAAAAAGTTTCGAAAAATTAATCAACAGCTGTTTATTATCACTGTGAATATTGCATGTTGCCAATTAATTTATCATAATAGGACATTACCTGGTAATCAAAAAGGGGATGTAACAGCTATAAGATAAAAAGAGGAAAGACCTGCCAAACCAAAGCAGTTATCCGCAAAACAGCCAGAAAAATGATGCTACATTTTCAGAGTCGGTTGAGTCCTTCGTCAGATTGCCTGATGTCAGGCTGTCAGGGTCCGACAAAGGACTCAACTGACTGAAACATGTAACATAATTTTTCTGGCTGTTTTGCGTATATCTGCCTGGTTGATGGCGGCTCTTTTTTCCTTTTAATTTTTACCCAACTCCTGTTGGTACCGCCTAAGTATCCTTCAGGGGATCCTTATCCTATAAAGACACCACTCGACCGCGTTTCATCCGCCTTTTCGAAACATTATCATTGCAAGAACACAAATAACAAAATAAAGAAATAAATACTTGATTGATAGAAGAGAAGCATATATATTTACAAATAATTCATAATAAAAGTTATCAGTTACGACAGTATTTTGTCGTAGTAATGCATTCCACGATCGTAGCTACGATGATTGGCTTCATTTCACGATGTTTTTCCTTTTTAGCGATACACTTTATTCTTTGTCAAATTGTTAAATCTTGAACAACTGAAATGCTATCCTCACAAACATATTTGAAATTAAGTGTGAAATTATAATGAAAAAATCATATATTATTGTATACAGAAAGTCCTCCTGAATTTCGTTTCCACAAAAAATTACCCGCTCAAATGATCCCTTTAAACAGAACAGAATTTAGACAGGCCTTCTAATATGAGCTTTATGATAACTTGTCATCTCCTTAGTGATGACTGAACACTATTTAAGTGAACACTTTGCTGATTAAGGAATGAAAATCAACATGTACAAGGAAACAAATATGACAAAATTGAAAATGTCATTTCTTTGAACCCATCAACAAATATTTGCCTAACTTTCTAAAGCTCAATTATTACAAGATTTCCAAAAAACTTCATCTGACATGAAGATTCGTGATGACAGTTTTAAAGCAAACACACTGTCTGGAATGTTCTAAGTGATTGGAATTACCCAAACCCTTGCATGACTCAAATATCATTATACACTGTAGTCAGAATGACATGTTTAAACAAACTTAAAAACCATCAATGTGATAAAACTGTCTGGAACTTTGAAAACCGTTTTTCAATATGACTAATATTTTTTATATCATAATTTTTTGGTCTGATTTAATTTAGTCCTCTTTGATGAACTAATAATTATCTGAAAATTGAGAAAAAATTTCTAAATTTTGAATTTGACATGAACAAATATCAAATAGTTCCAAATAATGAATATTTGCTAACTGTAAAGAGGAAGTTCTAAAGGATGCTTATCTATCTATTTTGCATCATGACATGTTTTAGTTCCTTAGAATAAAGTTTTCAAAGTTTTGCAAGAACAATTTAATCTCATGACCACATGATCAAACTAAAATAACAATATAAGTTTTCAATCATCATTTATATATACCTTTATATGTTCATTGTTGAAAAAGTCACAGAAAAATTGCATTCTTATTAAAAGAGGGGTTGAGTTTTAAAGCATTGATATGAATATAATTCTATACATGAAAATAGTTTGATTAAAGTAAAGGTCATCCAAACTATCAAAATATGAATTCATCCTCAATAAATGATTGGAATATTGAAATTGCATTATATAAACTCTTGTTATTTGGTCTTTTACACTTTGACCACAAATATACATCTACTAATGTTTATCTATTGACTGGTTTATGCAATTATCATATTAATAACCATTGAAAATTAGTTCTTTTAAAAATTAAGATGCCTATGATTGTATATATTTCTCAAGAAATACACTTTGTGCAACTTCAGTCTTTTCAGATATATTACATATTTTGAAGGAAAAATTAGGAATGAATGTAAAAAAAGGGAAAATCTAAAAAATATTTGAAGCGAGAAAGATTATTGATGGGTACTAAGAAGTTGAATGTCATACATCAAGTCTTGATATGAATAATACTTTTATTTTTTCGGGTTGAGACCAATCTAGGATTTGAACCCACACCCTCAGAGTCAGGCAACACCGCCAGCAATGAATGTACCAGCAGCAAATCTGGCATTTATCTTTGATATAAGCATTGCACCTTCATCTGATGAATAAACAGCAAAATCAGCCAAATAAGAATGGGTTGTTAGTTATAAAAAAATAATAAATAAATAAAATGAAATTTTTCATGAAAATTTTAAGACAATGAATTATCTTTTATTGTAATGCTCTGCTAGAATCTGTGTCGAAACGTTGCATGATCAAATAAGTCATCCATATATTCCCTGCATTATTGTCATTCAAACTTCTAAAATGTATTGATGTAGGGCTGTGGCTAAAATAAATAAAGATAAAGAAAGACTCTTATTATAAATATTACCAAAGCGATTTTCAGTGAATTAGTTTGGATTGGTGTAGCGCTGTGGCTAAAAGAAATAAATATAAAAATGAAATTTCTTAAATATTGTCAAAGACATTTTCAGTGAGTTCCTTGATTGATGTGACAGAAACAGGGTCTTGTGTCAACAAGCACATCAACTCACCCTTAAAGGGGCAGTAGCACGTTTTTTGATAATTTTATATTTTAAAAATTGCACTTATAATTGTAAGTAACTGCCTTATGTATTATATTGACAGTGTCAACAATCACATTACACAAGCCAATCACACATAGTCAGAGGACAAAGTATGAGGATTTACATAAATTCCATTGGCGGCCATTTTTGTGTGAACACCTTTAATTCATTTTTGTAAGAAAAAGGAATCGCATGGCTGAACCTTACGTTATATATTTGAATTATTACTGCTCCATTTAGTTTAAATACATTGTCTTTTATTTGGAACCATTTATTTTCTTTTTCCTGACATCACCTTATATTCCCCCTAAAAACGTGCTACTGCCCCTTTAAGTGGTATGACTATTGCAGTTTATTATCATAAACCATCAAGTAAAGGGTTAATTCTTGGCATCATTTCAAACATTATCCACAAATATGTTTTTCCGCTACGAGGGAACGTCAAATTGTGGGAAAATGAAATGAGTGTAAACAAACGTGTGTCACGAAAAACATGTCAGAAACAGATACAGGATCAATCGTACATTTTGTAAAAAATCAGAAATAATCTGGCATTGATAGATTGTGCAATGGCATGTGTTGATAAGTTTTTCGTGTGTCTATCTGAAAACCAGAAAGTTTGTTAAAATCACCTGTCAAGCATGTAACTTGGCTTGTATAACTTAAAAAAGATAATTTAAGATAAATAATGGAAAATGAGGTCCTTATATATAAGGAAATGTTGAAAGTGGATAGATAAACATTTGAAATAAAAAAATATGTATGAACTTTCCTAGTTCAAAAGATAGAAATTGCATGTATCAATTTCTACACTACTCTGTACATGGGGTGACTAGAGGCTGTCGTCCAAACCCCATTCTCTCCCCACAGAGGTAGATCAAGTCATAAATGTCATGAATAATACCAGATCCCTTGTCTCAAGCTGTTTCCCCTAGCAGAAAAAATTCATGCACACCAAAATAAATTGTACAATATAAGCCAATGAAAACACTATTTACATGAACTGAATCACTGACTACAAAACCAACTTTGAATTCAACCGATAAAGCATACAAACTTTGCTTATATTTAAACATAGGTTTGATCAACATCTTATAACTTGTTTATGATATAGATTTCTTTGACTTTTAAGGCAGTTAACACTTCTGAGGATTAGATTTCTTGGTCTTGCAATTATTTGCATTTGTTGAGACTTAACTAGTTTGCTGCAAGAGTAGTATAGATTGTATTTTTTACACTTAAACTTGAAATAAGTTAGATAATAAAATGTGTATATGTATATAATCTAGACCTTTTGAGTGGAAAACTAGACTCTATGCTAGCTAAGTTCTTAACTCTCTAACCCTCATCGAGAAAGGCATGGGTTAAAGGGGCAGTAGCACATTTTTAATGAGGATATAAGGTGATGTCAGGAAAACAAAAATAAATGGTTTCTATTTATAGACAATGTGTTTAAACTAAATGAAGCAGTAATGAATCAAATATAATGTAAACTTCAGCCATTTGATTCCTTTTTCTTACACAAAATGCATTAAAGGTGTTCACACAAAAATGGCCACCAATGGACTTCATGTGAATCTTTAAGTTTGTTCTTTGACTATGGAAGATTGGTTTGTGTAAAGAAATTTTTGACACTATCATTAAACAGTAACGTACAATTATCAGTGAAAATATATGAAGAATAAAACATGCTACTGCACCTTTAATGCACTATGATTAATCATATTCCTAGATAAAATGTCTAAAATAACATGCATTTTCTAGTTATCTGTCAAATCATGGGAAACAGTATCGCAGGTGCAAATGCAATGGGTGGTCTTGATGAGAGAACTGTTTCTCTTCAGTGTATTGTTTTCCTCATGTTTTTATTTTGATTGTTTTCAGATTTCGTGCTTGGAGGCTTAAGAATAACTGGATCTTGTAACAAGGAAAAACTGAGTCAACACTGGGATTTGCTTTCAAAGAAAAGATTGAAACAAAAACGATCAAAGGCGTAAATAGGGAAGAATGGCGACCTAGAAATACAAGGTTTAAAGTTGATGTGGTTGAATAAAGGTATACTTAACAAAATAATTAAAGCACCATGATTTTTACTACAAAGCAATTCTTTAGTTCATATAATGATCTATATGATTCTTAGATATTTAACATTGTGACAGTCCTTTATTTGATTAATAATGATGAAAAAGAGATAAGAAATAAGAATAACGCGCTGAATCCACAACGCAAAGGGACAAGCTTAAAGCATGCTACACACCTTATTACTCTGTTGTCAGGACCAACATCTCTTTTTTCATTCTCAACTCAGTGGGTGCATGTATGTAAACATGCTGCCAAGACAGTTTTATGGTTATCTGTCACAATATCTTCACTTCCAAACCAGGTACCCAGTTTTAATGCTTGGAGAACAGAGGGACATTTTGAATAAACTCTTGCCCAAAAGAAGACCATGAATCTCTCACCTCATGTGTCACTGTGGGCAGGGAAATGACCCTTCAAGCCCTTGGTTAATACAGAAACTAGCGGGTCACCCACTCATCCACCAATCTGTGCCAGTTGATGCTGAACTACATTGATAGTGAGGGCATATGAAGAAATCTTTATGAGAAAAATGGAGATGTTTCTTGAAGAAATCTTTTGAAATACAGTAGAACTCGGATATAACGAACTCCAAGGGACCAATGAATTTAGTTTGCTATATCTGGTGTTCGCTATACGCATATAATTTTAATGATATTATATAGGGACGGGACTTCAAAATTTGTTCGCTATATCTGAGTGTACGCTAAATCCATGTTCTACTGTATACATTGAGGATAAGAATTTATATCAAAGAGAAACCAATGAGGCTAATGACGCCTAAATAACTTATAACAGTGCAATTTATTTTTTTGTCATAATGATATTTTTTTAACATTTTCTTGAAATAATTGTCTCTTCTCTAACCAAAAAACATTACAACATGTAAGGATTTAATTAGCATATGTTGTTCACTATCAGAGCATCGCGTAACTTTTAACATTTTTGTAATGATGCGAACTTTCAAACATTTTCTTGAAGACAGTTGTCAATTTTCTAACCAAATAGCATAAACATTCAAGGATAAAGCAGCTTTTGTTCACCATCAAAACATTGAAAATATTAAATTTTTATAATACAAATTTTCAAATATTTTCTTCAAAATAGTTGTCAATTTTCTAACCAAATAGCATAAACATTCAAGGATAAAGCAGGTTTTGTTCACCATCAAACCATTGAAAATATTAAATTTTTATAATACAAATTTTCAAATATTTTCTTACGAATAATTGCCATCCAAGTAACCATATATTTAGGATTAACCGTATTTTATTCACCATCAGAACATTGCACAACATTTATCTTTTTTGTAATGATGCAAATTTTCAAATATTTTTTTACAATCAGATCATTGCATATTAAAATTATGTCTATTACCATTGAAGGATCAGACTCAAACCTAAGATTACCAAAATAACAACAAGAGGGTCATATTCCTGTAACTACAATCCTATTTCTGTACATAAAACAAGAGACAGAGACAAATTAGCCATATATGTGAAGAACACAAATACAAGTAGAAAACGGTTACCACACATAATATGCCAGAGTCCCTGTGGCATAGTTCCATTATACATACCATGTTCCTCCTAATGAACACCATTGGCGCTATGAGTCTGCAAGAGCACTAAAGACCAAAGCCTATGATAAACCCTATCAAATAAATTGAGCCTTCGGTGGTTTGTAAATGATGTTGAGGATTACTGTCAAACCATTACACACCAATTATAACCCTATAAAGGAAATCTCTACATGACGTTTGTCAGAAATGTATGAATAAATACATCAAAAAGAGATTTTCACTATATTCTTAGAAAGAAATGAGGGAAATGTTTGACAAATGGTGAATTTTTTACAAAGTATGGAATTTATAATGAAATGAATATGATTTAAAAAATATATTTTTGTAAAAGATTTTTCTCTGAATTGATGAATATTGAGATGAAGGATATTTATTTAGTTATGTTAAACAAAGAATCTAATGATAATTAAGTCAAAGTCACAAAAAATGATGAAATTTAATAAAACAACATTCAAACATATCCAACTAAAGTAGAACAGTTACCTGCAAAGTGGAATCCTTGGTGGACTTTTAAAGGGGCAGTAGCACGTTTTTAGGGGGAATATAAGGTGATGTCAGGAAAATGAAAATAAATGGTTCCAATTAAAAGACAATGTATTTAAACTAAATGGAGTAGTAATTAATCAAATATATAATGCAAAGTTCAGCCATGTGATTCCTTTTTCGTACATAAAATGAATTAAAGGTGTTTACACAGATATGGCCGCCAATGTACTTTACGTGAATGTTTATAATTTGTTCACTGACTATGGATGGTTTGTATGATGAGATTATTGACACTATCAAACTAATAAATTTAGCAATTACGTACAATTATCAGTGAAAAATCTAAATATCAATTTATCAAAAAATGTTCTACTGCCCCTTCCAAAGGTGATGAGAAATATAACAAAACTATCATTTGACGCTAAATTTGCGGTATCTTTTAATAGCCATATTCAGTCAGGTGACTGATTGATTTAAGAAATCAAAAGTCAAGTCTATTTCAAATTGCAATCCCTTTCATGAATTCCGAAAGTGGCAATAAACCATTTCAGTCGATCTTTAAGGTAGAACATTTATCTACAAAGTGGAATCCTTTGGGACTTTAACCAAGGATTTATTTGAAGTTTATTGCATAATTAATAGAATGCCCTGCTGAAATTCAAGATATCATTTCAACTTCACTACAAACAGAATTAACAGTTCTCTAAAGTTAACCTCAACGATTCTTGCTATTGACAAACAGACAGACAGAATAATTTATTATATGGAACGGAAGAATACAAATTAAGCTAGTCCAAAGCATGTATCGCCATTCAAAAATTAGATAAAACAGAAAGAAAAACTGAAAGAAACGCCTCTGGAGGCATTAAAACAAGTTGACTCGAAACTGAAAGAACTAGCCCCCCCTCCCCCCCCCCCCCCCCTCCTTGCCCATAAGTAATGAGATATATATACATTTAAGAAATATGGCATGCACTTGAGTACACGTGTACATCACACCAGGAACTAGGTACTGATCACACAGTATCAGCATGGTTTCTGATATAAAGAGGGCCTTTTACAAGATGTGTAAATATTTTATTTGGGACAAGGAGAAATTCATTAATTCATTACATAATGTAAACTTCACAGGGTGCTATCTGCAAAAATCTCCAAACGTCCCTAAAATACACACAGAGTTCTGATGATAACACAGTGTCTGTTTTCAAGACGGAAATGCATGGATATAGGCTTCACAAAGATATCATGCTATTATATTACAATATAAGCAAAATTGAAGTATATCTTATAGATGAAATTGGTATTTAATCACAAAATAGATATGTTTATTTTGATTTATCTTTGACATTTACTCAAATTTAAATGTCAAGTGCAGACTGACATAAAGGGAAATTTCATGTTAAACATCTCACGAAAAATAACTTTTTTTTTAAAGACAGGAAAACTTTTGTAGCAAGGTGACATGCTACCTTCCTCTTTTTAATGGCTTTTTATCCTTTAATTTCTTATTCTTATTATCAATTGCAGAAACGCTAAAGAGAAGGTGCTTTAGGTGATTAAGAGGTGACTCCCCTCCCCTCCCCTTCCCATAGCTAATGCATTTTTTTATGTTGCACAGTGACTATAATAATAATAAATATCACTTTATTATCCTCAGAACATTGTTGGAAATTCGGGTTGTGCCTAAGCACCCGGCAGCCACAGTGCAGCGCCAGTTAATGCGTTGTTCTGCCTTTACAATGCTGAGTGTCAAGCAAGGCAGCAACAACTCCAACCTTTTAACGTCTTTTGGTATGATGTCTTCCGGGTGATGAGCGGACACTCTACCACTGAGCTACGCCCCCAGTGACTAGATTGCAGCCAAAGAGTGACAAACATCTCTGTTGAACCACCCTTTGGGCACGCAGTGTTTTGTTTCATTATAATAAAATATTGGTTTCCTTACTTGATGAAATTTTAACTGAAACATGTAAATTATTTTTCTTTTTGGTCTAATCAAATTACTTCACCATAAAATCACTTAAACATAACACATAACATGTAAGTGCTCTGTTACAAAAATATTATTTTTAAAACTAAAAAATCAGTGTGAGTAAGTTTAATTTTAATGTGGCTTGGGCAATATCTTAGCCCTTATAGCAAACAGTGATTTTTTCAATTATCAAGATCATTTTCCTTACTTGATGAAATTGTAACTGAAACATGTTAATTATTTTTTTATCTAATCAAATTACTTCACCATAAAATAACTTAAAACATGTAAGTGCTCTGGTACAACAAAATTATTTTAAAAACTTAAAAATCAGTGAGTGAGTGAGTTTTATTTTAATGTGGTTTTGGATATATTTTAGTCATTTCAGCTGGAAAAAATTCAGTATGAATTATGCAGGATGTATTGCAAAAAATAAAAACATATCTACACATCATGTGTCAGGTTTCATAACATGTGAACGGAATGAAACGTGACAGTCAAACAAAGAAACTGACCGCTATATAACCCCTTACTACATCACAGGGGTTAAATTGCAGTTAATCCTTGTATTTACATACAAATTGCTTCATTAATAGTTGAGGTACTGACATAGAGTCAAAACAGTGACATCATTTACTGAAAACGTTTTTGCTGAAAATCATGCATAAAATATATCTTTTAACTACATTTAATAAATTTTCTGTTAAGGAATCATCAATTGAATGCATATCTCCCTAATTCCTTATGTAATTCTTAAAACTATAGCTGCCACAAGGCACATGATAATGATAATATTAAGTGCATATCACACTAGTTTGCATGCTCTATGAAACTTAGCTATATTATTCAATAGATACTCAAAATAACATATGGAATCCTTATATTGTTGTTAAGTCAAGAATGTGTAAGGGATTTTAAAACTGTAATAATTTAAAAAAGAGGATCAAAAATATTTTTTTCATTTAGTAAAGATACACAAAGATTTGCCTAGACATCAATTAATACTGATTAAATTCAAATGTTTGTAACTTACCTGAAAAAGATGAATATACATATAATAATTAAATTAAATTAAACTCAATAAGAATTTTTTTTCAAACTTAATTATTAAACTGCATTCGAAATTTTCAAATATGACTAATAAAATTTTATCAAAATTATTACAAACTTACCTCTGCATTGATGTCATCATAAGTGATTGACGCTTGGTGGCAGTAGGTCATAGGACATGACATTTTGATTTTTTCACCAAATAATCACAAAAAGTATTAAAGCAAAGATTTGGATAAATTGATCTGTACTTCCTTTTAGTGTTTTGGCATCACAGGCACCAAAGAACTGCTTTCCTCTTCATCTCTTTAAACATATCAGACAACAATTCCTTTTCCTAAAAAGCTTAATTCCAAATAGTCAAATTTGTTCCAGTTTGTTTGACAAGTTCACTTCAGCTCATCCAAGTGTACCACAAATTCATATAATTATGTTAAAGTACCTTTTTGCAAAAACACCCTGATCGTTTTTTTGCAAACACCCAGTGACTTCTTTTTTATAAGACCATCACATTTCACTTCATTAATCCACTGAATTGTAACACCAAATCCATGAACATTTTTCTCTTCAAGTCCATTTGACATAAAGTTCCTGTAAATATGTAGTGACGTCAAGGATAATTCCTCCACCAATCTCATGGCTGCACCATCCACTCATTCAATTGGAAGCTCCAATAACTTACTCTAAGAGCCAGTTCCAAACTTCACAAGAAATATGTTCAAACACACCAGTAAAAACCTCTCACAAATAAAAAATCTTTAAAAAATTCATGATTACCAAACAGTTTTTCTGGTCTCCAAATCATGGAATAAATCAAACTGTTAAATTTCAAGACTTCAGAATAGGAAATGGTAACTTTAGTCTGTGGAATAAATCACATCTCTTGAAAGAAGTATGGCCAATGACAGTGCTGAACAGTGTGTCAATAAGTGACTGGCGCCTCCTGAAAGTCTTGTAATCCTGCTTCCACTGAAGCTGCTAACCTCCAAGAACTCACTTCAGAATGGTAAATCCTTTGGTCAGGGCAGTTACAAGACACTCTATTCCTAATTGGATAACATGTGATCCTTGAGATTGACTCTTGACCAAAAACATGTAACATCCTGCAACCATGCCTTAAAAACCTTTAATCACAGAGTAATTCTACTTTCACTTTTTAGGTGAAACATGAAACCTCTGTTATTCCATTTATCTTAAATGAAACTATTTTAAAACTACCAAAAAAATTCTTTGATGATTTTAGAGGTTAATTACCAGTTGAAACATTATAAAGACTTCCTTTAAGGGAACCTGTTAGAGCATGTTTTTTCTAAAACTGCAATTCTGCATTTTTCACTTCTTAAGCCACTCTCTGTCATGTATTCTCAGCTTCTTATCAATGTTGGCAAAATAACAGTTTGTCGTACACAAAAATCCACTTTTCCTGAAAGAAACATTTAACAAGGCGTCTAAACACCGATTAAACTTATCAGTCTCCCTTCTTGTTCGAAGTCACAATGAGAATATTGTTCTTACACAACTTTTATAACATGGCTTACAAATCTTAACCACTGTATGATCAAGGGAACTGATTCCGGAAGAAAACCGATCCCAAAATGTCTGTTGCACCGGCACCAGTACTTGATTGTTATAAAAGGATATTCTGATCACAGAATATAAACAATAGTCGTGTCTCCAAATTTATTTGTCGAGGGTCAAGATGACATTAAGGCGATGTTGAGTAGAATTACTGAGACATAATCCAAAGATAGACTGTGTCAAATTCTTCATCCTACCATTGGCGCTTAGTTTCTCTTCAAGAACATCAAGGGTAGAATTGTCAAGAACTCTTGTCTGACGACTGGCGTTGTTTGTCGTTCTCTTCAAACTGCTTGGTAGAGCCCTCTACATAATCCAAAAACCATTGACAACTGACCTTATGGTCAATGATTTTCTCCTTTAGTTTGTGACTTGTAGCAGAACGCCATGAATGCAATCCAAACTACTGCTACTTCCTGTTCTGGACAAATTGACTCATTAAGTGACAAGAATTATGTCGTGAACATTAACAACATCTCGTTGACAAGGTCGGGGAAACCTTCTTGACGAGATTGTCAGCTGAATGGCAGATTATAGCACCTATAATGAAAATCCAATGTTTGATTCTGTGTGTCCCATTGTACTAAGAAAGAGGGTCTCAGAAAACTATTAGATTATTTCAACTATCAGCAAGGTTCTATGCAGGGATTCAAGCATGTCCCATTGTAATATGCATGAAATAGGGTCTCAGAGAAAATCTTTGTCATAATCCACCAATTATGATAAAGCTATTGTTGCCCTTTGCATGATTCTTGTAATGTCCAGTTGTGATTATGATCAGAGAAATACAAGACCATTCCACCTATAATCACAAAGCTGATGTTCTATGTGTGATTCTAGTAATGATCCATCTTAATAGGAAACAGGTAAAACTTCATAGCTCATTGAATATAGACACCATGTCAAATGGTCTCTTCCACAATCATAAAGTCATAAGACCATATTCAAATTGATAATCACTCTATTAGCAGTTCCAATTGCAACAACAAAATATTGTTTTTCGAGGGTTCCTAAAGAAATTATACCTATTTGAAAGTTTACACTTGACTTCATCTATATCATTGCTTAACTACTCTGGGATATCAATATATACAAACCACTAGTAAGTAGGGATATCTCCACAATAATCACTGGCAAAAGATATTTGCTGGACAAACTGATAGAACTTAAGTAATGGATCACTAAATCTATATGGCTGATAATCTCATATAAATGACAAATTCACAAAACAGTAACCACGTTCAATCACCATTTTAATCTTTCGCAAGTTTTCTGAAAACATATCCTAATATCCGATAGGGTCCTTATTTTTCAAACATCTTTAGTAGAGGGCCCAATTATCATGACAATCAATAAAATGTGGCGACTCTTAATTTCTCCAACATTCTTTCTGATTATAATTATCCAATTGCTCCATCTACAAATGTGGCACCTGTTTTAGATTTTTCTTTTCTTGACTATCTAATATCTTGAGTCACTTGAGTGAAGACTTTCCTCAATATGTTCTGTGAAGTCACAGTATCATAAACAGGATATGTTCCAGCTCCAGTCTTTTCCAAGAGTGTGCAACTTTACTCCAGATAAATCAAATTAATATGTTTCTGATTCCTAAGTTTGGCCTCATTACAAACATGAATCAACTGTTTCAGTCTTCAATTAGTCCTTCTTATGACACACTGAAAAGATATCTTTGTTATCAAAATAAATGTCATCGTCACAAATCCATAAGGGTATAGCATGCTTTGAATTCCTTGATATGTCAATTACAAATTCAAATCCACTGCCTTAGGCTTCCATGAGTTGGTAAGATTCCACTTTGAACAAATCCATTAGTAAAACTCCCTTTGAAGGTTTCATATTCCTATGTCGTCCATGTAATATTGTAAGAATGCACTAGAAAAAACATCAATCAAACACTAAGATTCCACATTAAAAAATTCATTGCTGTGCAATCCATTTAAAATTGCAAGATTACACTGGTATACACATAAACCAGTCGTAACGGTTCCAACAAAGGAAGATAAATCTGTATAAGTTTGTGAATTAAACTATACCAAAGTTATATGATAGTAAATCCATCATTCATCCTAGGTATAAGATGGTTAATTCAATATTTATCCACGGTTTTGATTTCAATTAGTTTCCATGTTGAAATAATTGATTCTCTGTAGTCCTAATAAGATGGCACACTTAAAAAAGTATCCAACTTTAACAAGAATTACAGATTCAGATTTCATAAGACTTATTCTTCTGTAGTTTCTTCATGGTTAGTAAACAGAACGTATCGACTCACTGTCCATCAACATTCAAACATGGTCTGTATACAATTTCAAAGAGATCTTCATGGTGAAATTATTCCAAAACGTAATTTATTCAAAATCCATTTCTGAAACTTTTCTAAGCTGTAAATAATGTCTTCAAAAATAAAGTCCAAGTCCATCAACTGTTCAAACATGGTCCTGTACAAATTCAAAGAAATCAACATTGAATTCGAAAATGTCATACATTCAAGATCTGTTCCTGAAACTATCTAAGAACATCTTCATTTATCCACCCCAGGTCCATAGTCTGTTACAAATTCAAACATGTTGCTATTCCAAAACGTAATAAGTCTAAATCCGTTCCTAAGCTGTAAAGCCACGGTCCTATTTAGCACAGAGATCATAAATGAAGCAAGATCAATCGAATCTGATACGCGGTGACAAATCAGCATAACATTATCCGTCATAAGTCCCTGTTCCTTTCTAATCTTTCAAGTCACGTTTGAGTCGCAAATTTAACCATACATTCTTATTGGCTCAACATTCACATAACAGCAATTGTTGATTATTCATTAGTGTTTGTATATAGAATTATTAAGCCGGACACTTAACAGACAATTGTAAAAGGTTCTTCCGTCATTGCAGTGAAATTCTACCTCGTGGAGATCTGGATGTTAGTCTGTAGTGCCAATAACAATCAGCCAAGAACGATTATGAGACTTCGGCAATCGTTACAAGAGGGTATCGTATGATGTCCCTTTCTCGCATTCGACATCCAATCAAAATCATGAATAACAGACAGACTAAAACTATTCATGCAAAGTGCTTGAAATCAATCTTTCGAATCCTAAATAGCTTCAAATACTTTCTAAAGCTGAAAAGCTGATTGCAGTAGCACAAAGTTCTTTTGTTGGAAACTGTTGTGTCGGGTAAAAGCTTCAATTCTCTAAATGGGTCCACTAATGCTATCAGATAAAGGGTTAGGATATTCGTACACATGGATCATCTAAGCAACACGTATTCAACCGCATACTAGTTAGCGTCTTGTGAACAGGTCTTCCATTAGGGTCAGTACAGAAACCTTGCCTTGCACATAAGTCGTTAGATAATTAGCAAAGTTCGTTCAGACGTCACAGACGTATAATTGGATTAAGATTTTCAAAATCTACAGAGTACACCTAAGTCACATCACACATTTGACATAATGGGCTCCTTGAATTCTGTTCAAAAGGTATAGCTGTAGGTTATGCTTTAGAAGAATGTAATTAATTAAACAAGTGTTATAAGTGAAACTTACTATACCCTAAGTACCTGAAATCTGAATAGGTTCATGGCTTAAAGCAAAAGTTAAGATTATTTTTACTGTTTCACATTAGTTTTTCATCCCTGATTAAAGCGCCAATAAGGGCTGAAAATTGCCCATGCAACAATATGCAACATCACTCACTCACTCATTCACTCGCTCAATCATTAACTCAATCATTCACACAATCATTCACACAATCACGCACTCACTCATTAACTCAATCATTCACTCACTCATTCACTCAATCATTCACTCAATCAATCACTCACGCACTCACTCATTAACTCAATCATTCACTTACTCATTCACTCAATCATTCACTCACTCATGCACTCACTCATTCACTCAATCATTCACTCAATTATTCACTCAATCATTGATTTTAGGCATTATTCATCCAAACATGTCCACATAAGTGGTATTGTATAAATAATTAAAGGTTTCATACTTTGTTTCAAGAAAAGAACACCCTTATTGTACGCCTTTACGTTTTAAAAAAAATCTCAATTTATCTTTACAGTAAATAGCTTAAAGAAGGGCTGCATAACCTTTTTTAAATATATTTTTCAAAAGATATTGGTCAAATAACTATATAACATAAATATTAGGCCAAAACAACAACGATACACAGTTTCTCTATGAAGCTTGTCCAGCGACAAACCAAAACAAGGCTGAGAGGCCACGGGCAGGGGATACCGGAAGTGACGTGGCAGTAGGCGAAGCGTTCGTCTGCTTATATGGAAAATGATAGGCGAAATCCGCAGTACTGCCTTTTCAAAGCGATTAACAGTATGTTATATCATTGTGTTGCTGTCAACTGTCCTAGAATATCTCCTGATGAAGTCTCCGTAGACAAATTCCCATCATATTGATGGTTTCACGCCAAATTGACCCGCTGTGTTAGATCAAACAGAGCAATGTGACAATCTACATCGAACTCACGTGTTCCGATCACTACACCGATTTTCTGCTTCGAGCTCGCATTTTCACTGAATGAACAGTTTGGCATGCAGAGAAAAGGGAGATTAGTAAAATATAAAACATAGCACAAAGTTTTGGGCTGATTTATGGTAATAATCCGAATATACAATGCTCACATTTAGATTTGAACGTTGTGTAAAAAGGTTGAATAAACAATGACATTGGTCTGCAGGTGTTACTTACTTTCTTTAGATCAGATACTCACTTATTACACAATTACTTTACTGTCTATCGTATTTTCTGTCTGTTTCCTAATTAGATGATATCAAATGATGACTATAGCAGGCAGGTTATATAATGCACAATCATCAACACCTGGCTATTTTATGACATCAGCTAATTAGGTAACATCAAATAGCAATTGTATTCCTTAACATCCCTTTTTTCTCCGATTGGTAAATTATAACCTATTAACCTGAAATTAGGAATACCGTTTTTGCTCTATCTGATAATTATTTTGGATACGGTTCATTTAATAAATCTTCATTCTGTTTGGCCATGTATCGGGTATTGTTGTGGAAAATATCTCCTCTATGTACAAGAGTGAAAACATTAAGATTTTCAGTGAAATGCCCTATTAAAATAATGTTTTAAACAAGACATCAGTGATCATCCAATACATGTCTTTCATTGAGAATTGTAACTTGTCCATCACTAAATGAAATAACTAAGAAAAACGTATATATTTTTTTTCCTGTTACAAAATGAAGTCAAAGGCAATTCTAAAAAAATGGTTTAAATGTAAATAAAAATAGTATTGTATAATAACATCCTTTCTGCTGTGCTACTAAAGTAATATTCAATAACAACCAACAACTGTGCACGAAGATAAAACAGTTCACACGGGAGCAATTGTTTACATATACATCCGGGTTCTCACTTGCAGTCTTATGACAACATTGCGCAAAGCGAGACCATCTAGGCCTACATGCTGTAGCATTATGCTCACAACTTCGTTTTTAATCAGGGTCTTAATGTTTTCATCAATACAAATTGCCAGTTGAATAAATAAACTACCGATTTATTGAAGGTTTGATATGTTTGGATGTTGTTTAGGGTGTTTAATCGACGGTTAAACATCGAGCTGTACTGTTAGCTTGTGTTGTTTTACATAACGAGGGCACACAAGGGGGTATCACATCGCCTACTAACACGTCACGAGGCAGTCACGCTTCAGTGCGTTTTATTCTGTTCGCCGGCCTAATTAGGCGGTGTTATTTATACAGTCGTAATTAAGCCGTTTCTAGGTCGATTTCAGAAATTTAAAGTTGAGTCCATGTGAAATTGTTATCACTATTTCATGAATCCCGAAAGTTGCCATATAGCATTTCAGTCCCTCTTTAATAGTTGTTTCAAAATCTTTATGGATGTTATAAGCCATACAGCAAACAGAAAGCTTGCTTCAAGAAAAGAACACTCTTATTGTACGCCTTTACGTTTTTAAAAAAATCTCAATTTATCTTTACAGTAAATAGCTTAATAGTTGTTTCATATAATCTTTATGGATGTTATAAGCCATACAGCAAACATAAAGCTTCCATGGGTCTTTGAACTAAATAGCCTCCTCTTGCAGACTTCTGTCTATCACCGTGTAATGTAGTCGCATTTAGTGGATTAACCAACAGTTTCACCACATTATAGGATTAAGAGGTTAATAGCAGTCTTATACTATTATCTTTGTACTGATGGGCAAAGTGGTAATAGTTAAGTGTCAGCAATAGATATAACATGTATATTTTTATTGCGGCTAAATAATAAACAAAATGTCATAACTAATATTTCTGTGTGATAATGTAAAACTTGATTAGAGAACACTGTTCTTGTAATAAACAGGAAAATACCTAATACGACTAAGGAAAGAATGCCCAAAAGTTGTTACATGCACTTTTCAGACTTCTAATAATTTGTTGTTCTTATAAAGCATTATTTATCTTAATGGAAAATGTCATTGTAAAAAAAAAATATCAATTATCAAATTCAATATTATTGCCGGAAAAATTGATTTTCCATCCATTTGCTAATATAGAATCAATCACAATATATTTTATTTGTTTAAAAAATATCTTCTCAAATCATCTACTATTTACAAAACTTAGATGAAGATGATCCCATTGGCATAAGCATACATCATCATGTTGAAGATACATTTCAATTATGGTAAAACATTAACAAAGAGTTGGCAAAACTTTGTAAAAGAATGTATTAGTAGCAACGCTATCAATTACTTCCTACAACAGCGTAACCGAAACCATCCAATTGGTTCTTAATTTCCTCATCTCCATACACCGCTGATCGGAGCATTTTCTCGAGAAGCATTACGGGTTCTAAATACACTAACTACCTCGTTATGGAGACTTAAGCGTCAACAAACATGCAAGAAGGACATCTCAAATTGCGCCGTTCATCAAATACGAACATTCAAACGACTCTCCGCATTATTCAGGGATCATGGTAACAGGTGAAGCTTATTGGTTCATTTGTTTCAATTTGCTGATGGCCTTACGTACATTTACGTCCTAAGATCAGCTTATGGTCATTGAATGAGGATAGCCAATGATAAAACACTAGCCGTGCTACGTGCGAGGAATCAGGTTTGAGATCGCAGGTCACGTTAAGCATTGTTCTGATTTTATTTGTGATAGGGTATTAGCGATTTTTGTATATTAATTGCCACATAAACTGAATTAGGAACCATAAATAACAAACTAGTGTGACCATTATTGCCATGGTCTTGTTATCAATAAATGAATAGTAATGTTCGTACATTTGTTTCGAAGAGCAATAAAACTCACAATGGATCTATAAGATTTACGTTTAAATTTACTCAATAAAATTGACATTTGGTATTAGAACTGATGAAATGCCAAAAAATGTTTCAAAACATATAAGGCTCATTTATTTCTTGTGAGAGGATGTGTTTATGACCCAAAAAACTTTTTGTTACAAATATATAACAACATAGCAAAAAATATTTCTAAAGTATTTGCACTCAGTCATCTACTATTCAACATGAAAAAAACCACTGCAAAATCAACCTTAATCAAAAGGTACGTGGAACTGTTTTGACATAGTAGAGCTATAAAAATTTGACAAAATATATTAAAATTGGTAGTCCAAGGACAGTTTTGTATATCTAGCTCTTGATTGTGACATTCTTATTGGCTTATAAGACCTTTAAACGCTTTTGATATGGGTTGTTGTTTGGGTCCATCTGTTCTTTATGAGATCAAAAAAATAATAGCTTTCTTATATCGCTCATATATCCATGACAAAGCATGCTCAAAGCGCCATGAGTATTATTACCCTGGAGGGATAATATATTGGGTGCCGCCGATTAACAAGCGCTCCGGGCCATCGTAAAGGTCCATACTTCCCCCTTGTTCAGGTACCCATTTGTACAGCTGGGTGAACTGAGTCCAATGTGGATGAAGTGTCTTGCCCAGGGACACAACACAGGATCAGACCAAGTCACACATTTTTGGTTTCTCCATCGGGATTCGAACCCGGGTCTTTGACATGAAAGGCAAGCATGCCAACCACTACACCACTGTGCTCCACAATGGTTCATTTCACATTTTCTTCTTCTTAGGAATTGCAGCATCCCCATAGTCGAGGTACCCTTCACCTAAGGGATCAATGTTTGTACTTTTAATCCTGATTCCAACCTCACTCAATAAAATATCCATTTTACTTTCAAAGGAAAGATATAAATATAATCTAATTGTCAAAGTTTGTACTTTTAATCCTGATTCCTACCTCACTCAATAAAATATCCATTTTACTTTCAAAGGAAAGATATAAATATAATCTAATTGTCAAAGTTTGTACTTTTAATCCTGATTCCTACCTCACTCAAAAAAATATTCATTTTACTTTCAAAGGAAAGATATAAATATAATCTAATTGTATCTCCTTAATCCATTCTTAATCATTATTTCTGGCGGCTACTTAATTTCCTGAGCAGCAGACAAAGGTAAACCAATTCAAATCCCTGCACAGATTATGCAGCTTGCATGTGCACCATATCATTTACCTTACATATTCACTACAAACAGGAAACATGCTCTCCTCATGGCTTTTAGAGAATCTGTTTATACAAGACTCAAGACATCAGGATACTGATTACATCAGTGAACTCATCACAATCTACACCCCAAAGTGTGAACTCAGGTTAAGATCATCAAGAACACTTGACGTTCCCAAGATAAAGAAGAAACACTATGGCGATCGATCCTTTTCCAAAGCTGGACCTTCGCTATGGAACAGTCTTCCTCAAAACATTCAGGACAGTGAAAATCTCACCATATTAAAAAAAAAGCTGAAGACCCACTTGTTTACAGTAGCCTTTGCCTAAGCACCCTTGAGCAATATGTTGGAACATTGTGCTATACAAATATTAACTTTATTATTATTATTATTCTCATATTGAAGAGCTTCTGCAACTCTTTTATGTGGACAAAAACCTGATCACAAACCTCATTACCAACGGAAATACTTCTGTTCTTTATTAATGATGCAATTGGCATTGTTCAATATGGATTTTATACGAGAGGGGTCCTTTTTAGGTTCTTGCCATCACTGAATTAAGTCTTGAGACTAAAATTTAATCTATGAAATATTTAAAATAATTACTTAATTATTTTATTTCTTGATGGTTTTCATTTTATATATATGTATTCAGTCAATCTAGACTTGCAGAAAGATAACCTAGACTGTATTAAAGGTTCATATTTAATACACAGTCATGAAGCAGGACTATGTAGTCTTAAATAGGGAATGATGGGATTAGTTTTTCTTGACATTACATAATGTAATCATTTTGTTGGAGAGCGCTATAACATCCCTGTAGTATGTTTAATTCTTACAAGAATCATGCATAAAATAATAAAAAATATATAAGAATAAAAAATTATTTAAAAAATCTGTCCAAATTTTGTCCATTATGAATAATAACATTTGTGTTTCCTCAATATTCTTGAATGATTCACAGAACATTAGAACAAAACCATAAAAAGCAAATGGTTAACTTTCAGACATTCCTCTGTTTAAGAAAGGTCATTGTTCCATTATGCCGCACCATGAAGACGTCTGTCTCTGATATTGATGTTCAGAGGTTAAGATGTGCGAGATCACATTCAGCTTCTTTTTTACTCTTTGTGACAAAAAATCATTTAATTGAAAAATGACCATGCATAGACTCTGCTTAATCTTGTCAAGAAGGTTGGATGTTAGTTTTTTCTATGAGAGGCCAACCTTTGGTGTTAGTTTCTCTCTAAAACAAAAATCAATTAGATCAAAAAAGTTTAAAATCGACTGTCATAAGTAAGCAAATACAGATACCTTGGCCCCATATATATTGGCACAAATGAACATTAACATTTTGACAGGAAAAATGGGCAAGGTTTATACATATATCTATGAGTGACAATCATTCTTGGTTTAATTGTTAACTTGTTTAAACTTATCAAAACAGATCCAACAAGTTTTGAATAATTCATCATCAGTAGAGACAGAAACTGTTATTAACACTCGTGTTCTACAATATCTTACATATAAAGTACAATGAAAATGAACACTATCAGCGTCATCAAACACCCCCAGCCCTTATCATATATCATCAGCTAACTTATTTACTTTGCTTTGCCTTAAAGGGACATTAGCACATTTTTTGAAAATTTAATATCTTAAATTTTTCACTGATTAGTGTTCATTAATTCTAAATGTAGTATTTTGATAGTGTCAAAAACCTCACTACACAAACCTATCATCCTTAGTCAGAGTGCAAATGATAAAGATTCACATAAAGTCCATTGGAGGCCATTTTGTGTGTACACCTTTAATTTTCGTAAGAAAAAGGAATCGCATGGCTGAACTTATATCATAAATCATAAATTTGATTTATTACTGCTTCATTTAGTTTAAATACATTGTCTTTCAAATTATTAGAACCATTTGGTTTCATTTTCCTGACATCACCTTATATTCCCCTAAAACGTGCTACTGCCCCTTTAAGTTGTTGGTAGCCTAATGGAAATTTCTATATAAATATACCAATAAAAAAGATTGTCCTGCAATTTGAAACATTTCATTTCATTTTCTTGAAATAATTTTATTTTTAGAATATGTGCTGCAGTGTCTTTAAATGTATTTAGGAGCATTTCAACTCCCTATTGGCTCCAATGCAGACAAAATTCTTCCAGCTTTCAAGAAAACTGCTTCTTATAAGAAGAATGTTTCCTTTTAATGGCATCAAGTATCCCTAAACCATGCATCTTCCTCACCTTTAGTAAGCTGTTCATGTACTTATATGCTGATTCCTACATTATTTTTTGTACTTTTTCTTTAAATGTTCACCTTTTTAAACTTGAAGTCATGAAAATTTAACATTTGATTTCAAAATAATATTTTGATTTTTTAAAACAAAATTTGATCTCAAATTATGCATGAAGCTTTCTTAATTCCAAGTAGTTTCCCATGATATGTAAGCTAGCTGCAAATAAACATTCATTATTCACTTTCAATCAAATCGAACTATGCAGTTGACAAGAAATAGACAATATTAATGTTTTCATACATGGCGCCATATTTCAATAAATATCTTTGAAAATTACCCAACATATTTGAAACCTTGTCAATTATATTGGCTCTATTGTCCATTTTATTTTTAAGGAAATTCAAAATTGAACCATTTTTTCTGCCTAGTGCCATTGGTGCCAAGGTTTCTGTTTTGTCTTGAATGCATGATGAATGACTTAAAACTTGTGGGATCTTCTTGCATGATTATTAGACCAAAGTCATTTAAACCCAGACTGATGGTCTCTCATGGTCTCTTATGGCAAACAACTTACCCATTGTGCCATAGTTCTCAGCAATACTTAATGGTTAAAAACATGTTTTGTTTGTATCAATTCTCAGACTCTTGCATCATCCAAGTATTGTATCGATTTTTGTAGTTATAATGCGTGTATTACGTATATGTTTTATATGTATTATAATCGTTACATGTAACACATGTATTATATGTATTACATATATCTATAATATTTATTATATGTATTACATATATGTATCATATTTATTATATGTATTACATATATATGTATATTTATTATATGTATTACATATATATGTATATTTATTATATGTATTACATATATGTATCATATTTATTATATGTATTACATATATATGTATCATATTTATTATATGTATTACCTATAATTATTATATGACTTAAAATCATTACATGTATAACATGTATTATATGTATTACATATATGTATAAACATGTATATTTATTATATGTATTACGTATATGTTTTATATGTATTATAATCGTTTCATGTATCACATATATATTATATGTATTACATATATGTATTATGTTTGCCAACAGCCCCAAAATAAAGGTGGTTTCATTTTGCCCAGCGGGCGTTATTTGATATAAGAAAATGTCACTTGATGCTTTGACTTGAACCATTATCTCTCTGAAACAATGATTAAATGACAGAGATGAAAACAACACAATCTTTAGTCTTTCAATTGAGGCCCAGTTAAGTACTTCTGCAAGACCTTGGCTGGGAAAAAAAAAAATTGCTGAAGAGAGAGGAGATTGGCCGAAATTTCCACACTCGTTTAGGGCCTTGTCACACCTTATAAAGCTCCTTCAGACAAAACTTTGGATTGCACACTCTCTTGAATTCATGACCATTGAAATAATATAATTTACCTTAAGATATATATTTGCAGTATGGTCCGTAACAATGTTATATTTGGGATCACACTTTCTTTAATAGTACAGATTCTTATATTTTTTCATACCGAGTCCCATGTGGGGTTAAAACCCACAGCCTCAGAGTCTGAGGCAGCATTGCCATCTATCACTGCAGTATGGTCCGTAACAATGTTATATTTGGGATCACACTTTCTTCAATAGTACTGATTATTGTATTAATTATTTCATAACGAGTCACATGCAGGGTTAAAACACACAGCCTCAGAGTCAGGCAACATCACCATCAATATATAGTATAGTTCTTTGTTTAAAAGGATTCTACAGAGAGCTTTGATTCCATTTTAACTCAAAGCACTTCTTGTAAGATCATGCAAATGGCCCCAATTTGGACTGTTCAGAAGTAGTCAATGTCGCATTAACCCAGATTTTCTTGTTGGTTGCTCGGTCACAGTGTAAATGGTGTGTGCAATTGGCATCTTTGACATGTTTGATGTGCAGCAAGTCATTATCATTATATAGCTGTGGCAGAATAAGATGCCACTAAATGTATTTATCCTATAATTTCCATTTATTATTTAAAAATGGCATGTTTGATGCTAGGCAAGTAATTATCATTGTACAACTGTGTCAGAATAAGATGCTACGTTATTTAAATCCTATAATTTCCATTTATCATTTTGCAAGAAATCTGTAACATATACATGAATATGTATAATAATATTAATAGAAATGAAGTGCTATGTTTACAAGCATGTACCTTGTTATTTCAATTAATTATTTCAAACGTGATCTCTGTTTAACATTTACATGAATATTTATTTTAATATAATAGAAATGAAGTGCTATGGATTATGTGCTTGTACCTTGTTATTTCAATTAATTATTTCAAACGTGATCTCTGTTTAACATTAACATGAATATTTATTTTAATATAATAGAAATGAAGTGCTATGGATTATGTGCTTGTACCTTGTTATTTCAATTAATTATCTAAAATGTGATCTCTGTTTAACATTAACATGAATATGTATCTTAATATAAATAGAAATGAAGTGCTATGTTTTACATGCATGAACCTTGTTATTTCAATTAATTATTTCAAATGTGATCTCTGTTTAACATTTACATGAATATTTATTTTAATATAAATAGAAATGAAGTGCTATGGATTATGTGCTTGTACCTTGTTATTTCAATAAATTATTTCAAACGTGATCTCTGTTTAACATTTATATGAATATGTATATTAATATAAATATAAATGAAGTTTTAAGTTTTACATGCATGTACCTTATTATTTCAATTCATTATTTCAAATGTGATCTACATTTAACAGTTACATGAACATGAATTTTCATATTTGGAAGAATGAATTGGTACTATACTTGAATCTTGAAATTATCTTACCAATTATACTTTCAAATATGAGCTGTTATTCATATTAAGAAAAATATGTATTTCTTTTTCGGAGAATAAATCCTATGTTACGTATCAATATTTGTACCTTATTTTTTTCCACTTATTTTTTCAATGTGTCCTAAGATTTATATTTACATGAATATATAAACTGACTTGCAAAAGAAACGCCACCACAATATATTATTGTATAAAATAAAACACAGTCAAATAATGATAACAAATGTCGTTTTATTTCGTAGAACGATATCCTTGAAATCGTATTTCATACAAAAAATAACAATCAGCATTTACGACGACATAAGAGAGGCAAGTTTATCACACAGGGGTGCATTGTCCGGTATTCGATCACCAAGTTTGGGTGACTTCTGTGGTTTTTACAATGTTAGAGTTCTGTGGCGTAAACAAGGGTATCACAAAAGAGTCAGTATCGAGTGTGCCCTCTCCTGGCAATGATGCACTCCCTCACACGGCGTCGAACAGAGTGCACAAGTCTCCTAACGTCTAGGTTAGGAATCCTACGCCATTCCTCTTGCAGGGCGACGGCCAAGGCATTTCTCGTCAATGGGGGTTGTTGACGTTTTCGAATTCGACGTTCCAGTTGGTCCCAAAGGTGCTCAATGGGTGAGAGGTCCGGTGAGCGAGTGTACGTTCCTGGCCCACCTCAGTCTTGCAAACGCTGCGCTGCGTCTTGATTGCGTGCTAACGCTACGCATTTGAGGGCTAGACGGGCACGTAGACCATACCGGCGAAGTCGTCGGGTGACGGTCCATCTGCTGACCGGATGTCCAAGTCCATTTGCAGCTGAGGTTGCGACAGAGAGAAATCGATTCCGGAGGTGCAAGATGCGCAAATACCGGTCCTCCCGTGCAGTCATAAACTTCGGTCTTCCACTCCGGGGCCTGTCCGCAGTACTGCCAGTTTGTCTGTGACGTGTGACAAGTCTGGCAATGGTACACTTGTTGCAGCCCATGATCTTGCAACATGGCTCTGAGTTGCTCCGACCTGAAGCATTCCTATGGCTCTCTCACTTTCTTCAGCGCTTAATCGTAGCATGTTTTCTTCTTCAAATCGGTTGTTTTAATGACAAACATCATTTCTGATCATCTTTTATACACACATTTCATACGGATAACTTTGCACACGATTACAAACTTTTGGTCAATAAGTTAATTTTTCTCGAAAAATACGCAGAAAACGTGCAGTTTCAAACACAGAACATTAAGGTTGTGTTCGTGCGACATTTTCAGAATGTTTTCAATCAATATTTGTCGTTGGTTGAAAATCAATAACAATTTGTATGTTGGTGGCGTTTCTTTTGCAAGTCAGTTTATGTATTATTTTCATATTTATAGGAAATGTAGAATAAGTTCATTATGATCTCATATGTATGATTCAAATTTACATGAATATGTTTTTTCATATAATTGGAAATATTGTAATTAATTCTGTGTTAATTGTGCACTTTCATTGTTTTCCCCACATGATTAAACAAAAATATGTTTTGTTTAAAATTTCGTTAAATCTAAAAGTTAACAAATTTGACAATGTTGCACTTTTCACCTCTAACCCTTATAAAACTGAATTTGTAAACCCATCTGAGCATTTCTTGGCAGAATTTTGTACCAACGAACATATTTTAGAATAAATATTTTCCATTTAAAACTTTAACAAAAGTGACATTGTTGCACTTCCACAAGTCCCTTATGGGATTCGAACACAATACAATCAGGCAACAAACGCTATCATTTTGTTTCTCTCAGAACACTTATGCATATTGACTTCAATTAGCCTACATTTTCGGAACCTTTCTGAACGGAAGGGAACTGCAAGAAATGGCTACTGTAAAACAATACAGCAGGAGCAATCATAAAATGCCAATATTTCTTACTCTTCCGCAAGACTATCAGAGAAATCGATTCCTGGGAGTTGCATGTTCGCTGACATGGGTTAGATTTCACGTCAATTTCTGTGACCTGTCGCCATTACTCAACACCATAAACAGTGATCACTAACATAAAAGCCAATCTGAATATGGTATGGGCGTCAATTGCAATAAATAACAAAAAATTCCTTAGCACTCAACTCACATCCGATTTTGATCATGTTTACATGACACTGTTAATTGATTAGTAATTATTTTCACACTTAAACCATTATACTATTTAGAACAAAATAATGTTTAGAAAAGCAATGGTTTGAATTCACCATTTTTTCAATTGATATAGATTTTCTCTCGATCTTTACATGAATGACAATGTTGTTGAAAAGTTTTGGTCAATTTTGAAAAAGACAAGCTAAAGACAGAATAAAAGAAGTCATAATATTCATGTCATCAAGCACATATTAAATCGAAAATATTTTTTCACTTACACATAGCATGATAAACTGTAAACATAATTATAAAAACCTTATTTGAACATCACAGGAGATATGGTATAACAACATGATTCTAATTAAGAGACATTACGGAAATATTAACAAAGGTTTTCATAAAAGTACAAAGTATTTGATTCAGGGATGCAATTCAAGTGTCAATAAGATATCCCTTAAGTTACTTACTTATATTTTAGTAAATGAAAGAATCAACATTCAATAGAATGCACTTCAATTTTGGATTGAATAATAGATGGTAAGGTCACACAATATCCCACAGATAAACAAAGTTGTTAATTGTTCAATTGTAACTTTCTCATTGTTCACAATGTTGCTTGTTCGTACCTAACTAATTACTCTTCTTTATTGTATATATATGCCTACCGTTAATCACTTATCTGTCTTCGAGTAAAGTACATCTATGTATATGTATCTACATATATGTATTACCATATTGTACTGTACTTTCCGTCAAGGCAAGAAGTAGCTGATAAATGTCGTGAGAAATAAATTAAAAAGTTGTTCTTCATAACTTTCGTCTCAAATTAACATACCAATTTCTAAATGTTTTCGAATTATTTTAAAAAATTGTTTTGTTCTTTCCTTTTTGATTTTAGAACTCAAAATAGAACAAAGATCACTTAACCAAACAGACGCTATCTGAATTTTATCGATTGCAATTTCACTTTTATCGTTCCACTCAGGGTATTGTTTACTTGCAATTCCAAGCCTAATTGAAAATTCAGCTCTTAATCAGAATTTTTACCCAAACCTGAAAGTAATCTTGCTTTTGCACCAGGAGAACAAATCAATAAAACTAGAAAACATATGTTGTAAAACTTGAATTAAGAGAACTATTTAATCTGTTATCAACTTTTGATGCTAAATTAGACTTTGAGAATGTTCTTGTGCACCAAAGATGATAAAACAATACCCTTGTACGCACATTCAAAATAGTGTTTGGTTTCAACTTTCTTTAGAGTGTGTTGTTTGAATTACCATCCAACCATCCTAAAATTCTGCACTTGCAGTTTTTATTTTCATTTTCAAGAATTCTAAAAGAAAAGTAGGAAAACTATTTTAACACTGACAATTTACCATAAAAAACATTACGGTATACTTCTTTTCTGAATAATTTTTTTTAGGCATGTAAGTTAATTTTAATTGCAATAAATTATGAATAAATTTGTTTCCAAAATATTTTTGATAAATGAAATAAGTAAATAAAGTGGAATATTCTTTTATGAGGTAAACCTGACAAATAAATTCTAAATATTAATGCCTGACTTCCAAGTTTCTTAAAAACAGACCAACATAACACAAAGTTGCATAAAATTTGTACAAGGTCTTTTTTGTATTGGTCTTTGCTTTAAGCTGAAGGACATAACCCAATTTCTTTTGGACATAAAGAATATAAATCATATTACCAATATGATATATCTTGATAGCTGTCAAACATCTCATGAAGAAAAGACTTATTTACATATATAGTTGTCAGGCAAAACGACATGTACTTATTCTCATAACAAAGTTATGATGTGAACCTTATAATCTGTCTAATAAAAGTCTCCATCTATAGAAGAAAATGATTGGTGACATATATATAGAGAATATTACCCGAGGAAGTGTGTCATATGACTTTTATGAAACGAGTGTGAATTTTTTTATTACCCGAGCGGGAGTGAGGGTTATACACAAAATTTGCACAAGTTTCATAAAAGTCATATGACACACTTCCGAGGGTAATAATCTCTTATTACCGATTCTATTCAATTTTCCCATCTTAGAAATATCAAAGAAACGGGCTGCTTCCCTTGCCACGGCCGACTACAGTGACGTCACAAACAATAGTGATATGATGTCACAGGCGAAAAAATACGGGAACAACAATCGTTGCTAGGCAAAAGTGATATGTGCACTAGTGCTCATATTGAAAATATGTTGTTATTATATGAATATGCTGATCGAGTGTCAAGCAAGGTAGCAAAAAAATGTTTTTGGTATGATGCAATTGAGAATCAAACCCCGGTGTTCTGGGTGATGAGCAGATACCCTACCAACTGAGCTGTCGACATGCTTTATTGTTCAACACATATACAACAACATCAATCAAGGTAGTTCTGCATTTATTTATCCCTTGTGTTTGTTTGTTTTAAAAGAATAAAACTCTATATCCCTATAAACTAATATATTCCTAGTAACAAAACATACCGGTAGATCTTTTAATTCATTAAGACATTCAAAATGAATTTTATCTGGCTGCAGAAACTTGTTTTTGGCTGAAGAAGAAAAGGCGATGTTCTTTAGTCATTAAGAATAAAATAATAGTGTTGCCTAGAGTTTTGTCCAGAAAAAAATCCACAATAAAATCATACCTTGACATTAACAGAACTTTGAAAGGGACCACTATAACTTACAAAATTTCTTAGAGAATCCATATGCTCACAAGCAAAGAAAAGATACCATATAATACAAGATAGTTTAAACCACAAGTCATAATTATAGCTGAGATAGGGTAACTTCATTTCTTCAACAGCTAACTGAATATATTTATGAATTTTACAACAAAATCTTATCAAGTTATGGAAAAACTCTCCTTTAAAGGGGCAGTAGCACGTTTTTAGGGGGAATATAAGGTGATGTCAGGAATATGAAAATAAATAGTTCCAATTGAAAGACAATGTATTCAAACTAAATGAAGCAGTAATAATTCAAATATATAACGTAAAGTTCAGCCATGAGATTCATTTTTCTTACAAAAATGAATTAAAGGTGTTCACAAAAAAATGGCCGCCAATGGATTTTATGTGAAGCCTCATACTTTGTCCTCTGACTATGGGTGATTGGCTTGTGTAATGAGATTGTTGACACTGTCAATATGATATATTTAGCATTTACTTACAATTATAAGTGAAATATTTAAAATGTAAAATTATCAAAAAACGTGCTACTGCCCCTTTAAGATGATGCTATTCAAAAATCTCCTTTTATAGAGAAGACAGGATAGTGAAAATTGGCTAATATCAAATATGCTTAAACAAATTCCAAATCCAAACATTCTTGCTAAAAGTAATATTGGAAAATCCCAAGTGTATTTGAATAACTTCTTTGAGAGGCATTTTAGAAGTTGGCATGACAATAATGCTGAGGAACATTGAACAAAGAAGTTGTCATCCATATATTCCTCAGCATTTTGAAAAGTCATAAAAAATAAAAGTGTCCTACTGTAGTGAATGAAATTGTAAGTGCTCCTTTATATATCCATCACAGGGAATTTGTAATTTCATTTAACCAACCACAGGATTTTGTTTACCCTCTCTAAATAGTGGTATTGTTTCTTTAGCCCCACAGTGTACTGTAAAAGAAGTTGTACCAAATTGAGCTACCATTATTCCAAGAGAAATGGAATACCATCATACCAATTCTATTTGGTCATTGGTTAGGGATCGGTTCCTGGAATAGAAACAAGATCAATAGATTAGTTCTGATTTAAACCTGACGCCAACCAATCAGGAAGTAAGCCTGTGATGACATAACCTTTGACCTCTCAGAGTCAATAAGGATTTAACGGAACAAGCAAGAGATTAGACAAACATGGTTTCTCTCATCCAATCTGGAAATAATTACTTTGCACTGAATATATCTTACAAAGTTCAAGAAATCAGAACGCAACATGAAATCTGCTCCTTATCGAAGAGAGTATGAGACTCCTGTCTGATTTACCATTGGCAAGACTCAAATTTGAAAATTGCAAAAAAATTGTGAAATGAATGTAATTTATCTTTAAAAAGTACAAATTTTGGATAGGAGGATAATCTTTATCATGTTACCATGATTTTACATATCTTTGGAAATGTGAAGAATTCTGTTGGAAGTTTATCTTCGTTATGTAGTATGATGATGCATAATTTTTTATGGTAATTATTGTTTTTTATTACTATTATAAATATGAAGTTATCAAAATTATATTGTATCTGGATATATCGAACATTTGAAATTTGTACACAAAATAATTTTATAAGATAAAATTAATTCATATTCATAAAATTATTCTCATCAAATATAATTAAAGTACTCACAAAATTGCAAAATATGTGACAGAACATTCTCTAATTGAATATAAATTACAAAATATTTTAAAGAGACATCATGAAAAACAAGAAAATAAAATATATAAAGTATAATTTAAGTACTCACAAAATTGCAAAATATGTGACAGAACGTTATCTAATTGAATATAAATTACAAAATATTTTCAAGAGAAATCATGAAAAACAGAAAATTTCAACTGCAACCCTTCAACAGTCACAGAAACCTTTAACAGCAAAGATCAATAGAATTTCTTTGACCTAACAATTTTATGTGTCAATAATCCTAGACTCTTTTGGTCTGAAAAGGTTCTTAAATGTCCTGCCTTTTTTATCTCTCAGTTCCCAGACCCATAATTCAAACTTAATTTCTTTCCAAGTATCTAGGATTTTCATGAAAGGAGAAACATGGTAAATGAATTGTACAAAGGAGAAGTTTATATGAAATGATTTTCTATGGAGTAGGCTAGTTATTTAACTAAAAGATACTAAGAATTCGTGAAATATTCTTGTGAATTGATTTTCTTAAATGATGTATATTATCTTTAAAAAGATATGTTAATGAATTTAATAAGAAATGTATTTCAATGTTAATTCATGAAGCGTGTTATTGATAAATGTGAAAAATTGTTCTGAGAAACTAAAAAATATTGTTGATCATTTTGTTTCATTAAGAAATAATATAGTAACTTTTAGCTTTCACTCAAAGGATTTCCATGAAAGGAGAAACATGGAAATTGAATTGTATGAAAGAAAAGCAATCTTTCAATGGGATTTTGTGGAATGGAGTTAACAGTCAAATAATAGTATCATATTCTTTATAATTGCTAATTTTAAATATCAAATTTAAATAATTTTAAAATAATTGTTCATTTAAATCTCAATATAATAATCTTAATAAGGATGGGTATCGTTCCTCCTTTCTGTATTGCAATATATTGCGATACAGAAAAGCGTATTGCAATACGTATTGCAATATATTGGTACTTCCTTAATTCAAGAATGTGCATGCTATCTTGTATAAATAGGAGCGTTGAGAACGATCATCATTGCTCAGCCATGAGCCGTTTTGTAAAGGATATTTTTTTCAATCACTGTAAATCAGAAACCTGGAAAATTTGGCACCAATTATTGACATAGATGGAAAGACAATATTGTTTGAGTATTAAATGTTTAGATTTGTCTCATGCATTGAAATGGCCCTATTTTTTTGAGGAGTATAAGCCTACAGCATTATTGTAGCTTTATTTAATTAAATTAACATCTTGTTTAAAAGCAAGAAACAGTTGAAAGTAGCAATCTGGGAATGCATAAGTAACAAACATAGATTTCAAGAGTTATACCATTGTGGGACATTTCTTCACTTAATTCCACTTTTTTCAAAATAGTTTCTACTTTGGTAGACATATAGCTAAAGTAAGACCCATAAGCATTTTTTTCCTGTCAAATTTCATATGCAAATTTTACTTACTACTGTATGATTTAATCAACCCTTGTCATAAATATTCAAATATTTATTACATAGCATATGCTCTATTTTGCACCATATATATCGGATATTCAATGATAAAAAAAAGCAAAGAAATGGTGTTTTCAACTTGTGTAAAGCACTCATAAAAGGTTCCAAATCTTTCCAAGCCGAATGTTACATCATTATGATCAAGGATGTTTCAGTTATTTGTATATAAAACGAAACATATATATTTGTCTTCTGTAACATTCTTGTTAGCAAAAATAAAAAATATTGTCATTTGAGATTAAAATGTTATTTTAGACACATCAAATGTACCATGATAATTACATGTACAATATGATATTAAAATCATTAGTGACAGATGAAATTATAGAGTGAAAGAGATCATGGATACCAAAGAAAAAATTTGACAAATTGTGACAAATCATAATTGACATTAAGCTGAAAATATATATTGATCTAACATTCAATCCACATTAACAAGGAGTCTGATCTTACTGTACAATACAAATATTATTTAATAATACTTACAATTATTATCCATAATATCCAATCCATGATAATTTTCCAAAAAATTGGCATGTATTTAAATATGTAGCGTTCAGTTTGATTCTACATGTAAAACTGAAATCTGCAATTAAATCTAATACTTTAGAAGATTTTAGTGTGAAAAAACAGAGGGTTTTAATTCTAATCTTAAAGCAATTACTTCAGTGTCAACTATGAAAGCAAAAGCTAACAAAGATACCCTTAAAACTTTTTATCTTTTTCCTAATATACCTATTTCCCCTGCATGTTTCGTGTCAAATTCTTTCAAAATTGTGTAAACATAACCAAAGTTCATTTAGTTTTTTATGAAAAGACATGTTGTAAAAGCAGAGAGATAGAGAATCTTATGTTCTAGATGTTCCAAGTTTTTAAAATGTTCCAAGTTCTCTTAAACTGGCTATAAGATAACAAACGATAAACATTTCATCATACTTGCAACTAGATAAGGCTTTAAAAAAGAGTTGTTTATGCTTTAGGACAGTTCATTTAAAATAACGAAATCTGGATTGCTTTCGGAAGAAGCATATTTCCTATCACCAACCAAGAAGGAGAAAAAATGTTTAGAAATGTAATCTTATTTTAAGAAATATGAACTATTTAAAGATAAATTTATTTAAAATAAGGAACATTTCTTCTAAAAATAAAAAATTTTTGGTTATTTTTTTAAAACTAAATTTTAAGTTAGAACTCTTATCAAAATAAAATTATCCTTAAGCTATAAATCCTTCAAGATAATTTTTAAAACATTCAAAGTTTACTAAATATCTTGCAAAAATATAAACAATTTTATCAAACCACACCTTGAATCTAGATGTATGTTCTTATTAAATCTTCCAAATTGACTGCTTTTATCAGTGGATATACATAATTACACAAAATCTGTTTCTAATTAAAAGTATAAAAAGTTTTCTGAAAAAAGTTATCATTCTGCTTTACCAATTACAGAAAAACAAATTTGAATCAGATATTCAAGCTGAACATCTTGTTCATTATAATTAATCAAGATAGCCATGTGATTACATGAACATAATTATGTATGTATATAGGTACTCACCTAGTTATTCAATTTAAGGTAATATAAACATTTTGAAGGAAAATTTGAAAAATATTTCTGTAACAGGTAAAAATGTTCATCTTGGTTTTTTAATTAATTATTGTTATAACAAACATCATCTTGGTTTTTTTATTCATTATTGTTATAACAAACATATTAATCATCATTATCATTTATGTTTATTGTTTCTACAATTATGGAAATCATATTACATTAATTTTATTATCACTTGGCGTAAATATCATGACCATGCAATAAATTCATTAACAATCTTTAGATAAAGATTAAAACACGTTTTGGTTGAAATAGAAACCCTAGGAGGGAACATAGAGGTTGCGGGTGCGATCCCAATTGCTAATTTGTCAATTTCCAAATTTTACAAGTCCATTTGTTTGTTTCTTGGAAAATCTACTTCAAAGTCCTTATAAGGAGAATCATATAAGATTCTACAAGAAGTCCCCGGATATTCTAACAGAATGTCACTGTGATCCAACAACAACACAAATATGACGTCTGAGGTTTTTATGTACTATTCAAAGCTTAATGTCAAATATTACCTTCTTCAGTTATGATTATTGTTTACATAAAGGTAACTGTGTATTATTTTGAGGGTTGATATGAATTAAGTAAATAACTGACATAAAGCCAGATGAGAACCAAGCCATATGTAGGAGTTAGTCACTTGCTGAGCAATCGCAAAGATTTTAAGACCTCTTCCTTTAAAGGCAATCTTCAATAGACACAGTGTTAGTGAGTATTTGTATTTAAATTACACTTGTGACGTCATCCTATTGTTCTCTCGCTCCATTATTTTTCAGTAATGTAGCGTTGTATTTAACATCAAGTTTTCACTTCAAATTTCATTTTTTTAAATATTTTAAGTTATGTTTTTGAAAAAGCATTAAGTTGAGTGTAATTTAAGTCGTTTAATTACCTTGTAACTCTCCATTACTAAAAAATAATAAGTGCATGTAAGAACTTAATTTACAATATATTATGAATTATTAATTACAATATCTGATAATGTGAACTAAGACTTAACCCTTTCTTGATATACCGGTAGTTAAAATGTTAAAACAAAATTTAAGCTTTACCTTTAAATCATTTACCAAAGTCATATTGATGAAATTCAAAACCATAAACTATGTTCATATGTCAAGAAAAAACAAATTTTATACCACAATCTTCAATAGCCTGTTAGATAAAATTTATGAGTCCCAAGAAACATCTTGCAGATAATTCTGGTTCTTTCTATGATGACATACACCAAGTAAACTCTCTAGGGATTCAAGATGAACATTATTGATGTCCCACCTCTGTAACCCGGTCAGTGCAAAGAAATACGTCAACACTCTTCTCTGACATTGCTCATAAAGGTCTGGGAGATTTTGTATCAGTTATCAGGAAGTTTTTCATTTGTTTCTGGTCCTATTGTCAATTTAATCAAGTTGAATTGAACGACTTTGAAATTAATTCATAGAGGTTAACTGTCCAAATATTCTCGAAATTAGCCCCCATTTTGTGGAACAGTCTTTCATTTAAGCAAGCTCTCAGACAACCTTAAACGGCCAGTTCGAGCAGGTTTTCGCTGATTAGCTTAAACTGCTAACGAACTTATTTTTAGACACAGCGCGTCATTTGTTTAGCAGTCTATAAATAGAACGAGAAATGTCCCTTCCCAAAATGCAATGTAGTGTGCAGGGATAATTCTGGGTGGGACCTATGTTTTCAGTGCCCATCAAAATTCGACAATGGCCCTTCGCTTTTTAAAAACAGTCACTACGTAAATATCATGGAATTTACATGGTTATATGTGTAAAAGGGTCATATCATCCTTAGAAGAATATTTGTCGTGTGAACAACAGTAAAATCAGTTGCCTCTTGCAGTGACATGTCAACTCATGATTGTAAAGCAAATTTTTAGAATGTTTATCCAGTTAAAATCCGTAAATTTATTTTAGATTTCAGGTTATTTAATTTTGGGGCAATGTCTCTCAAATAAATCCGCTTGACATTTCTCTCTTGTCTACTCGCATGCGAATTTCCGTCGAACTTTCGCGGTCGCCCTCGACTTCGCAGTTCGCACAACCTCACTCATAGTAAAACATTTTTTTCTTCAGAAATATTTCTTAGTCACTTAATTCACATGAAGTTTTTATGTTCGGAAAAGTACAAAACGTACTGTGTATAATTGGGAGAGCGGCAGCGCTGAGGAATGTTTTTAAAATTCGAAAGCCAATGCGAATCAACTTCTTCTAAGCTGTCATATTGATTGAGCCTAGCCATTTTAGGTGTCATATGTACATTTCAATAAACAATCTGTCTGTCTGTGATATTTTCTAATGAAAACATTATTAAAAAATCTCCTACAATTTAAACATTCAATTAACTACAACACCGACCAAACAATCAGCTGACAATAATCCTAGTGGCCGCCATGATCAAGGCTTCGAGTTCGATCGGCTTTCCTCCGCCATTTTGAATTGTTAGCATTTCGAGAAAACAAATGTACTGTATCATGCTAAATCATTGAGTAAATCAAGAAAATATAATTGATTGATAGAAGAGGGACATGTTTGCACGTGATTCATAATAAAAGTTATCAGTAAAGACAATTTTTTGTGGCAGTAAATGCCAGTGATGCATCTCACGCTCGTAGCTCCGATGATTGGCTTCATTTCCCGATGTTTTTCTTTTTTTTTGGGCGATACACTTTATTCTTTGTCAAATTGTTAAATCATTAACAACTGAAATGATAACCTCATGAACATATTTGAAATTAAGTGTGAATTTATCATGTAAAAATCGTATATATTAGTTAACAGGAAAGTCCTGAATTTCGTTTCCACAAAAAATAAACTGCTCGAAGTGCTTGTCAGTTGTTTTGATTATTTTCGCTATTTTTTTGTTTTGAAGGGCGGATTAGAACTAATTACCAAACTTGACATAGTTATTAACATAAAAAATTGAAAACAAATCAAATATATAAAATTTGACGTGTCGTGTGCAAAAGGGAATTCCCTCCCGAATATTTGTGGAACAAAAAATACCTGCTCGAACTGGCTTTTTAAAGGGCTCTTTAAAAACATTCCTGTTTAGAGATGCATATAATATGAAATATTTTCTCTTGTTCAGCACCATTGAGGAGCTTAAAGTTGGAAAACAGGTGCTTTACAAATGAATTATTTTTATTGATTATTATTATTAATTAGCTTTGTTGCAAGAACAAATAGCAATAAATGCAATGCCCTTACACCAAGCAAATGATGTTTCTTACAAACGTATAATTGCAATCAATGTTTAGACTCTTATCCAAGTAAAATGAAGAACATATTGAGTTTCATTTTCATAGAGATGTCAAGGGCAGTTACTATATATATTAGCTCTCTTGATTATTATTTTGTCCTACAATGGCTTATAACTTCCTTCATGGGCATTCTATCCATAGTATTGCCTTCATCTTCTTGGTTCACTTCAAACAAATAAGTTCAATGGTGTTAGTTTCAGTAACAAAATTGCAATCTTTTGTTGACCGTTTTGAAAGACAATAAACATTATTTGACAAATAATGGGTATTAATTCCCTTAAACATTAATTTTGTCTTTCTATCAATAACTTCAAATTAAGTGCCAATGTTAGTTTCAGGAACAAAATTGCAATCACTTATCCTCCTTTATCGACAATGAACTTTATTTGACAAATAATGGGCTTTGGTTCCTTTGATTATTAATATCATATTGTCTTAATAAAGGTTGACGTAGAGGTAAATTGTGCCAAAGGTGTCGTTTTCAGTTGGGACTTAAAATCAATATACTAGCATTTAACCAAGTTAGATTGAAACACATTGAACTTGAATTGAAATGTTCAAAATATTCATTCGATATTCAAGTTTTTATTGATGTTTTCTTTAAGGTTGACTTCAAGCTAATTGACATCAATGATGTTGATATTGTATTACTTATTTTGAATCAAGTTAAAGTGAAAGACATTGAACTTGATTTATATTGAAAAGTCATCTATATACTACTTGGGATGATTATCAATATTGTTTTACTAAGGTTAACTGTCAACCTTTTTGAAGTCATTGATTTTAAGTTTAAGGCGCACATTGTAATCAATGTAATATGTCATGGATATCTGCATGATCCCTATATTATCAACTTTTGACGTACTAAGGTTAATTAACTTCAAGCTAATTGGAACTAATGGTGTTTGTTTTAGGAACAAATTGAACTTAACTGATTTATATTGAAAAGTCATGAATATTAGTTGGGATTATTATCAATATTGTTTTACTAAGTTTAAATGTCAACCTTTTTAAAGTCAATGGTTTTTGAGACACTATTTGCAATCAATGTAATATGTCCCTTGAATCAAGTTGAACTGAATTGAAACTTTATTATATTTGAAAGTCGTTAATATTAGATCCCTTGATTATCATCATTCTCTTACTAAGGTTAACTTCACACTAATTTGGATCAATGATGTAAGTTTCAGGAACAAATTTCAATCAATCTAATGTCTCTTTAACAAAGAATCGAAAGACTTAATGAGCCCTTGTAATTGAACTTCATTGACCTTGAGGGGTTAAGGTCCTGTACTTCTCTTAATTATTAACATTGTCTTGCTAAGGTTAACTTCAAGATAATTGGAACCAATGCTGTTAATTCAGAGGAACAAATTTTAATCAATATGATGTCCCTTTTACGAAGAATTGAAAGACTGAATGAGGCCTTGACATAGAACTTCATTCACATTGAGGGGTTAAGGTCCTGTACTTCTCTTAATTATTAACATTGTCTTACTAAGGTTAACTTCAAGATAATTGGGACCAATGGTGTTAGTTTCAGGAACAAATAGCAATCCATGTCTGGCACCCTGTTAAAGGTAAGAGGATGTGCCCTCCGGAATCGGTAAATAGGTTAATAGGGCAGCAGCTCTACTTGGTTTGGTTCCTCTAATTGCTGTAGCTCTAGAATGTGAGAAAACAACCCAAAATGGCAATCAACATTGGCAAACAAGAATATGATACTCCCTCTGAAAGTTGTACACAATATTGCTTTCTAAGATAATCAACCTGAGCTCCTCAGAAATTGGACACAGTTCAGTTTCCATAGAAAATTGGTTTGTATTCCTCAGAAACTTACACACAATATACATTTTGGCCAAAAATTAACATTTCTGGTTTAGTTTTTCAGAAATTTTGACACAGTAAAGATTCCATAGAAAATTTCTTTGTTTTCTTTAGAAGTTTACACACAATACTATTTTCTTATATTTTGTCCAAAAATTAGCATTTCTGGTTTAGTTTTTCAGAAAGTTATTTCACAGTAAAGCTTCCATAGAAAATTGCTTTGTTTTCTTCAGAAGTTTACACACAATACTATTTTATTATATTTTAGCCAACAATAAACTTTTTGTTGTTTGTTCTTCAGAAATTTGGACACAAAAATGCTTTCTCAGATAATTGGGTTCTATTCCTCAAAGCATCAAACAATTTCTTATTTCTCATATAAAACAAGAAAAAAGTGAACATGGCTCACATACCTCAGCAATCTGCTAAACGACATAGGGCATAAGTCAAGGAAAGACAAAACTTCTGAAATAAAAATTCATTCACCTATCCCTTGTTCTCAAAGGAGCATCAGACTTGTTAATTGCTAAAATTCCAATTGCACAATCAGGGGCCATAACTTAGTCCAAATAAATATTTCTAAAATGGCTTTCTCGCTTGATCAAGTGGATCATCATCTTCCTACGCAGAGTCTAAAAGGCTAGTTTCCAAACTGTCATTTTATCCCTTGCTGCATAGCCTTGAGTTTTCTGTGCTTGCTCTCTACTCTGTAGGGGCACTATAGCAGCACAGAAAAGTAAAGTCTCTGCAGCAAGGCATAAAATGACAGTTTGGAAACTGGCCTTTTAGGCTCTGCGTAGGAAGATGGTGGATCATTGGATGAATTAAAATCCCAAATTAATTTACTTAGGTGCAATAGTGTCTGAAGACTTGTCCCCATTGGAGTGGATTAGACCTGTTTATCGCTCTAAGTCAAATTGCAGAATCAAGGGCCATAACTCATTCTTCAAACTCATTTCTCAACGTCCATGATATCGTCTCGTTTCAAAAATACAAATCATCCAAATGCACACATGACATTCTGTATCAATACAAAAATGACTGAAGTATAAACTAAAACAAATTAGTCCTTGATCGTTTTATTGATTTTAGAATCGATTTGAAAACATATTACATATATATTATTATTATAATATATATTATAATCATGCAGTTTGTCAGAAGTATACTTTAATTATCAGTAGTGAAATTTACAAATTTAAATATATTAGTCCTATAACACTGAATGGACATTATCAAAGCAAGGAAGGAAAGGATACGTGTTACGCCACCATTGTCAGAAGCACTATCCAGTAGAAGTTACAGAAGTAAGTAAGTATATATATATATATATATAAATCATTTTTAATAATTTTCATTCAAATCTAAAGAAAATCATACTCCTGTTTCTCAAATTATAAACAACCAAACAAAAATTAGACAAAACACTAGACTAATATTCGATCATAAAAAAACAAAATAATTCTATACAACAATTATTTCATTTAAACTAAGAAAGTAGACACAGACAAGTGGTTATTTCACTTCAGATCAAGATTTGCATTTAAAGGGGCAGTAGCACGTTTTTTTGATGATTTTATATTTTAAAATTTTCGCTGATAATTGTATCTTAATGCTAAATGTATTATTTTGATAGTGTCATAAATCTCATTGCACAAGCCAATCATCCATAGTCAGAGGACAAAGTTTGAAGATTCACTCAAATTCATTGGCGGCCATTTTTTTGTGAACACCTTTTATTCATTTTGCGTAAGAAAAAGGAATCGCACGGCTAAACTTTACATTATATATTTGAATTATTACTGCTCCATTTAGTTTAAATACATTGTCTTTCAAGTGGAACTATTTATTTTCATTTTCCTGACATCACCTTATATTCCCACTAAAACGTGCTACTGCCCCTTTAAAGAGGTTAATCTAAGGACTATATATATAACTATACAGTAATACCCTCACAGGTAGCAAAAAACTAATTTACACAAACTATCATCTAACCATAAGCCAACATCAAAATTAGATCTGAAACATATGTTTCAAAACTACATAAAAGTAGCCCTGTATATGTGTATAAACAATCAGATAAACAAATCACTATCATAATGAAAACAGTCATCCTCGAATGAAACAGACATACCACTTTATCATCCCAGCGACATATTTGTAAACATGCATCAATTTTGCGGAAATGTTTTGACAGGTTTGTTAACACTGTCTAATCAGACCCGTCAATCTAAAATGTTTGTAAAATATGTCAACTGATGAAAAGACAATTCAGTAAACAACGCAAGATAGTATACTATGGTCAATTGTGTTGTTTTCTAACAGCTGTAATAAGATAAAATGCCTATTAACTATATATAAGCAATTATCTTCATAGATTTAGTTACATTTTTGTGTAAGGGTATTAAGTTACACAAAATGCAGTTTGAGAAGAAATGAGAATTTTTTGACATAAGATATGCTCAATTTTTCATAAATGTTTCGTTGTTCAAATATTGGTTGTGGAAACTAAAAACCTCCTAAAAAACAATGATTGTATTGTTATTCATTTTCATTCTGAAATAAAAATTGTTGTAAAACATATCATTCAAAATGAAGTAAAAGGCCTACCTTATTCAAGTTGACATAAGCTGTTTTTTCAAGGGCACTTTTCTGAAAAAGAAAAATATCAATTATTTAGTGATACATCATCTTTTACTCTTTCAAGATATTTTTTATACCAAAAGTCTGAATTTATAAACATTTAATATAAATATATAACTGCATGTTATATTAACTTATTAACTTATATGATTGTTGTGAAGTTGAAATTTTGCAAACACAGAATGTATTTTCTTATCTTTCACTAATACAGGTAATTTGTTTAATGATAAATATGGGCAAATACTTTCATATGTGCATTCATACGCAATCAATGATTCCTCTATATCAAATTAGTTAAATATATTCGAACAGCCTTACGTTAACCATTAAAAAGTGCCTTGTTGTGTGTACATGTGTGTGTGAAAGTTGTGTTAGGTGTCTTTTCCTTAAAAACCTAGCTTTTCTTCTGTCAACCCTTTTATTAAATATGAGGAAAAGGAATCCCCCTGGTTCCTTTTCACTTGAAACAGGGATTCAGAAATAAAATATTTTTTAATTTAAAAAAATTAGTTAAATATTTGTCAAAGTGGGTGTTCTTAAGGCTCTTGTACATAAGCCAAGTTAGTTGCACTTTAGTAGATAAAAGATAGATTCTCACTTTGATTTGTACAGCAATTATACTATGTAACCTCTCTAATTGTGGCATTTGCCATTAATCTTCAAACATGGCAGCAAAATAAACCTTGAATAATTGAAACAGGATGAAATAACTTTACAAACATGTAAATGCTCAGACAGGGATCGAAGCATATCGACACAAAATGAATTCCTATTTAACTTTATTTTTTTAACATATGTCTGTTTTCAAATGCCTACACAAACACATTAATAAAGATGATAATAATGTTGAAAACATATGCATTTCAACTATTTTATGATTATATGAATATATTAAAACTATGTCCAGTAAAAAAGCAATTTTCAAATTTTGAAAGATTTCACATAATCATTGACATAATTCATATTATTTAATGACTAAAATTATTCAATACTACATGATACATATTTGAAATAAATGATTATTCTCTAATATTTTCATAAACAGTCTTTTCAATATAATTCAAACAAATGAAAAGTGTCAATCACCTTTTGACACATTACACATAAATATATTCAAGCACTTTTTTTCAAACTGAAAACAAAAATTAAAACGAAATAATAAAAAACTGCTTGAGTAGAAATTCAAAGTGAATACAATGAGATTTGTTTTCTCAATCACTGTTATAATATAGTAAAACCAAAAAAGAATTGGAATAAATTTAAGAAAACACTTTTGAAAAAGAGACAATAACCTATGAAGATGCAAAACTCATAAAACACGATAGCAAAAACTATCAAATGTTTTTCACATATGGAATTCTACTACTTACACAGAGCCGAAGGACAGGTGTTTTGCATTTGATGTCTACCTAACACCTGACGCTAACGAGACAACATGTTGCGAACCGCTAGGAGAACATTCCTACAACTTTACCATATTTATGGCGCTGTTAAAAAAGCATTGAGAAAATGGTCAGGATGGTTCACATGTTATGCTAGTACAAGATTAATGAGCTAGTTCTTCAAAGGTGTGGTGAAGTTGATAATAAAATACCAAAATTATAACAGGTTGCTACATGTGAACTTGTGGCGTTGTCAATAGAATTTAAACAAGCAGCTGACATGGTCGAGCTATATCCCCTGCAAATTGCACAATATGCATAGGTTTTCCTTATATTGCCGAACAATTTTTGTCGCACAAATTACCAAAAATTTCCAGGATATGAAAGAAACTGTTCTTATAAAAAAACTAAATCATACCAACTTTATGTTCACTGTTGGGCATAAAATTAAAATCAAACGAATGAATTTCTGTATTATGTATTTGGATCTCCAAGATCAATTTGATCATATTTAAACAAACATATTTTCAAAATTGTTCTTCATGACACACCAACATATGATTTTATATCTCCATAACAAATTTGATCAAAATGTGATGATTAGTTTAGTTGTGAGATAGACAGGACTTGTAACAGTTTTCCAACAGAGTCCTCATTTTTTGCCAAAAAAGGCAAAATTTTATAAAAATATTTTCAAAATTGTTCTTCATGACACACCTTCATATGATTATGTATCTCCATATCAAATTTGATCAAAATGTGATGATTAGTTTAGAAGTTATGAGCCGGACAGGACTTGTAACAGTTTTCCAACAGAGTCCTAATTTTTTGCCAAAAAAGTCAAAATTTTATAAAAATATTTTCAAAATTGTTCTTCATGACACACCTTCATATGATTATGTATCTTCATATCAAATTTGATCAATATGTGATGACTAGTTTAGAAGTTGTGAGCCGGACGGGACTTGTAACAGATCACTTACAAAATTTACCACTTTTTCTCCAAAATCCTAATATTTTATGTAGATTTTCAGAAAATTGCTTCTCATGACACATTATTACATGTTTCTTCATATCCATAACAAATTTGAATTGAAATGGTTGATTAGTTAGAAAGTTATGAGCCGGACTGACTTACAGACGGACGGTACCCATTTTAATACCCCCCGCAACTTCTTTGTTGCGGGGGATAAAAAAATTTTAATATCATATTTGAAGAATGAAAAAATATAAATTACGTACATTTTTCATATCACTAATTATCGTCTGAATGTAAAATGGTTGTCAAGATATATATACTTCATGAAAATTACAATAAAACTTTGTAAGAACATTTACTTTACTGTCACAAATATATCAGGGCTTCTGAATATAATTATCATTGTGTTATCACATACACTGTGTAAATATACAACTAAAATTGGAAACATTTACGAATATCTAGTATTACATATCAGAGCATGAACAGTTATCATTGTTTATAGTATATGTTAAATGGGGATTAAATCATGAATAGTGTAATTGCATATGATTTACTTAATTCATATGTGTGAAGTGTGTTGAAACAAAATACAGCATATTTTGGGGTATTGAAATGTTGAAATTTTATTTAATATAAGCTTGATGTCAGTGAATCCACATGACAAACTTGATGTTAGTGAATGCACATGACAAACTTGATGTCAGTGAATCCACATGACAAACTAAATGTCAGTGAATCCACATGACAAACTTGATGTCAGTGAATCCACATGACAAACTTAATGTCAGTGAATCCACATGACAAACTTGATGTCAGTGAATGTACATGACAAACTTGATATGTTAGTAAATGCACATGACAAACTAAATGTCAGTGAATCCACATGACAAACTTGATGTCAGTGAATCCACATGACAAACTTGATGTCAGTGAATCCACATGACAAACTTGATGTCAGTGAATGTACATGACAAACTTGATATGTTAGTGAATCCACATGACAAACTAAATGTCAGTGAATGTACATGACAAACTTGATGTCAGTGAATCAACATGACAAACTTGATGTTAGTGAATGCACATGACAAACTTGATGTCAGTGATTCCACATGACAAACTAAATGTCAGTGAATGCACATAACAAACTTGATATGTTAGTGATTCCACATGACAAACTTGATGTCAGTGAATGCACATGACAAACTTGATGTCAGTGAATGCACATGACAAACTAAATGTCAGTGAATGCACATAACAAACTTGATGTCAGTGAATGCACATGACAAACTTGATGTCAGTGAATCAACATGACAAACTTGATGTCAGTGAATGCACATGACAAACTTGATGTCAGTGAATGCACATGACAAACTTGATGTCAGTGAATCAACATGACAAACTTGATGTCAGTGAATCCACATGACAAACTTGATGTCAGTGAATGCACATGACAAACTTGATGTCAGTGAATCAACATGACAAACTTGATGTCAGTGAATCCACATGACAAACTTGATGTCAGTGAATGCACATGACAAACTTGATGTCAGTGAATGCACATGACAAACTTGATGTCAGTGAATGCACATGACAAACTTGATGTCAGTGAATGTACATGACAAACTTGATGTCAGTGAATGCACATGACAAACTTGATGTCAGTGAATCCACATGACAAACTTGATGTCAGTGAATCCACATGACAAACTTGATGTCAGTGAATGTACATGACAAACTTGATGTCAGTGAATGCACATGACAAACTTGATGTCAGTGAATGCACATGACAAACTAAATGTCAGTGAATGCACATGACAAACTTGATGTCAGTGAATCCACATGACAAACTTGATGTCAGTGAATCCACATGACAAACTAAATGTCAGTGAATGCACATGACAAACTTGATGTCAGTGAATGTAACTGTACATTTATTTAAAATATCTTGGGTTAAATTAAATGTTAAATAATCACTAAATGAAAGCTAATAGTTCAAAAAGTCTTGGATTACAATAAATGTTAAACAATCACTAAACAAATACTGAAAATTGGTGGTGTATAACTTTCATTTCTGAATGACGAAAGACAGAAACATTTAACACATTTATATTTTAAAGTGTTTAAATGTGCATGCATTGATTTGAAACTGAAATATGTACACACATTTATATCAACTAGATGTAGGAAATACCTACCATTTTTGTGAAAAAGAAGGAAAACATTGAGTCAAACTGTGCCTGTCTATCCATGCACAGTATCAGTTGAACATGCATGGATTATAATTAATTAATCGATATCAGTATTATTATGATCATGCATTCAAGCTTTCATCCGGCTGATATAACAATGTTAATCTTGACTTCATGAAATATTGATCAGATGGCAGGAATTAATATGATTTTATGTGATTGAGTCTGTTATTTCTGTATAAAAGGGATGAGTTTATCATAGACCGATATAAAGAATTTGATGTGTTAATAAATGAACACCATTAGAGGAAACATGCAGTGCCTTATTATTTGTTGAAGACTTCTATATACCTTTCATGATTTAATGGTATCATATTTGTATATGTCAATCATCAATCATAATAATAATAATAATAATTGATAGCTTTTATATAGGGCTAAATCTCCACATTGCAGACTCAGAGCGCTCCATGCTCCATTACTCTGGTCTAACCCAAGCTGACTATATGTCGCTAGAAGGTCACCACCAACACAACTCTTTACCAGGTACCCATTTCCTGCTGGGTGAACAGAGGCACATTTTGAATAAAGTCACTTTCCCAGGGTGACACCACAAGTCTCTCAACTTGTGTCTCAGTGTGGAGCAGGGAATGAACCCTTCAAACTCTCAGTTTAGTGAGCTGGTAACCCACTCCTACAGCGAGCCGCGCCCGTTGTTGCTGAACTATACTGATAGCGGTCGACTGAGCCCTGCACAGGACCACGTGCCACCACGTATCATATGATGATGATATTCCAAATAACTCTTATATTGATGTAATAATTATTTGTTTTCTTCTTTGAGGGAAATTAAAGAAGTTGTGATGACAATTAACTTCTTTATTCATTTTATGCGTCAAGTCAAGCACTGCACAAAGACTTTTGTCAAAACGTCACAAACCAAGAATAAAGAAGTTGTCAGCCACATACTTCTCTTCCTTATTTGTTTTCATTGAAAATTGAACAACCCTAATATGTACGCTCAAATTAAGAAAAGGGAATTTTGTTTTAAAATGACAGGTAAACAACAAAGTTTTGATTACAAGACTCCTAAATATATCAACTTGGTACTATAGTTTTGTACAACTTTCACATTACATAAGTGCTAGCTAGGTAACAATTTATCATGAACAGTTTTCATGTATGGCATCTATGTATACTTACATAAATTGCATAGATGTCAAAAAAGTACTTGCAGTATTTAATTCAATTGTATAATCTTTTAAAGACATATCTTTTTGATTATTTTGTTGAAGTTTGGTTAAATACAGATTCATTGCTGTGACACAAAAACAACATGAACATGATACAATGATGATATATAGATTTCTTTGGTTTCTTAACACATTTCTTAAAATATTTTAATAAATATATAATAATTGTGTAAATTAAAAAATTCTTTAACTCTTCAATCTTTAATTTCCAAATAAAACAATAATTAGGCTTGAAAGGAAGCTAAAAGTGGCCAACATAAGAACAGCAATATATTTTTCTTCTTCATATGGATAATTGGTTAAAAAAAAAAAAAAAACAGTAGAAAAAAAACCTCAAATAACAAAGTCTCCAGAATATCTTTTTCAATGTACTTGGCATCAATACCTGCACGGCTTAATTCACTACAGATGCTCGTTTCGTTCAACATTTTTCACAGGTATGACAATTATGGACAAATAAATGGTTTTCTTGCATAAACATCCTGCCAGTATCTGGTACCACAGTGATACATTGACGTTCAAACTCTCCATTAAACTACACATTCAAATTCGGAATGTAATGTAAGTCATTCGTTCAAACAAAATGGCCAGGTTACGTTTCGTTCTTGGAACGTTGTAAACATAACGGTCTCTTTAACATTTCGTGAGAGGTTTTTGCAATGCTGTAAAAACTGATGCAAAAAGAAAGAGTTACAACAGAATTGTCAGGTTATGTTTTGTTCTAGAACGTTGTAAATACGACTGTCTCTTAAATGTTTCGTAAAAGGTTTTTGCAATGCAGTAAAAACTGATGCAAATGAGAATTAGTTGCAAGGAAATGAGAATTTGTCATGACTATTGCCAGTACTTGTTCAACATGATATCTGTTGTAAGGATAATAGTATTTTTACTACTTTGTTTTGAACTGTCTGTAGGTTGATCCATAGTATTTAGAAATTAATTAGCGTCCTTATCAACTCTTATAAAACAGTCAAACTAAAAATGAAAATAGTAGGAAATTTTTTTGTGTAACAGTTATCAACGTGATATGGATGTCAAAATTTATTGATTACACAATTACAAGAAAAGAAGTCAGTATTTGGTGTTACCTCCTTCCTCTTTCCACTATATTAAATATTGAGTACCTTAAAAATGATATATACTTTCCTGCAACAGAGATACTTCTCGACCAAATGACATTTTTGATAAATTTGCAATTGTAATTATGTTTTACAATATACTAATGCCTACATGTACATAACATAAAATGATTATCTATCAATCAAAATGTCCATCATAGTCATTGTGTCTAATGATCATTGAAAGACATGCAGTCTTGGCTCAGAGAAAATAATTTTGAGCCCTAATGCAAAGCATTTACCCTGAGACAAGAGGTATACTTTATAAGTATATGTTCAAGCTCTAGTCAAAATGTCTTGACATCAAATTATCTACAGCATCAACAATATAGCCCTAGATATTGTATTTTACATTTCTTAAAAATATAGACACGCACACAAATTCATCAAAAGTTAGTCTAATTTGAAGAGGCTAACTAGAAGTTATTATTTTGAAAATAAGACTAAAAACATAGAAAAATACACAAAAACAAAAAGATACAAATTTCTGGATAACAATTTTGTGAGACAATACAAGACATTTGAGGTCATTTTATTCCCTCCTCAACTGGATTATTTCTATTTAAACATTTCAGAGTATAAAAACTGAAAACATTAATTTAAAGCCCTTGCAAACAAGCATTCCTAACATGAAAAAAATAAAATTATTTGCCCAACAGGCTTCACGGCATGCAAAACATCAAAGTTTATTTTGAACAAATGCTTTGAAAAACGCTTATAAAAAAAATCCTTTTAAATCTTTTTAACATAAAGTTTAAAACTATTTCACAAATTGTGTTATCGCTACCCAGTTTCTACCTGAACATAAATCTCTACAAATAGCTCCTGAGAGATTTCAAAAGACAGTAGAACATTGTGAAGCACAGGAATTTTAATCTGGTGTACATGTGTGGCATCACTTTAGTATGCTATCAGCTTCTTGCTGTCTATTTGCTTATAGAATAGTTTGAATAGTGTCAGATTCCTGTGAAAAATAACCGTTTTATGCGTTGCTATGTTTTGAAAATTCTTAAATACTTAACACTCATTTTTATTTCTTTTAAATTAGTGAGTGAGCTTGAGTTTAACACTGCTTGGGAAATATTTCAATCGTAGGTGGTAGTTTTTTTTTTAGAAACTTTAAAAACTAAAATAATATGAGCTTTAATTGGAGACAAAAAATAAACATATCTGATTTATTTGAAATATGACGATACATTACACACATACCGGTAATTCATGTTATGGTCAGGTATTATTTTTTTATATATTGAAATATTGAAATAAGATAAAAAAAGCACTTACTATCCACTAAAGGCAAACATATTCAAGTATGATGTATAAGTGAAAGATATTCCTATACTAAGTGATGTAACACCATTAAAACATGATGAAATAAAAATCTTGCTAATAAGTGCTCTAAATGTGACAATCCTGGCTCTTTCTCAGAAGCTGTCTTTCAGATTATACCAATATTGAGGCACCTTTTTGTCAAAATTGCATGATAGTACCACTCATATATCATTTAAGTCCAAACACGGCAAAATTGATAAAGCAATCTAAGTCAGCAATAATAATACATGCCTTGTTCTTAGTAAATTGCGTCACTTTGATTTTTTGTGTTGCTCCAAAATAATTAGTCAGATTTGATGATTTTACAAACTATTTGTAACTGCTTTCAATAAAGAACTAGCCCTTATTAGTACCTTCATACCAGAACTTAATTGTTTCAATGTAAATTGACCAGTCATGCAATCTTACCGTTTCCGAAAATGAAACTGATTATACTTAAACTAAATGACCGAATGTTATAATTATCCATAATGCTGAATAAGTGTACGTATAGTGCTCAATATGTATCATGTGCTAACTGCTTTTTTAAAGAAATAGACATAAACAAATCATATGCTAACTCTTTTCTCTTAAGAAAGAGAACCAATTTAATCATGTGATAACTGCTTTCTTTTAAGGAAGAGAAACAACTTAATATCATGTGCTGACTGCCTAACTTAGAAATAGAAATCATATTTTATCATGTACTAACTGCCTTCATTTAGGAAATAACATAACTTTATCATGTGTTTACACAGAGTTCAACTTTCTATCATGCAGATGAAAGTAACTACTGGCCTAATTTTCTATTTATGGCTGTCTTGGAGCCTGATAACTAGGCACTTGAATACCTAAGAGCTCATTTGTAGCTTCTAAGAATCTGGCTAGAAACATTTCTATCACTTAGAGCTCTCAATATTGGAATTCATATATGATAGAGAAATCATCAAATCTAGCTAATTATTTTAGAGCAAAATAAATAATTTTAATCATCAAATGACACAATTTACTAAGGCATGTGTTCTTATTGCTGACATACATTACTCTTATTTTGTCATTTACATCATGCATAATGACAGCATGATTATGTCATAATGAAAGCAATCAGTATTAAATAATGATTGAAAAGCATAAAACTTATCTATATTCTGTCAATAACTTAATTGTATTCTTTGTAAAATGTTATCATATAAAATGAAACCAATATTATGAATTTACATTTACATTTTAAAACTGAAACTATATAAACTTCTATACATTAAATACATAAAAATTTCAGACCTCAAGAAAGAAGACAGAAGAAGAATTATAAATGCATTCAAATATGAAAAAGAATCAAAATCTAACCAAAAATATCTAATAAATTTCTTTTTCAAATTCAGCATTTCCAAACAAATAAAAATATTCACATAAAAATTAATTAATCTATGAGATATCTCTCAGGAATTAAAAATACTCACAGAGACAAACACAAATCCACAACTCCTGGAGGAAATGTCAGAAAAAGTTCTCTAACAAGAAAGTCTCCCTGCTTTCTGGCACGATTACCATTGACGCCACACACAACAAGAGGGACCTTATCAATGTATTAGCTTTTTCTGATATGATTTATTCCCATTTCGGCTAAGCACTGCAGGACAGAATCAATTTGTTGACTTGTTAAATGTAAGGAGGAACCGTCTTGAGGTGAGATAAGAGCGTGAGCAACTTGTTATCCAATAAACAGAGTTACTGCCGCTCCATTGGGACATCTGTTCCAAGAATCACTTTCAGGATCGGTGCTGAGTAAAATGGCAAAGGGTCAGGTTTCTTTGTATTAGTGGTTGTTTTCTTGAATTTCATGTCACAAAAACTTGATAATCTAGACTTAAAGTTAATTTTTATCAAAGTAGAAATTTGTAAAAATATAGGTTAATTTCTAAAAGACATGAGTTTGTTCTTGTAAATATATATTAAAGGATTCTGAGACGAATTATTTTCTTATTTTACAGTTAAGGTTTAGAGATTGTTAAAGTAAAATGGCAAAGGGTCAGGTTTCTTTGTATTAGTAATTGTCTTCTTGAATGTCATGTGACAAAAACTTGATAATCTAGACTTAAAGTAAATTTTTATTAAAGTAGACAATTTGGTAAAAATATAGGTAAATTTCTAAAAGACATCAGTTGACAAGTTGTTCTTAGTTATATTCAAGAACTCTGAGACTAATTATTTTCTTACTTTACAGTAAATGTTTTGAGGTTGTTAAAGAGAGACAGCAACTTGTTATCCAATAAACAGAGTTACTGCCACTCTATTGGGACATCTGTTCCACGAATCACTTTCAGGATCGGTGCTTAGTAAAATGGTAATATTCTTTTTATTAGTGATTGTCATCTTGAATGTTTTTGCACAAAAAGAACATAGAAATCTATGATTTTATGAGACATCAAATCTTTTTTTGTCAAATATGATTTTTAATTATAGAATGATAATTACAGTGGAGTTGCTAAAACATTAAACTGATCATTAAGGTATAGAGATGGAATAATGATCGAAGTCCTGATTGTTTGTATAGTAATCAGACAACGTACAGAGCCTGATATCTGCAAATGAATCTAATGAATGTTTGAAAATTATCTATAGACGAAAGGAAGATGATTATAAGGCTTGGAAGTTGGTAGTGTTCTTTTGGTCATAGAACTTACATATTGTGAAAAATATATATGCAACCATTAATATTACTGAAACAATTAAACATCATATTTTTAGCATTTTGGGATAAAATTTAAAGTTAAATACAAACAGTCTGCATGTTTCATAATCATATCAATTTGCCACATCCTTAGTGCTTCAAGTGAATTAATTTTGGTATATGAGTGTGAACATTTCTTTAAATGGTAAGGGTATTAAGACTTGATTTAAGGAGTTTGTTCTTAGTAAATGTTTTTAGAAAGTCTTTGAGGTTAGTTACTTGTTACAATCAAATCAAGGAAAATCTGTTAAGAAGTGGTTTAAGAGAGTCAATTACTCGTTATCCAATAAACTATTGATGCCGACCTCTTGGGAAATATCTTCCAAGACTCAATTTCAGGATTGGTGCTTAAAGTTAAATGGTAAAGGTCAAAGTTTCTCTGAGCATTACTGATTGTTTTTCCTCAACATTGTTTCACAAAAATAACTAGTATCTAGGATCAATCCCAATTTCCTTAATTTCAAAAGTTTTTTCAAATGGTATACCCCAAAGATTAACGAATCTACATACCATATAAAGAAAAGAATATGGAATCATGATTTACCATGAAAAAAGGCTTCTCCATCTGTCACATAAATTTCTTTTTCCAAAAAATAAACAATTCTTTTGATATTACAAGAGAATATTTTGACAAACTCTTCAAACCTTGTAAGAATGATAAATTTCAAAATCCACTTTGACATTGCATGGATGTTAAATTGCCCTTGGATGTATTTTGTATTTACTGGAGATGAAAAAAGATGCTTTTTACAACTTTTCTACTTTTAATATTTTTGTTGGTGCATTTCATGATTTCTGGATATAATAAAAAATTTTCTTCTTGGCATCAAAGTGAAACAACAAATCCAGCTATTTGACATATGGTAATAGTATTTGCAGTTGAATACCATAAGATCAGGTGTAGTAATATGAGAGATAAATATGTTCACACACGCATCAGATGAGTGTTTCTGACTTTTACTGATTTACCTTACAGGAGACCAAGAGAAGGTTGGTATTTGATGTTCGTTAAAGGTACTGTGGTGTGAAGAGGAAATAAGAAGATCTGACTAAAATGTAAAGACATGTTACCAATTCTACAGACAATGGTTATATCAATTGTTCCTTTACAAATTTACTAATGTTGACCTCTTTGAGAGGCATTTAAGTTGTCTTGATGAATAAGGAAATAATCAACTTTTTCTTTATAACAGTGTTTCTATCTACACCAAAACATTGCTCTTGATAAAATTCATAAAACTATAACTTAATTACTATTTTCAATAAGTTTGGTTAAGCTATGTGAATCTATTTTCCTTCACTAGAATAATTTAAGGTGTTAACATTAAAATGGCTACATGAAGTTTACATTCAATACAAAGGAGGCAGACCTAACTCATTCTAATACTAGAGGTACCCTAGTTGAGTAATAAGAAAATACATATCACATAATTTGATAGCCTATTGGGCAAGCTGAAAGATATTACAAATGAAATATGCGTTTCACACTTCTTAACAGCTATAGGTGTTTAGTCCCTATTATATCATATTTAAAGCAAAAGTGTAGCTAATATATAATCAGAAAGAATTTTGAAAAAAAAATATTTATTAAGTTTCTAATAATGGAAAACGAAAATCCACAACAAAAATTTGCAATATCAAAAACAACTGTGAAAGAAGTCTTACTCATCTGTAACTCCAGTTTAACTTTGTCAACCCAAAACAACTAATAATAATTATAGATTCATTTGATCCTTAATAATTACAAGCAATTTATATAAACCATGACTATTTGTCTATTTGTTTTGGCATAAATTGCGACATCTCTTATATTTTTAACCTACAGACTAACTTCTACCATCGATCACTTCCAGACAATCAATAAGAGACACTGAGAAATGCAAATGGTGTCAAAAGCAGATTTTCTGGAATGAGTTTTTGTCATTTGATCTGTTATGGTCGTACCAGACTCTTGTGATACGGATAATAATTTCCTGAAGGATTTAGTCTGCTGATTCCTATAAGGAGGCTTCTTAGTGGTTTTCATAGATGTCTGGAAGGATATGTATGGGTAAAACAGATTTTGAGCAAACAATATCATGAGTTGATTAAGGCAATGGAAAGTATATATTCTAATGATAAATAAAATAGATAATTAATTTCTTCTTTCAGAACATTTAAGATGAAAATATTATTCTTTGTATTCCTCTATCTAACATAAGGAGTTCACATGAAAATGACCACTAGCAGTTTTCACTTCATTAGGGGAAATAGGTTTGTGAAGTTATTTGTTTAATCCTCTGAGGAAAGTATATTTGGCATACAAACATATTTATTGAGGAATATGTAAAGTCATAAACATACCAGTACGGTTGCCCTGAAAGGGGCAGTAGCACTTTTTTTAAATTTTATATTTTCAATTTTTACACTCATAATTGTATGTTAATGCTAAATGTATTATTTGGATAGTGTCAAAAATCTCATTACACAAAACAATCATCCATAGTCAGAGAACAAATCATAAATATTCACATAAAGTCTAGTTTGTGGCCACTTTTGGATAGTGTCAAAAATCTCATTACACAAAACAATCATCCATAGTCAGAGAACAAATCATAAATATTCACATAAAGTCTAGTTTGTGGCCACTTTTGTGTACACACCTTTAATTCATTTTGTGTGAGAAGGGGAATCACATGGCTGAACTTTACATTATAGATTTGATTTAATATTGCTTCATTTAGTGAATACATTGTTTTTCAATTGGAACCACTCATTTTCATTTTCCTGACACCTTATATTCCCCCTAAAAACATGCTAATGTCCCTTTAAGACCTTTATATCTCTGATCTGGGTGAAGATGACCTACATTCAAGAGGGTTTAAATGATCAAATGATCAAAACAATTTCACATTGAAATGGCCACAAGCAGTTTTCACTTCATGATAAGGATAATAGTAGTCTGCCATCCAGACCCTAAAGGAAAAATATTCAACTGATGACCAACCAAGTCTACTGAAGTATAGCAAGTCTAGATCACTGAAGTTAAAGCATCTTCTGAGCTCCATTTTGTTATAAAACATGAATCATTAAAAAACTTTGTCAATATTGAAAATAAATTCTGAGACTAATTGTTAGTATAGGATAAAAGGTTTGAGAAGAAAAATGTTTAATCTTTTGAAAATAGTTATGTTTGGCATTAAGTAATTTTTATTCGGGAAAAATTAAACAAATGTACTACTCTTTAAATCTCTGACCTGGGTGAAGATAACCTGCATTTAAGCTTATTGGCTTGCATGTTTAAATATTTGATATTATTCTTTTGGAAAAAATTGGCAGAATTATTCCCAGCTAGGATAGTTGGTGCCATTTAATCCATTGTGACTGAACCATAAATCATGAGCAATGCCCCCAAAGAGTCGTTTGATGAAATTGGCAAATATTTTAAACGTTTTAGATTTTGATTTTTAATTCAAATGTTGGCATCAATTCAAACAGTTATGTTGCATTTTTAGGCCTTCAAATTTATTTTTTTGTTGGTTTTTTTTACTAAAACCGATGGCTTCATCATTCAAGTTAAATATCCATGTGTTTACTTGATTATTCATATCATATACACATGCAGACATTATCTGAAAACAAATCAAGAAAAATAAGCCTGTGTTAAAGCAAAAATTGAAATGTTGATACCTATACTAGCTAAACAAAACAGATATCAATAAACAGATCTAAATCCAATTTGAATTGAATAAAGAATAAAATATTAATGAATAATGTCAAACTAAATAATTCTCCAAAAGGATTAGAAAACAAATCAAGAAAAATAAAAACTTAGGTTAAAGCTAAAACCAATATTTTGATACCTACATGTATACTTGCTAAACAAAACAGATTTGATTTGAATAAAATATATAGGAATAATATCATACTAAATTAACTTTCCAAAATCATGAGTTTCCGTAAATATTTACTTTCTGTCATGATAATTTATATACAGTAGAACTCGGATTTAACGAACTCCAAGGGACCATAGAATTTAGTTCGCTATATCCGTTGTTCGCTATACGCATATAATTTTAATGATATTATATAGGGACGGGACTTGAAAATTTGTTCGCTATATCCCAGTGTTCGCTTTATCCGTGTTCGCTATATCCGTGTTCTACTGTATGTCAAACACTGAAAACATTGTTTTCTTCACAGATTTGGTCTGAACTGCCATTGATGGTTGACCTCTTGATCGGCGCAAATCCCTATAAATGACCACAATCAATGGTAATTCCTTGTTCATTTCTTAATCAATCATGTTTCATTGCCCTAGATTACTGTACGTGGTGTTAACAATATTTACCAGAGGGAAGATCAATTAAACTACTACATAATCTTCCTTGAAAATTAAATGAAATTTTTTTTTCAACGATGTGGCATCTTCTTGGACCATTTTATATTTTAAACATAAATAGAATAAATTTTGTAAAAAAGCAAGGAGTTGGATTTTTATAATTATTTTCAAATGTCAGATTTTGATATGTTATGTCTGATGTAATGTAGAGATGTCATGTTTTTAATAGTAGTATTAATGTTGTGGATATTTATGATGCTCTAAATTAATTGCAATCAATGTTTTCGAGGTTTATTGGTGTAAGGACAAATATAACTAGGATTGACGCGTCAATACTTAGGTCTTCAGATTCCTCTTTGACCTTCACATACTGTTTGACCTTCACATGACTTTTTGTCTAAGAGGTAAACAGTAGCTAATACATTATGAAAATGACCAAATTCCACTTGATATTCAGTGTTAAAGACTTTTCAGAAAAATTCATCATGGTGGCCAATGTCAGCTATGACATCATTCTTCAGAGAATATTATTCCTAGTAGCAGAAAAAAATTTGGTTAAATTATCTCCCACCGTTTTCGAGATACATGTGATTTAACGTTGTAATGTAAAGAAAACACTGAAATTTGAAGATTTTTTTACCCCTACTCCATGTTGGTCCTTCTATCTCCTTAACTATCAAAATTTTTATGATAAAGTACAACATAGCAAAAGTTGTGCTTGGAATGGCGTATGAGAAAACACAATCAATTAAAAGATATCTTTATTAATAAAGAAACTGTGGAACCTTGAAATGTGCTAAAAATGAGGATTTTCCCAAAATCGCAATATTCAAGGACCGGTCATGGACAGAATTTTTTTTATCATCACTTGTTGATATTTTTTTCCGTCTACTCATTACATCTGCTTCACAAAACATCAATGATAAAATTTCTATCTGTAACAGTTTTGAAACTAAAATTCTCAAAGTAAAATAACCCTCGAAAGATGTTAAAATCGCCGAAAAATGTAAAAAATCTCTTTATGTCCAGATATTTCCTTTAATATCAACTTTTATATGATAATAATCTGTAGTGAATTTGTTCAACAATCATTGTGGAACAGAATGCATCAAACAGATTTCTTATTTGACATTCCCTTACAGAGTAATGTCCCTTTGAACGTAACATGAAAAATGATGCTTTAAAAAAATGTCCATTTTCAAGGGCAGATAACTCACGTTCTCGATGAAAATTCCAAAAAACGGCTCGAAACTTTCTTGGCAGTTCTTTTAGCTTTCATTTGAGCTTAAGCTCAGAATCACTGTCACAAAATCGTACAAATAATAATAATAATAACTAGGATTGACGCGTCAATACTTAGGTCTTCAAGATTCCTCTTTGACCTTCACAAAGTGTTTGACCTTCACATGACTTTTTGTCTAAGAGGTAAACAGTAGCTAATACATTATCAAAATGACAAAATTCCACTTGATATTCAGTGTTAAAGACTTTTTATAAAAATTCATCATGGTGGCCAATGTCAACTATGACACCATTCTTCAGAGAATATTATTCCTAGTAGCAGAAAAAAATTTGGTTAAATTATCTTTCACCGTTTTCGAGATACATGTGATTTAACGTTGTAATGTAAAGAAAACACTGAAATTTGAAGATTTTTTTATCCCTACTCCATGTTGGTCCTTCTATCTCCTTAACTATCAAAATTTTTATGATAAAGTATAACATAGCAAAAGTTGTGCTTGGAATGGCGTATGTGAAAATACAATCAATTAAAAGATATCTTTATTGATAAAGAAACTGTGGAACCTTGAAATGTGCTAAAAATGAGGATTTTCCCAAAATCGCAATATTCAAGGACCGGTCATGGACAGAATTTTTTTTATCATCACTTGTTGACATTTTTTTCCGTCTACTCATTACATCTGCTTCACAAAACATCAATGATAAAATTTCTATCTGTAACAGTTTTGAAACAAAAATTCTCAAAGTAAAATAACCCTCGAAATATGTTAAAATCGCCGAAAAATGTAAAAAATCTCTTTATGTCCACATATTTCCTTTAATATCAACTTTTATATAATAATGACGTGTAGTAAACTTGTTCATCTATCATTGTAGAACAGAATGCATCAAACAGATTTCATTTTTGACATTTCCTTACAGAGAAATGTCCCTTTGAACGTAACATGAAAAATGATGCTTTTAAAAAATGTCAATATCCAAGGGCAGATAACTCACGTTCTAGATCAAAATTCAAAAAAACGGCTCGATACTTTCTTGGCAGTTCTTTTAGCTTTCATTTGAGCTATCAAACACTGCTGTATGTCTTGCCGTTAATGAGAAGAAGATTTTCAAAGACGAGTACTGTCAAAATCGCGAAACTGCGCCAAAATTTCAGTTTTTTGAAAATAGCCAAAAATCTATTATTACGGCCAAAAACGGCTATGTGCTTATTTGATGGGTAATGTTTATGCCCACATTTTGGTGAAAGTTTTGTGCGATTATCTTTCTTAGTTTTCGAGAAATTGAGGTATGAAGTTTCAACTTCAAAGGGAGATAACTCTAGCACAAATTGAAATTCGAAATTCAAAAGCTTCGCATAGCCAGTTCTCGTGATACTCTATCAGTCCTGAAAGTTTCATGAAAATCGATCGATTGGTTAGGTCAGAATCGCTCTCACAAAATCGTACAAATAATAATGATAAAAATCCGGATAAGAACAATAGGTCTTTGACTTTCGTCTGAAGACCTAATAATAAAAATCCGGATAAGAACAATAGGTCTTTGACTTTCGTCTGAAGACCTAATTAATTTCTTTCTTCTGAAGGAGTATTCAACTTAGCTGCCAGGGGGTCGGCCTATACATGAGATACTAGGTTTTGACTGGAATTTGGGGGGTTGAGAAAGGGGGTCAGCTTATACCCGGTCATATACGGTAAATTTTGTAAAATAACAAAGAGTTTGATTTTTCTAATCATTTTCAGAGGGTTTTGATATGTTATGTCTGATGTAATGTAGAGATGTAATGTTCTTAATAAGAATGCTATTGTTGTGGATATTTATAATGCTCTAATTCATTGCAATCACATTTTCGAGGCGCTATATGCATTGGTGTAAAGAAAAATATCATTAATTTCTTATTTCTGAACTTTGGGAGTATTGAACTTAGCTGCCAGGGAGTCGGCCTATACATGAGATACAAGGTTTTGACTGGAATTTGGGGGGTTGAGAAAAGGTTCGGCTTATACGGTCATATACGGTAAATTTTGTAAAAAACAAGGAGTTTGATTTTTCTAATCATTTTCAAAAGGGTTTTCATATGTTATGTCTGATGTAATGTAGAGATGTCATGTTCTAAATAATAATGCTATTGTTGTGGATATTTATGATGCTCGAAATTCTTTGCAATCATGTTTTCGGAGCACTATATGCATTGGTGTAAGGACAAATATCATTAATTTCTTCCTTCTGAACTCTGTGGGAGTATTCAACCTGACTGCCAATTATGGTGTTGTTATGGATGTCAGTCACATAGCCTTCACTTCCTAAAAGGGTTCCCAACTAGAAGGTGGTTTTACTCATAAGAGTTAACAGATGTCTCCCCAATGCACCATTTAAGCTTAATTTTGTTTTTGTAAATTCCTTATAAAAAATTTTTTTAACTGAAATAAAAAACATATTCTTTCTATAAAAGTTTTCTTTCTATAAGTTTTGGTTCTATTTATGAAACTTACCCTTCCCTTCAAAATGACAAGATCCAAACTGTTGCCATAGAAACTAATAAATATAAACATTGAAAGGAAGTTTAAAGCCCCGAAAGGCCAATCTGCATGCTATTAAGAGGATGTATACCAAATTTGGTGAAGATTGGTCAAGTAGTTTCAAAGTTTTATGTCATGTGTTCTTAATTATAATATCTTATATGTCATACCATTGAAAGATGTCATGTTGAGTTTTCAAAACCAGCATGTATTGTTTCACTGGTCTGTTTTTGACTCCATGTCTTTGTATCATAATCTAGGCCGGATCATGTTCCATCATGTGTTGATGTCATGTGCTGATGTTCTATCACGTGTTGATGTCATGTGCTGATGTTCTGTCACAGAATAATTGGTGAATTGGTAAATTTCTCAAAAGACATGATTGACAAAAATCATGTTATCTTGAAACAATAAAGTGCTGTGCATCAAATTCACAAAAGTTAAAAAAACTGTAAGAAAGCAACTTATCCAAAAAGTTAACAGGCTCACTGCAATTACAACAAAATACTCTTTGAACATTCCACATATATATACTTATTTACCTTCAGTTTGGTTCCAAATGTCATTGCTAATTATGGAGGCTGAATGATGAAACTGCATGTCCTTGTTTTGGTACTAACTTAAACTCCCTTCTGAGAGAGTGCACTGGTTTCATATCCAACTATTGTCCAAGAAATATAGGAAAAGCTTTTGAAAAAAAAAGATTTTTGTTAACTATATGTAAACCTCAAATATTTTATCCATGCAAGTCTTTATTAGATGTCTGAAACTGATTTGAAAGTTTTTATGGTTTATATTTATAGGAACCTCCAAGAAGTTTGCAGAGATTCCAACATTTGAAGATCTTTCATAAAAGAACTTGACATTTTTTGTCGCAAGCTGTGATCTATGGCCAATGTTTCCTGATTTCTTCACAACCTAAAAGCTGGTTTCCTAATCACTACTCTAAACTTAGAAACAAAACCTTTAATATCATGCTGAAATTGTTTTGACAAAAAACAACTGATAGTGCATGACACGCTAATCTGAACTGGAATATAAAGTTACCTGCAGACATATTTATCTGGAATATGTTGGTTCAGGATTCACAAAATAAAAAACAATTTGTTTGAAAAGAAACCTGGTATCAGGCAATATGTCAAGATTTTGAATGCAATATTTAAAACATACAAGGACTAAGAAGTGTAATGTTAATATAAAAACTAAAGTTTTCTTCCCAATGTTCAATGTACAGTAGAATACGGATATAGTGAACTCGGTTATAGCAAACGATCGGATATAGCAAACACATTTTTAAGTCCTGTCAAAAGTACCATATGATATCATTAAAATAATATGCAGATAACGAACTGAATTAACGGACACAGCGAACTGAATTTTATGCCTCTGGGCCCAATTAACATATTACTTATAGCGAACTTGGTCAGTGTCAGCTTTAGTAAATCAGCGGTATCAACAACTTAGTTAGGATTGTTAAGTTAACAAAATGTTAAAAAACTCAAGATGACCCCACGAGATGTACAAAGATTGAGGATTTTGCCAAACGTACGTATGTTGGCTTTTGAATAAATATAACCAGAATAAAGATCTGAAGTGATGTACATGCATGTATGAATCTCTATCATTTTTGTTATATTGTACTATTAAGGTTAAACATAAAACGATAGCGAACTAAATTCTTTGGTCCCTTGGAGTTTGTTATATCCGTGTTCTACTGTATTTGAAAAACTAAAATCTGAAAGTGCCAATCCTGAATATTTTCTTTAAAAAGAGAGACAATTTTCAATACCAAATTTAAAAAAAAATATTTTCAAAACTCTGATCTGAAAGTGAAAAACTGTTTGAATAACATCTGAAGAATGTTTGATTTTTTTAGTTTAAGAAAACAGACAAAACTTTCATACTTTTTTCTCAAGACAAGAAAGGGTCACATCGAACTCTCTAATAAACAGAAAACCAAAAAGCACTTATGTTTAGATGCATGTCAGATACTTCAATAAACATATAGTAATTAATAAAAGCAAAACTTTCATTTCTTTTGAACCCAACACAAAACTAAACAAAAAGGAATATGTGATTAGATAAAATATAAAAAACTTCTAAGCACTGTTCAGTATAATTACTTTTTTTCTATTTTGCACAACAGTCAAGAAGGAAAAAAGTCTTCTTTGCAAAATAAATTTTATTTTACAACTTTTAGGCAGTAATTTCTTGTTTAAATAACGTTTCATGATTTCAACTGAAATCAACAGCTAGTGAAACAAGAAAAAAATTAACATAACCAAAATGTGTTTATTACGAAAAACATACAAAAAATCAGCAATCCTACATACATCGTAAGTAAAAATGTACAAATACCACTATGCTGTATCTGTCTTTAACTAAATAAAACGGGAAATTAGACAAGCAAATTTGTGGACTTAGCAAGCCCAACAAGACTTCATTGCTGAATCAGTTGAGATCACTTTCAAATGAAGACAATCAGCTCTAAGTATCAAGTTTTATTTCTTAATCCATCTTCTACCGTCATCTTGTCCTGGTGACCATTAAGAGAGCAGGGGTCAACATTGGGATTTATACTGACCGCTAAGGTTTTGGACGCTTGTCATGAATTTGGTATTCAGGCAAAGAATGTTTTCAATGTTGGCAATATTTTTTTACAATTTGTTGTGAAAGTATTCACAATTAACTGTTGTTCAATTAACGATTATGAACAGTTCATGAGCAAACTGTGTCTTTACTTCTGTTTGTAAATTTCATCATAACCATAGTGTTTTTGGTTTGAGAAAATCTTCAATCGAAAATAATTTTAACACAACAATTGGATGAGGCAAATTTGAGCAATATTTTTCGTGTGAACTATCATTTCATTAACATAATCACATTTCATACAAATTTCAACTTGCAAAACCACCCAAAATAGAAATAGATCTATATTATGAGAGAAATGAATAAACATGTGCAAAGATATCATTGTATGGTATCTGTCTTTATTGGCAATTTGTTGACTTAGCAAACCCAACAAGAGTTCATTTCTAAATCAGTTGAGATCACCTTAAATGACAGAAATCAGCTCTGAGTAGCAAGTTTTATTTCTTAATCCATCTTCTACCGTCATCTTGTCCTGGTGACCATTAAGAGACCAGGGGTCAACATTGGGATTTATACTGACCGCTAAGGTTTTGGACGCTTGTCATGAATTTGGTATTCAGGCAAAGAATGTTTTCAATGTTTGTCATATGTTTTCATAATTTGTTGTGAAAGTATTCACAACTGTTGTTCAATTAACGATTATGAAAAGTTCATGTGCACATTCATGTGTTAATTTCATCATTACTTTAGTGTTTTTGGTATGAGAAAATCTTCAACCGAAATAATCTTAACACAACAATAAAATCAGGCTAATTTTGAGATATATTTTTCGCATATACTAACATCTCATTAACATAACCACATTTCATACAAATTTCAACTTGCAAAACCACCCAAAATAGAAATAGATCTATATTATGAGAGAAATGAATAAACATGTGCAAAGATAATCATTGTATGGTATCTGTCTTTCATTGGCAATTTGTGGACTTAGCAAGCCCAACAAGAGTTCATTGCTGAATCAGTGGAGATCACTCTAAATGACAACAATCAGCTCTAAGTAGCAAGTTTTATTTCTTAATCCATCTTCTACCGTCATCTTGTCCTGGTGACCATTAAGAGACCAGGGGTCAACATTGGGATTTATACTGACCGCTAAGGTTTTGGACGCTTGTCATGAATTTGGTATTCAGGCAAAGAATGTTTTCAATGTTGGCAATATGTTTTTACAATTTGTTGTGAAAGTATTCACAATTAACTGTTGTTCAATTAACGATTATGAACAGTTCATGAGCAAACTGTGTCTTTACTTCTGTTTGTAAATTTCATCATAACCATAGTGTTTTTGGTTTGAGAAAATCTTCAATCGAAAATAATTTTAACACAACAATTGGATGAGGCAAATTTGAGCAATATTTTTCGTGTGAACTATCATTTCATTAACATAATCACATTTCATACAAATTTCAACTTGCAAAACCACCCAAAATAGAAATAGATCTATATTATGAGAGAAATGAATAAACATGTGCAAAGATATCATTGTATGATATCTGTCTTTATTGGCAATTTGAGGACTTAGCAAGCCCAACAAAACTTCATTGCTGAATCAGTTGCATGAGATCACTTTCAAATGAAGACAATCAGCTCTAAGTAGCAAGTTTTATTTCTTAATCCATCTTCTACCATCATCTTGTCCTAGTGACCATTAAGGGACCAGGGGTCAACATCAGGATTTATACGGACCACTTAGGATTTGGACGCTTGCCATGAATTTGGTATTCAAGGATAAGGCAGAAATGTTCACTAAATCCCTGGGCCTCTTTTCACAAAGCAACCTTTACTAAGGTTAACCTTAACTCCTATTCTTTAACATTGCACTAAGGCTACCTTAATGACTTACGATCACCTTAGGGCTTTGTGAATGGGGACCCTGGCAAGTTTCAAAATTGGAAACTCAAAAGGGTACTTCAACCACAATCACTACATATATATAAAGAAATTGAACCTTTAGTTAAACATTTCTTAGTTATGATCTGAAGGGTTTTTTAATGACTTGTTCCTGCAAAAACTCACACTAGTGAAACTTTTCATGTTGCAAGTGCCTAATGCAAATGCAGTGAAGTATTTTCAAATATTTTTTATGCTGAATAGTTAATTTAAATAGAGTAAGTGATCACCATACACTCAGGGGCAAAAGAAACAAAACGATATAAAATGCATGATGGGTTAAGCAACAAGTGATCGATGATAGTTATGGCTGAAACAGGGTAATTGTTTTATTCCCATTTCAAAGATTATGACCAAAAATAACATTGAAAACGCTGTTTTGGGAACTCTCGTGTACTAAAACTGTCATACGATAAATAGAGGATATTATATGAGTGGCTATTACATACTATGTTTACGACACAAGTGACTAAATATTAGTATTTCCCGAGCGATAGCGAGGGACATACTGATATTTAGGCACGAGTGCACGAAATTAATATTCTGTTTATTACCGTAGTCTCAAAATTAAAGAAAATACTCTAAACCTACTTCTAAGCGTAGGCGGACTAGTCTGCGCCGGCCCGTATAGATTGTGACGTCATAGGTGAACCGTGAAGTCAAAGCATTGTTAAAAATGTGACGTCATAATGAAAAAGTGATATTTTGCCCTAGGGCAACATATGAAAAATAGAGCCATGGGCTCTGTAGCTCATCAGACTTTTGATTAAAATATGTTTTGACCCCTGTGACCCCATTTGGGGTCATGGGGTCACGAAATCTACAATTCAGAATCCCCATTTGCCAAGGAGTCTACACATTACTTTTCAGCTCTCTATACATTTTGGAACCTTGAGAAGAAGATGAAAACAGGCTTTTAAGATTTTGACCCCTGTGACCCCATTTGGGGTCATGGGGTCAAGAAATCTACAATTCAGAATCCCCATTTGCCAAGGAGTCTACACACTACTTTTCAGCTCTCTAGACATTTTGGAACTGGAGAAGAAGATGAAAACAGGCTTTTAAGATTTTGACCCCTGTGACCCCATTTGGGGTCATGGGGTCACGAAATCTACAATTTAGAATCCCCATTGGCCAAGGAGTCTACGCACAACTTTTCGGCTCTATAGACATTCTGGAACTGGAAGAGAAGATGAAAATAGACTTTTAAGGTTTTGACCTCTGTGACCCCATTTGGGGTAATGGGGTCACGAAATCTACAATTTAGAATCCCCATGGGCCAAGGAGTCTACACACAACTTTTCGGCTCTCTAGACATTTTGGAACTGGAGAAGAAGATGAAAATAGGCTTTTAAGGTTTTGACCTCTCTGACCCCATTAGGGGTCATTGGGTCACGAAATCTACAATTTAGAATCCGCATTTACCAAGGAGTCTGCACATTAAATTTCAGCTCTCTAGAGTCATTGGTTTCGGAGAAGAAGATGAAAATGTGAAAAGTTTACGGATGGACGGATGGACGGATGGACGGACGCCGGATGCCATGCCATAAGCCCATCAGGTCTTTCAGACCTGATGAGCTAAAAATATGAACCTCGGTATGACTGCCCTCGTAGGTAATAATAAGTAATCATACTTTGATGTCTGAACTTGCGAGTACTTCTTCACAACTGATGTGTCTGTAGCAGGGTCAACTTGTCAAAAGATAACAAGGGCTGCTGGTGGGTTCGATCCGAAGTTTATTCCAAATATAGTTATATGATGATAACTATGATGGTAGTTGGTTAATAACACCCAAATATATGGTATTCTGGTGTAACCACAAATAGGGGAACCAGTCTGAATCGTCACATGGTTACATGACCTGGGAGTTGATGTGAATGTAGTTGCAGATATGAGAGAAACAAGGTGTCAAGCGTCAAGTAGAGTCTGTCAGTTGTGTGCTTCACATGTGTGGTAATATGGAAGTGCAATGAATATTAGTGTAGGTTACCTTTATAACTTTCCTGAAAGCATGCATTTCAAGGAGTGCGCTTACCTAACCACAGACAGAACAATAGGAGAGAAAGCTGAGGTGGTGAACTGGGCAATCAGTCACACCAAAGAACAATAGAGAGAAAGCTAGCAGATTGATTAAGAGCTTGTCATATTGCAGGCAACGAACATTGTAACTAGTAAGTTACAATAAGAACACCTGAAATAAAATCTTGTATTAGAACATAGTTATATACAATTAAAACATACAATATTAAAATATATCACTCTGCCACACACTTCCCCCCTCCATTTAATGACGTCCTCGTCATGTGTGTTTTCCTGTGATAATTTCCATGAGAGCGTCCGTAGCCTTGGTGCTGGTTTCAAAGACTCCCTTTGCTAAAAGCGTCTCAAGGTACTTGGCTCTAGTCCTCCATTCCGGTTCAGCTGTAGCTGCCATTACATATTCCCCTGTTGTCTGCCAATGAGGTCTGTTCCTTTCTCTCGCAGATCTTCTCGGTCCTGGAACTGGTGCTTCCCCTCCTGGAGATCCTTCAGGCTGTGGGATAGCAGGCTGTTCCTGAGACTCATCTGCTGCTTCAATATCCTGGTCAGTAGCGTTTGCTCCATCATCTGTCACGTCAACAGCACCTTCATCTATGGCAGCTTCTGTTACCTCCTCTTCCAGAGCGGCATCTGTCTCAACTTCAGCCTCATCATCCTCAGTTGGCCTGTCAGACGTAGTCTCATCTGACACTGAAGGTTCTGGAATGGTAACAGGTATCACTTCCTCGTCCTCAAGGTTCTGACTGACAGTGTCATCCAATTCTTCCTCGGGTGATGATCCAGGGGTAGTTGGCTTCACTGTAGTGCGCTGTTTCCTTGGGCGTGGTTTTGGTACTGGCACATCAGGGGGAGACAAGTATCCTATAGGAAGTAGAAGATTCCTATGAAGTGTCCTTTGATGTCCTTCGCCAGTTTCTCTCTTCACAATGTAGACAGGGATGAGTGGATCCGGTTGCTTGAGAACAATGTAAGCTTCTTCTTCCCACTTGTCTGCGATCTTGTGTTTGCCCTCAAAAGCAACAATCTTCACAAGCACTCTATCACCTGTCTCTAGTCCGGCAGCTCTAGCTTTTGTATCATAAGTTGATTTCTGTCTTCCTTGTGACCTTGTTGCTGTTTCCCTGGCAAGGTCATAAGCTTGACGAAGTCTTTCTCTCAGAGCTTTTGTATACTGGGCAATGGTCTTAGATTTTCCTGGATCCATGTCTAGTCCAAAAGCTAAGTCCACGGGTAATCTTGGCTGTCGTCCATACATTAGGAAGAAGGGTGAATATCCTGTTGATTCATGTCTTGTCGAGTTGTATGCATGAACTAGAGGACCAACGTGAGATTTCCAATCCTTCTTCTTGTCTGTGTCGAGAGTTCCGAGCATGTTCAATAAAGTGCGATTGAATCTCTCAGTCATGCCATTACCCATGGGGTGATATGGTGTTGTTCTGGATTTGGACATTCCTGTAAGATTACATAGCTCTTGCATTAGTTTCCCTTCAAAGTTTGCCCCTTGATCAGAATGAATTCGTTTTGGCAATCCATAGTGAACAACGAAATTCCTGAAGAATGCCTCGGCTGTGGTTCTTGCTGTCATGTTGGTTGTAGGATAAGCCTGGGCGTACCTGGTGAAGTGGTCAGTCACTACTAAGATGTGCTGCTGTCCTCCCTTTGATGGCTCTAGTGTCAGAAAGTCCATGCAAACTAGTTCTAAGGGTTGTGTGGTAGTGATGTTCACCAATGGAGCTCTTACTGATGTTGAGGCTTTCCTTCTGAGGCACCTCTCGCATGTCTGTACGTGGTTCTCTATATCCTTCGTCATTCCAGGCCAGAAGAATCTTTCACGGATCAGAGAGTGTGTTCTATCTCTTCCTGGATGACCAACCTGATCATGAAGACAACGTAGTACAGATTGACGACATCTGGTAGGCAACACAAGCTGTTCAAGTTTCTCACCATTGACTGTTGTTATTCTGTATAGTACTCCTCTTTGAAGCTTGAAATTGTTGAAACTTTTGAACAGACTTGTCATCTCTGGGTCCATGCTGATTTCATTGTACCTTGGTCTTGTTCCGTTTCTAAGATGAGCCATGACTGAATCCAAAGCTGGGTCCTTTGCTTGTGCTCTCCTCCAGTCACGAGCATTCATATCACAAGTCTCCTCTGTGATCTCTGATGTTTCCTCAATTACATCTGACGTGGATGATACACTCTCAACAAGATTTGGGACAGACACCATGTTGCAGATAGCTCCTACAGATTCCATGGATATGTGAGATTCCTCTTCCTCCTTTGGTAATCTTGATAATGTGTCTGCATCCGTGTTCGCTTTGCCGGGTCTGTACGAGATGGTGAAGTCGTAAGCTGATAAAGCCGCAAGCCAACGATGTCCTGTGGCATCTAGTTTTGCGCTGGTGAGAACATAAGTTAATGGATTGTTGTCCGTGAGCACTGTAAAACGATGTCCATACAGATAGTCATGAAATTTTTCGGTGACAGCCCACTTTAAACACAGGAATTCAAGCTTGTGTGCAGAATAATTACGCTCTGATTTGCTGAGACCTCTGCTGGCATATGCAATAACTTGGGGTACTCCCTCTTGCTGTTGGTACAGAACTGCTCCTAATCCATGCGTGCTGGCATCTGTGTGCAGTTCAAAGGGTTGGTCAAAGTCCACATATCCTAACACTGGTGGTTCTGTTAGATGTTGCTTGAGCTCCTGGAAGGCAGATTCTTGTGCCGGTCCCCATGTCCATTCAACTTTGGCCTGTTTGTTTCTTGTCCTCTTGTTTGTCTTTGGCATCAGTTCGCTGAGTGGCTTGGCTATTTTGGAAAAATCCCTTACAAACTTCCGATAATATCCAGCGAAACCTAGAAATTTCCTGACTTCTTCTGGTGTGGTTGGAGTAGGCCAATCTGATATTTTCTCCACTTTCTCTGGGTCTGCCTCTATACCATTCTCTGACACGATGTAGCCTATGTATCTCACTTTGTTCTTGAAAAACTTGCATTTCTTTGGGGCTAACTTGAGTCCACATTCCTGTAGGCGTTGAAATACAAGTTCCATGCGTTCAAGGTGTTCTTCATATGTTCTAGAGAAGATGATCAGATCGTCAAGGTAGATCAGGCAGATGTTAAGGTTTAGGCCAGACAAACACTGTTCCATCAGTCTCTGGTAGGTGGCAGGAGCATTACATAATCCAAAAGGCATGCGATTAAACTCATAGAATCCTAATGGTCCCACGGTGAATGCTGTGCGTTCCTTATGCTCTTCTAGGAGTTCCACCTGATGATAGCCAGATTTCATGTCAAGAACTGAAAAGTACTTCATTCCTCCGAGGCAGTCAAGTAACTCGTCAATCCTTGGCAAAGCATAGTTGTCTCGTAAACTCTGTTTGTTAAGCTGGCGAAAATCTACACACATTCTCAGTTTTCCGTCCTTCTTGCGCACAAGTACCACATTAGATGACCAAGGACTATGTGAAGGTCTGATAATCCCAGCTGATAGAAGTTGTCTCAAGTGGCTGTGGACTTCATCAAACATGGCGGGTGGTATACGACGGTGGCGCTGCTTGAAAGGGATATCATTCACAAGATCAATCCTATGTCGTACTAGGTTGCTGTGTCCCAAGTCATCATCTCCCTTCGAGAATATATCCTTGTATTTGAGAATGAGTTCAATCCCATGGGCAAGTTCAGTCTTGGTCACATTCTCCTGTTGGACATCCACTTGCTCCAGAAGTGTCTTTTCATCCTCTGTCTGGTGTGGCATGTTTCCTTCAAATAGAACAGGTTGGAGTTCACAAACAACTGTCTTGGGCTTCACCACAATGGTCTGAGTCGTGACGTTAGCTAGATGTATATCCACATGTCCAGGATTCTCCCAATCATATTCCATAATCGTGGGGGCAATATCTATATCCTCGTGGATAGTCGCACTGGTGGAAGGATGTAACATGGCGCATACTCTGGGATAGTTGATGGGCTGAGTAACTTGTCCTCGAATAATGACCTGAGAGTTTGCTGGGATGATAACAGTACCTGCTTCACTACACTTCACAAGTGCTATCCGTCCTCCACTGCGTTGTAGTTCCTTCTCCCTGATGGTCATAGTACGGAATGCGAGGTACCAAGGGGTAAACAGAGCAGCTTTCTGTAGAAATCTAGTCCCATGATTTGCCTTGCATCCAGTAATGAGGTGTTCCAGGATGTTAGTTCCTATAAGAGCAGGCACTCTGGAGTTGTACTTGGTGTCCGATGATATGAGGAACATACAAGATACTGGCTGTGCTCGAGAGATTCCAGAAACATCCAAGTTTACCACAACATATCCTGAATATGGAAGTGATTCTCCTCCTGCGCATTCAATGTTTAGCATATCCTGTAGTGGTTCAATGGGAAGATGAGACAAGTTGGCATCATAGAAAGACTGAGCTAATACAGAGACTGTGGCTCCTGTGTCCAATAGAGCAGTAGTGGTGGTGCCTTCTATGGAAACAGTTACTTCATTGGAGGATCCAACTAGTCCTTCAGGTACTCTGTTAGGCTTCTTGGGGCGCTCAAACAAACCTATCGGCGGCCCCTGCCCATAGGTCTGCGCCAGTTTAAAGCTAGTCCTCGCTTGGTGTGATCCATCCTGACTGTACATGAGTACTGCATATGGCCGACCTGCCCACATCGCCAACATGTTGATCCTTGTTCCTGATATCAGTAGTCCTGAGTTGGTCTTTGATCCTGCCAATCCTGATGACCTTGATATCCAGGACTATTCCAGGCTCCTTGATGTGGCTGTGGTGGTTGATGGCTTGAAGTAGGATGGCTAGCTGATGCCTTCATGTTGGAAACCTCCGTGGTTAGCTTGCTGAGCATATCCTTGACTTCTGTCATCTCTTTCCTCCACTCTGGCTGCTGTACTTTTGTCATCTTTGCAGATGCTTGGGCCTTTGGTCGTACGGGTGCTTGACAGAGTTGGTCGTTCTCAATTTCTCTCAAGGACTCTAATAGGTCATCGAACGTGTGGATGGAATCAAACTTGTGCCCTGAGATGTTCCTGAGAGATGGCTTCAGTCCGGTCCATAACATGTTCCGTAGCATCTCATCTGTGTCTTGGAATGTGTTGGGACTATCCTTCATGGCATGGCAAAGTAGTTCCTCCAAACGACATCCCCACTTGGACACATCCTCATTCTCCTGCTGCTTGGCACTGTAGAATTGGGCCATTCTTGATACTTTCCTCTCCACCGTTCCAAAGACTATGCGCATCTTCCTCAGTAATGCGGGAATATCACTTCCTGGCCTCATGTTAACAGCTATCCTTGCTGCGTCTCCCTTCAGTGAGTCCCTTATGGCCTGTGTCTTGTCCTCCTGAGTGTAGGAATGGGATTCCAGAAGACCGTCAACATGATATCTCCAGACGTCATATGGTGTATCCTTCCCACTCTGGTCTCCACTAAAGGATGGAATCCTGGGTGCCCTCTGGTAGACAATAGGCCTAGGTGTCCGCTCCTCATATCTCTGTGGACTCCTGGAGACAACTCTCACTTTGGGATTACGAGGTGAAGTTGATTCCGACTTGATAGCTAATCCTTGGAGCCAAGCTTCAAAATCCTCTGGGGTATTAGCCTTAGGTCTCTCTTCCTGACGACTAAATACCTCCAACATGTTATCTATTTCCTCTCGAGTGAAATCCATGGTGTGCTCGGTATATATCCAGTGAATAAAACACAGGTGAGTATATCCAAAGAGTCAAACACGGTATAGTGTCCACAAGGTGAGTCAAATATCACAGAGTAGGTGGCACAAGGTGAGTATCACAAAAGTAAGTCCATCGCAGTATAATATCCGGGGTAGGTATCCAATGGTTATAATAGTATCCACAAGGTAATCCACACATGGTAAGTATCCAGATAAGAAATAGCACATATATATATCCTTGGAAAGCACTGACAAGCACACACAGTGTCACATCCACAAAGCACTGGTAAGTAATCCGATTCCTGAGAGGGATAGCGACTCTCTAAATGTATAAATCCAGAGAGGGATAAGCGACTCTCTTAAGGGGTTTTTGAATTAACACATTTTGATTATTAGTCCTGAAATTCAAGTAAGTATTAAATATCCTGCAACAAAGATATGATTAGGTGATCAATACATACATACATGAATTAACTAAACTATCCTGAAATAGAAATAATTAGTCATTTGATTATTAAATATTTGGCAACATGATAAACAAAATATTAAGTGAATGGCAAAGTATCTAACAAAATCTTAACCCTGAAAGAGAACACAAGATTAAGGTTTACATGGCATTACATTACAATAAACAAAATTATGAAAATTATCATGAAGGGCACATAGTGCACAAAAAGGATATCATGAAAGGCACATAATGCACAAAAAGGATATTATGAAGTCTAAGAGAAGAAGGAAAGAATGCTACTTTAAGTTAGAAACATTGATGGTGACATTGTGCAAAACATATTGTGCAAATATGCTGTTCAGTCCTTGTCCGTCAAAGAAGGAAAAGCAAAGCAAAGTATGTATATGTAATACCTACATGCTGTAATGGAATGGTTTAAATAATTATTTGCTTAAATGCTTAAATATGTTAAACACACCCACACATTCAGCAATCACTCAACACTCACACATGCTTATGCTAAAGGTAAGTAAACATAGTATGAAATGAATAAGCTAGGTATGCTGCAACTGAAGGATGATTAACTAATTACTAACTAACTAAACTAAGACATGATAAATGAATTAACTAAGTACATGTAAAGAATGAAACAAAATGTCAACAATGATTAAACTAAATTAAACTAAACTAAACTAAAGCCGGCACTAACTAAGTCTAGACCATGATCAACTAACTGAGCTCAGAAAAAAAACTAGAGTACTCATCACAGTCACACAGGTGGTCCTCGAAATCAGAGTCTATCTCTCGGTGATCACATCAGTCCTGACATCATGCCTCCATGACGTCACTAGGATCCTCTCGCTATCCTCAGTCCATGTCCAGTACTGCTAGTAGAGCTCCTGTGTCCCTCAGACTCCAGGCCCAGTCCCTCGATGACCTCCATGCTCCATGCAGTCCTCAGTCCCCCGTGTCCTCAAACTCCAGTCCCTGTTCGGGCGCCATTTTGTAGCAGGGTCAACTTGTCAAAAGATAACAAGGGCTGCTGGTGGGTTCGATCCGAAGTTTATTCCAAATATAGTTATATGATGATAACTATGATGGTAGTTGGTTAATAACACCCAAATATATGGTATTCGGGTGTAACCACAAATAGGGGAACCAGTCTGAATCGTCACATGGTTACATGACCTGGGAGTTGATGTGAATGTAGTTGCAGATATGAGAGAAACAAGGTGTCAAGCGTCAAGTAGAGTCTGTCAGTTGTGTGCTTCACATGTGTGGTAATATGGAAGTGCAATGAATATTAGTGTAGGTTACCTTTATAACTTTCCTGAAAGCATGCATTTCAAGGAGTGCGCTTACCTAACCACAGACAGAACAATATTAGAGAAAGCTGAGGTGGTGAACTGGGCAATCAGTCACACCAAAGAACAATAGAGAGAAAGCTAGCAGATTGATTAAGAGCTTGTCATATTGCAGGCAACGAACATTGTAACTAGTAAGTTACAATAAGAACACCTGAAATAAAATCTTGTATTAGAACATAGTTATATACAATTAAAACATACAATATTAAAATATATCACTCTGCCACATGTCTATCAAAAGGGTCTGTAGTCGCATTTCAATTACAACAGTATTTTGTTTTGTACTCTTTTGAAAAGTTGGTCTCGTTTCTTTTGCCCCCGTGTGTACATTTGTAACTTCCGAATAACTTGTGAAAAAATATGAATAGATAAAATTGGGAACCCCTTAACCTGTGATGACACAAAAGTTTACATTTCTATCCATGAACAACTGTTAACCCAATTTCTTTCATATACTATTATTGGATTTAATTTGTTAATTTTTTCAAGAAACAAAAGATTTTAGAATAAAATCTTTTTTGTTGTAAGTATAAAGCAGAAACTCAGAAAACTCATGACTATTTATGAATGCCCTCTTAATGTCTGTCCATATAAAAAAAAAAATTAAGATTTGATGAAATTTCAATTGACCAGAACCAAAAATATATATCCGGCTTTGAATTCTCTTTTATTTTGACGATCTCTAAAAGAAATCATTTCATTATTTTTGTTGTTTTTCTCTGAATATTTTTTATTCTGATTTTAAAAAAAGTACATATTCATGCCGTCCTGCATCCTTTGAAAACTTCCAAAATTTAATTGTAGAAAATGACCTAAGGGTATGCGAAGGCATGACTTGCCTAGGCTAGCATAATCTTAAAGTTATTGAAACTTGAAAATATTGACCAAAATAGCCATGGCGCCTGGTTCAAGGTATAATCAACTGCTTCTAAAGTGCCTCAGGTTTGAAAAGAAAAAATTCTCAATCTTCAAGGAGTACATGCATTGATCTTTGTTGAAAGAGTATTTTTTCATTCGGCAAAGCTCATGATTAAACTTTTCAATATTCGAGAACTAGCTCTAAGAATTTAGCGTACATCTGGAAAAAATTTTTTGCACACCACCCACATCAAAAATAGCCTATTTCTTTTCAACTGGGGGCAACTTGAAGTCTTTTTAAAAAATGAAATTGTTAAAACTTATTCAGATGCATATATACCTTTGGGACATTTTAAAAACTGGTTCAATATATTCTGTCAACTTGTTTTTCAGAAGAACCAGACTGCATTTAAATAAGATCTTTGCATGTAATTCTTATGACATTTTTAACCTGTTCCCCAAATTATATACAGTCGGTTGAACTAAATTTGGGATCATATAAAAAGGCATTACTTCACCAACAGTAATTCTGTAACAAATGTAATGATGGGATTTAAAAAGGGTAATTATGAATACAAGTCGAGATTTGCTACTTATTCTGTCATTCTGTTGCAACGGATTTATATTTACAGTATCATATGAGTAGAGTGAAAAAGATTAATTTCGCTGTATATCCTGATCAAAAGGGTTATATTTTTTCAAGAAAATGATAGTTTCATATTCTTAACATTTTTTAAAACCCTTCTTTTTTTGACGATAACTTGATTATTTTATGTAGAGAAGAGCTAGGGTCTACTAAATTTGCAAAGGCAAGTACACATAGAACCAAAATGCGTCTTAATTAAGTTGACAGATTGATATTTGAAAGAAAATGATTTGACCCAAAATTAGTATTCAAGCTCATTCTTTTGAAAAATAATTTGCATGAATCAATCAAATACTGTCAGTTTCATAATGAAATAAAAGCCTCCTATTACAAGTTGAAAAAAAGTGTTTCTTCAAAGATGTGTATTTTGCTAACAGGTGGTTGAACATTATTATAGTGCTTGAAAAATATCTGTTTTTTATCTGTCAACGTTTAATCATGTGAAAGAATATTTGTGTTATTTAAACTAGACTACTGTCTATTTCTTAATAACATGAACAAAATTTGCAAAGGAGACAAATAGAGCCAAAATGTGTCTGAATCAAAGCTTGCTTCGAAAAACAGGTGCTTGAAAATGTGTCTGAATTAAAGAGTTCTTTGAAAAACAGTTGCTTGAAAATCTGTGCTTTAAGGTACATTCTAAACATGCTTGAAGTCTAAAAAATGCAAGAAAATGTTACAAGCACCCTCATAAATACAGCTTGTAGACTCTGTTTACAGGTTTCTTGTAAATATCATGTCTAGAAGTGTCAATTACCTGACTTGTTTATATCCATTATTGCCCTGTTGCACTGTAAGAAAAATACTTGCCAATTTACAAACTTGAAAGTTAAACTTTGAAAGTGTCATTGTAATTTTGAAAATTTTACAATGTCTTTATTTTTTTCAAAATGTTATGAATTGCGACATCACACCAAAGTGATAATTGCAAAACACTGAATTAGTGGTTTAAGAAAAAAATGCATTAGAGAAAGAACAAGGTAAAAACTCGAATTTTCCACCAAGGAATATGTTGAATATCATGAATTTTATAACCTTAAAACAGCTGAACAATGAAATAAAATGTAATGCTAGTTCTCAGTGTGAATATTCCTTTGAACTTTGTCCTCTTAACTGATAAGTATTCAGATATATATCTTCCACTAAAGGTTGGTATCAAATAATTCTTGATATAATGACAGCATTTATAATGTTTGGCATATTCGACTCACAGAATGGACCGGTCCTTAAAGGGCCAGTAGCATGTTTTTAGGGGGAATATAAGGTGATGTCAGAAAAATGAAAATAAATGGTTCCAATTGAAAGACAATGTATTTAGACTAAATGAAGCAGTAATAAATCAAATATATAATGTAAAGTTCAGCCATGCGTTTCCTTTTTCTTACACAAAATTAATTGAAGGTGTTTACACAAAAATGGCCACCAATGGACCTTATTTGAATCTTCATACTTTGTCCTCTGACTATGGATTATTGGCTTGTGTAATGAGATTTTTGACACTGTTAAAATGATACATAAGGCATTAACTTAAAATTATCAGTGAAAATTACAATTATCCGGGAACAAATTGAAAACATAAAATTTTCAAAAAATGTGCTACTGCCCCTTTAAAACATAGATGAAAACTATCTGAATTCTCTCTCCCTCTCTATCTCTCTAAGCTTCATCACATTGTAGTCAACTTCAGTTATAACGATATCTATCTCTCGGTTATACTGCTCTTTCATTGGCCAATAAACTGCCTCAACATCCGTGTTTACAAATTGGATAATTAAATCTAGAGACCATGTCTTCACAGAACATATATCTTTGTGCTTTGGAGCTGCTCTTCTAAAACACACTGATTGCTGTAGGCAAAGAAATAGGGATATCAAGATTGAATCCAACAGCATTCCAAAATGCCCCTCTAGCAAGTGAGAAATGTTCGTGACAGCTCATAAGAACAATTATTTTGGCTAAAACATATTTGAATTTTTTTTTAAGATAAATTAAGTGAAATATTACAAATAAAAACTGAAAACTAAGTTCTTACATCATTGCTTTTATAATTCATATTTTCCAAGAACATAATATTATTGATAGAAAACATAATCGTTACAAATTTGTGTCTATATTTCAATCTAAACGCTCCTACAGAAGAAAATGCAACAATTGTTGATAAATATTTGTCTAGCAATGAAGTATGTCATTACAGTTCATGATATATAATATCATTCTAAACACATATTCTATGCAGTTTTCATTTTCCAATTAAGGGTTTGATTTAATATGTGGGACTCCACTGCTAGCAAATGGCATTGTGATATTTTGTGCTGAAAACAAAATTATTTTAAAAAAAGCCATCTTCCTTTTTACTTGTACTACAGTTGATATATAAAAGTACATACACCCAAACACTACACATTTTATTCTCTCCATGAAGATCATGAAAATTGCATGATAAGAAGGGTCAAATTATATTGCCTTGTCTGCGTCCTGACAGAATTTCAATAAAAATGATTTAAACACGTGAGGAACCAACGATACATTACCAACAGGAAATTACAACATCTCTCGCAACAGTTGGCTAGACCAATAAAACCATTCTGACAATGAGCTTTAACAGGAGTCACTGTTAGAACACATTTGAGGTTCGAAATTGATTGAACATCAATGGATGGCCTGATATTTTCTTTGGACAAATATTTTGTCTGACGATATGCACTTGTCATAGATCATGTGTAGCATACGCTTGAGAGTAGAAAATTGCATTTTCCATGCCAACTGCATGAAAGAATTTTCTATGCGAGTTCATAAAAAAATTACCATTCTAATTTCCTGGCACATCATCTATGATATGATTCATTGACGAACTTTTCAACTGGTAAAGTACTGCAATACAAGATAAAATGAATTTTATGTTTTATGATATGCTATGTTATGATTGGTGTAATAAAAAAGATATCAGAAATCGTATCAAAATGTTGCTATCACAGAATAAAGAATAAAGAAGTAAATATCATGTCTAGAAGTGTCAATTACCTGACTTGTTTATATCCATTATTGCCCTGTTGCACTGTAAGAAAAATACTTGCCAATTCACCCACTTGAAAGTTAAACTTTGAAAGTGTCATTGTAATTTTGAAAATTTTACAATGTCTTTATTTTTTTCAAAATGTTATGAATTGCGACATCACACCAAAGTGATAATTGAAAAACACTGAATTAGTGGTTTTAGAAAAAAAATGTAATAAGAGATAGAAAAAGGTAAAAATTTAGATTTTCCACCAAGGAATATGTTGAATATAATTGTATGACCTTAAAACAGCTCAACAATGAAATAAATTCAATGTTCTCAGTGTGAAAATTCCTTTGAACTATAATTGTCCTATTAACCAAAGGTCGGTATAAATGACAGCATCGTGATGGTAAGAATATTTGACTCGATCAACTCACAGAATAGCCCCTAAGGGGCAGTAGCATGTTTTTAGGGGGAATATAAGGTGATGTCAGAAAAATGAAAATAAATGGTTCCAATTGAAAGACAATGTATTTAGACTAAATGAAGCAGTAATAAATCAAATATATAATGTAAAGTTCAGCCATGGGTTTCCCTTTTCTTACACAAAATTAATTGAAGGTGTTTACACAAAAATGGCCACCAATGGACCTTATATGAATCTTTATAATTTGTTAGATGAGTATGGATGATTGGTTTGTGTAATGAGATTTTTGACACTGTTAAAATGATACATTAGGCATTAACTTAAAATTATCAGTGAAAATTACAATTATCCGGGAACAAATTGAAAACATAAAATTTTCAAAAAATGTGCTACTGCCCCTTTAAAACATAGATGAAAACTATCTGAATTCTCTCTCTCTCTCTCTCTCTAACCTTCATCACATTGTAGTCAACTTCCATTATAACTATAGCTATCACTAGGTTATACTGCTCTTTCATTGGGCAATAAACTGCCTCAACATCCGTGTTTACAAATTGGATAATTAAATCTAGAGACCATGTCTTCACAGAACATATATCTTTGTGCTTTGGAGCTGCTCTTCTAAACCACACTGATTGCTGTAGGCAAAGAAATTGGGATATCAAGATTGAATCCAACAGCATTCCAAAATGCCCCTCTAGCAAGTTAGAAATGTTTGTGACGTACAGCTCATAAGAACAATCATTTTGGCAAAATATATTTGAATTTTTTATGAAGATCAATTAGGTGAAATATTACAAATAAAAACTGAAAACTTAGTTTTTACATCATTGCTTTTATAATTCATATTTTCCAAGAACATAATATTATTGATAGAAAACATAATCGTAACAAATTTGTGTCTATATTTCAATCTAAACGCTCCTACAGAAGAAAATGCAACAATTGTTGATAAATATTTGTCTAGCAATAATGTATGACATTACAGTTCATGATATATAATATCATTCTAAACACATATTCTATGCAGTTATCATTTTCCAATTAAGGGTTTGATTTAATATGTGGGACTCCACTGCTAGCAAATGGCATTGTGATATTTTGTGATGAAAACAAAATTATTTTAAAAAAGCCATCTTCCTTTTTACTTGTACTACAGTTGATATATAAAAGAACATACCATTATACTACACATTTTATTCTCTCCATGAAGATCATGAAAATTGAATGATAAGTAGGGTCAAATTATATTGCCTTGTCTGCGTCCTGACAGAATTTCAATAAAAATGATTTAAACACGTGAGGAACCAACGATACATTACCAACAGGAAATTACAACATCTCTCGCAACTGTTGGCTAGACCAATAAAACCATTCTGACAATGAGCTTTAACAGGAGTCACTGTTGGAACACATTTGAGGTTCGAAATTGATTGAACATCAATGGATGGCCTGATATTTTCTTTGGACAAATATTTTGTCTGACGATATGCACTTGTCATAGATCATGTGTAGCATACGCTTGAGAGTAGAAAATTGCATTTTCCATGCCAACTGCATGAAAGAATTTTCTATGCGAGTTCATAAAAAAATTACCATTCTAATTTCCTGGCACATCATCTATGATATGATTCATTGACGAACTTTTCAACTGGAAAAGTACTGCAATACAAGATGAAATGAATTTTATGTTTTATGATATGCTATGTTATGATTGGTCTAACAAACATCTGTATCAAATTGTTGCTATCTCAGAATAAAAAAGTTGTATTCCAAAAAAGAATTAAAATTTTGAAAATCATTGTTAGAAAATTCTTGAAACATATTAAATATAAATTAGTTTTGAAACATCTTTTTTGGAGCATCATTATTTGTAAAACTGTTATAGTCATCTTATAATCTGTAAAAAGTAAGTTACACAACATAATGCCTTATACTAGCTATTACCAATAATTATTTTTAAGCTATACTAATAATATAATATTAAACATATTAAATATAAATTAGTTTTAAAACATTTTTTTTGAAGCATCATTACTTGTAAAACTTTTATAGTCATCTTCAAATAATCTGCAAAAAGTAAGTAACAAAACATAATGCCTATTATTACCTACGAGGGCAGTCATATCGAGGTTCATATTTTTCATATGTTGCCCTAGGGCAAAATATCACTTTTGCATTGTGACGTCATGTAATAAACAATGCTTTGACGTCACGCTTCGCCTATGACGTCACAATCTATACGGGCCGGCGGCGGCTAGTCCGTCTATGCTGAGGAGTAATTTTTGTAGGTTTTGAGCATTTTCTTTAATTTTGAGACTACGGTAATAAACAGAATATTATATTCATGCCCATGATATACTATGTTTACGACACTCGTGCCTAAATATCAGTATATCCCTCGCTCTCGCTCGGGAAATACTAATGTTTAGCCACTCGTGTCGTAAACATAGTATGTCATGGACACTCATATAATATCCTACTATTACCAAAAAGCCATACTAATAATATAATTTGCATAGAAGATAAGACATGCATGAGCCTCTTTCCCATCAGAAGATAATTTGGTTTGCATTATGCATTTTTATGTACATACGTACATTCATAAATCAGTAATAGACGTCACTGCAAAAAGTAACCATCAAACTGTCATTAGGATCAATCTGATCAAGAAAGTAGGTCTTTCTGGCACAAACTAGTACAATAAGCGAAGGAATCAATTATGGAAATTCAAAAGTATAACACGAGACGATAGGTCTGTCTCTACAGTACAATTAAGTTAATGTAAGAAGATTACTGCAAATAGTAGCGTAAATGGAAGACATGTGATTGGCAGTGAAATATACCATATATTGTTGATGAAATAAATCCATTATATAAGATGATTGTAGCTGGCATCTTGTAATTTGTTAATGAATTGTTCATTCAAAATCAGTAGACTTCAATTCCGTGCATCAAGTGTAAAAAGTATAATCATAACTACAGATTTGAGATGATTGACAGTAAAACATATTTCATCAGTGGAAGAGTTGACAGTTTAAAAGTCACTGTAAATGTAAGACATAAATACAAGATAAAGTATTTCATGGGAGTAATCAGTATAATTCATAAAAGAGATGTTGTGCAAATAACTACATTTCATATGAAAGTATGTCATATTTGGGCAAGCACAACAGATCAGCTGGTCTTCAAACCAACAATTTAAACTATGAGGACAAACCCTTTTAAACCCTTTTGAATAAAAGCCTAAAGGTTAGATGTACACTATTGTTAAGAGTCACATATTGTTTTGCATAAATACAAACATAAATGGCACAATTCATGATATAAAAAAATATCTCAAAAATTCATTCCAAAAATGTCAATTTAATGAAAATCTTTGCAGTCATATATAATTACGGGCCAAATACACATGTCCAATACATATGAATAGTTATATAACCTATCAAACATTATCAACTTGTAACTGTCACCCTAAGTGCCTTAGCCATTTTTCCAAAATTATGTTTGACTGATTAAAGCCCATCATTGTCCAGTTTTTTATCAGAACTTCAAACCTTGATGTTGTCACCATACAACGTTGATAAGCTTTCAAATGATACTTTCCTGCAACAATCAATAAACTTCTTGATCAGATGACACTATTTCAAATTTGATATACCGTAATTTCTCTATTAATTCGACCCTAAAATGTTCAAAAGATTTTCAGAAAATGTCTATAGTTGAACTAATTTCACTTTTGGTGGCTCATTTGGTACTATGGTTGAACTATTAGATAGATATTAGGAAGTTATATTACATATAATTAATACATAGTTTCCATAGATGACCATATAAAAATGCCATAGTTGAATAATGAATATATTATTAATTGATTACTACAGCAAAGAAAATTACACATTGCAATTATTAATTTTATTTTTGAAAATTAAACCATTATTTTCAGCAGTGGTTGAATCACAGGGACATAAACTTTTGGAAGTTGGTTGAATTCTTAGATGTGATTTAATTTTGTGACCTCAGAAAAATAGTATGTGGTCGAATTATTGGAGATGTCGAATTAATAGAGAAATTACGGTATTTACATATGACCCTGACAACTCACGTTGTGGCTCTTTATTTCATATGGTATCTACGTGCACAGAAGGAATCCTCACAAGAATAGAAAATGTTCGAAGTGGCAAATATAGATCTCAGTTTGTTATTAATGCCTTAGGGGTCAGACATGTACAATATTGCAATTTCTTCTTGTCACAAATATTCATCATCTTTGTATAAGAACTGAATAATGAAATATAAATCAGTTTGCTGTCTGAATGTCAAGGACCTTATACCATTATACAATCATATATTTACCTACTCAAACAAATGATGGGTGATAAATTTTGTTCCAAATACGATGTATATTTTCTTTTGTTCTTGGTGGATAAATGCTCAAACTGTGTATTTATTTAAGTATGTATTCATGAATGTAAACAGGTCTTTGGAGGGCATTTAAAGTTGCTGATAAGAACACAAGATTTTCTGGATAAGAACTTCTTTAAAATAAAAATAGAGCCATTGGCTCTGTGGCTCATCAGGCTTTACATTAATCTTGCTTAAGGTCGTGGCCAATGTAGTTCACCCCTTAGTAGGGGCCACAGGGTCACAAAATCTATAATTATTAATCTTCACTAGTCAAGGAGCCTGTACCTTCTGACCTAATGAAGGAGTAAATATGTATACACAAAAAAAGTGTGATTTTCACAATAAATAAGTTGTCACCCAAAAACTATATTGGTTCTCAATAAAAAGAAAGTGCCCATAGATGAACTGCATAATACATATAAACATAAAAGGCCGGCCTGCATAGGTTAAGCATTAATACATTTGAAAAAGATGATAGATAGCCAAATTACAGCAAACAAAATACTCACTGTCACTGGTAGTATCAATATGCATCGATCAGGTTAAGAAACACAAAATTCCTTTCAACTGATAAATTTGTATGTTGTGAAATGAAATTTCTACACTTATGTTACCTTGTTACCTTTCACCTGTATACTTAATCATCTCACCTATTTTGCTATATATGTCTGTATATGTGTGTACTTACATTAGTTATTTACACTACAGATGACTATACACAAACGTGTAATGGTCTCAACTAGTGTTTTTTTATCAGTGTCATCTCTTAACTGGAGCGTGACAAGTATCTTCTCAAATATACAAATGCTTTATGTTATCTTTCCCTAGGAATGTTTATATTTGTTAGTACAGGTCAAAGTCATGTTATAAGGTATAAAAAACTAAATATTTGTGCATTTATTTATTCCTGGACCTCCTTTCACAAAGCAACGTTATCTAAGGTTAACCTTAACTCACATTCTTAAACATTTTACTAGTGGCTCATCTAAGTGCTCGGTGAATTGAGGCCCAAAACCTTTTAAAGGGACCATTTGAGCGGGGTATTTTCTGTGGAAAAGAAATTCAGGATGACTTTCCTGTTAACAAATACATATGATTTTTACATGATTATTGCACACTTAATTTCAAATATGTTTGTGAGGTTAACATTTCAGCTGTTCAAGATTTATAAATTTGAGGCTTCGAATGTAACATCAATGGTATCAAATCGACGATCTAAATCCACGAAAATTTAAAAACACAGTAAGTTTATCTCCTTTCTACCATATACATCAGTTGTGCTTCGGTCAAGATTTTGACGTCATAATGTCTTGTGCTTATGACATCAAAGGTTGATGTCACTGTTGACATTATACTGAACCAAAACCGGTTTTGGTAGATTCTTGATCTACATTTAGCCTTTTGCTTAAAATGACGCCATTTCCTTGACATAAATATGAATTTTATTGATGCTTATCAAACTCTTCTTATATAAAAGTATGGGTAGTACAACGATAAAAGACTTTTAGTTAGTATTCAGACGAAGCAACTCCCGAAGCGTACGATGACTGTATGTGTGTCGACTCATGTCATGAAGTTTGTATCTATGGCAGTACGTATCAAACCGCGTTGAATTGCCCGTCATAAACGATAGAAATCGGCCATAAAAATAAACTAATGAATGGTAGAATGTTTCTGTGTAGATCCTTATTTTTTCATGCTTGAAACAGTCCAAAGGATCTATACTGTCTGAAAAAAGTTGATCATCCATAAAACTCTTTGTTTTGTTTATATTTCCAAATTCTGCAATGCCTCTCAGATTAAAAAAATATTAATCTGTGTTTAAAGCTGCGATAATCATACTTTTTTGTTATAACATTCATTTAAAATTTGCATTATGTTTTAACCCTTTCACGATTTAAATGATGAAACTATTTTCACCCATTTTTATATCCAAACATAAAAGCATAATACTTAAGACTATGTTTGTAATAAGCTTTGAAAATTTGTTGTTTCGATAGAAAAATAAGTACAAATATATTCAAATGTTTAAAAGTCACCATATTTGCTCCAGGAGATGAATTAAGTCTTATTTCAAAGGGCTGTGCTCCTAAGGGTTCATACAAGTTCAAGAATCCTCTGTTTTTATATGACACTGTCTCACCCTTACGTTTGGTTTAGAGAGACCTCAATATTCAGATGTGATGGGTATCAGATCAAAGGCAGAAGATAATTCAATTGTCAACTACATGTTTGTGAAATTATTATTTTAGCAGTTGTTTATTGATTGCTAAGACCCAACATGCCATACATGACCTAAAAAAAGACAGAAAAAAATGCCAAAAGTATAGATTCAATAATTCTATAAAATATTCATAAAAGGTTTCCGCTTAATTGTATTAATGATGAAATATTTCATCCATCTTTCTGGATCAACCTTGTCTCTTCAGAATAACCATTTGTTTTCAGTGCACTTGTTTGTGTTGGCTGGGCTTTCAATATTTTGAGCAAGATTGCATGGAAAACAGGAATTAGTCAACTAGTTCATCCAAGTTATCAAATGTTTACTCTCAATAAAGGAATTGGCAAAACTTTTCTTGCACTGCATTGTATTTCATTACATGTTTTTCAGAATTACTATTTTTCAGAGTACTAATAAGTCTAGATTTCATCCACAGTAAAAAGTTTCATGACCATCGCAATCTCCTATTAAGCACTGTATGTTATTTCTTTCATTTATTTACTGAACATCAAGTATGTATATACACCCATAGAGTCACAAATCCCTACAAAAAATCGTATTATTTTTACAATAACTTAATTCTTTGAAATCGCTCAAGCACTTCATGCTTTATTATGTCCTTATGCCTCTTCAGATTTGCAGGAAATCTAATGATGACACACAAAATATCCTCGTTATAGTTCCATTAAAGTGACACAGAGTATCTTTCTTAAAATTTTATTTGGTTTTGATAAGCTACAAAATATCTAATATGCTGATTGAAGTTCATATCTCATCACTGGACTTGCAAATATATCCATTTATGCATAATATCTCTAAAATGCTTGATTTTATGGGAAAATCAAGAAAATATCTCAAATACGTTTAATATTCGAAATTATGCATCCAATTGATCTACATATTAGTTACAATACCTAATAAACACTATCTAATCGAATATATTTTCCTGTCAGCTTATGACAAGGTTTCAAAATTACGTTTGGCGAATTTGCGCGCGCCACTCGAGTCACATGTCCGGTTTTCGATCAAAATCCCGACTTTGAATGGCCGTATTTTCGCTGTAATGTACGGATTGACCTTTAACTTGTTATTTTCAGTAACAGTTAGTGGTTCCTGATGTAATAACATCGATTTCAAAATTTAAACATATGTGATCCTATTAACATACTCTGTGTCTCTTTAAAGGGACCATTCAAGCAGGGTATTTATTGTGGAAACGAAATTCAGAAGGACTTTCCTGTTTACAATTATATATGATATTTACATGATAATTTCACAGTTAATTTCATATATGTTTGTGATATATGCATTTAAGTTGTTAAAGATTTGACAATTTGACAAAAAATAAAGTGTATATCGCCCAAGAAATAAAAACGATGTGAAATGAAGCCAATCATCAAAGCTACGATTGTGGAATGCATTACTATGAAAAAAGTGTTTATTATATGATTGGCGGTGAAATACCGAGATCTATCAATGAAAATAAACTGTGTTATCAGTCACTAGTGACAATAACAATGGAATGTGTTATCAGTCACTAGTGACTGATAACAACAATGACCTGACGTCATCGAACAATGCTCTGACGCAAGGACAAGCTCATGACGTCATGTTGTCGCTTAGGCAACGGGCTCTCATCGAAGCCGACTCAACGTAGATGCGCTTCAATTTCGACAGATAAACAACGATTTAATCATAAAATAAATAGAAAATTTGTCTTTTCTTGACAAATACCATGTTTATCTCATCTCGTGAGGCAGAAAAGTTGTATATTATCACTCGTGGCTGCGCCACTTGTGAAAATATAAACTTTCTTCCTCACTCGATGAGATAAACATGGTATTTGTCAAGAAAAGACAAATATCCTCTAATTCATGACTTTGGCTACATCACTGGACAAAACCCTGACCACAAATCTACACTTGTATCGTTTCTTTGGTCCCTGAGTGTATTATGGAACTGTCTGCCAACTGTGCTGCCTGATGACCATTAGGTTGAACTCAACAATATGCTATTTCTCATTCATTGATTTAAGACTAATCAGTGATAATCTAGCTTTGGTTTCAGGGAGGGTCAAGTATATTGTACTTGGAAGAAACCATGTGGAGCACAGTGGTGTAGTGGTTAGCATGCTTGCCTCTCACGCCAGAGACCCGTGTTCGAATCCCGGTGGAGACACCAAAAATTTGTGACTTGCATGGGTCTCATCCTGTGTTGTGTCCCTGGGCAAGACACTTTATCCACATTGCACTCAGTTCACCCAGCTGTACAAATGGGTACCTGAACAAGGGGGAAGTATGGATCTATATGGTCGCGCGGAGCCCTTGTTAATAAGCGGCACCAAATATACTATCCCTCCAGGGTAATAATACTCATGGCGCTTTGAGCATGCTTTGTCATGGATATATGTACAGTATAAGAAAGCTATTATTATTATTATTAACATTATTATTATTTTGAAATCAGAAATTGACGATTCAATTCGCAACATTGTTACTATTGGAGAGGCTTGATTTTGCTTACCGTAATTAAGTTAATCAGCCAGTTAAGTAGCCAGTTATTCAGACTTAACCCTATAGTATGCAATACACAGTTTTACATTTCCACTCACAAAGAAATTTGTGTTTTAAGTCTAATATTATCATTTATCATATCATATGAGGTAAGAAAGTGTTTGGTTAGCCACAAGTGAAAACTTAGACATTTCCCAGCCATGAGATGAATGTTTATATTGATATAACACTAAAACCACAAATTAATCTGTTTATTTTATGCTTCAGGGCTGACAAGAAGCAGTATTTTATGACCAAGATTGGCTTAATTAACAAGTTGAACAAATGTTGTCAGTTCTATCTTGGAAATATCTTTGTGGTGATTTTAAGCATGAAGTATATAATAAATCTGTAATTCTGCTGTCAGATAATATTTTCCATTGAATTAAAGGGACAATTTAGGTATAATTTTTCAATATTATGAGATAAAATGCATCATTATGCTTATCATAATAATTCATTTCAAATGCATAGGAAAAAAGAACATGCAGAAATATACTCACCAAATCCTACTTTTAAAATCTTGTCATTCACTGATGAGTAGAAAAGAAATTGAGTATCCATAGATATTTTCAAACTCTCGTGAATGGAAAAGAAGTTGAGTATCCATAAAATCTTGTCAATCTCTCGTGAATAGAAAAGTTGAGAATCCATAAAATCTTGTCAATCTCTCGTGAATAGAAAAGTTGAGTATCCATAAAATCTTGTCAATCTCTCGTGAATAGAAAAGTTGAGTATCCATAAAATCTTGTCTTTCTCTCGTGAATAGAAAAGAAGTTGAGTATCCATAAAATCTTGTGCTTCAACTTCTAAATGCCCCTCTAACAAACCATATACATATAAATATGATTCCTGTACACCAAAATCCTATCTTGTCTATTGAATTGTTAGTATTTGCTTAGAATATATAAGGACATGACAAAAGCTACGACAGTGTTTGTGACCAAGGGCATCAAACAACTAACGTACGATATAGGGCTTATGAATAAAAACTGACAACATAACAAAGCAGAATAGTCATGGCCTCTTTGAATACACAGCAGTAAGAATATCAGCTTTAGAACCGATGGTTCCATTGATATTTCCAATTAAGATGAATTAAAGTTAAAAGTACAATATTTTCAATTCAAATAATAGAGATATTTTATCCACTAAAAACAAATTTTGATATCATTGAGTTATGAAACATCATGAATTCTAAACATATGTACCAAATCATGCATAAGCAATTAAACATTTGCAAATTTTCAAATATTTCATTTCCATTGGAAGATAATGTAAATCAACTTACTTGAATTACGAATGGTTTTTCCAATAAAAGTACCGAGGGTACAGAAGCTCACCTTAAAATGAATGATGTGGTAAAATGGTTTAATTATACATGTAACCATCTTTTATATAATTGATTATGGCTGCCATCATTATTTTTTTATCTTTTAAAATACTAGTCTTCTTTTGGAAACGACTAGAGCTTGAACAAACATTAATACACGAATGATATAATCATGATAAGTTAACAAGCAGTAGGTTTTTGTGTAACTTTTTTGTATATCTATGGCTGAATTGGTGACCATCTTGTACTTTTTAATCTTCAAAATGCTACTTTTATGTGGGCATCCGTATTAATTTCATTATGATATCTTGATTGGTTTAGGTGTATATCCATTTAAATGTCATTCATTACTTAAAGGATGGTGGGCACTTACATTTGTTTTGTAGTGAATCATTAATATGATTTCAAGATTATTTCACTGATGGTTATGCTGCATGGGATATTGAGAGTCCCAAAAGTGCAGATTTTTCAAGGAAAATGAATGACTGATTGGGAGGAAAGTCATAAACACAGCAATGCATAAGACACGTTTATTTTGTTCACATAATATTTACATGTCAAGTGACCATGAGATGTCTTTCATTAAAGTATCAATTTATTTAACACTCATACAGTACTATAATGGTAAACATTTTTGCATTGTCAAATCAACAGAGAGATATGACAAATCAAATTTCCTTACTTTTCTTACTAAACCCTTTTCGATTTTCATCTGCATATATTCATTCCACATCAACTTATCATGTAGATTGCTAAACACAAAGCTTATTGTAGACAAGTTTTGTGTAAGTTGTTATTCTTAGAAAGAACATATCACTTTCATGAGAATACAAGTCCATAACTTTTATTGCATACACATGGGCCATGGCCATATAGCATAATGCTCTACCATATCAATTGGGTCAGGTTGATTATGCAACAGACTAGCAGCTGACACTGTGATGCTAGCAGCCTGCCTTGGGATGTGTATTAGACAACAGAGTGGAATATCTGAACTCTTGTTGACCCCTTATGTGTGGTATTTAAAGGAATATAAGGGAGATACCATTGTTTAAAATTTAACATGTTTAATGTGATTTGGTTTTTGCAGCTAGTTGCCATAAAGATTTTAAACAAATTAATCAATCATGTTTGTCTTTCATCTTAATTTTTTTTAGAAACACTTAAAAATATAGAACAACTTGCACGACAATCTTAAATATTCCATATTTAAGATAATATTATGATTAGTAAGTTCAAATTAGAGAATTTATATGATGCCAGTGATCACAGTGACACTTGATGAAAGCTTAAAATTTAATAATAATGATGTGTCATCTGCAGCTGAAAAGTCAATATGGCTGCTATTGCGGCCATCTTGGATTCTCAAAACTGAAACGTCTACCTTTCTGTGCGGAATCACTATAGGTATAACATACTACAATATAAAAATGATATTTAGATTGGTTTAGGAGAAATAGTCTTTGTCATGAAATCTAATTGAAAATTCAATATGGCTGCCATGGCGGCCATATTGGATTCTCAAAACTTTAACGTCTACCTTTCTGTGCGGAATCACCATAGGTATAACATACTACAATTTCAGAATGATATCTGTATTCGTTTAGAAGGATCGAGTAGTCTTTTTCATGAAATCTAATTGAAAATTCAATATGGCTGTCATGGCGGCCATCTTGGATTCTCAAATCTGAAACGTCTACCTTTCTGTGAGGAATCACCATGGGTATAACATACTACAATTTCAGAATGATATCTGTATTCGTTTAGAAGGAGTAGTCTTTTTCATGAAATCTAATTGAAAATTCAATATGGCTGTCATGGCGGCCATCTTGGATTCTCAAAACTGAAACGTCTACCTTTCTGTGAGGAATCACCATGGGTATAACATACTACAATTTCAGAATGATATCTGAATTCGTTTAGGAGGAGTAGTCTTTTTCGTGAAAGTTTACGGACGGACAGACCGACGGACGGACAGACCGACGGACGGACAGACGGACGACGGACGAAGCGCCATGACATAAGCTCACATTTACTTTGTAAAGGTGAGCTAATAAAAAGTAAATAATCTACATATATTCCTTATTCCTCATGAAAATTAAGGTTAAAGTCCCTTATTCAGACTTGCATATCCAGCTAAGCCTTCCGAAAAATTGTGGCACAGGAGCACATAGACGGGTAGAAAAATCTTTCAGGAAATTTTTGATACCAAAATCAGATTATTTGATAAACGGGAAAGTACCTAACTTGAATTTTGAAGTACACCACCCTCAAAAACTTGCCGTAGCCTTAAACGACCCCACAATCAGTGACATCACTGTTTCATGCGTAGAATTCACCTCATTTCCTGTTTATCGAAATCATGGCCATTCAGGTTCCCTGCGTGTATTACGCTGCGCTCCGACTGGCTACAGACACTTAGGTACACATTTCAAACATCTGCATTATCTTAATAACTTGCTGTCATATCACCAATTTTACAGAAAACAAGTATCGGTAATTTTGACTAAACGATCAATACAAAGATTACACCCGATCGTTATTATTTTAATTATTTTCTTAGAAAGTAGTTTTGGTTATGAACTAACCAAAATAAGGAGAGTATAATTCATAAAAATAAAGAAAAATGATGTTCAAGAGGCTGAATATTTTTTACCATAAACCTGCCTACATATAAGGAAGTCTAAATCTGCGAACAAAACAAAATTTGCGTCCTTCTGACTATTATATTATGCCTTACAACTTATTTATGCAAATTCGAAAGATTCCCGTATTGACAATGGCTAAGGCATATGAACTCAATTTGTTCCCGCCTTGCAAAATGGACGAAACATGCAAATGATATCAATGTATTTGAAAGTATTTAATTTATTGATAAGTAAAATCGCCTGCAAAGTTGCGTCACGTGTTCACTTCCCACAAACCTTTGCGCGACATTGCAAAAAAGACGCCCCTTTCTATTTATAGCAACCTGCCGGTTCGGGAAAGCCGTTTCGATTTTTTAATTCTTATTTCACGAATAATAATCTGATTTCAGGTTTGGTTGTACTTATGGATTTCTGAATATTCAGAGAATACGTTAAAAATACTTAAAAAATTATCTATATTACTAAAATTCTGATTATGGGACTTTAAATTGTCACTTGAAATATGTGGCTAGATAAATTTAGAAATAAATTGAGTCCTAAGATAAAACGTAGACAAAATTATGGATTTAATCATCAATGTCTATACCTTAGGCAAAATATTCGTATCATGAAAAGCTTTTGATAACCAATATAGATTTTCAGTGAAGAACAATTACATAAGAAAATGACAATCTAATCATATTAAAAATCCAATTACCATCATAAGCAAAAGAAAATTTTATCAGAATGTTAACAATTCCCAAGAATTTGTATATTATAAATTATCAATTCTCATATGGTCAAAATTGCAAAATAGCATACAGTATTTGTCCTATTAAGCGCCCCGGGCGCTTAGTTTAAAAAAATCCAAAGGGGGCGCTTATTAGGATACCCCAGAAAGGGAATATTAGGAATACGTTAAAGACAAGGGAAACTAGCTCTTGTCGGGATTCTGAACGAGAATGAAAGTAGTTCGATCGTCTTGCCTGGCATTTTCAGTGCAACTACACATTCACAGGCCCAGATAAACTAATACAGAGGCTTCGGACTCTATTGGAAAAGCAGTAGAGGTAGGCCATGTTACGTATGAAGGGAAGGGGGAGGGGGGCTCTGTTATATGGAAATTTGTAATAGGGGGCGCTTATTAGGGAGGGGGCGCTTAATAGGACGAATACGGTAATGCATTGTGTTGATCTCTCCATTCTTACTTCCATGAATATTCAGACTGGACAATAGCTAATACGAGGGGTCAGCCATGTTGATATATGATATCTAATATCCTCTTATGAGGCATGTAGCCCTGTCACCTCCTGACTTCTGGCCGTATTGATGAATGACCAGCGGTCAAGGAAGTCAAACTGACCATCAAATGGACAGTACTGAATGGCATTAGAATAGTGAATGTCACTAAGGAGGCCCCCTCATGAAATCTGTAGGCTTTCCATGTTCACAGAAAAGGAATATAATGGTGATAAATTTGCTGTTGAGAGTGGTCAACCTTATCTTGGTAACCATCAAGCTTGCCATTGACTGGTAAAAGAGTGAGAAACCATTGGCGCCTTAGCTTAAAGCTCTTTAGGATTTGATTTTTTTACAAATGAAGTCATAATGGATATTTTGTGGTTTTTCACAGATTTTGATGATATATGAGAAGGAGTTCTCTGTTAACTATCTAGTTAATAATCTTCAATCTATCAAAAACATAATGATAAATGTTGTTTCAAAAAACTAGAAAATTTGTGTCCATGGGACACAGATGCTCCCGCTAATAAAAAAGCCCTCAATGTTTTCAACCATAGATAGAGGATATCTTTTGTTTTGAGTGTGATATCACTTATCTCTCATCGAGTGACGGGGTAGAGCCAGTATTTTCACGAGTGGCGCAGCCAGCCACGAGTGAAAATATAGGCTTAACCCCGTCACGAGATGAGAGATAAGTGATATCACACTCAAAACAAGAGATATTCTGTTTATCATATGCCTCTGTGGTCGAAAATGTTGTATTTTATGTTGAAAAAGGTCTTGACTCAAGGGCATAAAAAGATTCTCTATTCATAAAGCTTTTGAAATTAATAATTTCATTCATTGAAATTTCATTGTTTTCTTAAAGAATGTCTTTCAGGAGTTATTTGTTCCTCCCCTGATACAGACAGCTTTTGCCGATTGCCTTGTGATTGGCTAACAAAAGTTACATAAGAACTACAGGGGAGATCATTTTGCACAGACAAATATGAGCTGAATTGAAATTTGTATCCCAGTAAAGACAACATTTAAAAAATTTATTCCTTAGAGTATGCTCAATTCACATCAGTCTGCAAAACACTTACACATCAAATCAGATCAAACATTTAAATCACACAGCTTCCCCTTCGTGCCAGGTGCTAGACAAGCTTATTTAATCTAGCCCAGAGCAAAATGCATTTAGAACAAAGGAACCAGTCTGGACCTCAGAACACCTGAACATTTATAGACACTTGATTTCAAATGGATCACTTACTATTTACTGTCTGAGAAGAGCACCAAATTAAGAAGTCTTGAATCAAATTAGAGGCTTATTAAAGTTCACATAACCACAAACATATTTCACCTTTGGAATATAGAGTCTGATTACAGTATTGTATAGTGCGTTAAAGGCCGCTACTCAAATATGTTTAGTTTGGTAATGAAAGCAGTTTTTAAAAGCCACTTTTGATGGGCCGCTTAGACCTATCTGACAACAAACAAGTGAATGCATGACTGGTCACGCCCCCATTTTGTGACGTCATAAACAGAATCAGCCTCGTTATCCATACATCTATCGTAACAATACCACAGGAAAAAAACTAATAATTAACGATTTTCAGAAAATGTTTTCCACTCAGTTAGATAAATCATTTGACGATGTAACACTACTAAGCATTTGGTGTAAAAAAGATATCCACATCAATGGTAATTAAACAATTATTTAGGCTGTATTTCAGTTGAAATAATGATGCTTTACTCTGTATAGTCTGACGGTTTTTCACAGCCGATAATTAAGCTGTCTAAATGAAAAGCTAATTAAAGGTGTTTATTGGAAAAATTAACAAAAATTAAGTCCAGCTTATCTTTTGTTGAAAAATCTTTGAACGAAAATCGAGAAGTGGTAAGGTCGAGGTTAGTTGATGTTTAAGCATATTCTAGATACATTGAGGTACTGTTACATACTCTACAGCCAACAATATCAACAAAAGTGAAACAATCTTGACATCTTCAAAACGACATTATTAGTCAATTTGTAAACTTATATTCAAAGTAATATATCATATGTAGATGTTAAGAAATATAGAGTATGGTATGCTCATTGCAGTTATTCATCTAATGATTCATTTACTGTGAAGTTATATAATGCTGTAGGAAACAAATATTTTACCTGTTTGTTCAGCATAACACCACAATATGAAAACAATACATTAAAGAAAATAACAATTCTAACCCCAGGATGTAGCTCAGTTGGTAGAGCTTCTGCTCATCACCAGAGAGGTCTGGGTTTAATTCCTTGCCTTGTTATAACAAGACACTTAATAAGATTCTTTGAATTCCCTTCCTTTGCAGACAGTACTGATTCTTTTAGGAAAATGCTTAAAACCAATCTTTTTACAAAATACTTTGACAAGTTGCTATTCCTGTCAGCGCCATGAGCATACTTTACAGAGTTGATATGAGCGCTATACTATAAGTTATACCATTCAGAGGCGGGGTACACGGGGAGATATCCGCCTCGAGCTTGGTGTTATGCGACGAGCCGAAGGCGAGTTGCATAACACCTAGCGAGAGGCGGATATCTCCCCGTGCACCCCGCCTCTTAATGGTATAACAAATTTATCTTACCGAATGTTTAAACAAAACGCATATAAAATGAAGATAATGAGTAAGAACTTCGTAAGTCATAATTATAGTTTGTTCAAAGCTACATATCGGTTGATCAAAAGTAACCAGCTTCATGTGTTCGAGGTAACAGACATTGTACATTTCAAGACGCCCAATCTGCATGCTTTTTTCATGCTTTTTATGTGCCTGGTATAATGATTTATTACCCTGCTCAGGAGGGTGATATCAGTATTTATTCAGGGTCACGTGGACCAATCAGAGATCGAGATTCTTACATGAGGTAGGATAAAAATTATTATTTACGATGGGAGATCTATGCTAGTTCCTTGCTTGATGCACAGATTGCTTCAACTTGCATTTCATCATTATCATTATCATAATTATCATCAGATATATTCACAGGAATGAAACTTTTACCATCCCAAAATTCATCAGTGCAAAAATAAATATAGAGCCTTTATGTCAAGAGAACATGCAAGGGGCTCGGCAACTTTGTCTGCAGTAGAGAACTGTTCTACACGCAGTAAGGTTTGGGTGCAATGCTACATTTAATTTCAACATAGTACCAACCATGGTTCGCTAGTTCCAGCCGATGCTTGCAGGTTTAACCGCAATGTGTAGCCAAACAATTGTTGTAGGCTTTCTCCCTGCAATAATACTAGCAGCCGATGTATAAGTGAAATACTCTTGAAAGTGGCGGCAAACCCCACCTCACCTCACCTCACCTCAAGAGAACAGGAAATTCCAAAATAAATATCAATGAAAGCATACACTCCATTTTACCTTTACTTTACATCCAAATATGCCCTTGATGGGTGTGAATCAAAATCCTGTCTATCAAATCTGTGTCCTATTAGGCGAGCATGGCACAAACCGTATCAACTATCACCAACAGCTGACCGTCACTGCCCACTGTCCAGAGGCACTGTCTGGTCAGTCAGGAGGTCATTAGACAGATGACCGGTACTTAATTGAAACACAGTGCTCGGTAATGATAATCGCTCTACTTAAACACCACTGTTGATTATAGTTTTCTAAATACGCACTTAATCTCCTGCAATTGTCATTTCTATATTTAGATTATCTGCCTTCTTTCAAGAATTTTTAATGTAAGAGTTATTTGACAGGTATAAAACTTCACTTATGTCCATTTACTAAATGATGACATTTCTCATTTCTATATTCATATCATCTGCCTGTTTTTCATTGCTTCTCCAAGAAGTTCTAATGTAAGACTTAATCTAGAACTAACTTGGCTGGATAAAACTTGATTTATGTCAATCTACCTAATGGTATTTCTCATTTCTATACATCCAGATCATCTTCCTGCTTTTCTTATTCTTAAATTTAATATACAACTCCACGTATTGGAAGTGAATGATGCCAATTTTAACTATCTTAAATTACAAATGTGTATTGGAAAGGATAAAAATAGAGCCATTGGCTCTGTAGCTCATCAGGCTTCATCATCAATTATGCTGTAGAGTGTGGCCAATGTGATTCCCCCTTTGTAGAGGCCACAGGGTCACCAATCATCAAATTAAGTTTATAGGCGACATGTTTCGGTTTTCTAGACCTTATACTTTAGGAGAAGAAGATGAAAATAGATTTGAAGGAAGTTCCTGTTGCCTTTATTAGGGGCAACAGGGTCACCAAAGCTACAATTCATCATCCTCACTAGTCAAGGAGTCTGTACACAAAGTTTCAGCTTTCTAGGCCTTATGCTTCTGGAGAAGAAGATGAAAATAGGTTTTTAGGGTGTGGCCCCTGTGGCCTTTATTAGGGGTCACAGGGCCACCAAAGCTACAATTTATAATCTTCACTGGTCAAAGAGTCTGTACACAAAGTTTCAGCTTTCTAGGCCTCATGGTTCTGGAGAAGAAGATGAAAATAGGTTTTTAGGGTGTGGCCCCTGTGGCCCTTATTAGGGGTCACAGGGCCACCAAAGCTACAATTTATCATCCTCACTCTTCAAAGAGGCTATACACAAAGTATCAGCTTTCTAGGCCTCATGGTTCTGGAGAAGAAGATGAAAATAGGTTTTTAGGGTGTGGTCCCTGTGGCCCTTATTAGGGGTCACAGGGTCACCAAAGCTACAATTTATAATCCTCACTAGCCAAGGAGTCTGTACACAAAGTTTCAGCACTCTAGGCTTTATGGTTCTTGAGAAGAAGATGAAAATAGGTTTTTAGTGTGTGGCCCCTGTGGCCCTTATTAGGGGTCATGGGGCCACCAAAGCTACAATTTATAATTCTCATTAGCCAAGGAGTCTGTACACAAAGTTTCAGCACTCTAGGACTTGTTGTTCTTGAGAAGAAGATGAAAATAGGTTTTTAGGGCGTGGCCCCTGTGGCCCTGATTAGGGGTCACAGGGCCACCAAAGCTACAATTTATAATCCTCACTAGCCAAGCAGTCTGTACACAAAGTTTCAGCTTTCTAGGCCTTATGGTTCTGGAGAAGAAGATGAAAATAGGTTTTTAGGGTGTGACCCCTGTGGCCCTTATTAGGGGTCACCGGGCCACCAAAGCTACAATTTATAATTCTCACTAGCCAACGAGTCTGTACACAAAGTTTCAGCTTTCTAGGACTTATGGTTCTTGAGAAGAAGATGAAAATAGGTTTTGAGGGTGTGACCCCTGTGGCCCTTATTAGGGGTCACGGGGCCACCAAAGCTACAATTTATAATCCTCACTAGCCAAGGAGTCTGTACACAAGGTTTCAGCTTTCTAGGACTTATGCTTCTGGAGAAGAAGATGAAAATAGGTTTTTAGGGCGTGGCCCCTGTGGCCCTTATTAGGGGTCACAGGGCCACCAAAGCTACAATTTATAATCCTCACTAGCCAAGGAGTCTGTACATAAAATTTCAGCTTTCTAGGCCTTATGCTTCTGAAGAAGAAGTCGAAATTCCACAAAGTTTACGGACGGACGGATGGACGGACGGACGCCGGACACCATGCCATGCCATAAGCCCATCGGGCCTTACAGGCCAGATGAGCTAAAAAAGCTTAACATAAAAAATAACAATGTGACAACATTGTAAAAGTTTTATACTTTTGAAGTTCTCAACACAAGTCTGAAAACAATCCAGGGGACTTAATTAAGGTCAATGGCTACAATTTTCAGTTCTATATCAACCTGCTTATTTTCCTTAAAGATTTTATCTAGGAATTTTGACAAATATAAAACAAGACAAGAATAAAAGTCCTTTTATGTCTATAAATTTAGCATCAGGAATTGTCATTCTATTTCAGATCATCTGCCTCCTTTTCTTATTTTCAGTTACCATCATCATCATCATTATCATTATCATCATCATATTTGTTTCAATGATCATTTCAATCATCATCATCATCATCATCATCATCATCATCATCATCATCATCATCATCATCATCATCATCATCATCATCATCATCATCATCACCACCATCATCATCATCATAACCATCATCATCATCATAACCATCATCATCATCATTTCCATCATCATCATCATCATCATCAATATCACCATCACCATCACCATCACCATCACCATCACCATCAATCTCTGACTGCACCATGCTTTCATACAATTCCAATAATTGACATAGTATGTAGGCCTTAATCCTTTAAAATAGAATTCTACCATAAAAGTACAAAAATGAATACATTTGCACTGTGACATCTGCTATGTCAATGTCATGTATATTTAATCACTCTGACATACCGCAAGACCAGGATGTCAAATCCATGAAGTCATGTTCTCTCCAGAGAGCACTTTATACCATTTTGTCTACAAGTTTGATGGCGCCAGATTAACGGAGAGCTTAGTTGTGTTTTCAAGCTGTTAACTTCAATCAATGTGTCTCAATCTGCGGGTCGTAAACACAGACAGAAATCAGAATCATGTCATGAAATAAAAACAATTATTTTGAATGCATATATGTTGTAATGCATTATATTTTTAAAAAAACATTTTCTATCATTCTATCCTGTAAATTGTGTATTAAAAGACATTATGAAAATAGATTTAGTTTTAAAATCGGGTTAGGAAAAGAGCCAAAAATCTAATATAGAATTTTATTAAGTATCTTCTGATATCAAATATATTAACACAAGTTTATAAAGAATAAAATATTAGAATGTCCATTTTTCAATAGGAGAGACGTATTTAAAATGAAAGCAAAACTGCCTTTGGTAGCTATGGATATATTTGTTTGTTCGCTCATTTCAAATTGCTTATGGAGTGTTTTGGCAATGGCTGATCATAAATTAGGCAAACAATGTTAAAACATCATATCATTGATACTTGATTAAACTTTCAGTTAGGCATTCAAATACTGAATGATATGATGGCATCAGAGTTTTCAAAAGAAATATATATTTGTTTCTCGCAAAATAAGACCCGAATGGATGCTAAAAATATTTCTTTGTTTTTTTCTTTCTTGAAAACTATCTTATTAAAAAAAAAATTATTTTAAAAATTATATCCTGTTCAAAGATGCCACCGATCCCACAGAACAGTCTTTAAGAGGAAACATTGTTGTGAAAGCTACACTTATATATAAAGACCACGTAACAGAGAGAATGTCTACATTTAGAAACACAATTACCACTCAATGGTTAAGACCAGATGTGTTGATTTACCTTAAAACCCTGGGGAATACATTGACGATTCCATTGACCTTTCTTTGAGTCTAAGTGGTCTTGAATAGTCACAACATAAACGTCCAAAGGCTTAAGTCTACTTCAAGATGAAATGTATTTCATCAAACCTAATATCTATAATGCTAATCTCTTTGTAAATATGAAAATTGATAAGAAGACAAATTATGACATTTAAAATAAGCATCAAATCAAATAAAAAAAACACTGACCAATAAAAAGTGATTATGACAAAGGTTTGAAATAAAGAAAATTTTCTGAAATCCATCTTCTCACAAGATACATTTTTAGGTAACCAATGATTATCTTCTCACGACAAGAAGTTTCAATAATCAATCACACAGCAATTAAAAGCTAAGGCTATTGTTTCAAACAAACAAACAATCAGACAAACAAAAAGATTTGAAATTAACAAAATTAAAAGACTTTGATCTTTGGTCAATTAGAAAATAAAACTTACATTTGTAATCACTTGTAACATTGTTATATTTGGGATCACACTATCTGAAATTGCACCTAATTTTGTACTATCTGGGATTTGAACTCGCACCCTCAGAGAAAGTCAACACCTACATACATAAAGTAATACATTGTCACATTGTCAGTACCAGCTGTTTTCTTGTAATGTTATCAATGAACTGGTATTGATTCAATTCTCTCTTTTAGGAAGAATCCCAATAGGCATGATAGGTGATATGGAACTATCATGTAACTGAACTTATTACAGTGGTCACAGGTTGTTTAACCCTTGCCACATGCTATGCTAATATAGATAAGCAGCTTAAGTCACTCACGGCCACATGAGGGTTAAGGATCAATGATAAATATAATGACTTGTCAGGATAATATTTGACTTCAGAGTCAAAATATCTTGTTTCATCTTAAATAATATTGATTCATTCCAAATCATTTAACAAGTTTTTGTGTGTTTATTTCAAAATAATAATAATATTTTGAATTTTTAAAAATTCATAGTTAAAAATCCTAACACCTCAAGTTTTATCTGACAAAATGGGATTTGAAGTTTGTATACAGACAATCAGCATGTTATTTGATTTTAATCTGATGAAATAAGCTGTCAATGTTAAGGTAGACAATGTAAGGCACTTAATTTCTTTAACTATAAAGGCTCAAACAGTATAAATTACAGATAGTCAAACAATTAAGTTAAAAAAACAATAATACATGAAATATTCAGAAATTTTTTTACGATTTAAACTTTGGCCTGAAGAATCTTATAAATAGAATCCATCTGTACATTATGAACTTACCTCTCATATTCAAATCACCAAATGTCTACAAACGTTCCCAAAAACTCCATATTCTGTTTATTTCCAAACAAATCCATGAACGTAACGGTTTCCAGGAATGGTGCCAAAAAGTTACAAAAACAACAATACATGAAATATTCAGAAAATTTACTACGATTTCAACTTAGGACTTACGAATCTTATAAATACAATCCAAATGTACATTATCTACTTACCTCTCATATTCAAATCACAAAATGTCTAGAAATGTTCCCAAAACTCCCATACATGTATACTGTTTATTTCCCAACAAATCCATGAGGGAAACAGATTCAAGGAAACGGTGCCAAAAATGGTATCCTTCAGTTCAAATAAACTTCAAAGTTCTCTTCAAATAAAGATCCAAATTCTTGTATCAATGATTGAATCACAGGAATCACACACAACAATCTGTTACACCAAGGGATCCATGCCTAAACAGTTCCTGTTAATGCTTGGCTCCGTCATAGCGTCACACTACGCTAATTATCGACTGAAATAAACGCCATGTGACAGTCGTATAACGGCTTTTATTGATCTCCTCGAAATTCTGACATGTGGGCACGTATAGTCTTTGTATCCTTGACAATAGGTGTAATATTAATGTTTCTGAAACATTTTTCTAAACTTTTTCAAAAAAGTTACAATGTGCATATTGAGGATTTGTAAGATTTCAGATTTAAACCTTTTAAGATTTTTTAAAAAATTTGGGCAATTTTATGTGAATTATTCTGTATTTTCCTGAAATTTTGGCAATTTAATATACATTTATTCACTGTGTTTTTCAAGTTGTTTTTTAAATAAGACTTAATTTAAAGGGGCAGTAGCACGTTTTCGGGGGAATATAAGGTGATGTCAGGAAAATGAAAATGAATGGTTCCAATTAAAAGACAATGTATTTAAAGTAAATGGAGCAGTAATAATTCAAATATACAATTTAAACTTAAGCCATGCGATTCCTTTTTCTTACACAAAATGAATTAAAGGTGTTCCCATAAAATGGCCGCCAATGGATTTTATGACAATCTTCATACTTTGTCCTCTGACTATGGATGATTGGCGTGTGTAATAAGATTTTTGACACTGTCAAAATAATACATTTAGCATTAACTTACAATTATTAGTGAAAATTTAAAATATAAAATTATAAAAAAACATGCTACTGCCCCTTTAAGATTGAAGCATTTTGGAAAAGTATTCTTTCTTGTTATTTGACATGATGATGCTTTAAAAAGTCTTAAAACATTTTTTTCTCTTCTAATGTTGGAAACTCAAAATTAAAATATTTCTTGAATCTTACTCATTTACAATGATAATACAAGATGAAAGGTAAATTTAAAATTGATAAATTATTATAGAAATTAAGTTAACATTTAGCAAGGTAGTGAACCCTTAATTTTAACAAAAGACATTGTCCTTTTCTTAAATTGTCTAGGTTAAAGAAAACTTAGATAATCAACATGATTTTCAGACAAATATCTATTTGAAGTTTTCTGAATGTTTATAGTCTGTTATATATCTTGTTTCCAATAACATGTCTACAAAGTCATATAAGCCAAGTTCAGAATAATATATCATAGATTTATCAAAGAGATTTGAGACAGAAATCTCTCAAACATTTTACCAATACTAGAAAGGCAAAGAAGATCAATCAAAATTGAGACAATTATCTTCTCGATATTATTTTGTAGAAACCTTTGTACATGAAAATGTTATAAGATGAAGAATGAATGATTGGATACTATAAGAATAATCAATGAGTTGCGAGGAATTACGGATTATCTGTCCTGAGTTAATTATTGTGATAAACTCCGAGCTTCAGCGAGGAGTTTGACACAATAATTCACGAGGGACAGATAATCCGTAATTCCGAGCATCGAGTTGGTTATTCTTTTTCTTACCCAAGATAATTTTGATGCGTAAAAACGGGGGAAAAGAGAAACATAAACAAAACTACGCTCGGCCGGTAAAGTACAAATTGTATTCATACGCCATTCATAAATTTGCTCACTACTTCAGGATGGGCGTCTCTAAGTAGTTCGCAACTCAAGATCTTATTTGAAATAGTTTATTATATTGATGTCACATTATATCCAAAAACTATTGTTTAATATCATTAAAAAAGCGCTTTTATTTACCGCGCACAACCGAAAAGAAAAAGTAAGACGTCGAACGTTAGCTTTCGTTACGTTTGACACGCCTATTGAGGAATGTATGACGTCACTGTTTGACGTCATGTTTAATGACGTCATAGAGCTATGACGTAACGACAGTTCGGCCAGCAACTCTCCCACCTAGCGCCGCCTTGAAGATTTAATCTTGTATTTACGGCAAAGAAAACATCAGAAGGTCTTGATTTCCCATTAAAAATGTTTTAGTAATGTGTGACTTTCGCAATTTAAGTATAAGATTTTATATCTATATCTCTCAACTGAAGTAGAACATCCAAGAGATTCATGAATGGATGTAAAAAAGTTCCGTCAACCAATCAAAATGCGAGTTATTTTTAGAAAAACAGTAATTCCCATGCATGACCATTATGCAAACTTTAATACCCGGCATATCCTTGCCCGCTTGGGTAAGAAAATATAATAAGTATCCTTTGAGGCTCACATGTACGTTTCTTTAACATATAGTAAAAGTTCTATTTGTATGAAGAAGAGATGTTAAAAATTAATTAATTTGCAGTTGATAATTTATAATTTTGCCTCTTCACATTACTGAAATGATTAAAAGGTGTTCACACTAAATTGTCTGCCAACAGTTTTTGCTTAAAATGTGACGCTTATTCCCAATACTTTTTTGACAATCAAACTGAATATGAGAGGAATTATACCCTCAGAGAAAAACGTATTTATCATGAACTATTAAACTACGTGGCAAAAGAAAGCATAGGTCGAGCTTGAAGAGTTACAAAGAAAACAAAACAAATCATCTCACTATACAGATTGGTTTAAAGGGGCAGTAGCACATTTTTATGGCGAATAAATGTTGATGTCAGGAAAACGAAAATAAATGGTTCCAATTGAAAGACAATGTATTTAAATCAAATGGAGCAGTATTAATTTAAATATGTAATGTAAAGTTTAGCCATGCGATTCCTTTTTCTTACACAAAACGAATTAAAGGTGTTCACATAAAAATGGCCGCCAATGGATTTTATGTGAATCTTCATACTTTGTCCTCTGACCATGTCTGATTGGCTTGTGTAATGAGATTTATGACACTATCAAAATAATACATTTAGCATTAACATACAATAATCAGTGAAAATGTTTAAATATAAGGTTATAAAAAAACGTGCTACTGCCCCTTTAAAGAATGATTTCAGTTCATCATTGAGGCACCTTATGATAAGCATACAGCTTACACATAATTGAACAGTGGTTGGGTAAACAAATTGTACTTTTCAGCGATATCAGAATCAATATGTTTGATTGTAAAATTTCTTAAACATTACACAACGGTTTATAGTAGCTTGTACGTCCACCTTTGGCATCAGTCCAGGCAGTGATAGGTCCCCTGATCGATGACGTCATACGTCTGATGACGTACGTTGGTTGAAATTTTTGCAATTCTTTTCTTAGAGGCAGAAGTAATTGAAGATGAAAATAGCTTAGTTGATGAGAAAATGTAATGACAGGCCAAATTCAATGCCTTCTAGCTAACTATGACATTTTAAGTAGTCGAAAAGTTAAAATATTGGTTTTTGCTTGCAAGTTCCTCCTAAAGTAAAACAAAATGGTTGACAGTGATGGATTGTTGAGAGGTCCCTTGCTTATAATGTTGAATGATGCAGTGAAAAACAACCAAAGTTAAAGAGGAAACAGCCTGATGAAGGAAATTGCAAAATTGACTAAAGATGGGTTGTCAATAGTAATTATGCCAATGCTTGCTGATAAAGAATTGCAAATTTTTATTAGAAATCTATTTCTTTAATTTTTTCCTAAAAATAATTCTTCGTGCAAAATGTCTTACCTCCGATTCACATAACTCATGACTCACAATTGTATTCTAGGTCCTGTGTTTCAAAGGTTGAATAGTCTTCCATTTACATTTATCAAATAGTAGAAGTGCTGTCCCTGTAAATTCAACTGATACAAATCAGTTGGTTAGGCTGATATAAGGCACCCAAAAAATAAAGTTTAAAAGTTATAATACAGTGGAAAAGATTGTCATTTAGAATTTCATTTCATTCTCAAGCAAATTACATTGGATTTGAATTAAATTTTCTTTTAATGTTCACTTGATGAAGGAAGTCTTGATATCTGTTTCATCATAAGTGTCCACTTAAAACATACATTCCAAATAATTTGAAATTATTCATGGTTTTTTTCTGTTTCATCATTTTGGTATAGTGTTCATTTAAAAACATAGATTCCAAATTATTTGATACTTGTCAATGATTTTTTCTCGCTTGTGTTATATCACATAACTTTTTGGGGTTAATTTCTTCACAATTGTTAACATCAAGTCAGATAATATGTTTTAGTAAACAAGAGCCATCAGGAGAACTGGCTTATCCCCTGGGCCCGACAAAGTAATTGCAAATTACCCTCTTTTCCTATTTTCTTACTGCTTAACTAAATTTTTTTGCTTTCTACATGTTACTTGCTTTCTACAAATAATTTGATGAAGATCGAGTTTTTAAAAATTGTCAAACCATTTTCTGAATAGGAATACCCTAGTGAAGTTCTGTTCATTAAACTTAATCTATAGATACCAAATATAGTGAAGTTTAATCAAACTTTATATACTGACAGATATGATAAAATACCACTTAACAATTTAATTTATTGACATTAATAACTTAAATAAAAAAGAGAGATTTTATAGGAACCTTGATTCTTTGATGAAGACATTTGTGTGGAGCACAGTGGTGCAGTGGTTAGCATGCTGGCCTCTCATGCAAACGACCTGGGTTCGAATCCCGGTGGAGACACAAAAAATTTGTGACCTGGGTCATAAACTGTGTTAAATTGTGTCCCTGGGCAAGGCACTTCATCCACATTGCACCCAGTCAACCCAGCTGTTAAATCGGATACCTGAAACAGGATGTACAGACCTACATGGTCGCGCTTAGCGCTTGTATGCTGTTTTGAAAGTACAATTCCTTCAGGGTAATGATGGAGGTAGCACTTTGAGCAGGTGATTAGTACCTGGATAAGGCACCATATAAATATCCTCATTATTATTTAGAGCTTAAACTCATAGCTGAGACAACATTATCATGCCATAACACAACATTTACAGTATGTTGGCTTCATGAAGCAAACAGAAGCCGAGAGTGATCCCCTATAAAAAAAATTCTCTTGTGTAAGACCATCCACAGTTTCATGGCAAGCAAAATTTTACCATTGCCACAACTGCATCCACAAATACATTTTCACCTTCACCAGGGATGATTAAGTCGTAAAATGATGGATGTATCTTCAAAGAGTAACTTTGTGGCAAAGAAGTGGATGCACGATGATTAAGTCGTAAAAGTTTACAGCCACCAGTGATTGTGGCAAAGAAGTGGATGCACCCTGTAACGGCAATTAAGTCGTAAAAGTTTACAGCCACCAGTGATTGTGGCAAAGAAGTGGATGCACCATGTAGGTGTAATTAAGCCGTAAAAGTTTACAGCCACCATTGATTGTGGCAAAGAAGTGGATGCACCATGTAAGGGTAATTAAGTCGTAAAAGTTTACAGCCACCAGTGATTGTGGCAAAGAAGTGGATGCACCATGTAGGTGTAATTAAGCCGTAAAAGTTTACAGCCACCAGTGATTGTGGCAAAGAAGTGGATGCACCATGTAAGGGTAATTAAGTCGTAAAAGTTTACAGCCACCAGTGATTGTGGCAAAGAAGTGGATGCACCATGTAGGTGTAATTAAGCCGTAAAAGTTTACAGCCACCAGTGATTGTGGCAAAGAAGTGGATGCACCATGTAAGGGTAATTATCTCGTAAAAGTTTACAGCTACCAGTGATTGTGGCAAAGAAGTTGATGCACCATGTAAGGGTAATTAAGTCGTAAAAGTTTACAGCCACCAGTGCCTCTAGAAACTTTTGTAGCAGAATTTGTTAATATGGTCCCAAATCTGCAAAATTACATCCTGAATTATGCCTAAAATTAAATAGATTTTTTAAATAAAGTCAAATATCAAACAACCAATTAAATGTTTTAATAAAATGTGAAAGTTTGCGCCGTCCAGTGTGCTTTGTTGGAGAGCGCCTAGGCAAGTCTACAACAAGACTTTGCCTTTTTTTTAGGTCCTGTGGGGCCTTCGGGGTCAGCCTTTGGTGCTGTGGGGGTCAGCCTTTGGTGAGGTTTGGGTGGCAGCTTCTTGTACTATCCTGTAGTACGTTGGTGGCAGCCTGTGGTGCTTTAGAGGACAGCCTGTTGGGGCATGGGGCATCAGCTTGAAATCAGCAAGACAGATCATGGAGACATCAGTTCTGAAAGTGGATGTCATGGGCAGGCTTAGTGATAGTCTAACATTTAGACTCTGAAATGAATATTTCGTAAAATTTCAAAATTTGAAAGAAAAAAAATATAATGAAAAGGAGCCTCTGAGCTCAGAGTCTTGTTGTAGACTTGCCTAGGCGCTTAAACAATTAAGGGGTCTGGATGACAGACTAGCTTAGTGACTGAAAGTAAAAATATAAAAAAGTATAATATCAGCCACCAAATGTTATTAGAAATTGAAGTTGTGAAAATTGTGAAGATTGAATTATGTGATACAACTGATGTCAACTTTAATAGCATTTGAACAGCCTTTTGGCTATGACATTAAAAGATAATATTTTATCAACGAATGTACAGTCATGCTGATTGTTACTGAAAAAAGCAAAAATTCCTTATATTTCAAATATCAACATTGGATGTCATTTCATTTGCATATTCCATCTGATTAATAAGAAGTTTGATATATCTTTGTTGATATAATTGCAGAAATATTCTTAAAGATAGGTTAACATGTTAATCAAAATCCTCATTGTTTTACTTTACTTTTCTTAACATTATTCCACTTCGGAGTTAAAAATGCACCTCAATTTATTAAGATACAGCCAACAGTAACAATTACATTGGATGCATGAACTATATAGGGACGTAGACATTATGTACTGTTATAGAACATTATTTTTATTGACTTGAATCTATAACTGATTTTCAAAAGGGGGGGTCTGGACTCCCTGAACCCCCACTGGGATCCGCCTCTACAAATGGCAAGAGTTGAAAATCTTTAAGAATTGTAAAAAAACTAAGATTAATCACAAGAGTATGTTTAATGCTGTGTCAAATGTCTACAAATTAGATTTAATGCTCATAAGAATTTGAAAGAAAGTCCTCTAAATTCATTTAAATCAGACAGACAACCTGTCTGAGAGTTTACAAATGAAATAATGGTCTGTCAAGTTCATTAATTGTGAATTGGGTTGGATCTTCTAATGTATTGACTAATCTACATTCAAGGAATATACAGCATGTTGATTTAAGAATTAGATCACCATCCTGGCTGTGTTGTTACCTGTTACATAATCAAATGCAATGTGTCTCTAATCTGGAAGTAAATAAGAAGAAATGAATTGGTCAGAAGTCATTTACCAATCTGTTTGTTTATTAAGCAATTTAGTGCACTTACTGTGATGACACTGCCTAGTCTTCCCTTGTGAGTTCCCTTATGTTGCCAGGTCTGTGTATTGTAAGCTTCAGTGATCACCTTAAATAAACAATTTGTATATTACAGTTCTTCAATGAAATGAAACAGGTATATAAAAAGAACAACTGAAACTAATGATTTATTTATATATAGGCAAAATAACAAGAATAAGCAAAAATAAAAATAAAAATTATAAAAAGATAACCCCTGGATTGCTGAAATGCGTTTTTTATAAAACAGATAGAATTTTAACTTATAAGTTGACATTTGAATAAGTTAATAACTTGATAATAATAATGGTATGTAGGTTTTTATTATTATTTAATTTGTTTTACTACTTTTATCAATTCAAGAAGTTTATGAAAAGGATGAACAGATTTGGACAAACACTTTGAATTGGCATTTATAATCAAAACTTACCATGTCTTCAACTGTCTGGCTGTGAATTACTATCGAGTCATTATCAAAATTATAAACCAGGAGTGTGAGTTTCAGTTTGAACATTTATGAATCATACAGAAATGGACTCTTAACAATATATTTGATCTAACTTTGAGAATTATTTACAATGTTTATGGAATTCAAATTCAAATAAGATTCTAAGGTCATTAGCATTTGAAATCAAGTACTCCCACAAATTTACAACATACAATTGATTTGTCTGGATGTTTACAAATACAATTGTCTAATCTACAGTCAAGGATTATATAATGCATGTTTATTCAAGAATTAGCCAGCTGTGCAGTTACCTCTTACCTAATCACTGCCTGTGTCCAGCCTCTGATGTCCTCCATGGCAGTCTTGGTCCAGTGCACACTTGTGTAAACAATGCCATCTTTAGCTGAAAGTTACCAATTTAAGAATAGAAACTATATTACAGATCAAATCAGTATCAAAAAAACAAATCCTAATGGTACATTATAATGAACATTTACAATACATTACAAGAAATTCAGCAAGAAAGGATCACTTGTCATTTTGACTGCATGTGAAGCCAATATTTCAGAAACATTTTAAGCTCTCATTTATGATTTGAAAAGATAACAGGCAACATGAACTAGAAACAGTAATCAGAAGTACTTACTTTGGTACCAGTGACTGCAGAAATGCTTTTTTAGCTCTTAATGAGCTGTGATTTAATCATCATATCCAGTTGGTTATGTAAATGGTTGATGCAGGCGGCCATCTTGTCTTCTTGTGACTTGTGCACAGCTTAGTAAATATTGCAGTGATTCTGATTGGCTGATAATGTCTAGCCAATCAATGAGAAGCACAATGCATTGAATGCATGGTGTAAGAAATCTTTGATTATTTACTTTTATAAGAGTACTTGAGTAATGGTTTGGGAAAAGGGTTTTGATAAAATGTATTTTCATAGCTTTGACATTAATAAAATGTTATTGAATTAGTTCATTCTGACAATGATAACATTAATAAAATGTTTCTTTTTACGTGACCTTTTTTACATCAATCAGTTATGTCCTTTGTTTTTGGCATTTAAGAAGTTTTTCTTTAAATTGATAACTTATGAAATTACATGATAAGTGTCAAATAGTCATATCCATCAATAGTAAATTTTACAGCCAGGTTTACAATATTTGAAATTAGTCTGTTGAGTAAAACGAATTAAAATGGAAGTTAACAAGATAGACAAACATTGGTTTACAATTTATGTATCAAAACATGTGAAGACCCATACTAATGAAACCAACTTGTCAACACGATGGTCAGCGTCAATCAATGATTTTACAATTAACAGGAAATCACAACATGAGTTTAAAACTAAAATAACATCCGATTGTGTAACTGCTTTCCAATACATAGCAAAATGACAAACTTAATTACCCTTGAAGTAATACTTCTTAGGGTGACAATCAACAAGGCTGTTTATAGTGATTGACAGTGGATTTGTCATATGAATATACATTTTCAAATGACCAGGTGTTATTAACTAAGCAATTAACACGTTTCTAGAAATAACAGATAATCACCAAGATATTTCCTCTTAAATCCACAACCTGAGTTTAAGATTTTAAATAACATTTAAATTGGTAATTGATGTCCCCAACTAAAAAAACAAACTTAACGACCCATGAAGTGTTTAGGTATAATGGTAGCAATCAACAAAACTTTTCATAGACCATTAATTTGAAGCTCAACACATCTTCATTTCTGTACCAAATTTATTTTTACCTTAACTAAGCTTACATCTTTTTTATGCTTTGTTGTATATATTTTTTGTCCTTACTACAAAGTCATTAATTCAGTCATGGGAATTGTTCATCAACAAGCTTTGCTCATTGTTGGTTTAAGTGAAAACAGACCCTGGTATGTCAACCCTTTATTGTATCTTAGTAATTTTTATTTGTATCTGCGGATATAATGTTTTTATAAAAAATTGGAATTAATTTTTTTTTTTTTAATACCCAGACACTGTTTGAATGAAATATGATAAAGATAAAGATAAACGGCCTCTTAATTTTTTTTCTAAAAATCCCCCATACCTACTTATATAATTCACTTCATATTCATGCACTGATATTTTGGATTACTTTTCCAACCATCAACACTAGGCTCTTTATGAAATGTACCCTAACAAAAAAAACAAAAAAACCCAAACACAAGGCTTGCTAATCCAATATGTTTACTTGTTGAACTTTCCCAGAGAGGAACTCCCATCCCTAATTACATAACCCACATGTAGGTTTTATTACTTTATGGTCATTGGTGTACCTTCCACAGTATCTCCATTTGGCTTGCTAATCCAATGTCACTTGTGTATCTATCCCAGAGGGAGACCCCCATCCCTGATTACATAACCCACATGCTGTTGTGGAGGTTTTATTACTTTATGGTCATTGGTGTACCTTCCACAGTATCTCCACTCACCCCGTTATCTCTTGGCCACTTGTGGACATGCTCTTATAGGGCTATTGAAGCTGTTACAACCCCACCATAACTTTTTTATTGCTCTAGAGCTTGTGGCCAACCATTCATGGCATCCTCCCAGACGCTTTTTTACCTTCACCAAAATGCTTCTGCTAGTGAAGATGGTAAAATTTTGCCCCAATTATCCCAAGAGATGATATGAAGGCAGATTGGAAATGCAGTGAAAGTTCTGTGTCAAAGCTGTAGAAGTAACTTTGAGGAATATTTTTTTATAATAGTAGAACTAACAAATACAGCATTTAGGCTTCCCTAACCCAATGATTAATTGGTACCGATAATCATTCCATGTCCAAGACTCAAGGAACCAGGTCATATCTTTAAACTAAAACGGGGAACATAATCATGCCATAATTGAACATTTTTTTAATAGGTTTTATGAATCTATCAAAATCAAGATGTACTGTGCAACTTAGGATACCTTAAGCCTTCTCTAACCCAATGACAGTATAAATTGGTACCAGTAATTATTCCATATCCAAGACTTATATACACACTTCAATGACATATCTGTATGTTCACATGGAACATAATGCCACTTCACATGAGTGTTGTGGTTTCATGAATCAATGAAAAGACAACATCTCTTAGAACTAAGGATACAGCATATAAGACTTCTCTTACTGAATGACTAATAGGTACCAATGATTATTATATGTCCAAGACTTTCAGGAACCAGGTCATATCTTTGAACTAAAACGGGGAACATAATCATGCCATAATTCAACAACTTTTTTAATAGGTTTCATGAAGCAATCAAAACCAAAGACATACTGTTTATACAGCATTAAGCTTTCTCTAACCTAACAACAGTATAATTGGTACCAGTAATAATTCCATGTCCAAAACTTATATACTCCGTTCAATGACATATCTCTATGTTCAAACATGGCACATATTGCCACAACAAAAGTTTTTTTGGTTTCAAAAACCAAAAATATCAAAAGACAGACGTCTTGGAACTACAAATTAGGCACTAAGCCTTCCACTATCACTTCTCAAATTAGTACCAATAATAATTCCATATCCAAGACTTATATTCTCCCTTCAATGACATATCTGTATATTCACATGGAACATAATGCCACAACACAACATTTATTTTGGTTTCATCAATCAATCAAAAGACAACATCTCTTGGAACAACAGATATGGCACTTAGCCTTAACCACGCACTTCCCTAATTGGTACCAATAATTATTCCATGTCCATGACGTCTAAGAACCAGGACATAACTCTTAGCTCAAACAGAGAACATAATCATGCCACAATTCAACATGTATTTAGGTTCGTGAATCAATTAAAGACCAAGACAGATGTCTTGGAACTACAGATACAGCACTATATATATATAGGCCATCCCAAAGTACTTCACTAATTGGTACCAATAATTATTCCATGTCCAAGACTTGCAGGAACCAGGACATATATCTAAATTCAAACAGAGAACATAATCATGCCACAATTCAACATTTATTTTGGTTTCATGAATCAATCAAAAACTAAGACAGATGTCTTGGAACTACAGATATAGCACTATATATATAAGCACTTCACTAATTGGTACCAATAATTATTCCATGTCCAAGACTTGCAGGAACCAGGACACATAGGAAGCATCCTCTCAGCTTCAGCACATCAACTTGATGGAGTTAATGGAAATGTACGGAATGGCTTTATTATTCCTGACTTACGTTTACAGCTCATTTAGCGCTGTAAGCTGGAACCTTCAATATTAGGACTTCCTTCTGTACTGTAAAGAATCGGATTGGACTAATAACACCATATAAGGAATGGTAGTTGTGTTGTATTAATGCAACAGAGAAATGTAGGATAAATATTATGGGAACCTGACATCATTTTATATTTATATGTATGGTAACAGAGAAATGAAGGATAAATGTCATCAATTTGTTGTGATATATAATTTTGTTGGCTTAATTAGAGATATGTAGAGTACTGGGTAAATGTTATTGAAATGTCACACATATATCATATGGTAACATATAAATGTAGGGTAAATGTTGTTTATTTGTGCATGATGACACAGAACAATATACAGCTGTATATCTTAAGTTTGTTCACTTGCTTGTGTATCTTAGTGCAAATATCATATAAATTGGGTTTCATTTTGACGTCCATACAAGGACCTACAAGGGACAACCATTAGTGAAATAATCATGCCAAAACCATATTTTGGGATCATCTTGTCAATGGTACTGAATTTAGATATTTGGCATGATTAAATAGACAGATGGGGTCATATTTGTGAAATTCAGAATTTCTTAAATTTCTATTTAGATATTCGATATAAACATTGTAAGAAAGACATGGGTTAGTAGGTTAGTGAACAAACTTTAGATATGCAGCTGTAAGGGTAAATGACATGTCTATTGTAAAACAATAATTGTAGAGTAAATGTTGTTAATAATTATAATATATTTTGAAACACCACATTATGGTAACAGAGAAAATATGTAGACTAAGTAATATTGATATATTGTAATATAATTTGACAACACAGAGAAATGTAGGGTAAATTAATTTTGTAGTGCATTGACTTGTCTATTGTAACATACAAATGTTGGGTAAATGTCAGTATGATGTCTTGTAAAATTTAAAAGAGAAACAAGTATTTGTCACAAAGGTGACAAGATCCCCCGCTGCAAATTGATGTGAACAAAATGCATACTGTATACATAGAAACACTTGTCTACACTTGTCATGCTACTAACTAGATGTCATTTAGACCACAACAAATCAACTGTTCCCTGGGTCTTCCATATATAAGTCTCACTGTGACCTTGAAAATAATGTGAAGGTCACCAAAATCGACTGGGCCCGGCGCCTTCCCAATAAGATGCATTGTGTAAGTTATGAAGAGAATCCAGTGAATGGTTCTTGAGATATCCCGCTGACAAGGGTAAAATGTCAAAGTCTCGTAATGACCTTGAAATGAAGGTCAAGGTCATGAACCTCTAGAGGGACCTTGCTCTCATGGTGTTGAAGCAATATACAAAAATAGAGCCATTGGCTCTGTAGCTCATCAGGCTGTATATTTGATTTTGCTATAGGGTGTGGCCAATGTGTTTCCCCCCTTAGTAGGGGCTACAGGGTTACAAAATCTACAATTATTAATCTTCACTAGTCAAGGAGTCTGTACACTATGTTTAAGCTTTCTAGGCCTTATTGTTCTGGAGAAGAAGTTGAAAATAGGTTTTTAGGGTGTGGCCCCTGTGGCCCTTATTAGGGGTCACAGGGCCACCAAAGCTACATTTTCTAATCCTCACTAGTCAAGGAGTCTGTACACAAAGTTTCAGCTTTCTAGGCCTTATGGTTCTGGAGAAGAAGATGAAAATAGGTTTTAAGGGCTTGGTCCCTGTGGCCCTTATTAGGGGTCACAGGGCCACCGAAGCTACAATTTATAATCCTCACTAGTCAAGGAGTCTGTACACAAAGTTTCAGCTTTCTAGGCCTTATTGTTCTGGAGAAGAAGATGAAAATAGCTTTTTAGGGCGTGGCCCCTGTGGCCCTTATTAGGGGCAACAGGGCCACCAAAGCTACAATTTTTAATCCTCACTAGTCAAGGAGTATGTACACCAAGTTTAAGCTTTCTAGGCCTTATGGTTCTGGAGAAGAAGATGAAAATAGGTTTTAAGGGCTTGGCCCCTGTGGCCCTTATTAGGAGTCACAGGGCCACCGAAGCTACAATTTATAATCCTCACTAGTCAAGGAGTCTGTACACAAAGTTTCAGCTTTCTAGGCCTTATTGTTCTGGAGAAGAAGATAAAAAAAATAGCTTTTTAGGGCGTGGCCCCTGTGGCCCTTATTAGGAGTCACAGGGCCACCAAAGCTACAATTTATAATCATCACTAGTCAAGGAGTCTGTACACTTAGTCTAAGGTTTCTAGGCCTAATGCTTCTAGAGAAGAAGATGAAAACAGGTTTTTAGGGCGTGGCCCCTGTGGCCCTTATTAGGGGTCACAGGGCCACCGAAGCTACAATTTATAATCCTCACTAGTCAAGGAGTCTGTACACAAAGTTTCAGCTTTCTAGGCCTTATGGTTCTGGAGAAGAAGATGAAAATAGGTTTTAAGGGCTTGGTCCCTGTGGCCCTTATTAGGGGTCACAGGGCCACCGAAGCTACAATTTATAATCCTCACTAGTCAAGGAGTCTGTACACAAAGTTTCAGCTTTCTAGGCCTTATTGTTCTGGAGAAGAAGATGAAAATAGCTTTTTAGGGCGTGGCCCCTGTGGCCCTTATTAGGGGCAACAGGGCCACCAAAGCTACAATTTTTAATCCTCACTAGTCAAGGAGTATGTACACCAAGTTTAAGCTTTCTAGGCCTTATGGTTCTGGAGAAGAAGATGAAAATAGGTTTTAAGGGCTTGGCCCCTGTGGCCCTTATTAGGAGTCACAGGGCCACCGAAGGTACAATTTATAATCCTCACTAGTCAAGGAGTCTGTACACAAAGTTTCAGCTTTCTAGGCCTTATTGTTCTGGAGAAGAAGATAAAAAAAATAGCTTTTTAGGGCGTGGCCCCTGTGGCCCTTATTAGGGGCCACAGGGCCACCAAAGCTACAATTTATAATCATCACTAGTCAAGGAGTCTGTACACTTAGTCTAAGGTTTCTAGGCCTAATGCTTCTAGAGAAGAAGATGAAAACAGGTTTTTAGGGCGTGGCCCCTGTGGCCCTTATTAGGGGTCACAGGGCCACCGAAGCTACAATTTATAATCCTCACTAGTCAAGGAGTCTGTACACAAAGTTTCAGCTTTCTAGGCCTAATGCTTCTAGAGAAGAAGATGAAAATAGCTTTTTAGGGCGTGGCCCCTGTGGCCCTTATTAGGGGCCACAGGGCCACCAAAGCTACAATTTTTAATCCTCACTAGTCAAGGAGTCTGTACACCAAGTTTAAGTTTTCTAGGCCTTATGGTTCTGGAGAAGAAGTCGAAATTCCACAAAGTTTACGGACGGACGGATGGACGGACGGACGGACGGACGGACGGACGGACGGACGGATGGACGGACGGACGCCGGACACCATGCCATGCCATAAGCCCATCGGGCCTTACAGGCCAGATGAGCTAAAAAATGAAAAGAATCAGGTCAATAGTTTTTGAGTTATTCAATTTCATCCGTCGTGACGTACGTACGTATGGACACTGCTCAATACTATATCCCCCACTTCGCGCTAAACGCGCGGAGGGGGATAATAAAAGGTAAAATCATTAGTTAATAGATATATATAGTTACATGGTACTTGTTTTGCTGAATGTTAAAGAGAGCATTCTTCAATACTATGTTACAGTGATTGAATAGTATTTTTGGAATAGCTTCCATAATCGAGAGAAAAACATCATATGGTGCAACACTTTCATTGCAAATGAGCATTTGTTGTTCAAGTAATTTCCAGTCAATAACTCTCATTATTGATATAGAAATTGATTGTTGCATTACATGTTTCCTGAAAAACATGTCTTTATGAGTAAGTAATTAGTTTTGAAAAGCCAGACTATTTAAGGTTCAAACCCTGCAAAGAAGTTGAACAAAACAAAATACAAAATATTGTTTTAACTATAGTATAAAGTATACGATCCCAAAAAAAGTTTGCGTATTAAGCAATTCTTATTTCTGCCAAACTCTGAAGTTGTGGGTTCAAATCCCGCAATGGAATTAACCAAAAAACCAATACTGTACTTTATTTGCAGATAACATGATACAAAAACTTTAGAAAAAAAGAACAATGTCAAGTTATCACATCATTATTAAGACATCAGATAATGGTAATTTGTTTCAACATTAAATTCTTAAAAGGCAGATAGAAGTTGGTAGTTGATACCAATTTAACTTCTATATGCCTAGTATGGATTATAACTTCTTTATTGCATTTACATTGTATTTATAAAAACTGTATGGCACTATGTTAACACATCTATTATACTCATTACGAACGTCAATCTATTGTAAATACATGTATGTCCATTTGGTTATAACTAGCTTAAATTCTTATACATATATACTATATATTCTGCTTGTCACTTGTTACTTTGTACCTCAATATTATTTCCCATCTTTCTATCTCTTTCAGGTACCACGCCATGTCACACCACTATTTATTTATTTACAATTCATAAAATCACACCCCCCCCCTCCCCCCCCCCCCCACCCTTCCCACTCTTTTCCAAATTCTAAATTAATTTATTTATTTTTTAACCACTTTACAACTTTTATTACCTTTACTTGGTGTCTATGACCTATTCTCAATTTCATGCCCCCTTATTTTGGAATTAACTAAGGCATAGACCCCATGTCGGAGACATCATCGTATGGTGAATGAAGACGTTAAACTCCAACCCAATAACAATTTGTCACTGTCATTGTCACTTACCTGATGAAGGGGCACAGAGTTGCCTTGAAATGTTGTATGCAAATACAATAAAGAAGTTGTAATCCATCCTACTCTTTGTCATAATTTCAATATTATCAATAAGTTGTCAATTCTAGTTAATGAAAGCTAAAAATGATAAGAATGATGCTTCTCTTGTTTTTTGTTGGATGTTGAACAGCACATATTTACAGATTATCTTGGTTACCAGGTAACAGTGACTTAATAGTGTTATTGGAATGTTCTCATCATATGATAAACAAGGAGATAAACATATTATGTGTTGTAACTGTGCTAATGACGTTCCAGTAATTTTCACCATTCGTCAATAACATTAAGGAGATAGCACAAACAGAATGTTTATTGATATAAAACATGACTTCTGTTTGAAGTGTTTCCTGACAAAGCTTTAAAGGGGCAGTAGCACATTTTTAGGGGACTGTAAGATGATGTCTAGAATATGAAAATAAATGATTCCAGTTGAAAGACAATGTATTCAAACTAAATGAAGCAGTAATAAATCAAATATATAATGTAAAGTTTGGCAATAGGATTCCTTTTTCTTACAAGAAGTGAACTAAAGGTGTTTACCCAAAAATGGCAGCCAATATAGACTTCATGTGAATCTTTATAATTTGTTTTCTGACTATGGATGATTGGTTTGTGTATAATGCGATTTTTGACACTATCAATTTAAATAATACATTTAGCATTAAGGTACAATTATCAGTGAAAATTTTGAAATATAAAATTGTCAAAAAAAGTGCTACTGCCCCTTTAACACATGAGGTATTCAGCAGCTTAAATTCTTGTACCCACTCCTACTATAATTTTGCAAACGATCTTAAGAACTTTCTTTTTCTTTAAGATTTGTAAACATTAAAAATTATAGAAATTAAAGCCCTTCACATGTTCCATGCTGTTCCATGCTTTTATGCGTTTCTGTGCTATGTGCATTAAGACATATAAATTCTTTGCAAATATAATAGGTTTATTTTTATATGACAAGTTTTTAAGACAAAGTCATTAAGTTCTTTAGATTTATTGTTCTCATTTCACATATTACCTAATGATTTTGCCAATTTTTTAAATGTTTATGTAATGTGTGTTATGTACACAGAGCAGATGTATATGTTATATTCATGTCAATAAACACCACAAATATGTCTGGTTTGATTATAAATTCTTGTTTTCTTGACTGTACTGTTTCCCTAGTAATAATCGCATGTACGTTCTCTTTATCATTTTGTTTGATAAATGGAAAGACTTAACTTCTTTTCTTTCACATCTTGAGCACATCTATTAAGGAGTATAACTGTATTTTAATGAATATAAATTGGAAATACAAATACATAAAATTGAAGTGTATAAGAAGACAGTGAGTTATAATCATAATCCATAAACAAAAACAATAAATGTCACATTGATGTATTTGCATGGATTTTTTAAAATCAAATCAGTGATAAAATTAAGACTTATATCTAGCGTATCTACCTATATAAGAACTATTCTTAAGCAACTTATGACGTATGTGCAAATGTGAACTTCTTTTTTCCAGGGCATTTAAAAACAAATTTCTGTCTCAATCAATGCAAACAACCATAAAATTGACAATCATAATTTTGACTTGATATCGATTCATGCTGTTCTGTAACTATCACTAATATTTTCACAAATTATAGACCCATTCTCTTGCTTCATTGTGACATTATTAATGACAAATGTGAACTCAATTGATATTTTCAGGGGAGTTCGGAACTGTACCTTTAAAAAACTAATTGAGTCGATCAGATCAAAATCTACATTGACAAACAGAGTCTTGAACTTCAAATAAATTACAAACATTACTGATTGACATAATAAAATTTCAGAGCCACTCTCTTGATACTGTCAGACATTATTTATGGCAAATGTGAACTCATTATTATACTTTTCAGTGGGAGTATGGTAATATCCCTGTAAAAGACAAATTGGTGTCAACACAGAACTTTGACACAAATGAGTTATGTAAATAATGCTGATATTCATCCAACTCACACCAATTTTATATAACCAATCCCTTGACACCTTGATGTTATTTATTGCAATTAATGTGAACTATAATACTAATATTCTAGTGGATAGTTTTTTCTTTTAAAAGAATAATTGGTGTCAAGCTCCAAGAAGACAATGACAAACAGAACTTGACGTTAAATCTGTTATGCAAATAATGCTGATATATATTATTTGCCAATTTCAGAAACTTTTCTCTTGATATCTCTGTGTATACCTTATATTCTAAGAGATTCTCAGACAGTCTCTTTAAAGTGACACAGAGTATCTTTCTTAAAAAATTATTTGGTTTTGATAAGCTACAAAATATCCAATTTGCTGATTGATGTTCATATCTCATCACTGGACTTGCAATTATATCCATTTATGCATAATATCTCTAAAATGCTTGATTTCATAGAAAAACCAAGAAAACATCTCAAATACGTTTAATATTCGAAATTATGCATCAAATTTATCTACCTATCAGTTACAATACCTAATAAACACTATCGAATCGAATATATCTTCCTGTCAGTTTATGACAAGGTTTCAAAATTACGTTTGGCGAATTTGCGCGCGCCACTCGAGCCACATTGTCCGGTTTTCGATCAAAATCCCGACTTTGAATTGCCGTATTTTCGCTCTAATGTACTGATTGACCTTTAACTTGTTATTTTCAGTAACAGTAAGTGGTTCCCGATGTAATAACATGGATTTCAAAATTTGACATATGTGAACCTGTCAACATACTCTGTGTCTCTTTAAGATACATTTGATGCCTACTTCCAAGTATACATTGACAAAAAGGACTTGACGTCAAATCAGTTATGTAAATAATGCTGATATATTATTCACCAATTTCAGAACTATTCCCTAGACACTTCTGACGTTATTTCTGGTAAAAGAAAACCTCTTTCATCAATAAGGTTCTGTAAACAGACATCATACTTGTTACCAATCTACAAGGTGATATCATCTGTGGAACATTTGTGCAAATAACAGTGCAAATATCATGCAATGATGCTGTGAAAAAAATAAGATGAAATTTACTTTGTAAATGGGAGGGGATGCAGTTCTATGTGCAATTGCAAAAGCAGGGCAATGCCATCAGTGCAATGGAGTTTTATAATAATTAATGGATACCAATGTGAACTTTTTTGTGGTACATTTCATCTAAAATTTGGCAAATAAATGTACAACTGTGCAAATATTATGCAATACTGCTTTGAAAGAATTCAGATGAAATTTACTAGAGCAGTTTGACACAATTGCTATAACAGGGAAATGCCATCAGTTCAATGGCGTTTTATAATATTAATGCAAACCAATGTAAACATTTTTGCGCTACACTTTGAAAATGGATTCCCGAGTCAAGCAAACTTACTTTACAATGTACAACTTTTAGTGGTCAGTGGGGATAAATGGATTATTTTTCATCTCACTTGCATTTTTTGAATAACAGAAAAACTACCGAAATCGGATTAAACCCATCTCATTCCCTTAATCTTATTTCATATTTTTTAAGAGGAAAATAAATTTCCTAAAGTTGCATCAATTTTATTGTCAAATACATGTTCAATTTGTGCTTCGAAATAAGGACATGACAAGTTGTATGCAGAAAATATTTTTATAACAAAAATGAATAATAAATTGGCAAACATTTGGGGCTGACTCGTTAGGTTTAGAAGTATATGAACGTTTTAACCGCAACCCTGTGTCCTGGAGCTCGTGGAACTCGGATAATGCAGAGAGGAAATAGAAGTGTAATAGTAGGGCGGGGTTACCTCCCCTATGAGTTGGGGGCAAAAGCCCAAATGAGGTTTTGAATGGTGGAAAGACGGATGAGAAAACCGAGAGCCCCCAAGGATTTGGTTCATGGGAATCTCAAGAAAGTTAACATGTGTTTAAATTCCTAAAAATTATTGAATACCATGATTCTTTCAAGATACAATTTCCTCTAAATAGATTCTTATATAATATTCTTATGTATTAAGATACAGGATTTGATGAAATATATTAAGGAGGTTATTACAATGATATATATATATATGTATAATAATGACAATTTATTGAGAATGAATGATAAATGAGTCTAAAACAGACTCTTTAATCAAGAAAATAGTCGTATAATGGCAACAATAGATTGATATATTGGACAGGTACACCATAAATCATTCTATTGTGTAATAATTGGGACATAATGAAAGATATACCAAACTATAAATAAAGAAACAGTCAGAAAAAAAACGACTTATCAGACTGAAGGTGCTCGAAAAAAAAGATAAATCTTTGGGAAGAGAAATTTTTTTTAATTGATTGTTGATTAATGAAATTGTGTAAAATGAACACAAGAAGAGACTTTAACCCTAAAATAGCTCAGTTGGTAGAGTGTCCACTCTTAATGCCCCAGCAGTGTCAGAATAAAAGCTTTTAAAGATGCTGTATCATACTTCATTGATAGTTTCATAGTTGATTATTATAAGTGTACAACAAAATCTAAACACTGTTCTTAATGTTACAGAACTGCATTCATTTTGTAACATGTAAATGATTTCTGGTATCTTGTGCAACTCAGATGTATCACATCCCATTTGAAAGATAACCTTTATTGGTTAAAATATGAAAACTTGCTACACTTTCATTTCAGATATCTGTTACATCACATTAAAAAGATATAGAATTCATCTAGTAATACTGGAATTTTCAATTGAGAATCTGTAATATCACATACAAAATATTTTCATCTGGTAATTTTTTTAAACTTAATTTCTTACAGTTTCATATCAAGTATCTACAACTTTACATTTAAAATGTTAAAGCTAATTTGGTTAACTTGAAAAATTGCTACAGTTTCATACCAGATGTCTACAACTTACCTTTAAAGATGTAAAATACTACTCAATGGATACAATGTGAAATCTGTTGTTGTTCCCTTTACATAGCATATCTGTTACATCATATTTTGATGTGCTGGCCAAGATGGCGGCAAACTGTGGACCAGTCAACAAACCAGTAATAACCATTCCGCTGTTAATGAGTGCAGTGAAATCATCAACCAAACAGCTATGGGTAGATAATTGGAACAATGGGTCAACCGGAAGACAATACCATCAAATCCAGTCTAAACCAAGCAATGTTCGTTACACAAATGTTAATCGCAGGGATCAAGGTATCTTCCCTCAGATAAAGTTAAATCACTATCCTTGTAAAAGTTTTCTGCACAAATTCAATCTTGCCACCAGTGCTGCATGTCTACTTTGTGACTCAGGGGAGAAAACCATCCACCATATCATCTACGATTGTCAAGAACTTTAAGATGCAAGGACATTTGACACTAGTGCTACCTGTCTGAACTTCTGACAAATCAAAACAACTCAAAGAAAAATATTTTGGACCTATTCAGAGAGAGGGAAAAGAGGATACCTTGCCAGAGCCAAAACTAGTTGATGCACGAACCAATTCAATAATAATAATAATCATATTTTGAAAGACAATATAACAGGTTCATTTGATAAAATTACATTGCAAAAATACAGACTGTGTGAAAACGGCGCTATATAAATAGACTGTTATTATTATTATTAAAATATTGTAAAATATTATGGAAAGACTCACTCAAACAGGGGTTTATTCATACAAATGTTATCAATCTATTTCTTGAAGGAGCAACAACCAAGATATGTTTATTCTACACTATCTGATAGGGGAGTGATGACATTAGGTTTAAGTGTAAGTCTGAGGCCTAGATAAATAAATTGGAGTTTTTATGAAGGGTTACAGTGTTTCCTGTGTAGATATTAGGGGGAGCTTGACATGTGCTGGAGTTCAGAAAAAGGAGGAAATTGTAGATAAAAGATTACTTGTGTTCAGTTTTATCAAGGGGTTATGGTTACAAATGTATCAACTTTTGAAAAATCATGAATTTGTATGGTAATTGTGATTGATGAAAGATGTTGGTAAAAAATTGGTTGATTTTGGTTTGAAATTTTCTAAGTAATCGATAGAGATTTGCTGCCTGTTTGCTTATCCTTTTTCCCTATTGTATATATATTCTGAATGTTGTGTATTTTGTATATGTTTTGTGGCAAAAAAAAAACCTGTTTAAATCAGATAGAAATTATTACCCTCGGAAGTGTGTCATATGACTTTTGTATAAGTCATATGACACACTTCCGAAGGTAATAATTTCTTTATAACCCATTTTATTCCATTTAACCATCTTAAAAATATCCAAGAAACTGACGCTTCCCTTGCGACGGCCGGCTACAGTGACGTCACAAACAATGGTGTTGTGACATCACAAGCGAAAAAATACGGGAACTTGCGCTACAACAATCGTTGCTAGGCAAAAGTGATATGTGCACTAGTGCTCATATTAAAGATACGTCACCACTTATTTCCAACCATATGAGTAATAAAATAATTTATGGTGGCCCATAGGGGACATACATGTTTTTCTACAGTTTCTTGATTTTCTCTCCATTAAAGGGGCAGTAGCACGTTTTTAGGGGTAATATAATTAAGGTGATGTCAGGAAAATGAAAATTAATGGTTTCAACTGAAAGACAATGTATTTAAGCTAAATGAAGTAGTAATAATTCAAATATATAACGTAAAGTTTAGCCATGCGATTCCTTTTTCTTACACAAAATGAATTAAAGGTGTTCACACAAAATGGCCGCCAATGGATTTTATGTGAATCTTCATACTTTTTCCTCTGACCATGGATGATTGGCTTGTGTATTCAGATTTTCGACACCATCAAAATAATACATTTAGCATTAACTTACAATTATCAGTGAAATATTAAAAATATAAAATTATCAAAAAACGTGCTACTGCCCCTTTAAACTTCAATACACTGTACTGAAAACATGAAATACCTGAATTGAAACATGAAAAGCTGAAGCTGATATCAGTGGACAGAATTTGTCAACTTTCAAAGGTTTCTCGCAGTTTTGTGATCTGACCTTTGCTGGTTTGTAGGTGTTTTTTCTAAATTGTTGATGATTGTGATCCATTATGAGCATTTGTTTGACATTTGTATCAAGTGACTTAATTTACACCAATATAAGTCACATGATTTTCACCCTTTTGCAAGTTTTCCCGTAATGCGTCAACATTTACAAGTCAAATTATACAAAGTAAGGGATAATTTGATTTTCAAGCAATGTATATCGTCAATGTTTATATGAAATATGTGACATATGATTAAAGTGATAACTTTGTTTTGCAGCACAACAACTCTAATGGTTTCTTTTTACTACAGCAAATCAAGATCATGTTATCGTAACAATTAAATTCTTTAATATGCCATATTAAAGGCTAGCAGTGTAAATCATTTGATGTTTTGAAGGATATCAATATTGAAATAAAGTTGAATCTGAACTGTGTCATGTCATTTGTAGATTTCAATTTTTTTTCTAATTTCTTCCCTTCTGTTAAGTCTAGACATTGTCAATCCAGATTGTGTCTTATAGATCTACAATCAGGTTGTCTACTTCCTTGGTTGTAATAATTACAAGGCAATCAATTAATCTAAGAAAATATTTGGCAAAGAAGAATTCTGTTAATCAAATATTTATTTTGTCTCAAAATTTATAAAAGCTATTTGATCTAATATCAATATTGTCTTGAAATTTTATTTTTTACAAATGCATGGTGCATTTTTCATCATAAACCATAAATTATGACAAGGATATACTTTGAGCATTAATTGTCTACATATTTTCTCTTTCAAACAAAATGATGGAAATTGATATATGTCAATAAAACGACAGCTTGTCTGATATCTACATGTTTATGAGTCATTTATTCCAAAAGTTATTGTCAATTTCACAACAGATTGCAGTAATTTCAAACTCAAATGATTATAGGTCTGTCTGGGCTATTATTTACCCCAATTTACTATGAAGCATAATTTTCATCATCTTTGATTTACTAGTATATGTATATAGCTGTTCATCTCTTCATATAGATAGTCTGTACCTTTTATATCTGAATCATGGAGATTGACTCTTAAAGGGGCAGTAGCACGTTTTTAGGGGGAATATAAGGTGATGTCAGGAAAATGAAAATAAATAGTTCCAATTGAAAGACAATGTATTTAAACTAAATGAAGCAGTAATAATTCAAATATATAACGTAAAGTTCAGCCATGAGATTAATTTTTCTTACAAAAATGAATTAAAGGTGTTCACACAAAAATGGCCGCCAATGGATTTTATGTGAAGCCTCATACTTTGTCCTCTGACTATGGGTGATTGGCTTGTGTAATGAGATTGTTGACACTGTCAATATGATACATTTAGCATTTACTTACAATTATAAGTGAAATATTTAAAATGTAAAATTATCAAAAAACGTGCTACTGCCCCTTTAAAGTAACCATAAAGTACTTTTGAAAGTCAAAATAATGTGAAGTCAATACATAAAGCCCTCAAATAGAGCCCAATTATCACTGATTTACTTTGAAGAAGAAAATTGAATGCTCTGAATGTGACTTTTGAATATTGACTATATATTGCATTCAAAATTTACCAAATAATCATTTTATGTTATTTCTGTTCTTATATCCTTCATTTCTGTGCTCCTGCCTTCCTGAAAATATTCCAACGTTTCATTTACACTATGACAATGTGTACTTTTTTCTTTTTACTTTAACATTGCTCAAAAAGCAGAAAAATCAATTTTGTTCTCTTGATATTTCTCTCAACAACAAAGAGTGAGGCAAAACTAATCAAGTGATATGATCATCTGTTTCAACTATCAAAGCAAGACTACCAATTTAATCCACCATGGCTTATCTAATTAATTTCCTGCTTGTGATGACATCCAAATCTGCAAGTGAAGCTTTACTTGCCTCCAGCAAGGATGTATTCTACTTCCCTTCGTATTAACCAGAATTTTCCAAGTTAACCATTCATCTGCAGGCAGGAAACTAACAGGGGCACCTCCATGGGTGGGAAGTGCTGAGGTGGGAAGGTGGTGGGGTATGAAGGTGGTGAGTTGTGAAGGTGGTGGGATGTTAAGGTGGTGGGGTGAGAAGGAAGTGGGTGTGAAGGTGTGAAGGTGTGAAGGTGGTGGGGTGGCAAGGTGGTTGGGTGTAAAGGTGGTTGGGTGTGAAGGTGGAGAAGATGGTGGGGTGAGAAGGTGGTGGGGTGAAGGTGGTGTGGTGTGAAGGTGGTCGGGTGTGAAGGTGGTCGGGTGTGAAGGTGGTGGGATGGGAAGGTGGAGAAGGTGGAGAAGGTTGTTGGGTGAGAAGGTTGTTGGGTGAGAAAGTGGTTGGGTGAGGAGGTGGCGGGTTGAGGAGGTGGTGGAGAATGAAGGTGGTGGGGTGAATGTTGTGAGGTGTTAAGGTGGAGAAGGTGGTAGTGTGAATGTGTTGGGGTGTGAAGGTGGTGGGATGAGAAGGGGGTGGGGTGTGAAGATGGAGGGGTGAAATGGTGGTGGGTGTGAAGGTGATGGGGTGGGAACTTGGTTGGATGGAAAGGTGATGGTGTGTGAAGATGGTGGGGTGATGGTATGGCAAGGTGAATTTATTAGATAGGGCCAATTTAAAGGTAATAGGTATCATAAGCATCACAAATATTCTGATGTGTGCAGAAAAACAGTCGAATAATACAATGTATGATACCTTCATAAAAGAAATAAAGTTAAATGAATGTTTAAACTAAAAATAAAGGTATTGCATCTGAATTAACTACAAGATAAAATTTTAGTTTCTGTTAGAATATATCTACATGTTTACCCCTAGTGGTACTAAAATAAACGAGTACCTTTAAATTATACATGATTTAGAAATTCTTCTTTACATAATTTTTTTTTCTAGCATTAAGAAAATATTTACTAAAACTTCATTCTCTCTTCAGTGATCAGTAATGTCAAATCTGCCTTGAGTTCAATAACACGAAATAACCCTGGAGGTTCATGAGTGCTCAAAAGAAGTTTAATCTATCCCAAACAAAAATATCTATGTCTACTTTCATACCCTTACTATTCTACAGATAGATCACAGAGTCAATTTCTACTCCATAACCTTCTTATCACAATTTTATGTCCGATTAGTGCAGAAAAATTGCTAATTCCTAGCGTACTTAAACTCTTGTTGATAACTTTGCCAAATGTTGCTGCCTGTAAAACAGTGCAAAGTTGGACTGCCTTGAACTTTTTGAACAAATTTTAATATTTTTAAAATAAGTGTCTGTATGTATACCCTATGTGTGTTATGCATATCATATTATGTTCTTTTTTTTTGTATAGAAAGTTATTCATTTTTATCTGTTTATACTTAATATTTAAATATTTTTTTAATTATCTATTCATACCATAATACAAATGTGAATATTTTGAGTTTTTCATTATATGAAATTTCTTATATGAATGTAAATCAAATGCATTATTTGTCACGGCAATTTCTTCTCATTTTACTCTGAACATAATGTATAAATAAAGATAAATTTTTTAGACTAGTTTTGGAAAAATCATGATGATATGTAAACTATATGATGTGTTGAATAGGATTATTCAAATCAATCATTAAATCATAACATTTACATTATGATTATTGATTATTAATAAATCATATGAGAATGGTTTAAAACCTATTGACAATAAAGACTCGTTAACAAAAATAGAAGATATAAGATGATTTAAATTATATTTTTTAATGTTGATTGTAAACTATGGTTAAATCAGAATGTAGAGGCTAAGATCTAAAAAGCTTTATACAACATATCAGCAAAACTGTTGCCTTAATTATCATCTACAAGATTATCAAAATATTAACTTGAACTAAACTACTTAATGAACTAGATTTGAATGAATGAAAGAAGTATGTAATCAATTAATTAGATGTAGAAATCAAATATTGTGAATGAATATAAACACTTCCAAACAAACAACATTAAGCTAATTTCAACATGTAAATACTTAAAAACACTATATATGTACTTGAATCTATTTACTTTTATAACAGCAGGTGAAAGATAAACCAATCTATAAATAGATTGATGCACCCCACATTTCACAGAGTGAGTTAAAACAGCTCTTCTAATACACCTCTTGACCCCAGAGCTTTAATTTGGAAGAATTTTGTTTTCTAAAAAAACAATGAACAGGAAACAACAAATTAGTGAAAAATAACATTATTTGTCAGTTATGAGCTTTCATAAAATTATTGATAACTTTTTCTTCATATGGAAAATTTCATAAATCCAGTACTAACAAGTTTATCAAAATCTTGAGTAGTTTAATGATAATTGATAATCATAAGTTTTCCGAAAAGTCTTTAAAAAACAATATGAAAAACATAGATGATGTCACTGCTGAAATAATAGTATGTCTAAAACATGTATGTATCAGTTCTATGACTATATATATAAATCTAAAATGTGTCATGTAATTATGAGGTCAAAGAATGCATGTAGATGTGTAAGTATGAAGAAATCTCACTTACCTAGATACACCACATCCGCATTTGATACCGCATCCATCTGTAAACCGGCATCATTCAGTAGAGTGTCAATATAATCACTCTCCCACACTCTGCTACATAGCTCTCAGGTACAGCCCATGTTGCTTCAGTGATGAAGATAAGAGTAAGAAACTGTTCAATATTCTTGCTCTGCCTATGGATTTCAAGTCTTTCCAGTGAATGACATTTTACTTGAATTGTGTTTTTTAGGCTGATACTGTTTTCTGACCGTTTCCTAACTTTTGTCTGTGTTGCCACAATGCTTCAATCCTGGCCCAAGACTTCATCAGATACAGCCCATGTTGCTTGAGTGATGAAGATAGATGTTAGAACCTGTTCAATACTCCTGCAAGGCCTATAGATTACACGTCTTTCCAGTGAATGACATTTTACTTGAATTGTGGTTTTTAAGCTGATACTGTTTTCTGACCATATCCTAACGTTTGTCACAATACTTCAATGTTGGCCCAAGACTTCATCAGAAACAATCATTGTTCCTTGAGTGATGAAGATAGATATGTTCTTTATATGTTAGAAACTGTTCAATACTCTTGCTCTGCCTATGGATTACAAGTCTTTTCAATGATTGACATTGTACTTGAATTGGTTTTTTTTAAGCTGATACTCTATCTACATCATATCCATAATTCTGTCTGTGTTGCCACAAAACTTCAATGTTAGCTCAATGCTTCATCAGATACAGCCCATGTTGCTTAATTGATGAACAATAGGATCTGATACAAGTTCTAGAATTGCATCCACACTTCTGTCAATGCTACTTCTATTGGTCATAGGTTTCTCACCTCTATGCTATTTAGTTGAGTTTTCAGCAGATATATTGTTGAAGAATAGTCCATATTCAGTGTTTAAAATATAGCCCGTCCGCCAGTTCTTAAACAGGCTACTTTTAGCTAGGACTGGTTACTTTTTGGTCAGGACTGGTAACTTTTCAAAAATTGTATATTATTTTTATTGTATTTATTTGTATTATATTAATTTATTTTATACACTGCCATATCCATAGTTCAGTCTCTGCAACCACCATGCTTCCATGTTCATTCTCACCAGATACAGCGCCTAGAGCATACAGACTGTGTGAAAACGGCGCTATATAAATATACTATTATTATTATTATTATTATACAGCCTGTGTTGCTTGAATATGATAAAGATAGACGCTCAAATAGTGGTTGAAACTCTTGCTACCGCTATTGGTTACATGGTTCAGTACTGGCTATATTGACTAAAGTATGCAGTCTTTGAGCTGATATTCTGTGGAATCACATGTTCTGGGTAATTTATGATTCCAATTCATCCTTCCAGGCTAATTGAAGACAATTTCTGATTCAGCCAATGTTGCTTGAGTGATGATATGAGCTTATGTTCTTGAATTATGGAGTTTTTAGCTTATATTTTGAGGAACTGGATCCATCCCAGTGGCGGATCCAGGGAGGGTTAAGGGGGTCCAGACCCCACCCCCCCCTCTTGAAAAATAGCTTCAATTCAATAAAAATAACAATCTCACAACTCCCCTCCACCTCCCCCCCTCCTGTCCACATCTCTAAATCTGAGCCCGAACCCCATCCACCCTCCCACCCCCCTTTCAAAATTCCTGGATCCGCCACTGCATCCTGTTGCAACTCTTTGCCATGTTAGACCCAGACTATATCAGCCGTTGCTTCTTGAGTGATGGAGATGAGTCCTTAATTATGTTCTTGAGAACATTCTATACCTAGATCTACTCTTCGTGTTAGAAAATGTACTTCATGCTTCATCGTTGTGTGATAGCTTGAGTGTTTACATAATTCAGAACTTCACCGTCACTGAAGTCAAAAGCACTTCTCTTAGTCAATGACCTCATCAGATACAGCTTATGTTCATAGTTCTTTATCCACATGCATCCAACCAAACATTCAATTCTATCACTTTTGACCACAGATCTGTTCTGGCTCAGCTTATGTGTTGCATGTGTGAGGAATATGGAAAGTACCGTATGTGATATTCAGTAAACCATCTTTGTAGTCTAAGTGATGAAAAGATAAGTTGATATTTTGTGGACCACCATTGTTGCTGTAGTTGTAGAAGTTGGTATTCTGTTCACAGCTGATGTTTTCTGAAATATGAGAAAAAAAGTACATTTTCTATGAAAAAAACCACTTTTAACTTTACTCTATATGACACTGATATCAAGAATATTATTAAGATATATATTTTAGAATAAATCAAATCAGTATACTGCATGGTTAATAATGCCATCAGTTTCAGAGATGAGCCCACTGTTTTTCTTATGTGTGGGTTCTTATTGACACGAATTTCAAAAAAAAAAATTGAGCATTATATGATCATATGAACTTAGTGTATTTGGGTTAGGACAAAAGCATTGCTACTGGCTTCACCCTCAAGCCAAACAGGTAAAGTGTCTGACTTTTAACATGTGATCCAATGTTCAAATCCCGCTGGATTTGAAAATATTGGAAAGTTTCAAGATTGAAAATGTATGTGGTCCTTTACTATTTTATTAAGTATATACACACATTTAGACTAAATTTATTATTCCACTCTGTCAAGGGGATTTTTTTTGCAAAGATTATCACAAAAGCCCCAAAGCAATATATACATTATTTCATCCAAAATTTGTTTTTCATAAAGCATTCCCAAATCATTGTCCCTTTAAAGGGGCAGTAGCATGTTTTTAAGGGGAATATAAGGTGATGTCAGAAAAATGAAATTAATGGTTCCAATTGAAAGGCAATGTATTTAAACGAAATGGAGCAGTATTAATTCAAATATATAATGTAAAGTTTAGCCATGCTATTCCTTTTTCTTACACAAAATGAACTAAAGGTGTTCACACAAAATGGCCGCCAATGGATTTTATGTGAATCTTCATACTTTGTCCTCTATTTTTTGGATGATTGGCATGTGTTATGAGATTTTTGACACTGTCAAAATAATACATTTAGCATTAACTTACAATTATCAGTGCAAGATTTAAAATATAAATTATCAAAAAACGTGCTACTGCCCCTTTAAAGTCTAAACTTCTGTTAAAGTTCAGTGCAACTTTCCCACCTTCCTAAAGAGTTTAAATGTCAGTTGAATTTATGTCAACTCTCTATTTTGCCTTTAGCCAACAGGTTTTTCCCAACAAATCCTAATTTAGGGAGACACCTCTGATTACTTTTCACCCTTACTCTGATTTCAATAACATTTTATCATCAGGACAATGAATGTGATTAGATTCTCAAAGCCAATTTAAACAAATTACTAAAAACTAGTTTGTAATTCATCACATTTATGCTAGGGTTTGTCTGAAGAAACTGATTAATTCCCTGTTTGTGAAATATTATCAATCTTTTCATCAAATTTAATCAAATGGTGGTTTTGGCCTTTCTACAATTTCCATCTTCACCTACTTTAATTTCATAATTTTTTTTTTTAAATATCTTGCTAAATTGAAATTTTTACCATACTAAAGTACTAAATACTTCATGGTTCAAATTTCAAATGGTTTTTAAAAATGAATATACGACATCACTAAGTGTTATAAAAAATCATTAGGCATGGTTTATGGCACAAGGTTCAGAAGATAGAATTGGCTTAGGTTTTTTTGGTTTCAAAATCTATTAAAAAAGAATTAGTATGGAACACATTACCAAGTTCTAACAGAAAACTAATCTAAGGTTGGTTTATGGCACCAAACTTTCACTAAGTAACCTTGTTATTTAGGAAAATGTTCTGGGTTGACACCGCCAATCAAAGTCGTCAATTACAGGAGATGTGAAATTAACGACATCTTGTGACTCAGAGTTTGTGTCAATGTCAATTACATGCATTCATTTCCTTTCCATGTATTGACACAGCAGAGTTATATCATTGCACTTGTTACCCTTGCTAGTTTGAAATTGATTCACGTCAAATTCACATTAATCCAGAGCAAATTTCTGACACCCAAATGTTTGTTACAGCGTTGATTTCTACTCTGGTGATGAAAGATTCTCTTATTTATGGTTAATTGAGTTTCACATTTTTAAATCAATTTTGAAATTGCTTCATGTTAGTTTCTTTTTTAGAATGCATTATTTCTTATACTTAAACAGTTCTCAAGAGCTGGTTTTTAACTCTGGCTATAATACAAATTATTATTTTTCAGTTTAGACATCCCCAAGGATCTTAGAAGGTTTCAATTGCTTATATATAAAGCTCAGAAACCATGTTTTTGGACACCAAATTTTCTTCTATTTAAAGTTAATTTACATGAACAGTTTAGAAAGAAATTTTAAAGGTTTCAATTTTGTTACAATGTACCGTAAAAGGTTAACATGGCCATGCAATATAATCACAACACTAATATATCGTACTCCAGATTGTGCAATACAATCAAAGGCTATATTAATTTCATTAATATTTTACATTTCATTCAGTACTTGTATTTGATTGATTGAAAAGGTCCTAAATGTGAATTAAAAGTTACAACATTACAACATATTGCCGTAAATAGACATAAAATTACAAATATTTCATTTAGATACGACTATTCAATATTTTTTATCTATTCACATTTCTTTCAGATGATAATGAAGGAAGAAAAAATATCAATCACAATTCATGTCATATAAAGGTTAGACAGTAATGAGATCTTGGAAAACCTCAACAAAGCAATGTTACATGATGTTCACTTGCAAATATTTTAAGTTGTTGACGTTGTATGCAAAAACCGACAAGTGCACAGGATTTTCAGTTGCAAGAGAACATTTGAATGTTGTTTTTCAATTATATATATTCAGAATTTTTTTTAACACTATTTTATTAAAAATTATCTTAAAAAAACAAAGCTGTTTCTAGGTATCTAAGCTGTATCTAATGTTAAAAAGTAATAAATGAGCCTCATTCTTCACACATTTACAACATTTCAAAAATGGTTGATGTAAGTTTTGATTTTTACCCCTTACTCCATCTCGATAAACCATCAACCAGATAAGACAGAATTTGTTTAAAATACTGCAAATGGGCTATGTTGATCATAAGATAACCAAATTTATCGTATACTTGCTTATAAATACAGAAATTTTGAATGTACGATTCACCCTTCGTCAAGGGACTTGAACCTGAGACCCTAGGCAACGAACGCAAAAAATTGATCAAAGTTACGAGGAATTTAGAGTTGTCTCCCTTTGTACAGCTGACGTTTTAACGTGGCCGACATCGCGAAGAAAACGCTGCAGTCACTTGCGGATAGGATTTGTCAGTTTGATTATTTCTTGATGCAACCTTACTTTCCAGTTTGGAAATTCAACCAAAGAGAAAATGAACTCAAAAGTCGCAAGAGGCGTAGGCTCGGGAGCTGAATGATTATTGGTATTGTTAGTTATCCAGACGGATAAAATCAGCCACTTGATAATGTTATGAATTAAAGTTTTAAAATGTTAAAATTATTTTGATAGTTTGTTTGTTAAGTAGATATGATAAAAATAGTATGATATGGGTATTTTCACATCACATTCGGTATCAGCCCTCGACGAATATCAGCTAAAAGCTAAAGCTCTCGGGCTGATATTGGGGTCTCGGGCTGATACAGAATGTGATATGAAAATACCCATATAATACTATCTATGCATACAAAATAACTGAGGTTTGCATTTCCTTTGTACATCAGTTTCAGGCCTACCAAAGTAAGTGATTAAATTACCTCCTAATATGGTATAAATGGTACTCGCCAATGGAATAGATAACCTCATTAAAGGTTTTTATAGTTTTCTAATCCATTCATAAGGTTATTCGTACCTTACTTTACAAGGTTATTTAATCAGTGACTTTGGTAGGTCAGAGTTTAAAAGGAAAGGTATCATTTCTCATTTCCATATTGCAATACAGAAAAGCATATTGCAATATGTATTGTAATATATGGGTACTTTTCAAATTAATAGATTTTGCATGATATTTTGACTAATACCAAATAGAACAGCCATCATTGGTCAGCTGACCTGTTTTTCAATTGGAGATTTTTCAATTTCTGGTTATGAGGTTATAGATATTTTCACTATGAGAATCCATACTACGTTTACAATCCCTTTATTTCTGGTTCTGTTTATTGGAATTTTACAATAAAATTCTTGATTCTATAACATCTGACCATATTGGATATTTTAAAGGGGCAGTAGCACGTTTTTAGGGGGAATATAAGGTGATGTCAGGAAAATGAAAACTAATGGTTCCAAGTGAAAGACAATGCATTTAAACTAAATGGAGCAGTAATAATTCAAATATATAATATAAAGTTTAGCCATGTGATTCCCTTTTCCTACACAAATTGAATTAAAGGTGTTCACACAAAATAGCCGCCCATGGATTTTAGGTGAATCTTCATACTTTGTCCTGTGACTATGGATGATTGGTTTGTGTTATGAATGTTTGACACTGTCAAAATAATACATTTATCATAAACTTACTATTATCAGTGAAAATTAATAAATATAAAAATATCAAAAAACGTGCTAATGCCCCTTCAAGAAATACCGATTCCTATTGTGTGTTTACTGATAATACCAAACATCCTTCATAACATAATGACCCTTTGTCATTTACTGATTATGAATTTTTTTTTACATTTTTTACCTTTCATCTTTTCAATGAATAATATTCTTGCAATTTCGAATACAACAAAAATATCTCAATGACAATCTCTCTGTAACACAAAATATCTATTAAAGCAAGTTATCTATCTGTGTCAGGACAGATGGCTGATTGGTGACTATTTCCTGTCAATATGACGCTCAAATGTTTGACAGAGATATCCTTTCACTCTAACAATGATTCCATTCTGAACTTGTCCAGAGCAAACATAGAACCACTGGCTAGAAGATAGCGAGACTGTTTTCATCAGAACCTTTCCTGATCGAGCTAAAATAGGATTTTTTTTAAATACCTAAGCAACATTTTGTCATAAATTACATTCAAAATCTTTCGGTTGCACATTGTACAGAAATTTGAGTGATGAATACTAATCATAGAGTTATTAAGGGGCAGTAGCAGGTTTTTTGATAATTTTATATTTTAAATTTTTCACTGATAATTGTATGTTAATGCTAAATGTATTATTTTGAAAGTTTTCTCATTATACAAGCGAGTCATCCATAGTCAGAGAACAAAGTATGAAGATTCACATAAAATCCATTGGCGGCCATTTTGTGTGAACACCTTTAATTCATTTTGTGTAAGGAAATGGAATCGCATGGCTAAACTTTACATAATTTATTTGAATTATTACTGCTCCATTTAGTTTGGATACATTGTCTTTCAATTGGAACCATTAATTTTCATTTTCCTGACATCACTTTATATTCCCCCTAAAAACGTCCTACTGCCCCTTTAAAGCATGCTTGATGTCAATATTTACTAAAAACTGCATGTAAGGGGAGATAACTATTTTATTGAGACATTGTTTATACTAATTTCTTTCATTCTTATTTAAAATATTAATTTAAACAAAAGAGGATAAGCGTTCACACAAACTCTGAATCAAATTTCATCTGTTCAGAGCAAACATTAAAACCACTGTCTAAAAGATAACATGAGTTTTGATCAGAACTTCATTAGAGCTAAAATAGGATATTTTTCTTAAAAACCTCAGCAACATTTTGTCAAAAATGACATAAACATTATTTGTTTTACTGAATCTCTTGTTAAATTTTTGGCTCTGTAGCTCATCTGGCTTAATAATATGTTTTAGTTCAATATACCTAAAAAAAAATTTCCTTTACATGCTGACTAGTCCTCTGCACAACATCTTAGCTTTCTATTTTTTTCTATTTCCTCTCAAGTTAACATCAAATCTTGTGATCTAAACAAAGAAGTATATTCTACATGTTTTTAGTAATGAAGCTTGAAACTACATTCGACACTCTTTGATTTTTGGATTGCAAATGAAAAGAAGTTTTCGGGCATGGCACTAATTAAATAATTCTTGTTTACACTGATTAGGAACATCAACATAACTTTTGATTTATTGTCTAGGTTTTCATTGAACGTATTATTTAAGATATATACTAAAATGATATATCAATATGATGCATATTTTTCTTGATAATAGTCAATGATTTTGAAAAAAGAATTTTTAGGAAACTGGAAGAAGGGTTTTATCTTTTGCACCTTGAACTTCCAAAATACATATAAATAGTTTCTGCATTTAAAAGAAAATGTATCCTAAAAAAGCGCTCGTGACCTTGACAGGTTGAATGAAGCGTTCAGACAAATCACTCGTAGACACCTGTATCCCAGTCAAAATCTCAGTCGTATGTACAGCAGATAGTACGAAAGTCACTTTATCTGGTTTTCAAATTAATCAAATTACAAACTAAACATTTACACTGACCTTTTATCCAAAAGTCTTCGTATCTCTTGACTTGATGCACTTTACTTTCGCTTTCGAAAGACCTCACTTTTGAGGGTTTTAACATAAGCTGCGTTTTTGCGAATTTTACCGGGAAATTAGTCTATGTTTGGACGAAATGGTTCAAATTATTCCATGGAGAAATCTTACACGACATTATTTTGTCATATTCTTAATATTAATAGTTACATTTGAATACTTTAGGTCAAAATACAGTGTACTGTTTGAAAATTGATTTGATCAAAGACGACGTCAAATGAATGCACTATTTTTACAAAGGGTTCTTAGTTTACATTGGATTTAAATAGTAAAAACATTTTTTTTCTTCTTTTTGAAATGAATAAGTTTTGATACAACGTGAAAACAAGTTGTATTCTATCTCATAAATCCCTAATATATTATAAACAAACATCTATATTGTCCCAAAAAATTAGGCATATAATACAAAGAACAAAGAACTGTATTGAGATTATGTTATCGGTATATACATATTACCTACATTTTACTTTCGATATCAAGCTTTGTGGATTTATTTTTATGTCAATCGATAAAAAAAAAATTTCCTCTACATTTTTTGTTTGATTAATGGATTAGTTATATTGATAACAGTAGGCCTACTAAATCCTTACGTTGAATTATCCAGCCACATTGCTCTAATTTCAGATAAAATCAACTGTCTACATTCCCGGAAGTGACTTTAAGTACAGAACTATATTTCGGACTGTCAGTGAAAGAAAGGAAATTAATCAACCACAGCAGCTTGTTTATATCACTGAGGCAACAATCGGATAAAGAACTTGACAGATTCATCTGTTTTTTAAGTACCAATCTTCAAAATCAAATTCTTATCAAAAAGGAAAACGTTTAGCATCAATAGCACATAAAGATAACAAAAATGTAAAAGGGTGTTTATATATGTCAATGTCTGTGAAAACCTCATACATCGAATTGAAGCTGTTGTTTTCTATCAAGCATATACTGTCTCAACAAAGTTTTCTGGATAATGAGAAGACAAATTGATGACAACTTCTAGCTTGATCCAAGATATTCGACTTTTTTACAAAGATTCTTGCGTCGTTTTCAAACAACAAGAATCAGTGTCGGAACGTCGCATATCATGAATAAAGAATTTGACATCCATAGTCCTATGTCTTCCCTTTATTATCATTCAAATTTCTAAAATGCAAATCAAAAAAGTTTTCTGGGGATGGTAAGGAAGATCAATATTAACTACTTGAGTGGAATGAGAACCGAAGAATGCACTAAGGGCACGACCTACCGAGAAATTAAAATATTTAGAGTTTTCGAAAAAAAGCTTATTCGTTCAACAGAGTTTACCGATCTTAAAAATTAAATAAAAAAGAGATTATTGTGCTCGATTTTGGGTTAATTTATTCATAAAATGACATTTCTTTGACTTGTGAGTTGGAAATATGAAAGAACAAAATCCTTAAACTGAAAAAATGAAACAGTTATCCATCCTTATCACAAAAATATTTGATGAAATAGCATTTTAATATTCTATTTATAGATTTATTCGTCATTAAAAATAATATTCGTCACCTCCAAAATGAACAGATATCCGTATTAAATGTGTTTAATTGTAGGCTATATAGGCAATATACAAACGTCGACATTGCATACAAATATGACAAAAACGACTATGTATGAAACTACACCCGAACAAAGGATCAAAATGCCTGCTTTTCGTGATGATAAGCATTGCGGTTTCGATCATTGTTTAGGTTCAAATTCCCAATAAAGTGTTAATAATGGCATTTCAAATTATGTCTAAGGAGACTAATTTACGATTCCGTCTTTACAAAGTTTATTATCATAAGCAAAACAGGCTTTTTGCCTTATGCCAATTACTAAGACACAAAAATATTCATGAATCATTTGAAAGAATGCCATCAATTGTTGTAACCCAAACTAACTAAATTCATTTTACCAAAACGTATGAACTGAAGTACTCTGAAGCTGTTTGTGAGGTCGTTGGCTCAATCCCGTTTTGAAATGACATTTTCAGAAAAGCTGTAAATGTGGCTAAAAAATCCTTTTGTGATATTTGGCTTGAAAGTCAAGGAGTTTGGTCTATGTGTTGGTGAAAGTGACTGAAGCGCGTGTAAAATGTCCACTCCTCCGCTTATTTTACCTTTGTATAAGTTAAGTATGCATTGTCCCTTATTTCTAGATGATATTGTCAAGAAATAATAATACCAAATGTATTCTTTAGAATTACATGACTGTTCCCTCAGCCGATAATTAAATCCATTCGCAAGAGGAACTTGTTGCTTTTGAAATCTTTAAATCTTCAATTATTCTTAATTAGATATGCATGTATGGTTGAGATACAGGTGACAGACTCTAAATAATGATAGAAGTATACAAATCACCCTATATTTTCCAAAAGGTGCAATTGAGCCATTTTGAAACACCCGTGAGAAAATAATCAAGATGTGGCGTCTTGCTACATGTGAACTATTAATCGAACCAGTTGTACCATTTTACTAATCATATATACAGTGGAAACCGCCTAAGTAAAGACCTGGAACTGGATAAATAAACACTTTTCTTTGGTCCCGGCAAATTCCTTCACTAATTATCTCTATTTCCATCTGATTAAGTAAAATCGGATAAGTAAAATAAACTGCTTAAGTAAAGTTTTATTCACAGTCCCTAGAAGTCAGTTACTGAACAAAAGGGAATGGATAAGTAAAATACTTCTCATAACATGTTAACGAGGTGCACTGGCGCGTGTCGCTCACCAGTTGTGTGTCAGTTGCCGCTTATAAAAAATATCCTACTTGCACCTGGCTGGTTTCAATCAGTTGACAATACACTAACATTGACAACAGATTCACTATTTTTCTTAATTGGTGATTAGACAAATTAGCAATTACACAGTGAGTTTATTCATTTTGTATCAGACGTAACGTGATATCAAAAGATGATGGAGACACTGTCATTGACTGTTTACCATGGTAGCCAACTATGTTGCAGATCAGGACATGAAGAAGTGTTTTGCAAAGAAACAGTCCCTCCTGACATTATTTATGCAATAAACATGTCATTACATACATTTGTTCTGTTATATTTGGTCTTATTGCAGTCTATATGCTTGTGTATATATGGTTATGATCACCAGGTTTTCATATGTTTGGATAAGTAAAATACCGGATAAGTAAAATATTTTGACGAGCCCCTAGAGATTTTACTTATCAGGTTTCCACTGTACTAACCTTATATCGTCACGTTTTCTAAGCACAACCTATTGGTAAAAAGTCAATTTAAAGGAACAAGGGTACGGTTTTAGGACATTTTCTTTTTTAAAACTTTCTCCATTAAAAATACTTTGCCAAAAGTAATATTTTGAGACGACCGAACTACGAGATCCCTTTTTTTTTATAATCATGTTGCTATCTAATGCTTGAGAACGACACAAGAATCTGTGTCGAAACGTAGCAAACAATGAACAAAGATGTTGTCATCCATATATTCCTCTGCATTATTGCCATTCCAACTTCGAAAATGCCTAAAAGTTATGTTATTATTTGTTCAGCGTAAGGACGAAAAGGTCAAATGTCGCAATTTTGAAACCGGACAATGTAACGCTGCCGGCTTGTCTAAAAAATGCTTCACCTTATTTTTAACACAAAAAAAAGAAGACAAGATTCAAGAAAAAAGTTGTTTGTTAGGTAGGTTATATATTCAATTCTAATTAATGATAAATGGCGCATGATATCATGCATGACATAATTATTATATAAAAGGCATTTATTTTGAATTCATATCAGCATGTTATTAATGTATTGAACCAAGTATCAAAGCAAAATGATATGCCACTATGCATTATTCTTTAAATACCACGAATGTCAGGGATGTTCTATATAATCGGATGTGTCTTTCGATTGTATTTATATGAATTGACTGTTTCAACAGTCGTTGGTGTAACTTAAGGTTCATTTAATATTTTTATTTTTATTTTGTAAGAATTTTATTTATAACTTTTCACTTTAAAAGCTTATATTATTGGAAGAGTCGTAAAATCTCTATTTATATCCTTCAGTGGCGTGTGTTTGTGAATTGCAAATCAGGTGAAACGACAATATATAGTGTCCACTGTCAGATTACGCGGTTGATTGGAACTATACGCTGATGCTCCCCGAGCCCTGATTATATCTATTTATAGAATTTACTTTTCAATGATATTTTCATTCAAAAAAATAAGATCCCATCGAACATTGATACAAATTCTTCATAACAAACATCAGACTTGCACTCAGCCATTCGAACTGTCACCGTAGCTAGTAAATATAAAGAAATTGTGAGTTTTCTTAAAGGGGCAGTAGCACGTTTTTTGAAAGATTTATATTTTTAATTTTACACTAATAATTGTATGTTAATGCTAAATGTATTATTTTGACAGTGTCAAAGATCTCATTACTCAAATCAATCATCCATAGTCAGAGAACACATTATGAAGTTTCACATAAAGATCATTGGCTGCCATTTTCATGTGAACACCTTTAACTCATGTTGTGTAAGAAAAAGGAATGACATGGCTGAACTTTACATTATATATTTGATTCATTCAATTGGAACTAATGGTTTTTCATTTTTCTGACTTCACCTTATTTTTCTCCTGAAAACGTGCTACTGTCACTTCTTGAGTTGTTGGAGTCATATCAATACCAAACTCCATCAATGATGTCATTGGTCAAGTAACCATTATTGATGTTAAGTATCATTTTAAAGGGGCAGTAGCACGTTTTTAGGGGGTATATAGGGTGATGTCAGGAAAATTAAAATTAATGGTTCCAATTGAAAGACAATGTATCTAAACTAAATGGAGCAGTAATAATTCAAATATATAACGTAAAATTTATCCATGCGATTCCTTTTTCTTACAGAAAATGAATTAAAGGTGTTCACACAAAATGGCCGCCAATGGATTTTATGTAATACAATTTTATATCATATTAATGAATGCACCAGAACGATCAATAAATGACATAAGTGAACATCATAATGACATTACACAAGTGTACGGTACATAAAGTCACCTTAAACAGGAAGTTCAACATCTTAATTTGTCTAGATAATTACTGTTAACTCGAGATTTTCATTGTTTGGTTTCTTCTTGCACTTATACTGTTACAGTTACCATGGTTTGTTTACTTCTGAAATGTGACACAACTTGGAAATATTTAAACCCTGTTTGGTCTCTTTTATATCATGCATTGTTTGAAATAAGCATGGAAAATCTGCTTGTCAATAAGGACCCGAAAAACTCTTGGTCAATCTCTGAAACTGTCGGCACTTTGAAATAGTACTGATTTGACTGTCTCTAAAATAACAATATTCTTGGTATCAGTGTGTTATAAATATACAACACCGTTGTTGGTTTAGAGTGATTGTAATGTAGGAAAGGCTAGGAAATATGTCTCACTGCAAGTTATGTAAGGAGCAGGGAGGAGCAATAAGTCTATCATGTTTAAAAAACTGTGAGCCTGTAAGGACCGGAAGATATTGAAAAGTGTGGGCCCTTGTGAACAACTGTCGGCGTTTGGCCTACGGGCCTACGCTTATTTCAAACATGGTTCAGTCATATGTGTATACATAATAATCTACCCCTGTGCCATTTCGTGTACACATCATAAGTTATGTCCCCATGTATTCCGCCAGTGTGTACTAAAAGCTTTAAACCATAAAAAACTCCCCCGGAGAAGGTCAAAGGTGCCAAACTCGAAATATACAAAGCAAACTCTACAAAAACTAAAATCTGGGAGATAATTGGTTGACACTAGCAGATAGCACTTGTTTGTACATTTGAGCAATGTTTGGTCCAAATCCAAGTCATATTAAGAAAATTTCATCGTGGGAACAAAATGACAATAACTGCTCAACTTGTACATTAAGGTCGCATCTAAAGCAAAATCTACAAAAAATCTACAAAAACTACAAATGCTTAACTAATTTAAATATGAAAACATAATGGATTGTGAAAGACATATTTAACAATACAGGAATATTAAATTTTAGGCTACTTAGTAGTTTGGAACTTCATAATGAACATGCCTCCATGTCAAACGTTTACTCAAAAAACATCACTTTTCATTACAAGCAGAGGAACATATGTACTTATACAACCTCATATCCGGTATCCCCCTTCCCGTGGCCACTAAGCCTCGTTTTGGTTTGTCGCTGGACGGTGAAACAATGTATCGTTACAATTTTTCCTAGTATACTTTTAATAGAGTTATTTGACCAATATCTCATGAAAAGTAACTAAAAAAGGTTGGACATGTCTGTTTTAACACATTATATATGTTTTCTTACATTAACATATAGAGCCTGGCTCCATGTGGATGCAGTCAACCGGATATTGTAATCTCATTTAAATCAGAAAAACATATCACACAGAAATGCTACGAGTTAGAAGTGATAAGATTGAACCAATTCGCAGACACCAGGGGAGGATTTAGATCATTACTAATGCACACAAGATATGCCTTAGGCCTATATACACTGATTCACAAATATCAACTTCATATCAAAGAACTACGCTTCAAATGGTATAGTCTTCATGTACTGGACCAGTTTTCCTTGCGGCTCAACGGAGCCTGGCGGTAAGGTAGTTAACCACACAACATCGCCAGCCGCCTCATCGGGTTGTTTGGCCTGAACGTCACCAAACTTCCATTTTCATCCAGGTAGCTTTTAGTTGCATCTGTGACGGTCAACCCAGGACATGATGCATTGCCGAGCAGACGACGTGTATTATCCTTCAACTTTCGAACTAAGATCCGTACTAAAGCAACGAGGCCAATCTTAATAATAACACTTATTTGTCCTCAGTACATACATACATTGGAAATTTTTCTTGTGCCGAAGCACCCGGCAGCCACAGTGCAGCGCCAGTTAAATCGTTGTTCTGCCTTTACAATGCTGAGTGTCAAGCAAGACAGCAACAACTCCCAACATTTAACGTCTTTTGGTATGACGCGACCGGGAATCGAACCCCGGTCTTCCGGGTGACGAGCGGACACTCTACCACTGAGCTACGCCCCCATCTTAGTAATGACGTTCGGCCAGTCCGGCCACCCTTAGTCTTTGAAGGTTCCATCCTTAGCAGACGATACGTATTCGTCAAGTACTGCATTCAGCTGTTCAACAGACATATTGTCAGTGTTGAATTTATGTCGCAGATGCTCGGGAATGAACTTCAACTGTCCAAATCCACTGGAAACAATGACATAGCGGGAATCCTGACGAAGTAAAGGTTCCAGAGCTTTGTAAAAAGCGGCGTTTCCTTTGTTGTTGACTCTGATGAAGTCTTCGGCCTGTTGGCCTACAGGAATTGGGCTATTCTTCTCATAGGATATGGTGCCATTTGCAATGACCACATCAATTCCGTCATGTTCCTCTTTAACGTATTTGGCAAATCTAGCTATGCTTTCAGAGGAGTCCAAGTCAAGCTGGTGGTAGCATGGCTTCAGACATCAGGTCCCTTATTGCCCTTTGACCTCTATCTTCATTCCTGGAGGTCAAGTAAACAACACCACTGGAGGTCTTGCACAGGGACCTAACCAGAGCCAAACCGATACCACGATTCCCACCCGTCACCATGGCAACCCTCGAATCAGACGACATTGCTGTGTTTTTTTAATAACAAATATCCAAGTTAATCTTCTCTAAAGATATTTCACACCTTTGAGATCCGTACTGCTTTGATTTTGTTTAAAACAAGTGTCAATCTCTAGGGCGACTCTTCTCGCAAATCTTAAGGAAAGTGACCAAATGTACTTCTTGTAGTTCACTCTGTTTATCTTTAAAAGGCAGAATTAGAAACAAGTCTCAAAAAGCCTTTTCCACACCTCTTGTAACGCTCAAACGTGTTCTTGGTCCTGTTCTTCTTGTTGTTTACATCAACAACAATTATTTATCCTAGATTTTCAAAACTAAATGTTCTTTTAGCACACTTTAAGAAAATGAACTGCTGTGTCGTGTACTTTGCTTACTCCTGACTGTTGGTCTGTTTGATATCGTGTATCTTATGCAATATTGAGATCCGTTCTGCTTTTTTTTTTTTAAAGACAAGTGTCGATCTCTAGGCCGACTCTTCTCGGCGCAAATGTTTGAGAAAGTGACCAAAAGTAGTTCCTGTAGTTCACTCTGTTTTTACTTAAAGGCAGAAACAAGTCTCAAAAAGCCTTTTCCACACCTCTTGTAACGCTCAAACGTGTTCTTGGTCCTGTTCTTCTTCTTGTTTACATCAACAACAATTCTTTATCCTAGATTTTCAAAACTAAATGTTCTTTTAGCACACTTTAAGAAAATGAACTGCTGTTTCGTGTACTTTGCTTACTCCTGACTGTTGGTCTGTTTGATATCGTGTATCTTATGCAATATTGAGATCCGTTCTGCTTTGTTTTTTTAAAGACAAGTGTCAATCTCTAGGCCGACTCTTCTCGGCGCAAATGTTTGGGAAAGTGACCAAAAGTAGTTCCTGTAGTTCACTCTGTTTTTTCTTTAAAGGCAGAAACAAGTCTCAAAAAGCCTTTTCCACACCTCTTGTAACGCTCAAACGTGTTCTTGGTCCTGTTCTTCATCTTGTTTACATCAACAACAATTCTTTATCCTAGATTTTCAAAACTAAAGGTTCTTTTAGCACACTTTCAGAAAATGGACTACTGTTTCGTGTACTTTGCTTACTCCTGACTGTCGGTCTGTTTGATGTGTATCTTATGCAATAAGAATACCCACTGATAACCTTTCTGCCTAACTACGATTAGACAACTACTTCGACTCCTAGGAATGCTAACTGTAGAGTTTTGTTGAATCATCGTGCACTCAAAATAAATGTAAAGTTTAAATTCGAGGTCACATTTATCGTTTGTAAGCGCTTGATAACAATCAACTGGGACAATTTTAAGGCACTGTATCCCGTTATTGTTGGAATAGGTAAATCTAACGAAAATGAATGTTACCTGGTTGCAAAACAATCTACTTAAAACATAAATGGACTTAAAATAGATATGGCTACGTTACGTGAATCCCGTTTTTTTAAAGGTGTAAACGTGTAACATCTAAACATGCTACTGTGTTTTTAAAGCCCTTTAAGTCCTGAATCCAAATCTTAAAGTCATTTACACTCTTTAAGATAATTATCCTTTCCGTTTTGTGAGAAAATGGATATATTTTGTCAATGTTTCGAAATTTACATCCAGAATCTATTTATGAAATTAAGGTCGGGACAACCCTTTTCAAATAACAATGCTCCTTCTCTTGTTAATCTTCTATACTCATAGTTTATAACATATTGGATTCAGGAATTTTCCCCTCAGAGTGGAATGTCGGTTTATTGGTACCTATTATTAAAAAGGGGAGTAAGTCTGATCCGAATAACTATCGAGGAATATCTATGTTAAGTGCTACTGGCAGAATATGTTCGTGTGTCATTGAAAGGAGGCTGCGGAATTAGACCGAATTCAATTCTGTGAGGGTCAAGTCGGCTTCAGAAATAATTATTCCACCATAGATAATATGTTTTTACTTTATGCATTAGCTCACAAGTACTTACGTTAGGCAAAACATCGTTTATATGTAGCTTTTATCGATTTCCGCAAGGCCTTCCACCTTATGATTCATATCAAGAAAGATGTATAATATCATAAGAAATATGTACTCAAATGTATTTGCTTCTGTACGCTTCGGTAAATCCAGAACAGATTTCTTTACAACTAGTATAACGGTGTTCGACAGGAATGTATGTTGAGCCCACTGCTCTTTATTATCTTTATTAACAAACTTGCAGAAGATCTTCATTAAAGTAATACCCATGGCATATTTGTAAATGAATACTTTTAAATTATCAACATATTATTGTGTGCTGATGATGTTGCACTCCTAGCAGATAGCATTGTTGATTTGGAAATGAAATTAGACATATTTGTAGATTTTGGTAACAAATAGGGTTTTTGAAAACAATCTTTAATAATCAAGGGTGGTTGTTTTTAGAAATGGTGGATGTGTTAAGAAGTGTGAAAGTGGTTTTTATAGAAACTGACTTGTAAAATTAACACCTTGCTATAAATATCTAGAAAATGTATTTTCATCTCGTTTAATATGGTCTAAAACCTGTGAAACTCTATCTTCACAAGCTATAAGGGCAAGCTTTACAGTGTTTCAATTTTTCGCAAGATACCAGGGTTTATCTTTATCTATTGCTCAAAGTATGTTTGTCAGTATAATACTGCCAATTGCAACGTATAGATTCAAAATTTGGTTCTACACTTATAGAACATGTATTGCATGTTTACTTCAGGTTTTTCTTATGTATTGATAGCCCATGACTGTGGCGATATAAATCATTTATGTCAGCTTTCAATCAACGCTGTATTGATATTGATATTGATATACGACATTGGGATAGTAAGATTAGTATCTCATCATTTCTTGTTAATTACAACACCTTCAAGTCACTTTTAGAACCGGAAAAATATAGTTCTAGTGGTGCATTAAGTAATGACTTAATGTGAATGTTAATTTAAGTTCGATGTCAATCACATAACTTAAATATACAAAAACAACGTTTTTCAAAAGCAATTGTTTCTTATGATAAACTACGTTGTAAAAAATGTGATTTTGTACTGTGTAAAAAATGAATAAAATCTTTGGCTTACATGTCCATTTTATAAACGATACAGATCTTAATTTTTCCATACTTGTATTACAGCCCTCCTTCTACTGTTAAATTCCAAGCTCTCGTGAGGTTACAAAATACAACTGTTCTCAAGAAGATGTGTATATTTCTAAAGCTGAGCCTACGTTAATATGATTACTGTTTCATATACTCTACACACCATATCATTTATATGATATCCGTTATGGCCATATGACCTCCAATTCTGAATAAAGCAATTTGAATAACAATAGAATCACTAACAGTATACTCACAGATTGGCTTTAATACCTTAATTCATTAAAAAAATCGAAAATAAAACGCCTTTGTTCAGTCACTTTGGCAGTTGGCATACCTTTGACATTCAAAATGATATTATTGTATCATTTTGAAACCGGGTTAAACACGTGGACAAGTTTTACATTACCTCATTGACCAAGAACTAAGAATCAGAGCTAGTAATTTAATTAATCTCAATCTCCACAAATCAATCAAAATATATGTTAATATCGATTTTCGAATCCGGTAAGTCACTAGAAGACAGGATGTAATCGACAAAATTTCGAACTCGAGGGCATTGCCTGAATTTCTTCAACCGAAATCTTAAAGGGGATCAACAACCTGGCTCATGAAACCTCATTGACCATTGTTAATAAGAGCATCCAGACGGGTAAGGGAGGTCACATGACACAAGCTTGGTACTGGCTGTCAGCTGTAAGCGGTTCGCAACCAAACGATTTCGTCCCTACCGAGTATTTACTATTGTATTTGTATTGTATTTAGTATTTTTATTGCTAATAAAACACTGGAAGTTAAAAATTCAGGTTGCAGACCCCCTTTAACAAATGCAAATATAATCACGATAATCAACCTGTTAGTTTGTCTATCTAAGTTACGTATTATCAAGAGTAATGGTGACCACAAAAAGACTTTATGGAGTTTAAAAAAAATTCATTTCTGTCCGTAAAATTAAATTCAGTGAAAAATAAAGTAAACCTAAGGATATCGTCATACGTTTGATATAATTGATGATTTCATAACATTAATTTTACTACAACTGTGAAATTGTTGGACGTTAGTTGTATCTGTTGTTAAGTGAAAAAAAGAATTTAAAAAAAGAGCAAAACAACTAACAACTTGATTTAGTCTCGATACGCCTAATTTATTAGAACTAAACAAATTAGATGAAGGTGGTTAATTTGGAGGTCTACTTTAACTACTTTTCTACACACAAACAAAGTAGAAAATACGCTTGAAGATTTAGAAATAAAAAAATATTAAGAAAATTAATTTCAAATTTTTTGTTTTGTTCAAACACTTAAGACTTGAACATGCGATGATTATAACAAGCACAATTTGAAAACAGGCAATTGATAAAATGCAAGACTTATCTCCCTTTATTGATCCCTTATATCAAAGATAGTAGATACATTTGTCTACAAACTGTCGTTGTTGCCACCAATTAGACAAACATTTGATATAAATTTGATTTGAATTTATATTTAATCTCATGAATATATTAGGACGGGTTGTTCTTGTAAGAATAATTAATGTTTTGTCGATGATGCAAGCGACAGCTAGAAGACGACATGGCGATACTAGCAACTGTGATTTTTTGGTGAAGATGGGATTTGATACCTAGACAGTCATTGATGACTCAGGATGGCGTCCTTACTCAAAAATCAGATTTTCAAACATTTATCTAAGTAAGTAGAATATACTTGTGATAATCGACAGTAGTTTATATTGAAAACAGGTCATTCAAATCTATCGACCAGACCCTACTTTCTCATTCATCAAATAAAAAACAAATCGGTTGTCAATGTTCGATGCTCTCCCTGAAGTGTAAATGTACCAATCGGATATCTGCTTAGGTTTTCGTGAGTTAAATGTGACTTATATTGGTTCCGGATTTTATAAAATTATATTATTCAATGTGTAATAATATGTAAAATCTTAAGTAAATTTTTTGAGTGGGTGTGTCTGACAAATAGGTCAATTTTAAGAACATCATTTTATTGATCAATGTGATAAATATTTCTTATTGTTTTTACTGTATTTGTATTTTACTCATAAGCCTGTCCTTTTAAGCCTCCGATGTTTGTAGACAGTAATGTTTTTGCCATATTTGTAGACCAATTTTGAAAATATAGGACTCTAAAGACCTATTTCTATAATAAATTTAACAACACAGCAGATTGTTAAGAAAAAAATCCAAAACCCAAACCAAACAAACATTAAATAAATAATAGACACTTAGTGAATGGAATTAAGGGCATTATAAATGCACTTATTAATCCATTGGATTCCTGTCAATGATCTTTTATGGTTATCTTCACTAGCATATTGCAGTATACATAAGGAACTGAGACAGAGCTATTTATAAAAGAACAATTCAACTGCAGTTAACTCGGTAATTCTTTATATGTTTTAAATCAAATATGAAATTAAAACTTGAAAGGAAAAAGAACATCAATGGTAAAAAAATGGTTATACATAGATATATTTTCTAATAAAATTGTTTAATCATAAGTGATTAGGTGCAGTTAACACCCCAATATATATATATATATATATATATATGAATGCACATCCAAAAAACAATAAATAATGTAGCATATCTTTTTTGATCTAATGCCTTTTTCTATAAAATACATTGAGCAACAAATCATTATGTGTTTTAGGACACTTCATAGGAACTTCAACTTAAGAGAATAAACAACTAGCAGACAGATGAGACACAGAGTTAGTGACTCTAATAGATTCTTAACATGGAATATTAAATGTAGCATATTTTATTTGATCTAATGCCTTTTTTTATCAAATACATTGAGCAACAAATCATTATGTGTTTTAGGACACTTTATAGAATTCATTTTTGTATGTACGAAACTTCAACTTAAGAGAAGGAAACTGGCAAACTGATGAGATACAGAGTTAGTGACTCTAATTGATTCTTAACATGGAATATTTATTAATGAACCTTTTTTCAAGTATGGCATTTACTTTTAGTCTTAAGCTGGACCGGAGCATTTCCAATTCTTCTGAAATGTGATGACATAATTAAGAACTACCGTATTTCCTCTAATTAGCGCCGGGTCTCCAATAAGCGCCGGGCCTCCAATAAGCGCCGGGGGTCATAGCTTGATGAGAAAATAAGCGCCGGGCCTCTTATAAGCGCCGGGTCTCTAATAAGCGCCGGGTCCAAAACATTGAATTAATGTCCCTCAGTAAATATTTTAAAGATATTCAATGTAAAATACTGTCTAACACCAACTTCAATTTTCTATGAAAGAAATAAGCGCCGGGCCTCCAATAAGCGCCGGGCCTCTTATAAGCGCCGGGGGGTAAAGGGGTGCTGAAAAAATAAGCGCCCGGGCGCTTATTAGAGGAAATACGGTACTTTCTTTTTACTGGCACTACTGTATGGTATTGCAATAAATTTAAACACTATATTTTCTGAATTATTAGATAAGGACCTTTCTTGGTTTACATGAATTTTGCCTCTAAAGGGAATTGTCCAGCCACTTGCTAGAGATATGCTTTGTGTTTATTACTCTACAATCAATAAACAAGTCGATTGTTATTGAATATTACCATTGCATTGAATTCATGCATGCTGGTTGAATTATCAAGGTTAAATTTTCATTTATATACAGTTACTGAGAACATGTTGGATTACTATCAACTGGCTGAATAGAAGACTATTTTTATTATGACCACCTGTTGTATATTTGCAATTGATTACTGATTGTCTGATCATAATCTCCTTTAAATATTTCAATTGGATATTCACTCCGGTGAACGGTTCTGAGCGACAGTTGCTGACACATATGTTCTTTTCAGTTCACTCCACCGGGCTAAAAAGTGAAATTTTGGTTAATGACTGAATCTCATATTGAATGATTTTGATGTATAAGCTACTAATTTCCAATTTGATCTTAGTAATAAATAATAATAATCTTCATATTTGTAATAAAATTTGATTATGACAGTTCTATCACATAATATCTATATAGTTCATATATAGTTATAGATTTTTCTTCTGAATATATTATTCATTTAATATTGAGGAGAAGTTATTTCTTATATTTTGTGCTAATTTAAACAAAATTCATGAAAATCTTTAAAAATTGAGATTTGTAATACCGGTAGAATATTGTATGTCACACTGTCACAATATTCTACCGGTATTACAAAACCCCTAAACCTAACAGGGGTAAAAATTAGTCTTATTTTAGTACTAGCGATTTGACTAGTCGATTTCTAAAACTAATAGCACAACACGTAATTCCAGCTAACCCAAAACATTGAAATGATCTTGTTATATGACACTAGTCATTAGACTACTAGTTGATACATTCAACTAGCCCAGCAGATTTTCTACTAGCCATGGGCTACTGGACTAGTGCTAATTTATAACCCTGCCTAACACTTTATGAACACTTGGCCCGTTGTCAGTGATAAGCCATCCCTATCATTAGATTATCAGGAAGTGTAATACTTTGCGGTTATTAAATAATCATTATGACACATAAGCCTTGCATTAGATCATCAGTTAGGCAATTAGTTGATAAGTGCCACTGTGGAGAAGACGCATAATTACATAGGTGATTGAAAAATGTCATCCTTCATCATAGCATAGCATAACCTTGAAAAATATCTAGCATTTGATCAGAAAACCTAGATATTCAGTAAATTTTATTGCTAGCCAGTGTTGTTCCTACTTCCTAGGTGATCAAGTAAGGATTCAATGCAAATTGGACCCTTTGTAATGGTAAAAGTATCCATTTATTATCAGTGTTGTTCCCAGAGGGGAAATTTGCCCAACCTTTTTGCTTCGTGCCCCTTCAAATATTGAGAAGTAGGGTACTTTTACCATTGCAAGGGGTCTCATCTGCTCAGATGAGGCCAAAATTACTGCATTATACAAACTAAGGGACACCAAATAAGTTCGACAAATTCTCATGGACTCCCTCTAGGAATAACACCGTTCAGTATTACATGATTCAAAGAATAAAGGATTGACATCATTTGGATCTATGATACGACAAGAATATTGAAGTAAAAGTAGTTAAATTTATTAATCAACATTTATTGCAAACAAACTACATGATTAACTACAAACATTATTACAATAGGAATACACTTCAATAAGTAAAGGGTGTCTGTGACTGCCAAGTGTTCATAAAGTGTTAGGCAGGGTTATAAATTAGCACTAGTCCAGTAGCCCATGGCTAGTAGAAAACCTGCTGGGCATAGTTGAATGTATCAACTAGTAGTCTAATGACTAGTGTCATATAACAAGATCATTTCAATGTTTTGGGTTAGCTGGAATTACGTGTTGTGCTATTAGTTTTAGAAATCGACTAGTCAAATCGCTAGTACTAAAATAAGACTAATTTTTACCCCTGTTAGGTTTAGGGTGTTTATTAGAATATCTTCAACTTCAACTGGATGGTTTCATTCTTATGATTAAATGAATTATGGTTCTCTCATAATGTCATTATTGATTTAAGTTGTATTTATTTAGATATTTTGCACACATTGATCATTTGTGCTTATTTTCCTGTATCTCCTTTTTTGTATTTTTTCCTTGTTTCAGAAATTCCGGATTTTGCTATTTTAATTTCCTTATGTCAATGCACTCTGAAATAAATATAATTTTGAAAATTGAGCATTTGAATATTTTTAGACAATTATGGCAATATATATTTGCAATTTGATCATAAATAGACAATTATGCATTGATATTAGTCATTAGTGAATAATGAATAAGTAAAGCATGTTATTGAACTAGTATCTATGTCAGCAGATTGTGGCATCATATGAGAATTTGCCAGGCTGTTGTTTCATTATATCAAACTTTTAAACTCGAGTAATGTTAATCTCCACTTACACTTTAGCCACTAGTCTGTCATCCAGACCCTATTATAAAAGCAAAAATCTTTAATTTGATGACCAACCAAGTCTAGAAAAGTATAGCAAGTCTAGATCGCTCAGCTTTAGTTAAAGCATCGTCTGGGCTCCTTTTTATTATAATTTTCAATGAAACTCGCATCAATGATTTTCTTGGTTGGGGGTCTCTCTCTATTTAAAGCCCATCCCCCTATTTTCAAGATGTTTGTTTGCCGGGCGAGGATACGGTACAATTTAAAAACAAATATTGTCAATATTGAAAAAAGATACTTTTGAGACTAAATGTCAGTCTATTCAGTCACTGAAATAGTCTGAGTATCTCACCTTCAATCATCATGTTAGTGAACTTCTAGTACAAGCACATGAATCATGAATCTAGTACATGAATCATGCACTGTTATTGACATTTATTTATTCCACACCAGATGCTACTGTTTGTGTTCACAGTAATATTTCATGATTGTGTTGAACAGCCCATTCCTTCAAAGTGAATACCGTAATTTCTCCATTGATTCAATATCTCCCATAATTCGACCACATGATATTTTTTTGATGTCACGAATTCTAATCACTTCTTATATTTCAACCAAGTGTCAAAAGTTGATGCTCCTGTGATTCAACCACTGCTAAAAACATTGAGTTGCAAAACAAATATTGATAATTAAAAAGTGTTAATTGTCTCTAATGCAGTAAAATCTTTTGATTATGATGACATTGCCAATATCATGTGGTCATCTTTAAAAACTATGCATTCATATATCACATAATTCTTGATATGTATCTACTATTTCGACCATAGTGTTGAGTGAGCCACCAAAAGTTAAAAAACAATTCAACCAAAGACATTTCTGAAAATCTGTGAAAATTTTAGGGTTGAATTAATAGAGAACGTACAGCAATCATTGGAAACATTGTGTAGATCTGTTCTCGTTGGTAATTTAGAGCATCATCACCTGATAAAAACTTTGTTTAAACGATAATGGTCTTTATAACTGTTTGGTACGAATAATTTATTATCCAAAAATATGTTCCACACAAGATATCGCATATTGATAATAGAAGACATCACAAAAGTTTTGCATTTTTAGAAATGACATCACTAAGCTATGATAACGTACACACAATGATGTCCAAGTGCTATGACATAATAAACACAGATGGCATCACAATGCTATGACATCACCACTTCATGAGCTATAGGGTAGTACTGTGTTGAGAGATGAATATTTTTCATGCAAATGTAATGAAAAATGGGCCTCGGATATTTGTAACTTATATCAATGTGTTGACATATTTGATATCAGAAGACACATGGGTGAGGGTCTCTATGAAATGACTTGAAAACTGTATGATACTGTATTTTTAAATGTCAGTGTTGTGAAAACATTGTAACTTTAAGATATCTTTATATTTACTTATGCAACCAACTTCTAGAATAACAAGATGTGTTTGTGAAACACGAATGCCCCCGGATGCATATGTCAAGTATCAAAGACCTAGCTCTGACCAATCAAAAGTTATGACCAAGGTTAAAGTTTTTGTGGACAAACGGACAGACGGACGGACGGACGGACGGACGGACAGGTGAAAAACAATATACCCCCGGAATCTCTGATTCGGGGGCATAAAAATGGTATAGGTGACAATGTCATCAATCAAGCGGAATCAAAAACAATTTAATTAGTTGATGATTTTTTACCAAACTTGGATCTCTGTTTATTTCAAATAATATTGATCATATTAACCAAGGTCATGGCAGTCTATATCACTGATGGAATCAAGGTCACATCACTGATGTGTTGTCGAGGGCATTATGTGCTTAGATAGATTACCTTCATCATTGCCAGCAGGTCACTAAGATATCAACTTGTGCACAACTGATAGTGTAAGAGTTGAGTTGTTATTTTAAGTAGGAATGGGTATAGTTCCTAGTTTCAACATTGCAATATATTGCGATATAGAAAAGTGTATTGAAATATATTGGTACAAATGTACTTTTAAAATTTAAGATTTTGGATGCTTTTGACTAAATAACAGCCATATGAACAGCAAGTGTTGCTCTTAAATTGTCCGTCATTTTGGAATGGGAGATTATTAAAATAATTTGGTATGAGCTTTTTCATATTAAACTTTAACGTTATTTTCACAACAGAAATTCACATTTTGTTTACAGCTTTCTGTTTTGGGTATGTTTTTCTCGATTTTCAAATGGAAATTGGTTATTTCTGCACATCCAATATTTTGGATAACATTTGAGGTATGCACGATAGGTTTCATGTTGTTTCTGTATTGCTTTATGCCAATATAAGGATAATAGCGCGCATCCATATATTCAAGGATATTGTGAAGATGTTTCATGTTATTTTGTATTACACCTGATAAATGCTTTCACTTAAGCGCAATCATAGGAAATAAAGGTCACCCTCTGTGGCCCTTGCATTAAACCACAAGTTAGTAAATAATGTAAAATAAAATCATCGACCAGGGTACACACATTTTGTGGGTGGGAAGTGGAGGTTGTCAATTTATTAAATAAAAGGGATTTGGGGTTGGGGTTTGGGCGGTCATCCTTTCAGCATACTCCTAAAGGCCTCCCCACACAAACATAGCGCGCCAGCAGCGCAGCGCGTATCACACGTTTTTTTTACCCCAGACTAGCGCAGAGCGTCAACGCAGCGAAATAATATGAGGAACAAGTGACCAATGAGATCTTGTTAGGTCTTCAAGACAAAGTCTGGAAGACCTATTGTTATTATCCGATTTCTGTCCTTACTGTGGAATAGACATGCTAAGCTTTTGGGCCAAATCGACCCGTACATTAAAGGTCCAGTCCGAATCCAAAATAATTATAATCGTTCTCGCGTATGGATGAGTGACCAGAGAACAACTGTCACATTAATATTATCGGTCCCGACTGATCGATACGAAATGGATCGGGAAAAGAAAACATTGATGCTGATGTACGTCTGCTGGAGACGTAAACAACAACGCCAAATTACAAGAACTTCTTGGGTGCATACTATTCTGCAGTAAAGACAAGAATATGGAGAATAGCATCCAAGTCAGAAGTAGGGGATTCCCCGATGCATCAAAGCGCCATGCAGCAAAAATCACTTTTTTTGCCATAAGAAATTTTTTTGCTGGCTTGCTGTCGGCGTGTTGCGTTGGTGTGGGTTATTAATCATAAATGAACATGCGCAATTTTTTTGCTGCGGACGGGCTGCGCTGCTTGTGTGTTGTGTTGGTGTGTGGAGGCCTTTAGGGCATTCACAGAAACATTAATCTTGCATGATGTCATGAACTTTTATTAGTTTTCACTTTATTATGTTCTGATCACTTAATCTGTCTAATTGGTTTGATAACTGTTCATCAAAATATTAGATATTAGTATTTAATCATCATTATCACCAGAAGCTTTTATCTGATGATTGATAAGTTTGAAGACAATGATGAAATGTCATAAACTTGACTCTTTTCTGTCTAAATAAAAAATGAGACAAACATGAACTTTACAAATGTCAATCAATAGATATTTTTTTTCTGCAATAGAAGCTCACAGATGCCAGACATAGAGATTATTACCCGAGTTAGTGTGTCATATGATTTTTACGAAACGAGTGTGAATTTTTGTATTGTCCAAGCGAGGGTTATACACATATTTGAGTTTCATAAGTCATACACTTCTGAGGGTAATAATTTCTTTATTACCGATTCTATTCCATTTTGCTCTAAAAATTGTCCAGAAAACTGGTAGCTTTCCTTACGATGGCCAGCTACAGTGAAGTCATGAAAAATGCTGTTACGATGTAACAGGCAAAATAATATGGGAACTTGCGCTACAACAAAAGTTGCCAAGCAAAAGTGATATGTGCACTAGTGCTCATATTGAAAATATGTCATTACATATATTCAACCGTATGGATAATAAGAATTATTATTTTGTTGTTTTCTTTGAGTAGAAGTGATAAATTTCCCATGTTTTATGATCCTTTCCTGTCAAATTTGATTGAATATGCAGTGCTCAATTTACAGATTTGACCTGCTGAGTCCAGGGACTCGCTACCACAAATTCTTGAAAATCCTAGCAGATTTAAATAAGTCCCCCAGTAATTACGCAAATAGTTTCACATAAAAAACTTTGTTTCCCCGGACTCACAGCTTATATTTTTATGGGTCCTTTCTTAATTATAAATTTCTAAATAAAAAAAACCCTGTAGATGTGTTCAGTTGCACATCTTTTGCTGACTTATGAAGCAGTTTTTAAAGTTTGATGAAGTTTATATCTTCTCTGAGAATCAAATAGAGGTTTGAGGGATGTATTCCATGAAAAGCAAAGCTTCTACATTGAGCATGCCTTTTAAATCTCTCCCGAAGTAATATCTTTTTTTATTGATTGCCACAACTCTGACAGATCTGTTGACAAATTTGACATTGTAAGGGGAGTTGTATCGATTGAAATGAGATTAAAGTTTTTTTTAAAGATTTTCTTCCAAAGCACTGTTCTTTTTCACTTGGAAAAAAATATTTCCCAATTTGTCAGAAATTTAAGTACCTTTCTATATAGGGCAAGAGCAGGCTAATGTAAAATGAAATAAATAATCCAGCTTGGTTCAGTTGTATTTAGGGTTTATATAATTCCGTGTTCTCAGGTTTTACGGAGTTTGTCATTTTTCATTACCCTCAGCCTGTAAAAAGAATGTTACTTTAAGAATTTGTTTTGAAAGATGACATTTTAACCTAAATTTTATGAAAATGGTTCATAAAATGTAGAAACCTTATTCTTGGGTTTTAAATTACTTGTCATTAATGGTTATTTTGTTTCAAATATGGCATGTTAGCAAATAAATTCATGGATAATGTATTGATTAAATATAAAAGGTTTTGCAAGGGCATATTGACCTGATTCAGAAGTATAATCAGGATATTTTTGTTGATATTTTTAGCCTAATGATGTTGGTTGAGGGTTGATTTTTTTTCACAGATGATTTGGCAGCCATTTTGTTTTATGTCTTTTCTCCTTGCAAAAAATAAATTGGCAGTTTTTTGGTGAAAGATTTCTTTGGAATTATACTTAAAATGTATCAAATTAAGGATGAGCATTGGCAATATTCACTTTAAAATATATTAAAAAGCAAATTTGCCAGGCAATGTAGAAATTATGATGCTTCTTATCTATGTTTGAGGAATTCATAAATGAGTTACAAACGCAGGGGGTGTCATATTCTCTATCCACATACATACAATGTATTTATTTTTCCACTTATGCTTCTGTATTAAGAAAGCTCTTTGTACAGATTTATACTTCTGACATTTTGTCTCGCCATTACTATTTTTGTAATCCATTATAAAAGAAGACACACTTTTTTTCCTCCCGGAGTCCATTGTAAGATACTGGTGTAATCAAATAGCCTGTGAGTTATCCAATCTAACCCTAAACTATTTTGAGACACTAAATCTGTGAAAATGTCTGTCACCCAAGTTGTAAAGTAGTTCCTTTTCTTGAATCATCTCACACCGTTAGACTCCAGCACTGAAAAAACAAAATGTCAAGAAAATCATTATCCTTGTAGGGGTTGCATTGATGACTGCCTGTCCTCAATGTTGATTAAGTCATTAAGGATTTGAATTCAAGAATTTAATGTGAACAATTTAAGTGGAAATTGTAATTGTTCTGAAGAGCTGAAGAGCTATTAGCCTACCCCAAATACATTGTTATTCCTATGTCGATGAGTTATTATTCCTGTTAATTGACCATTGCGAATGATTCTGAATTGTGGCAGCAATTTATATCATAGCAGGAACACGGAGTACACCAGATTTTTAGACAATGGCTAGGAAACAGGTCAACAACTGATCAGTCCTTTAAAAAGGCTCAATTGACTTATGTATCCATTTGTCAACCAACTTTTTGATATTCCAACGTCTTCTCCAGACAGCTGTACAGATTGAAAGAGATTAAGATCATAGATTTGTTGACCCTGCAACTTGTCCTGCAGTAGAGAACTGTTCTGCTCTCAGTTATGTTTGGGTGCAATGATATTCGGCATGGTACCACCAATGTTTCAGCACACAGGTTTCACTGCAATGCTTAGCTGGAATAGTGTTGCGGGCTTTCTCCCTGCAATATATACTAGCAGTGAAATACTCTTGAAAGCAGCATTAAACCCCAAATCAACTCACCTCCCATTTTGAGGGCTCCAGGAGTTAACCCCTTAAACTTTTTATCATTATCTTCTCCAGAAGCAAAAGGTCTTGAGAGTTGAAACTTGAGTTGAGTATTTAAATGAAAAACCAGACCTTCTGATGGCTTTCTAATCCAATAAGTCTGATTCTAATCCATTGACTTTTGCTTACAGTGTTCAAATCTTTTTTAACCTCTCTGCAGAAAAAAATAGATATTAATCAAAAATTAATAATTCACATTTGTAATGTCAGCAGTTATTCGCTCTTTTTGGTCAAGAGGATTGAAATAAGGAAGCTTAACAGCATCATTACCAAAATGACCTGATTCTGATCTCATAATTCCTGGCTACAGTATTTATCTCCCTTTGACTTCAGATTCTGTAAGAACCTGTCCACAGACAAGATCCAGCTGAGCACTCTGAAGGGCGAGGGTGAACTGAGCAACCTTGAGTTGGACGAAAACATCCTCACAGAGCTGCTTGATCTCCCAACATGGCTCAAGATCTCACGGGCTTTCTGCAACAGGGTCTCCATGAAGGTAAATATTTGGCTCAAGATCTCTCGGGCTTTCTGCAACAGGGTCTCCATGAAGGTAAATATTTGGCTCAAGATCTCTCGGGCCTTCTGCAACAGGGTCTCCATGAAGGTTATTATAAGGGTAACGCTGTTTTTCAGGGCATTATCATTTGCAGAAGCCCAAGGTCTTCAATTAACTGCCCGACAAAGGAGGGCAGTTGAAAAGACCGCAGGCTTGTGCAAATGATAATGCCCTGAAAAACTGCGTTACCGTTATTATAGCTAAAATGGATGGAATTTGTTCTTATGTACGCATTTTACCCTATTACTCTTAGTTACACTTGTACGTGAACAAAAACGACAAAATAAGCATTGGGTCACAGCCGACACACACTAGGACGTCACAACTGAAGGATGACGTCATAATCGCGATCGTCATCTGGCCGATTCGAACCCATACGGAATGTAGCCGTTGAATGAGAAAACTGAAGCATTCTGTATCATGAACCTCTCTAATTGATGCAAAGATATGTTTAATAATTAAACTGAATATAAGAACTTTGAATTTTTATGAAAAAATCGTCTTTGACAAATGTTGGATAAAACAAATTTAGGCTACGCAAATTTACCATTAACCTAGTGGTTGCAACTAAGAATGATAATCCTTTTAAAATTTGTTTATATCCTAGATAAGTTAATGTCATTTTATTGTCACATGATATTTAGGATGATATATGCCGAAAGTTCGTGTTCTAAGGTAAAAGAAAGTAATTAAATTGGTTCAAAATACTTGAGTCGATACGCTTATACGGTATATTTGTTCAAGACTTCAAAACTAAATTCTAATGTGACGTCACTTGGCTACGAAGTGATATTGGCCCATCGTCAAGGTTTAGCGGGCCATTATCATTTGCAGCGGCCTGCTCATTTCTGATAACATGAGGGCGTTTTCATGATAATTCCATCCATTTTAGCTATAATATTTAACAATTGCCTGTTGTAAGATTTAAGATGACCAAGCTGCTTGACCTCCAAATGTGACTCCAGATCTCTCAGGCTTTCTGTAGCAGGGTCTCCATGAAGGTTATTATTTCCCATTGCCTGCCGTAAGATATAAACATTTAGGATGAACAAGCTGCTTGACCTCAAATATGGCTCAAGATTTCTTGGGCCTTCTGCAACAGGTCTCTATGAACGTAAGTTTTAACCCATAGCCTGCTGTAAGTCTCGAGATTTAAGACCAAGCTCTTTGTCTACCTTCTGCAACAGGGTCATTATGAAGGTAAGTATTTGAAATAGCTTGCTGCCAGATGTAAAGATTTAGAGTGACCAAGTTCTTTGTCTAAGCTGTTTGATCTCCAAATATGACTCGAGATCTCTGGTCTTTCTCAAGCTCTTTGTCTCTGCTGTTTAACCTCCAAATAAAACTCGAGATCATCGCTGTTTCTGCAAAAGCTTACCCATGAAGTGTCAACCCATTGCCTGCTGTAAGATGTAAATATTAAAGATGACCAAACCTTTCACTTAGCTACTTGCCTCCCAATATGACTCAAGATCTCTGGTCTTTCTGCAACAGGGTCTCCATGAAGTGGAATGTGAAACCTCTGTAGTATAGTGTTAAATGTATAATTGAATCTTGAACTATTTGACCTAGCAATATGACTCGAAGAGCTACTTCACCTCATACAACAGGGTTTCTATGAAGCCCTTTATTTGCTAAAAGCTGTATCGCTGAACAGTGACCTACCTAAACTCCAAATAAGCAGTGTATGAAATAAGGCCGTCCGACAGCCTGAAACCTGGTTACTTTGGACCGGCTGGTAACTTTTGGAGGTATTTCTTTAATTTTACCATTAGAATTAACAACACAACACCTTTGAGCTGGCTATTTTTAGGCTTATTTCACACACTGAATGAAGACCAAGAAACTTCTTCAATGGTTCCTGTTTTAGTGTTTGCATAACTGTTGTTGGGGCTTCACTATGACATTGTGTAATATACACAGAAGTTGTATCTGAAAATATTTTACATCCCAACAAAGCTCAATATCTCTTACACTTTCTTAGCAAAGTTTTTCGTTACAAAGCTTCAAATTAAATCAACAATTGCATCTAAATTTTATCAATTTCTTTACATTTCAGATACAATGGACAAAATTAAAATCACAGCCAATATACTTGGTAAGTAATAACTGTATGTCAATGAAACATTTTAAGCTTACAACTTCAGTGTTAGTGTAAGCATGAAATATACAAAAGTTAATCTTTATACTTGGTTAAAAATGTAAAGTTTTATATTTATCAATACAAAATGTAAAAAAGGAAAATTATTGATTTGTTACTTTACCAATTAGCAATTATAAAAACTATTTACAGAGTTAATATGAAATACGGAATCTAAAATTTTAAATCTAGAAATAATCCAAAACATTGAAGGACAATTTATGGATGGACAACTCGTAATAATGAGAAAGTCAAAGCTATATACCAAATCCTCACTTCAATTATGATTTTTCCAGATGCTGGATAAAGTTCAACTAGAAGCTGAAACATGTGAGGTGCCACGCCCACCAAACAACCCCGCCCACATGGCTAGTTACAGGTATGCAGTCCTAAATTACTTCCATCTTGAATGTCATTGTATGATTATCATGTAGCCAAAGTGTATATTAATCATTCTACTATTCAATAGGTATCGAATCTACGATCGACAATGACAATTAAGAAACACAGGAGGTTTATCTCCTAAATGCATCAAAGATCTTCACTACCATCGATGGGTTGCAAAGAATATTCTCAGATATCAAAGAGTCAAAAGAGAAACAAGAAATTGCCTGATCGTTAAATTGATAAATATCTATGTGTCACAAAGAGAAAGTGGGTCATTTCATCTGTGAATGAAGAAACAGCCTCTCTGAGGCCATTTGCCTATTCCCATTGTTTAAACAGTGATATTACTGTTAATTGACAAATTAAAATTAAAAAAATATATATATTCGAACTGATTCAGCAAGTAAATCTTAAAATTGAAAATAATTTTTTCTAAAATTTATTTAAGCAGTGACTTTTTTTAAGAAGTTGAAATGAGAATCTAATGGTCATCATTTGTTTAACAGATCTGGAGGCAAGTATGGGTTTGTTGACCGAGTGATAGACGGCATCTACGTCCACGTAGAGTCGGTGGAGATAAAGCTGGTGTCTAAAGCCTTCCATGGCTCCCTACAGGTAGGACATTCTTCTTCTAAAATGTTTTTGGGGCGGGATAGCGCAGTGGTTAGCGCGTATGGCTTCGAATCAGAGGGTTTGTGTGTTGGAATCCCGCCAGGGGCTCGGCAACTTTGTCTGCAGTAGAGAACTGTTCTACACGCAGTCTGGTTTGGGTGCAATGCTACACTGAATTTCAGCGCAGTACTGACCATTGGTTGGCTAGTTCCAACCGATGCTCGTAGGTTTCACCACAATGCATAGCCACAAAAGGGTTGCAGGCTTTCTCCCTGTAATAATACTAGCAGCCGCGATATAAGTGAAATACTCTTGAAAGCGGCGATAAGCCTCATATCACCTCACCTCACCTCTAAAATGTTTTTCTATGATATAGAGAAAAAAAATGGAGTGGTTACAACAACCTGAGAGAGTTTCTTCAGATGTCTCATGGTTGCAAAATGTTGCATTAAATCTGTTAGTGGTCCTTAAAGGGGCAGTAGCACGTTTTTAGGGGGAATATAAGGTATTGTCAGGAAAATGAAAATTAATGGTTCCAATTGAAAGACAATGTATTTAAACTAAATGGAGCAGTAATAATTCAAATATATATTGTAAAGTTTAGCCATGCGATTCCTTTTTCTTACTCAAAATGAATTAAAGGTGTTCACACAAAAATGGCCGCCAATGGATTTCATGTGAATCTTCAAACTTTGTCCTCTGACTATGGATGATTGACTTGTTTAATGAGATTTTTGACACTGTCAATATAATACATTTAACATTAACTTACAATTATCAGTGAAAATTTTAAAATATAAAGTTATCAAAAAACGTGCTACTGCCCCTTTAAAGATTTTGCTATGTGGATGTTTGATAAATCATATACCTTTTTCTTCCTATCATTACTTATGTTCATGTATTAGCTAATTAGATGCCTCATGGTGGCAACATTTTACATTAAAATCTGCTCCTCAAATATGTTTGAGGTTTGATACATGTCTTTCTTCTCATCTTTGCATCGTGGTTGCAAAATTTTATATAAAAATCTAATTCTCAAATATGTTGCTATGTGGATGTTTGATACACGTCTTTCTTTCTTATGTTCATGTATTAGGTAATTAGACTTATGTGGTGCCTCATGTTGGCAACATTACATTAAAATCTGATCCGCAAATATGTCGCTTTATAGATGTTTGATGCACGTCTTTCTACTCACCTTACTTATTTTCATGCAAAAGGTTATTAGATTTATCAGATATTTGCATCATGGTGGCTTAATTTAATATAAAATATGTTGCTATGTGCATGTTTGACAGGGATCACCTTGTCAATGTGTCTATGGGAGAAAATCCCATCCATGGTTTAATCAGTGCGATATTTAGGAAAGTAATATATCGGGATATTAGGAAAAATTAGATTTTTTGTAATCAAATGTTAAGACAACATTTAAATACTGATCGTAACTTACAGGCTGTCGACATTAACCAGGGGACAAAAACAATCAGTGCATATCATTCACTCACATCTCAGTCTAAGTAAACCTAGCCTCACTTTTATCCGTTACACTGCTATACTGAGTCTAGAGAGGTCTGGTTGAGGGTCGCGTCAGCCGACCTTTCTGCGACCTATGACCCTCCAACGTTCTACGTGCGAAGGCAGACTATCGTGGCTTGGTAAGATCAGTTCTGATTGGTCAACTTGGTCACGTGGGCTGACGCGACTCTCAATCAAGCCTTTCTAGACTCAGTATAGCAGTGTAACGGATAATAGTGAGGCTAGCTTTACTTAGACTGCTCACATCTATAAATATAAAAATCTGATCCCCAAATATGTTGCTACTGTGGATGTTTGATACACAACTTTCTTCTTATCTTTGCAATGCTCATGTATTTGTGTACCAGTATTATCCTTTAGTGGATCCTTTAAATCCTTTTGCTGACTTCTAGATGCTCATTGTTGAAAAATTGTGGAAAAAGGAATTATCCTTTAATAGTACCTGTTTGTAAAGTAGATTTTATGGATATCCGACTTCTTTATTCACAGAAAGGTGTCGTTTTGAAATAGCTCATTATTTAATTTTCATTTTTGAAAATGGCATAAGCATCTTAACAGAAACATTCTGTGAATAGTGAAATAGTATGATATTTGAAACCTTAGCTGTTTTTATTTCTAATCAAGAATTGTGGTCTTATCATCAATGAACACTGGCCACCTTTTCATTAGTATTTTCAATTCATATTTTATGATTGTATAATTTGTGATGACATTCTCTCAGGGGAAATGATGGAAAATGTCATGGAGTTAATTACTTAGAAACTCTGGGTGTTGTGCTTAGACATTAGAGAGTCTCGACTTTGACATTCATCTCAAATATCTCCTGTCGTTAATGACAGAAATATTGCAAAAGCGGCAAAATACCCTTCAACTCACTCACTCAAGTTATCCTTACATAGTATTCTAGAATTGGACACTTGAAAAAATTATGCAGTCGTATGATAAAGAAAACCTTTTCATGGAATCAATTTCAATCCCATGTAGCCTTTCAGGCCAATGAGAACCTGTACATGTCTTTAATTCACAAGTGGAGCAAAGGAAATGATTCCCCTGATGGCTATGGTAAATAAGCAGTGTATGAAATAAGCCTGAGAAGTTACCAGCCCGAAAGAATGATTTTACTTAATTTCATGGTCAAATTCAACAAAAACATTAAAAAGTTACCAGCCCAAACCAGAAGTTACCCGTTTCGGGCTGTCGGACGGGACTTATTTCATACACTGAAATAAGGTATGATCTTATATAACAACAATCTCTGAATTTGATTCAGAGAAGGGGATCCTGGAATACCATTAATATCAGGAATATTGCCGTAGGGCTGTTCCACTTACAGATCTTAACCATGCAGTTCCGACAAAATGGGTTGCAGAATATGAAACCTCTTGGTCAAGTCCTTCAATGTCATTCGCTTTATTAAATTGTTCAGAAGCTTTGAGTAGTCCTAAGCCGGTCTACATGGATAGAAGATGTACTTGAGCTTGTTGTGTACTTTTTAAGGTGAAAACCCTTTTATTTTGCTTTTGTAAAGATCAAAGTTCGTAAGAAACTAATATCACAATTCTTGAAAGTTAAGTCTTTCCATATGTAAAATCTGAAAGGTTATGAAATTGAAAAATTTAACAAAGACCAAAATAAACTATGAGGATTATGCAGGAATTAAGACAAACAAGTAAAACTGTCTGAAGAAACAAGACTAGGAAAACCCTAATAATGGTAAAATATTTCTTGAATTTCTTGTTTCGGTGTTTTTGCTTCAAATGGATGATAATTGATTAAAACTGTCTGTTGAATTAAAAAGCTATGGAAATTACACATCTTTTGGTGGAATTAGACAAAATTAAACAGAAAGAATACAGTGGAAGCTTCTCAAGAACTGTCTGAACAATTATCTTGGTTGCAATGATATTTTAAAACATGGAAATTAAAGTGTTAGGGAAGATACTTCAGCCTTGAGGAAGTTTACATGATAACAGGAAATGGTTTTCTTGTGGACTACAGCTGATAATCTTCTGAATGTAACGTGGTCTTAAAGGGACAGTCCTATCGGGTATTTTTTTTGGAAACTAAATTCGCTTGGGTGCTCTTCTTTATCAAATGTCAAATATAAATCAACCATAACGTTATCCCTACTAACATGTTTCAAGTTGTTTGTTTTATAGTCACGTACTATAATAGCATTTCTGCATAAACTGAAATGTCTCCTTGCATTCCGTTTCCACAATAAATACCCCGATAGGACTGTCCCTTTAATGGACAACTTTTCAGTTCTTTCCTTTTTGTTAATACAGTAGAACTCGGATATAACGAACTCCAAGGGACCAAAGAATTTAGTTCGCTATATCCGGTGTTCGCTATACTAGCTAATATGATTTTAATGATATTATATAGGGACAGGACTTGAAAATGTGTTCGCTATAATCGAGTGTTCGCTATATCCGAGTTCGCTATATCCGTGTTCTACTGTAGCTGTATAAATTAATTTTAATAATAGGTCTGGTGTGATGAAAACATCTCCTCTGTGATATTGTGTTATTATATATTATTATAAATTATTCGAGCTCCTTCAACAAATATAACTTTCTCATACTGTCTGAATAACAAGTGTAAAGAAATAAATCCATAAATATAGGGAACATGGTAAATTTGTCTTTAGAATAATAATGTCTTAAATAAGAAAAGATAATTTCCCGGATTATGGTATCGACTAAATTATTGATTGATTTAGCTTCTCATTGCATGTTTGTGAGACAGTTGCTTAGAGAGCTGTATAACACTTATCTAACTGCTATTCAGAGTTCAGGTAGTTTAAGTAGGTTTAATTTTTATCTCAAGATAAAATGCTTCTCTTGAAGATTTATACCGTAAATCCTAGAATTATCGCCTGCCTTGAACAAAAGTTGGGTCTATGGCCTCGTTGAGATAATCTTAAGATAAAATGCTTCTCTTGAAGACTTATTATACCGTATATCCTTGAATAATCGCCTGCCTTGAATAAAAGTCGGGTCTATGTCCTCGTTGAGACAAATAATTGCCTGCCTTGAAGAATTGCTAGGTTTTATTCACATATGTAATTAGATCTTTGACATTCTCCCTCTTCTTAGTACGTGTATCATATACATGTATATGCACACCTGTGAAACGCTTAGCTATTGGTAAGAGCCTCAATCACAGTATCCACAATGAGAAATGATGATTGTTATTGTTTCATATATTTTATAAGATTCATTATCATATAATGTCTTCAAAAAGAATAATGGCCTGCCTTGATTATTTGCCTACCTTTAATAGTCGCCGGGTGAAATTGCTGGTAGAAAAGAATAATCACTGGGCGATTATTCAAGGCTTGACGGTATTCGAACTTATCCTCATTTACCATACACAGACTACATTATCATATTATACTGTAGTAAATTGGAACTGTTTTATCATTTACTACATATTAAAGGGGCAGTAGCACGTTTTTTGATAATTTTATATTTTAAAAATTTCACTTATAATTGTAAGTAAATGCCTAATGTATTATATTGACAGTGTCAACAATCACATTACACAAGCCAATCACCCATAGTCAGAGGACAAAGTATGAAGATTCACATAAAATCCATTGGCGGCCATTTTCTTGTGAACACCTTTAATTCATTTTTGTAAGAAAAAGGAATCGCATGGCTAAACCTTAGGTTATATATTTGAATTATTACTGCTCCATTTAGTTTAAATACATTGTCTTTCATTTGAAACCATTTATTTTCATTTTTCTGACATCACCTTATATTCCCCCTAAAAACGTGCTACTGCCCCTTTAAACTACCAATCCTAATTTTTCTTTGATAGCCAAACCTTTCAAAAGTCAAAAAAACATTTTTTTTATATGATTTCACAATAACAAGATAGTTATGAAATCCAAAAAGGTAACATAATCTGCTTTTCTTTGCCTTTTGACGTAAAGGTATTACATCATATGATTAATGTTTTTCACAAAGAATGTTTTTTTGAAAGAACCCCGTCTTCATTTCGCAAGCAAATTTTATTCCCCAAAATCTATTCAAGAGAATTGATTCCTCTAATCAATGTTTTTCACAAGGGTATCATTTAAGGAAAGAGCATTAGCGTGTTATAAATTTCTTTGTAAGGATCTCACAAGGGAATCATCATTACCCAGGCAGCAAGGAACCAGTTCAAGACATTCTGACTTTGCCAATGGTCAAGAATGATTGGCGTCGGTTGGAACAGGTGTTCTTGAAAAGGTTGGAAAACACTTTGATTTGGTTACCAGGAACCAATTTGTATTGCCTGAAGTTGAGATGGCAATTGGGCGTGAATAATGACACCTTCAGTTTAGACTGAAATGACAGGAGGTAGTCAAGGAGAAATTTGGTACTGTGAAATTCTTTGGGTCATTGTGACATTAGTGATCTTTGGTATCCTTGACTTGGGATAGTAAAACTGGCTCTGTCCATCTGTCTGTATGTTGGTCACTCCCTCCTGATAATGTTTCAAGAACAAGTTAATCTGTATGACTTATCTAACAGAAAACGTTGTATACAGTGAATCAATGAAAATCCACAGATGTCCCTTTTGGGGGTTTCAAGATATTAATTTTGTTATTTCAAGCGGAGGGTTTCCAATGGAATGTTTATCATATTTGGCGGTTTTCTTGAAACATAAATTTGTTTTGAAAAGCAGAATTTTTAAATATGTGGAGCGTAGCTTAATGAAACTGTGTACATAAATCAATCAGTATGTGAAGATATTGCCTTTGTTTATTCAACACCTTTGGAATAATTCATTTGTTGGTTTACATTAAAACTGATTTTTTCCTGAAATGAATTAAGATTTCTGTCAATGTCACAATTGCAGATCTATATGATTCCAGCCCTCACAGTGTACTGTTGATTGACATAAAGTTAGATAATAACCTTTTATGCAAATCAATAAATGAAAGTTAATCTGTACATTCTCATCACAGTAGATGTATTTTGTTATGAAACATGCTGGCGTTACTAATGCTAATATTGTTCTATTGTCATGTTGCTAATTGTGTACATTCAGATCACACAACCCCTCTATTGTTAGGAAATAGTAGCACTGTAATTGCTAATGTTGATCTCGTCATATCACATTCGGAGTTCACAGTAGATTTGTAACCTAATGACCTCATTTACAGCACAGCTGTGCAGTTTTGCTATGACTGTCTAATGGTTATTTATTAACAATGAAACATTAATATGTGTTGGTTGAAAGGATCTTTATGACTTATCATGTTGATATGATATATCTAAGCATATAAATATTGTTGAACATGACTTTTCATGTAAGCATATAAATGTTATTAAACATAAGAGATATGGCGCATGGTCCTTTATGTGGATATAAATTAAACTGTGAAATGCTGAATTGACCACTCTTACTGAAGTTCAGTAACAATGGGCAAGGCTCCCTTGATGAATGGGTGACCCACTCAATTCTTGATAAACTGAGAGTTTGAAGGGTTGATTTTCTTCCCCACACTGAGGCAGCAGTTGAAAGAACCCTGGTGTCACCTTATTCTTTTAAAGGTGCCTCTGTGTAACCAGCAGTACACATGGGAACCTGGTTGCATGGAGGGACCTGTAATGAATAACTTATATTCCCTCAATTTGCAATTTTGCCATTCATCCCATTATTCAACAACCAATAATGATTGCTGTAACCCTGTCTTTATTTGCTTATAGTCTATGGCATACTTTGTTTTGATGTCAATATGCAAATTTATATGACTATGTAACCATTTGGGGGAAAAAAATTGATACTAATGAAGGTAAATATACAAAGAGTACTGAACACGTGATTAGTCAGAAGGCTTCTATCACTCAGAGCATTATAATGGAATGAAAGGAGACTCAGAATAGTCTATCACCAAGATCCAAGAGCCAAAAACCTGAAGAAGTCCTTACAAATCTAGAAAATGTTTGCAAGTCTTATTGTGAGGTACGTGTAATAAGGGACTACATGTTTGTCTGAACTCAAAAGATATTAAACACTGATCCAGGGTTCCGTGAGACAAAACAGCATTGCATGACTTGGTTATTGATCTCTCGAAAATCAGAGTCTTGTGATCATTCATGATCTTCCAAAAAGCCTATTCAAGTAATGATAGGAAAGTCACAGATATGAAGTGAAATACTGATCAAGGTTCTTTGTGAGACTAGCAGGGCATGACTGGATTTTGATCATTCATCTGGTGGTGTAACAGGGTCTCAAAGGATCTCTGTGATCATGGTCTGTTCAAACATGAAAAAGCCAACCTTTTTTAGTGAGAGATATGACACACCTGTTAAACAACGATCAGGGTCAAAACATTGCATGACTCTAGGTCGTTGATCTGTCTTTATCAAGGCTTCAAGATACTTTTGTGTTCATCTCTTGAAACATAAAAAAAGCCAACCTTTCTTAGTGAGAGATATGACATACCTGTCAAACACTGATCAGGCTCAAAACATTGCATGACTCGAGATCGTTTATCTGTTGCTTTATCAGGGCTTCAAGATTTTGTTGATGATCTCCTAAAAAATAAAAAAAGCCAACACTTATTAGTGAGAGGTATGGAACGAACCTGTCAAACACTGATCAGGGTCAAAACATGGATGACTCTAGGTCATTGATCTGTTGCTTTATCAGGGCCTCAAGATAGTTTTGTGTTCATCTCTTCAAAAATAATAAAAACAACACTTCTTAGTGAGAGGTATGACATACCTGTCAGGGTCAAAATATTGCATGACTCTAGGTTGTTGATCTGTTGATCTGTTGCTTTAAGATAGATTTATGTTCATGATCTCTCAAAAAATATAAAAGCCATCTTTTCTTGGTGAGAGGTATGAAGTGAAACACTGATGCAGTCTTTGCACGACTTTCCATCATTGATCTGTTTGCAAAGCAGAACCTCAAGGGACGCCTGTGTTCATGATCATTTGCTGATGCTGTGGTCTCTGCACCATAGCTTGTATGTGCAGTAAGCTGGCTTCAATGAGGGAATTCTCCTGGTAAATCAGGAACTTACACATCGTTTGACTCCTCTGCCCTACACAAACACCATGGATTGAGTCATTAGCCTTGTGTGTGATGGTATCTACTAGGGATGTTTTGACTCAACCTGCATGTTTTGACTCACTGGGGATATTTTGACCCAACCTGCATGTTATGAAAATCTTCAGGATATCATCTTTTGACTCAATAGCTCTCTGATTATTAGACTTGGTGTGTTATAGCATTGTGTGTGATGCTATCCACTGGAGATGTTTTGACTCAACCTGCATGTTATAAAAATCTTCAGAATATTTTTGTCATCTTTTGACTCAAAAATGAAACAATCACAATTATTGTTAGTAATTATAAGAAAACTTACCTCTAAACCAACATTGACTTATTTCTCTCTCTCGGAGAGATCGTACAGAGTGTGAAAAATAAAATTTTTTAGTGGTCCCCGTGTTGTTTCTTCCTGAATTATCTCCCTTTGAGTTAACTCCCTTGAATTCTCAAATCCAACTGTCATTCTTTTCGATGAACAGAGAACTGGATAACGGGGAGGAGGGAGGGAGTAATTCGTTGGTTTAGAGGTAAGTTTTCTTATAATTACTAACAATAATTGTGATTGTTTCATAATTATTGCGAAAAACCTTACCTCTAAACCAACATTGACTGAATACCACGTAAGGAGGAGGGTATCCAGACCTCTTAAAATGGTGTAAATGAGAAGTTATATATATCCCAAAACACACTGATATTATTATTAGATCATAGTAATGAGGAGAGATAATTCTTAAGAATAACGGTAAAATTCCTTAATTTTCATCCCGAAATCTCTCCAAGGGACCGTAATTGATATTTCCTTAGGGGAAACAGGCGTAATTAAAACGCCCCCCGAATCTAAATTTGGATCTTAGGACATCGATCTATTCTTCAGAATACGGTGAAAACTCCTAATTGCGTAAGTATTTCCTTTTTCGTATAGGTATAGATCCATATTTACGAAAACAATTACCCGAATTGAGTGATTTTGGGGAAAAAACGTACTTTTTAACTCCTATAAGTTAGTAGGAGGGTAGGTGCTGAGGCGAGTTAATATTCAACCTGAAGTGTTAATACTCCCAAAGAGTGATTATACCAAGTCACTTGCCACCACAATAAGAATAACTCGATATTAATACTTTTTCGGTTAATCAGGTGCAAAATTCGTGATCATGAATTATGCCCACCTTGAATAGAGGTGACGTCCACCATCTACGTTGATAGGTTGTATTCGGAAACCCCTCGCCCTCAGACTCTCCCCCCCCCCTTTTTTCCCTCAGAAGAGGGGGGGGGTCAGGCAGATAAGTGTTGAGCCGCCACCAAGGGTCCCAGAGATGACAAACCGTCCAGCGAGGAGGCAATATCCCTGAGGTAGGCTCTGGTGAAGGAACTCGAGGATTTCCACTGGCAGGAGGCCACGATCTGATCTATGGAAACGGACTTCCAAGCCGCCAGAGAAGTAGATAGCGCTCGTATCTCATGAGGTGAAAACTTGGAATTCACTAACTCTTGGTCTGTTGTGGAATAGGCTAGAGCGATAGTTTTGCGAAGCCAGGACGCAATGGTATTCTTTGTAATTTCTGAAGAGAGACCCGGCTTACAGGGAATAAAAAGGCGCCTTCTGCCTTTCCTGATGGTCTGAGTTCTGTCAATATACCAACGGAGCACTCGAATTGGGCATAGAAGACGTGACTTGTCCTTAGCGTCGGCAGGAGCTGGAAGAGCCGGAAACGAATAGACCCTAGTCCCTAACGGTCCTGAAGCCGTAGACTGATTTTTTGCTAGGAATTCGGGCAAAGCTCTAAAGGACACTGATGCGTATTTGTGAGCAAAGTCAACAGAGGAGACGTCTATCGCATGTAACTCCGATACTCTAGCCGCCGAAGCAAAGGCGATTAGAAAAGCAGTCTTCCAGGCTAAGAATTTGAGGGAAGTTGCATACAGAGGTTCGTAAGGCGCACGTTGAAGAGACTGAAGTACTAGAAGTAAATCCCATTTGGGGAAGATGTTAGGAGACTTGATGTCCTGCAGTTTATAGGATTTCAAGAGTCTAGTGAGGGTTACGTCAGATCCGATGGTTAGTCCTAGTAAATCAGAAACAGAGGCAATGGCTGATCTGTAGCCTTCAATAGTACCAGCTTTTAACTTGCGATCTTGTCTTAAGTGGTTTAAAAAATCGGCAATCATGGGAATAGATAAAGGAGCGTCAGCTAATCCTCTAATTCCTCTCCACTGTTGGAACTTGAGCCATTTATGGTCGTAGATGGCAGAAGTGCTTGGTCTGACTGATCTGGAAATAGCGAGAGAAGTGTCTTGCGCATAGCCCCGATCTTGCAACGCGTTCCTGATATTTTCCAAACGTGAAGGTTGAAAGCTTGCAGATTCACGTTCTGTGGTTGCCATCTTGGTTGCTGAAGCAGATTCCACCAAAGAGGAAGTTGAAGCGGAGGTTCCAGTAGAAGATCCAGAAGCGATGGGAACCATGCTCTTTTGGGCCATGCCGGAGCTAACAGGTAAACGACGCAATTGTGTTGCCTTACTTTGTTTAGAACTTCCGGAATGATTTTGAATGGCGGGAAGGCGTAAGCAATCAGATTCTCCCAAGATATTGACAAGGCGTCCACGGCTACTGCTTGAGGATCCGGTACCGGGCTCACATAAGTGGGAAGCCTGAAGTTCAGAGCTGTTGCAAACAAATCTATCTGGGGTCTCTCCCACTTGTCCGCGATCAGGTCCAAGACTTGCGGATGAATCGTCCATTCCGAAGATACGATCATGTTCCGGCGAGACAACGAGTCGGCCAGGAAGTTTAGTTTCCCCGGAATGTGTCTTGCTTGAATCGAGATCGACCAGGCGTCTATGAGAGCGTATAAATCCCTGGTCAGTTGCATCAGTGGCGCAGATCTTGTACCTCCCAGCTTGTTGATGTAAGCCACTACCGTGGAGTTGTCCGTAGCTATCATGACGCTTGAGTGTTGTAGCAAGGATTTCCAACTCTGAATCGCCAGAATCACCGCCTTCAGTTCCAGCAGATTTATGTGAAGTCGAGATTCCGCTAGATTCCAGAAGCCGCTCCGCGTGAGCTGAAGCCAGTGAGCGCCCCAACCTTGGTTCGAAGCATCCGTGTAAATGGTGTGAGACGGAGGAGGACGAGTGAAGGGGCATCCCGACATAACATGGTTGTGTAACGTCCACCACTGGAGCTCGCGTCGGACAACATCTGTGGGAACGATCTTGGAATCCAAGGGGAGGTGACGGAGGCTGTTGATCCAGGCTTGTATGTGGCGCAGATTCAGTCGGCCTCTGGACGGACGTAAATGATTGGATCGAGGTGAGAGAGCCTAGTAGAGACATCCACATCCTGAGCGAGTGGGATTTGCTTATGTCCAAAATCTGATGGATAAAAGTCTGAATCGAGTTCCAGCGATTCTCTGATGGGGCGATAGTGGCTGAGTCCGCATCCAATATGGCACCGAGGAACTTGATGCGATGAGATGGTACAAGTTCCGATTTGTCTTGATGAATTATCCAGCCGAGATGGGAGAAAACATGCTTGACGATCTGAATATGATGGTAAAGGACAGTTAGATCCTGGTGTCGGAGCAGGAAGTCGTCCAGGTAGCCGTGGATAAAAACATAGTGGAGGTGGAGGTACTGCAGAACCGGCGCTGTGATCTTGGTGAAGAGCCACGGAGCCACTGAGATTCCGAAGGGAAGAACTTGGAATTGGAATCGGCGCCCATTCAGGGCGAAGCGCAGATACTTCCGGGACTTGAGATGGATCGGAATGTGTAAATAGGCGTCTTTCAAATCGAGGCTGGCAAACTTGGAATGCGGCAGAATCAATTTGCGAATGCTGTTCAGAGACTCCATGGTGAACTTGGGAGGTCTGCACAGAAAGGATTTGTTGAGGACCTTCAGATCTATAATCATCCTCATGTCGATTGAATCCTTTTTTGGTACCAGAAAAACGGGTGAATAAAAGCCTGGAGAAGTGTCGGCGGGATCTAGCTCCGTGATAGCGTTCTTTTCCAGCAGTTGTTCTATGGCTGTGAAAGCGGCCAGAAGCTTCTTTCCTTGGAGGAAAAACCTGCTTCCCTGAGGCATAACGGCCATTGGTGGAACTTGATCCCACTGAAGGGTATAACCTGAGGCGATGATTGAAAGAATCCATTGATCGCTGGTGATGGATTTCCAGTTCTGAAGGAATCTCCCCAGACGGCCTCCCACGGGGGACAGAGAGATCGGCTGGGGAAAGTCTATTGTCGAAATCAAGTCGATGGGCGGAAGCGGTCGAAAGGGTAGGCTGGGTGGAAGAGGAGTGGCAAGGTAGTCAGCGTCTGAAACCCCCTTTGCCTCCACGAAAGGGCCTTGATTGCTCCTTGAATGCAGGCTTAGATTGCTCCTTGGACTGAGGTGGATGGAAATCCCTGCGCCCCCGATGGTAACCCCGGGATTGCGACGGAGAAGGAGCAGACTGTCTAGACGGAGCGTTGGATCTAGGATTATTGTTCCCGCGGCGCTGGCCATGGAAGGTACCTCTAGACAGTAAGGCTTGCGTTAGTTTCAAGTTCAGGGATTTAGAAGTCATGGCATCCTGAGATTGACTTGCTTGCACACAAGAACCGTTGAACAAGGTAGGAGCTTGGATCGGTTGAGACAAAAGGGAATCCTTAACATCGGCTGGAAGATCCCGAGTTTTGGAAATATGTTGTTGCCTTTCTCCCAGTACGATCCTGGCCATAGAGTTGGCAGAAGTTGAGGCTAAGTCCTGAGAGGCCACGAAGATAGAGTCTAAGAAGCCATGCGTCATGGCGACATCATCAGACCTCATGGTCTGCAAGGTGTTAGGAGCCACGCCATCATAAGAGATGAACTTGGGTGGAATCATTTCCCTAATCCCCGCACAAAACCAGTTAATGTAGGAAAGGATATCCATAGAGGCACGAACGTTGCGATCGATCTCTGAAACATCCAACTTGGAAATAGACACTTGATTCGAAGAAGCCCCCCTAGGGTTAAGTCTATCAAAGTCTCTATCCAGCACGGAAGGATCCTGAGTCACAAACCTGTTGTGAATCTGATAGGCAGCCTTGGGCCTAAACTTGGGAATCGTGATTTGACCAAGATGATTAGAAAGTTTTTCGTTAATTCCATTACACGCTCTCTTGATAACTGACGAGTGGGGTAAGGAAAACTTGGCTGGACGGGAGGGAGGAAGCGATCCCGAGTCCCCTAACTCCTCAGGCCTAGGAGAGGCCGAGTTCTCATCAACAATGGGAGCTGTGCATGGCTTCAACCGCTGAAGATATTGGACCTTATCCGGAAAAGACCAATCGGGATTGAGTGAAAAGTCAAAGTCATCCGGAGAAATGATGAGTTGCCCATCACGATCCAAAACTGTAATGTCCAAAGAGTCTGTGTCCGTGAAAGCGTGGGCTAAGGTAGACTGATTGGTCACATCATGAAGCACGGGAATGATCGGAGGATTAGAAATGTCAACAAAGTCCGCTTGCGGGACACGGTTCGTCCGTGCAGGAGCCTTGAAGCCGTTACCAACCACCGGCGCGGTAGGACCCGTGCCACCCGTGCTAACGGGCCGCTTAACGGGATCCCCCTGACTACCCTGAACTCCGAGTGAAGCCCGTGCGCCGCTGGGCGCCGTGGCATTCGGGAGTGGGGCACGAGCAGTCGGACTGCTTGGCTCTTGCCGGCCTCGAATAGCAACGGGGTCTAGGTCCGTGCTATCTTGGCTTGGCAGAGGAGCTGAACCGACCGCCCGCTCCACTGACGCTTGGGTCAGGGAGACAGGCTGCATGCGGCTCGTTGGTTGATTGGCTTCCAGGGCCGTGAATCGCTCCAGTGAGTCCTTTTGAATGGCGGCCATAGATTGAGAGAGTGTGGCCAGCATAGCTTTGATCTCCTCTAACTCTGACGGCTTGGGTTTGGGGTCAGGGATAGGGGTCAGCGTGGACTTAGGCTTCTTGCTGATGGAAGGAGAGGCCTTGACTGAAGCTTTACGTTTAGGGGTCTTAGGTTTTGATCTGTTGTTATGCATGATTTGCCAGTCATCCAGAGAAAGGTGATTACACATCAGGCAGCGTTTGGTGTAAGAACAGGAAGTCTTGTCACAACACGAATAGCACAAAGAATGAGGGTCACCTTTACAAAGATATCTCTGGCACTCCACACATTTTTTCTGAACGGCAGACATGATGAAAAAACGAATCACCACACAAGGAAAATTCTTCACGCAAGTCACTTCCAGAAGTTTATAATCCAAAACGAATCAGAATAATCCAAAGGAATCACAGTAATCCAAAGTGAATCACAGTAATCCAAGGAAAAAACGAACTCCAAGAAGTAATCCAATTGAATGAAGATAGAATTCACACTAAGCACGACCGTACTCTCGGCGTACAGAGAAAAGAATGACAGTTGGATTTGAGAATTCAAGGGAGTTAACTCAAAGGGAGATAATTCAGGAAGAAACAACACGGGGACCACTAAAAATTTTTATTTTTCACACTCTGTACGATCTCTCCGAGAGAGAGAAATAAGTCAATGTTGGTTTAGAGGTAAGGTTTTTCGCAATAATTGCTCTCTGATTATTAGACTTGGTGTGTGATATTATCAACATTTAACTTCTACCTGCACGTCATGAAAAGCTCTAGGATATATCTTGTTATTGGCCAGACCTTGATAACCTTTGTTAAATTATTTTTGGATCTTTAGTTGGTGTCTCAGAATGGCAAGATTTCATTCAGCAGCTATATTTTTAGCTAAAGCTATGTTTTATGTTGAAAGTGATGGTAACTAACATATGTTTTAGATTTGACGTTTAAAAAAATCACTGAGTAGACAATGACTTGCCCATTGAAGATTATCAACTACCATCATTATTGCTATCTTGAATTATTGATACTTATTGTGACACCATGACCTACTAAAATTGATATTTTCAATACCTTCTAGCTATCCTGTCAGTGTGAATGTGAAATATATTTAGACTGGCATGATTCAGGTATGGTTCTCAGGAAGAGATGGTTCAGGGATATCTAAGAAATCAGACTTTGACATGACAATGTTTCATCCAATCACAGACATATTGATAGGCAGGGTCACGAGCAGGTTGACTGTATCCACAAGAGACTGTATACATGTTTGCCTTATCAGTGGTCCTTGTCCAAGCCATCAATATCCTCAGTCTCTTGGGTATACGTGTCAGACCTCGATAATCCGTCCACCGATAATCCGAATCCCGCGGTATCCGAACAGTAGTCAGCTGTAACCAAACTAATCTCTATACAAACTCATTAATTGTTGATTCATTAATCCGTTGATTCAGTCTCTGAATCCGAATGCCAATTAGCTGTAACGGATTAGTTAATTATCACTATTTCTGCTTCATTAATCCGGCCGTTCATCAAATCCGTTCGGGTAAGTGATCAACATACTGATTGGATAATAAACTTCAATGACACTGGATTGACATGTGAGTTGAGCTTGTCGGTAGTTTGTGATTGTAACAAACTGAAATGTCTCACTTTGTGTTTCTGGAGTGTATGATTTTAGTAAATTGTGTAATTGTTATAAAGATGTATGTGTATATTAAATAAACTGGTTTGATATACTAAATACGTTCTGATGAAAAGCGGAAGCGTTCGGATTATCGAGGCCTGCCTGTACGTGTGCCTGTGCTATTCAGTCCTGACCTCCCTCTCAGTAAAACCTCCATGTGCTTTGGTTATCCTGTCCATCCTTTCATGGTGTGTATAGTTGAAATAATGACCGCTGACTGAGTAAATATCAATTGTAACGGGGCATTGAGTGATGGGCGAGATGGTTATCACAGGTATTCATGAGGTCGAGTTCATTAGTGTAGGATCTAAACCGAGCCAGAGGTGTTGTTGATAATGTAAGCCCGCGGCAGAGGGAAATTGGGAAGGGCCGACAGGCCCGCCCCAATTTCCCGAGGCTGAGGGCTTACATTATCAAACAACACCGAGGGCGAGGTTTAGATCTAACTTATGAACCGAGATAAACCGTAGTAACAAAATTATTTCAATAATAAGTATAAAAATGGATTCATTGATTTTTACTGGTAGGGAATCACCATGAGCAAACGGAGAGCACATCCGCGCCCTGCACGTGCTTTGCGCTCGCTACTCAAGCCGTGAACGTGAAATGCATGCGCTATCTGCCTCGTGAAGTTCACATGATTGTCACTGTGGAAAATACATCATTGTTCTCGTGGGCCTTTATAGCCGAGTTGTTAAAGGCGCCAGTTTAGTAAGTGAGTGGTGCAGAGTTCGAAACCAGGCATGCGAACATTATATTTGTGATTTGTCAAAATTGTGATATTTTGTGATGGTATTTATTCGAAGAAGGACTTTGAAACAAAGTATTTCAAAACGTGTATAATCCCTATCAAAATAAATTTCCGATAAATTCTACAGTAAGCCCCGGGCTTTCCTAGAGAAAGCCCTGGGCATTCTTCAAGAAAGCCCTGGGCATTCTTGGAGAATGCCCGGCAAAGAGGTTTATCCGGTAAAAGAAGAACCTAATAGAACAATAGAGTGACGTCACTGGAGGTTTATAATTTTACATACGCCACATGGTTTTACCATTTTGCTTTTTAACAAATATTTTGTTATTTTGGGTAGGTAATGTCTAAACAACAAGGCCTACAAAAGAAAAATCTATCAAAATGTGGTAAAAACTTTGAAAGGTCTAATGTTCAAATTTAACATATTACAATGACATTGAAACAAAATGAGCAGCGGTCCATAATGTCCTTTTGACGTGCACTCTGTGAAGCATTCAATCATGACTTGTGAATATTAATCATGGAAATAGCCAATTGAATAAATGGAAAAACCACAACCAGAGAACCAAAACGGTTACTACTGTGCTTGTGAGGGGCAATTTATTCATAAAGTCCAAATAAATCATGTAAAAACAATTAAGGTTAATATTACAACATTGTTACAGTAAAGTGAGCAAGTACATATGTCATGTTGACGTTACCGGTACCAAACAGGTTATAAGTGTTGAATCATTTCTTAATGAGACTTTTGTCTACCCCTGAAGAGTCAGAAAACATTGCTTTTGGTACCTCAGGGTAGTTCATTAGCTTTGGGTCAGTTTTGACATTCCCATTGTTTCTGATTCTGAACTCTTAAACTATTTAACCATTATCAAAGTTTTTAAGCTTCCTCTTTATTTCATGAACAAGTGCATGGGTCTTCTATTTTCTGTTATTTCCATGACAACACTTTGGACTTTGACTTTTTCATTGGTTGTGTGTGTTAAATTCAAATAATACTTGACCAATTATTCAAATCATAACAAAAATCATTTATTTCATCTCCTTGCCCATTTGTGAGAGGAGACATCTGTTTTCCCTGTAAAAACATCTTCAGTTCTAACAGTTAGTTTCAACATCAATGTACCTTTTTTAAAGCAGTCGACTCAAAATAGAATACTTTTTTGCTCTTTTGCTGTCAACAACAACTGAGGTTTTAACATGACACATACCAGATGACCTTGGAAAAAACACAACACCAAAGTGCTCACATCACTGTTGACAAGCAATGCCAATTATTCTTAGCTATATAAGGAATTTGGACTGAGATATATAAGAGCATTGAGCCTTGTGGATTCAAGTACGTACTCTGATGCAGCTGGATGAAATGTTTTGAGCAGTTTCAACACAATTGCAAATCCCTTTCATAGAATTTAAAAAGTCGACTAAAAAAATATGTCATTCGTTCTCTCATATCTCAGCCAAATGAGCTCAAGGTATTTATTGACGCACACTAGATGACCTTGGGCCGAAGTGATCACATCACCGCTGACAAGCTTTGCTCATCTGAAGATTGACATCTGAAGTAGTTCATCAGACTGCAATTGAGGCTATTTAGTCAACAGTTTGATGACGAGAGCTCTCAGAGTAACTTTTAATTAGTTTCTTCAGGATATTCAATGATATGAACATATGATTGTGTTCTCATATTGTCCTGCACATGGCACGGATGGTCAATGTAAGCAACCCCGTTACTGCTTTCAGTTTTTGTGCAGTTTCTACTGCCGCTACCACCACACTCATATTACTGGCTATAACTTTTTTCCACTAAGCTTTCCAATACTCTTATTGATAACTTACTGTTAATACCTTGGGGAACTAATTTGACATGTTCACTTTCAAGGTCAAAGTCACGAGTTATAAAATCACTAAAATATTCCTTGTTAACACGATAACCTTATAATTACTCGAACTGAAATTCTTTAAAAGGATGATCTTGTTTTGTCAACCGATCCTAGGATATTTCTTCATTGCATATCTGAGCAGACACCAGATGACCTTTAGACAAACCCAGCCCCGAAGTGATCACATCACTGCTGACAAGCTTTGCTCATCTGAAGATTGACATCTGAAGTAGTTCATCAGACTTTAACAGAGCTATTCAGTCCAACAGTTTGATGAAGAGAGTTTTCAGAGTAACTTTTAATTGGTTCCTCAATGAGATGAACATATGGGTTCTCATATTGTCCTGTATGTGGCACAGACGGTCATTATTATTCTGACAATGGAATAGTTTAAAGTCTTGAAGATTTGTCAACTGTACCATGTTTAAAGGGTTCAAGCCATATTTGACAATTTGCCAAGATCATTTGACAGTTTTGAAAAGTACTGTAGCAGGATTTTAAGTATTATAATGGGAACCAAAAAAGATGTTACCAAATGACAGACAACCTTTATATCATTTCATCATAAAGGATTTCTTAAATGAATGTTCGCTAGCCTCACAAAGCCTTGATTCACTAATTCGGATAAATCATGAGATCTCTTATCATCTGAAATATGAATTAAAATGGTTTTATAATGAAGAAACATGTATGGATGAAAATGTCTTTAATCATGATATGCGACGTTTCATCTGCTTGAAAACAACACAAGAAACTGTGTCGAAATGCTGCATATCATAAATAAAGAAGTTGTCATTCATATTTGTTCCTTATTATCACCGTTCCAACCATGCCCCTCAAAGAAGCTAAAATGGTTTTGACCTAGGGTTAAGAAAGGTGGCTGACATAAAGTTGAAGTAGGCTTTTACATGGCAGTATGCAGTTGATCTACTTTCAATATTCTGCAGTAACGCAACAATGTAAGCATAACTTGTATATATAGGCGTTGATGGTGACTTCAAGGGGCAGTAGCACATTTTTAGGGGGAATATAAGGTGATGACAGGAAAATGAAAATTAATGGTTCCAATTGAAAGACAATGTATTTAAACTAAATGAAACAGTAATAATTCAAACATATAACGTCAAGTTTAGCCATGCGATTCCTTTTCCTTACACAAAATGAATTAAAGGTGTTCACTAAAAATGGCCACCAATGGATTTTGTGTGAATTTTCATATTTTGTCCTCTGACTATGTATGATTGGCTTGTGTAATGAGATTTTTGACACTGTCAAAATAATACATTTAGCATTAGCTTACAAGCATCAGTGAAATATTTAAAATATAAAATTATCAAAAAACGTGCTACTGCCCCTTTAGAGTTCAACAGGCTAATGGCAGGCGAAGAAACCAGTATATAAAGATAAAACCACTGTACAAAATCCACTATACAGTTCTTGAACAGGTACTCCCCCCGGAAACTGTGACTTGATTCCACTAGCAAATGGGTGATTGCAGCAGGATGAACCCTCCAGCTGATGTAATCTCTTCCACAGAGCCACTCATCCCCCTGAGCTAGTTAATTGATTTACCGTAGACTCTAGTCGACTCCCTTGCTGACCTTTCAGCACCAGTCAAGTGTATTGTAAGATATGTCAGCAATGGTATTGGCATACACTAAAATTTAGTCTATTGAATATTTTAAATTATTATTGTGCCTTTGTTTAAATTGTTATCTTTCTTCTGGCTTTAATTTTATTTGTGTATTCAGTCAATCTAGAAGCAGGTACTAGTATTGGCAATGTGCTTTCAGCAAGGATACTGGGGGAATTTCAAGGGGAATGTTTCAGCACAAAAGCACCTGTTATTTTTACTCTTTGTCCAACTGTTTTGTGACTTTGTCAAATTACTTTGGAATCTATTATAGGACAACTATGAAAAATATTAGATTTTTTGAGTGAGTGTTTATGTTAATTTAAGTTTTGTAAAGCGCCACTTGGGTAGGTATTTGCCTTGGAAATAAATGCTAGCTGTTTTCACACTTTCTTTCTCGTGTAGTTTATCAATCGACTGAATCAATAAATCCTCAATATGTCGCTAATGAACTATCAACATCAAGAGATCATCAGAAATATTGTTTGTTAGATGAACACATTATGTACAGTGTACTGTAGTCTTTCCTTGAATCTTCTCAATCTGCACCTTTACCTATGCATCCCAGAACATTATTCAGCTTTATTACCTACATGGCAGTCATTTCGGGGTTCATATTTTTCATATGAAGCCCTAGGGTAATATATCACTCTTCATTGTGACATGTTATGAACAATACTTTGATGTCATGGTTCGCCTATTACGTCACAATCTATACGGACTGTGACATCAAAGCATTGTTTATAAGATATACGATTTGAACTTTTCAACAGTATTTAATTTAATAAGATACACATAAAACTGAACTTTGTCCTGAAAAGATATTCTTAGAACTTAATAAAAACCCGATAATACTCCTTCAAAAAAATTTTCTTCTCTTGATAAATCTCACATTGCAAGCAGGCCCCAGTATCAAACTGTAGGTCTAACCCTTTAGCTCAGCCCACTGTGTAAAACAGGTTAGTTAGCACTTTCTACCACAGGTAATGATGACAAATGAAACCCAAGATCATGGAATACAAGCATTATGGGGAGGAAATTGGAACCAGAGAAATTTGCTGGCTTATTAGGTTTGTGTGTAGATTTGTTAGGAGGCTTCTAAGATCTTTCTCACTGTTGGTAAGTCTGAAGATGGTAAGACTACCTATAAATGATTGTTGAAGGTGTGGGTGGTTTGTCTGAATGTCAATGTGAAAAGTTTCAAGGTCAATATTTTTCTAGAGTGAGGGGAATGGCTTGATGGTATTGATAGTGTTTTGTCAATGTAGGTTTGTTCAAGGTTGATTAGTTTCGACAGAGACAGGAAAGCCTTCAAGATATTGGTAGCCGGTGGTCAATAGTCAATGTTGTTCTGTTCAAGGTTGATTAGTTTCTACAAAGACAGGAAAGATATTGGTAGCCTGTGGTCAATAGTCAATGTTGTTCTGTTCAAGGTTGATTAGTTTCTACAGAGACAGGAAAGATATTGGTAGCCGGTGGTCAATGCACAATGTTGTTCTGTTCAAGGTTGATTAGTTTCTACAGAGACAGGAAAGATATTGGTAGCCGGTGGTCAATAGTCAATGTTGTTCTGTTCAAGGTTGATTAGTTTCTACAGAGACGGGAAAGATATTGGTAGCCGGTGGTCAATAGTCAATGTTGTTCTGTTCAAGGTTGATTAGTTTCTACAGAGACGGGAAAGATATTGGTAGCCGGTGGTCAATAGTCAATGTTGTTCTGTTCAAGGTTGATTAGTTTCTACAGACATGGGAAAGATATTGGTAGCCGGTGGTCAATAGTCAATGTTGTTCTGTTCAAGGTTGATTAGTTTCGACAGACAGGAAAGATATTGGTAGCCGGTGGTCAAGGGTGAATGTTGTTCTGTTCAAGGTTGATTAGTTTCTACAGAGACAGGAAAGATATTGGTAGCCGGTGGTCAATAGTCAATGTTGTTCTGTTCAAGGTTGATGAGTTTCTACAAAGACAGGAAAGATATTGGTAGCCGGTGGTCAATAGTCAATGTTGTTCTGTTCAAGGTTGATTAGTTTCTACAGAGACGGGAAAGATATTGGTAGCCGGTGGTCAATAGTCAATGTTGTTCTGTTCAAAGTTGATTAGTTTCAGAAATTCTACAGAGACGGGAAAGATATTGGTAGCCGGTGGTCAATGTACAATGTTGTTCTGTTCAAGGTTGATTAGTTTCTACAGACACGGGAAAGATATTGGTAGCCGGTGGTCAATAGTCAATGTTGTTCTGTTCAAGGTTGATTAGTTTCGACAGACAGGAAAGATATTGGTAGCCGGTGGTCAATGGTCAATGTTGTTCTGTTCAAGGTTGATTAGTTTCTACAGAGACAGGAAAGATATTGGTAGCCGGTGGTCAATAGTCAATGTTGTTCTGTTCAAGGTTGATTAGTTTCTACAAAGACAGGAAAGATATTGGTAGCCGGTGGTCAATAGTCAATGTTGTTCTGTTCAAGGTTGATTAGTTTCTACAAAGACAGGAAAGATATTGGTAGCCGGTGGTCAATAGTCAATGTTGTTCTGTTCAAGGTTGATTAGTTTCTACAGAGACGGGAAAGATATTGGTAGCCGGTGGTCAATAGTCAATGTTGTTCTGTTCAAAGTTGATTAGTTTCAGAAATTCTACAGAGACGGGAAAGATATTGGTAGCCGGTGGTCAATGTACAATGTTGTTCTGTTCAAGGTTGATTAGTTTCTACAGAGACGGGAAAGATATTGGTAGCCGGTGGTCAATGCACAATGTTGTTCTGTTCAATTTTGATTAGTTTCAACAGAGACGGGAAAGATATTGGTAGCAGGTGGTCAATAGTCAATGTTGTTCTGTTCAAGGTTGATTAGTTTCTACAGAGACGGGAAAGATATTGGTAGCCGGTGGTCAATAGTCAATGTTGTTCCCGTCAATTTTGATTAGTTTCGACAGAGACGGGAAAAATATTGGTAGCCGGTGGTCAATGCACAATGTTGTTCTGTTCAAGGTTGATTAGTTTCGACAGAGACGGGAAAGATATTGGTAGCCGGTGGTCAATAGTCAATGTTGTTCTGTTCAAGGTTGATTAGTTTCTACAGAGACTGGAAAGATATTGGTAGCCGGTGGTCAATGGTCAATGTTGTTCTGTTTAAGGTTGTGTATTTCCTTGAGGTTAATGATCAATCTAAGCAGACTGAAGATCGGATCTTATAATGGCACTTACAATCTGAAGAGCAACTCTGTCCCTCTGTCTGTCTGTTTGTCACAAAAAACTTTAACATTGCTCATAACATAGACCTTTGATATTTCACATGTGCATCTATCATGGTAAGACCTTTCATGAAATACTAAGACCAAAAATAAATATTAACCATGAGGTAATTATTTTAGTTATATCCTGAAAACAAAGAGATTCCTAATGCTCTGAAACATGGAATTGAATCAAAGAAGACAGCAGTGACAAAACCTTTCATATTTCACATGTGCATCTATCATGGTAGAACTTTCAGATGATGTCATTAATTTTGACCTCGTGACCTTGACCTTGGCATCAGGGCATCAGTTTTTTACAAACACGGCTTGTTTTTCTAGGCCTCAAGGGTATCTGGTAGTTCTTAGTTATGGCAGTACTTTCACTTTCATTCCTTTACCTATTTCTCATGCTGCTACTGGCTGTAATATTGCTCAAACATCACTACACAATAACTCACTACATATTTACTTTGGTGCATAGAATGTTGCCTGCAAACACTCATTACCATTACATATATAACTGTCAACCATTAGTGTAATCAATTATTACTCAACTGAATGAATATTTACTAATCCATATCCCTTTGGCCATTTCCCGATAAATGAATCGATACAGAATTTTGGCCAACAAACCATTCTTGTTGATATACTGAGTAGAGTAAGGAGACATGACCATTTTGGATTTATGATATATTTTTTCATTTAGACACTGAAAATCAAAATATCCAATGATTGTAATAACTGTAATTCCCACTTAAACTTTTTATCATCACAGCCACAAATTTAAGTTTCTTGCCATGATGAACACTTTATAAAATTATAACTTATGAGCAGAGCATGTGGTTTGAAAAGCCCTACAACAATTGACAAACAGTATAGAGCCTGTTTTGTCCTATAGCCTGTTCTGTCCTATAGCCTGTTCTATCCTAGAGCCTGTTTTGTCCTATAGCCTGTTCTATCCTATAGCCTGTTCTACCCTATAGTCTGTTCTATCCTAGATCCTGTTCTACCCTATAGCCTGTTCTATCCTAGATCCTGTTCTATCCTAGAGCCTGTATTGTCCTAGATCCTGTTCTACCCTAGAGCCTGTTCTATCCTAGAGTCTGTATTGTCCTAGAGCCTACTGTCCTAGAGCCTGTTCTTTCCTAGACCCTGTTCTATCCTAGACCCTGTTCTATCCTAAATCCTGTACTGCCCTAGAGCCTGTTCTATCCTATAGCCTGTTCTATTCTAGAGCCTGTTCTATCCTAGAGCCTGTTCTATCCTAGAGCCTGTTTTGTCCTATAGCCTGTTCTATCCTAGATCCTGTTCTACCCTATAGCCTGTTCTATCCTAGATCCTGTTCTATCCTAGAGCCTGTTCTATCCTAGAGCCTGTTTTGTCCTAGAGCCTACTGTCCTAGTGCCTGTTCTATCCTAGACCCTGTTCTATCCTAGAGCCTGTTCTACCCTAGAGCCTGTTCTACCCTACAGTCTGTTTTGTCCTATAGCCTGTTCTGTCCTAGAGTCTGTTCTGTCCTAGAGCCTGTTCTATCCTAGAGCCTGTTTTGTCCTATAGCCTGTTCTATCCTAGAGCCTGTTTTGTCCTATAGCCTGTTCTATCCTATAGCCTGTTCTACCCTAAAGCCTGGTTTGTCCTAGAGCCATTGCATTATGACGAACGAACAAAATATTTCCACAGACATGTCCACAGACTGTCACAGTCAATCTGTCCTGACCTGGCAATAATAAAATATTTACAGACTCAAAGCCAATTAATTACTGATCTATCTAACCAATTACCCTGGCTAGCAATTTCATTTTCATTTGATCTACTTTGCAGTGTTGACATTCTTAAATGACTTATGTCAATAAATGTTGCAATTTCAGATGACGAAATATTTACACTCCCCCTCTCAGATGACATTGAATGTACAGAAATAATTTCTGAAAATTAGCATGCATGAATGATTTAGTGCCATGAAAATGAGAGTGTGGCAAATTACTTGAATCATCTGGACTTTGAAACAAATTCATAGATAATAATGGTAACATATTTTGATTATTTGAAGGTTTGTAATTTCAAGGAAAGAATTTACAAGAAAATGAAATGTTCTTGATTGAAACAAAGCCTAAAAATAAATATTTGCCATCTCAATATTCATGTCTCTTAATCGTCATAGCACCAATATCTTTCAAAAACATGCAAACAAATTGATGTCCCCAAAAAATGAAACTTGGAAAATTACAAATTGATCATATTTGGATTAATAAACTAATGAGAGAAGAAATAAAAAATCCTAATACATGAAATTCTAAGAACAAAAATAAATATTTACCACGAGGTAATTATTTCAGTTGTATCTTGAAAACAAAGAGAATCTTAATGCTCTGAAACATGGAATTGAATCAAAGAAGACAGCAATGATCTATGCATGCAGTCTCTCATCAATCCCCGTGGACGAGACCTCGTGTGTTGTGGTTCCAGGATTGTTTTACCCTGTATACAAGTATTCCATGTGACACACTTGTTAACTAAGGAATGGAAGCTTGCCATTGCAAATCAATCACTTCTTATTAGGCTGCAACAGAAAATCACTCACGGTCTCTTTTACATGTTGTATTACAAAGAGTTGTGGATGGCTGAGTTTGGGTGTTTGGTGAAATATTTCTGAATATTTAACATTATGACAAATCTGTTAACTTGGGAATGGAAGCTTGCCAGTGCAAATCAATCACTTCTTATTAGGCTGCAACAGAAAATCACTCACAGTCCCTTTTACATGTTATACTACAAAGAGTTCTTGATAGAAGTGTTAGGTGAGGAGGTGTGGGGTAAAGGAGGGGGAAATTATTGGGGGCAATGTTTTTGTAGGAGGGAGTTTCTGTAGAGATTTTATTATTTGAATAAAAAAATATTGAGACAGATCTGTTTCCTTTGGAATGGAAGTTGCCTATTCAAATGAATCAGTCCTTACTAGCCTGCAAATTGAAAATCATTCCCTGTCCTAGCCTGCAAATTGAAAATCATTCCCTGTCCGTTCACATGTTGTACAACAAAGAGTTGTTGATGAAGAGGCAGGGTATTGGAGGTGTTCAGTGATTGAGGGGGTGGGGGAGACTGTAGGGAGCAGTTTTGGGTGAGTTTGCAGTGAGATTTAGAGATTTTAATAAAGAGGCATAGTCAGGATACAATATCTGTTGGGAATGGAAATAAAAAATCAGTCCCAATTCCTTTTACATAAAGCAAACCATAGAGATGTGGAAGGAGAAGGGTTTTGGAGGTGTTCAGTGGGGGGAGACTGTAGGGCACAGTTTGAGAGGAGAGTTTGCAGAGAGATTTTGAGATTGGAAACAAAATGATTACATACGTGTTCATTTTACTCTGCACATAGGAAATAACTCTTGGTGACTTAAAGGTGTCGTTTAACAGAGTTGTGAACTGAAGAGATCAGGTATAGGAGGATTATGACTAGGGTATTGGAGAAGGGTTGGTGACAGGTATTTGGAAAGGGTGGTGGAAAATCACTTTCAATCTGTTTCACTTGTCATATAATATAACAAAAAGTTATGGATGGAATATGTATGGGTTTAGGTGGATAGGGTGATGGAGGGAGTATTCAGAGCACGGGTACTAGAGGAGGGTGATGGAAATTCACTCTGTCCTTATACATGTGGCGCACAGTGGTGTAGTGGTTAGCAAGCTGGGTTCTCACGCCAAAAACCCGGGTTCGAATCCCGGTTGCGACAAAAAAAAATTGTGACCTGGGTCTCAGTCTGTGTTGTGTCCCTGGGCAAGGCACTTCATCCACATTGCACTCTGTTCACCCAGCTGTTAAAATGGGTACCTGAAAATAGAATGGTCTTGCTTAGTGCTTAATAGCAGTTTGAAAGTACAATTCCTTAAGGGTAATGATGTAGGAGCGCTTTAAACAGGTAATAGTACCTGGAAATAGCGCAATATAAATATCCTCATTATTATCATTTAACAAAGAGTTATGGATACAAGAGGTAGGGTATTGAAGAATAAGTACTAATTAAGGTCATGGAGAGGGGAGGGATGGAGCTTATGACTCTGGTTTGGATGGGGTAAAAGGGTTGAAAGTAGGGTTTAATCGAAGAGAAAGAAGAGTGGGAATAAGGTTTGATCTTTAGTTGAAAGATTTCAAAGAAGATGAGATCTGTGGGAATGAGAGAAGAGAAACAGATACAGGCCTTAAGTATCAATAATACTACAATGCAACATATGTAAAGACACTCAAAAAGATAGAAAAAGAGATACAGGCCTTAAGCAATATATAATAAAACAACAATGGAATGTATGTGAAGACACTCTGAGTGAAGAGATAGAATATAACGTCAGCGAATACAGAAGGAGAGAAAAAAGTTGAATCAAAGTAAGAATATTGAAAAACAGCGCAAAAAACCTGAAAGACATGAAGAGATAGAGGAATATAGTCAATGAATAAGAGACGACAAAGGGGAGACACAGAAAGGTCATAAAAAAAGATGACCAAATCAATAGGCAGCCTCATGAAGTGTGATAGAGGCAAGAGAAGCTGATCGATAGAATGTAATTGACCTGTAGGCACCATAATTAAATTACTCATATCAGCGACCTCAAGACAAGAGGTAATGGGGGGCTTATGGTGGGAAGGAGTCGTGTATTCCATTAGGGCTGTGGACGGTCGGAGAACGTGAATAGGATGAAATAAGATTGCGTAATACTTCTTGAAATAATGATCAGAATTGGCATTGCCTTGTAAAGGTGACGATTTTGAAGATTATTTTTTCCGTTTACTTATTGAAATTAACCTTTTGCCTGCTGGTCTAATGGTATTCCTGGAAATAAGGTCTTACCTTTGCTTATAAAAATTTTGTTGATCAGAATTTTAAACAGACAGGGAATTTGAATCGGTTAAAATTAAAAATGCGTCATACGTCATGATGTATTGAACTTGTGGAGGTTGGTTTTGTTGGTTTTTGAAGATTATCTTTTGCATTCATCACTTGAAAATACCATTTTGCCTGCGAGTCAAATTATATTCCTGGATTTTTTCACAAAAAATACTAGTATATTCAATTAAGACTTTGGATGCATGGTGAGAGAATGAATAGAGTGAAGTCAGATTGCATCATACTTCTTGGAATAATGAGCAGATGGACAGTGACTTATGAACCATTGACACTTGTAAAGGTACATCAGACGATTATCATTGCTTTTCTGAAGGAAGATAGATGACATTATCTTACCGTACAGTAAAATACTTGTTTTTGATTGGCTGATGATTGACCCGTTATAACTAATGTACCCCGCGGACGAAATAAAACATAAACAGATGAAAAACAAAACCATAATTAATAATCAGCACTCTCATGCCGGCTCTGTCAACATTTCTTCATGCAGTTAACAAGCGTTTAATTCCAGAGTCTTGTTCCCCGGGTAATACAAACGATGGCAGATTTTACTTCCTTTCTTGAAGAAGTTTAGCATTATACTGATGGAACTAAGACTGCATTGTAACTGCCAGTACGATGGACACAACATGAAGTTCCAAATGTTCTATCTAATGTGCCCAATATTGAATATTCTGAAACTTGTTACTAGGTCTTTGGTCCTTTACCATTCCTTGATATAGAGCCATAATTTAGCCAGTCTAAGTAAACCTAGCCTCACCTCACTCCCGATATTGAGTCTAGCAAGATGTATAGTAGCGGGTCGTGTCAGCCAAACTATCGAATTGACCAATCAGGACCGGGGATCATCTTTCCAAGCCACAAAAGTATGCAATCGAACAGATAACGTTGGAGGGTCATAGGTCAGAAAAAGGTCAGTTGACGGAATCTGCTACTACATCTTGCTAGACTCAATATCGGGATTGAAGCGAGTATTATTGAGGCTAGGTTTACTTAGGATGTAATTTAGCTATTCACATAAGTATCAGTGTTAGCAAGTTCTTATTCCTGATAATTTTGCCAGTCAGAATAATTTGACAGCATTTATGAAGCAACCACAATTTGATTGATCAGCGAATCTGCACCGGGTGATCTTAGCATGAAGCATGTGTCTTTGAGTAATGGAGGGAATGAGAAATGCTCAAAGCTGAACCTTTGATATTTGTAGAAGTGTTTGATTTGGATGATGTCCATTTCGGTTCTTTGATTGAGAACCGCGGATTGCATATTAATGAGGGGGTTTGGGGATATGGTGATTAGAGAGATCTGTAGAATTGAATTTGAAGAATTTTCTTGCCTTTAATTGCTGGTAGTTGTTAGATGGCTCTTTATTTTGTTATACTTCCAAAGGTACTTTCTGTGCTTTGCTGGGGAAGAGCATTGCATGTATGTGTAGTATTATAGAATGCTGTATATTAAAGAAGTCCGTCAAGAAAAAATAGTTATTTATTTTAATTAGGAATACCAAATAAAGGCAGCCTATAGTTGTTGTTTTTCAATAATATAAGGATGCCAAATTTGTGTGTGTAAATTACGACCCTAATGCTTTCTAACAAATTCGGAAGACAAGTTAACTTCATATTTCAATTTGTAAAGCCTTTCATAACATTAAATCAGCAATGGAGAAATCGTTTGAAATTGGTATATGCTATGTGAAGATGATAAATAGTTTGGGTCTAGAAGAGCATTGTCTTTTGCTGCTGATAACATCTGGTACTATAAATCTCAAGCTTATATGTGACTTTTGTCTCAGAAAAACATTTATTTCTTCTTGGTAATTTCTTTGCATGTTCTTTTTCAATAAGAATTTTCCCTTAATCAGCACCAACATTTTTTAACCCTCTCCTGACTGCAGGCCGCACCTGCGTCCCAGACTTAAATTACTAATTGACACGTCATTGAAATTTGACATACAAACGACAAACGTGTGTGACGAAGTTCCGTAAATGTTGACAAAGTTTATATTTTTTTAATCACAAATCAATAGCCTTTCTCGTGGTGAAATAATTATAATGATCAAGTTTTCCGTTATCAAGAAGTGACAAATTAAAAATATCGAATGTATTTTCAATTAGAAAAGTGACGTGCAGGTGCGTGTTTTTCTTACTAACAGCAAATTTACCTATCTTGTTGAATGTGGCAAAGTTCGTTTCAAAGTGCTTTTAACATACTCAAGTGTTATATCATTCTGTTCGTTAAATAATATCCTATTACTCTTTTAATTTCCGAAATAAAATCTTTCTTCGTCAAAAAACTATAGAGAAAATAAGATTTTGTCGGCAAATGTAAACATCAAACGATCGATTTTTGAAGAACACATGTAAAATTATCAGCGTAATTAACTTACGTTTTTCAGAATCTCATAATCCTCAAAAATTGATTAAACACATGTGATGCAATTCCTTGTCAATTGTTGTTCCTAAAAGTTGCAAATATTCCGAAATAATGTAAAAAACATCGCATCGAGTATCGATTTGTTTCAACAGTCACATATGGGTCGCTTCGCGCCAAATGATGGCATAACAGCTGATAACGGTATTTCAGCGAGGTCAATGTCGTAATTTTTTTCTCCATATTTCAAATGGTTCGGAGTGGAAAATAACAAGTCATATCAATAAATAGAATTAATCAAATCAACACAATTGCAATGTAGTTTTACCACATTAATCTAAAACAATGTTAATTGTCGTACTATTTATGCCGCAGCACTTAGTTTATCGACTACTACTGACTTGCGATGAAATAAACGAGTGGATATTTCAACCAGCTATCTTATAGTGGAGTCCATGTGGTTGGAACGTGTAGAGCTCAAAGATCCACTTAAGCTCGAGTGATGTGCGTGCTTTGGTGGTGTTCTCCATCTCAGGATTTTTCCTGAGTAGAGCGATGATTTGGTATCGCAGGTCGCTCTATGATAAGGGAGATAGGAAAGGTGGGAGACTGTAGTTGGTCTCTCTAATATGTGGTTTCTGCAAAGTGTTAAGATAAATTTATCTTGAACGCCCTAATGATTGTTAGGCAGATTTCGGAGCCGCTGAGGAGGGACCAGCGTTTCCTGATAATATATTCGAGCTCCATGTTCATGGGGTTGTAGTCGCAAACTTACACCTGAAGCTGTTTATCTGCAGGTGGTTTGGGCCCTTTCAGGAGTAATTGTTTCCTGGTGGTAGCAACCGACTTCAGTTTGTTCTGCTTACGAATTTTCAATTGGTATTCCTTTATGAGGTAATACTGGATGAGATTCAAATTGTGTTTCTCAAATTCAAAATCAGTGAGGCAGATTCTTCTGATTCGAAGGAAGTGACTTTATGGTCCCTTAGACCTGTCATGCGTGAGATGACAGGTTGTGTAAAGCAGATAGGAGTGAGTATTGGTGGGTTTACAGTAAAGAGTAAACTCCAGTTTATGGAGTTTTAATGTCGTTTGAAACCCATCTATACCCCTAGATTTAGTGGTTTTGGAGTGGGCGTTGCGTAGAGATCGATAAACAGGCATGGAGTATGCCAGTGGGTCGACCACTTTGGACTCCGGCGGTGTTGTACCGGTGGCCACTTCTTGTTTGAAAGCATGTTTTCTGTGTGTAGAAGTGGGCAGGCCCGGATGGGTATCTGCTTTTATCATGCTACTAAAAGTAGTAGATGAAGGGACCGGTGTAACACCAGTAGACATCCTGTCCTATACCGGTAGAGAGTAGGTATAAGGAGTAAGTAGAGACCAGGATAGGCGAGGAAGGGCTAGTGGGCTAGCGGTTGTTACTAGTTTCGTCCTGGGTGGACTCATCAGACAAAGTCAGTTAGTGAAGTGTGTACTATATATACCCAGTTGGGCACCTGAGTCGGAGTTAGGATAGCCGGCGGTGTCCGGTGTCCGGAGCCGGTGTTTGCCGGTATTAGCCGGTGTTAGTCGGTGTTAGCCGGTGTTTGCCGGTGTTTGCCGGTGTTAGCCGGTGTTTTCCGGTGTTTGCCGGTGGTATTGCCGGTGTTTTGTCGGTGTTTTCCGGTGTTTTGTCGGTGTTTTCCGGTGTTTGCCGGTGTTTGCCGGGAATTGCCGGTGTTGCCGGTGGTAACGAGGGATTTCGTAAGTGAGTACGGCTGAGTGCAGTAGTCTAATTGGCAAGGTTACCAGTGTGTTTTTAAAGCTAGAACGTGCTTTAAACGGCTCCTTTGTGTTGTAATAATAGGGTGAATTGTCTATTGATTAGAGCGAGTCAGGTAAGGTGTTATAACTGTGTGTATTTGGATAGATTAAAACGATTTGTTTAATGCTATTTTAGGTGGTGATTGGTGCCTGGAGAACAACTCTACTTATCTAATTAAAGAGATTAAAACACTAAATGTGTGTTTTTTGTTGTTTGTTGAGTTGTGAATGTATGAAGAAGGATGTTATTCATTACACAGAGAGATGTAGATATAATGGTTTATATATCTAAAATGAATCTCGAAATAAGGCCAGGTAGTGGTCGTGAGAACACAAGTTGTGATAAGACGAAATGGTGGAGAACATTACACGGAATAGGTAATATTATAAACTAACTCCGGACAGGAGAATTGTTTAACAGACGTGAAATTATCAATGAAAGTAAATTATCATTGATAAAAGGGAGAACTCCGTACTGGAGGTTCATATTGGAATAAAGCCCTAGATTATGTAACATGAAGGGTCTGGGGCCCGCATCGCTTACAAAAAGTAAGAATCGGGAAAAGACACAAACACATTGAAAAAAGGGGTATATGATGTTTAATAAAAGATATTTTTTAGAAAACCATGGCAGAATGATAACCTTGCCAATTAGACTACTGCACTCAGCCGTACACACTTACGAAATCCCTCGTTACCACCGGCAACACCGGCAATTCCCGGCAAACACCGGCAAACACCGCCGGCGATCCTAACTCCGACTCAGGTGCCCAACTGGGTATATATAGTACACACTTCACTAACTGACTTTGTCTGATGAGTCCACCCAGGACGAAACTAGTAACCACCGCTAGCCCACTAGCCCTTCCTCGCCTATCCCGGTCTCTACTTACTCCTTATACTACTGACTTGCATTATTCGCATGATGTGAAATAGTCGTCATGAAGAAATTTCAAGAAGATGTCATTTGCCAATAAAATATGAGTGAGTAATTTGACTGTTTTGATTTGTATTTGATATGTATGAAATCTATATGACATTTCTTGCTCAAACATATAAAAAATAAACCGTAATCGTATTTAATTTTCATGCGAGATGTGTTTTTCCCCAACACATTGACCGTGCCATTTGAACAAATCGAGGATAGTGCAGTCTTGATTCCGCCGACTGTCAATGTTGCATCACTGGAATCGTTAATTTCAAATTAATAAGACGCTTAAATATGAAATTTTTGTACGAAAAGGATTGGTAAGACATCCATGTCCACTATTTCAGGTTTAAATTTTGTTTGTCAATAGAATTATTGTTCGTATTAACAAGTTCGCCAAACAAATTCTCGTAACTAAATTGGCATTGGCATGTCGCTGATATGACGCCATGAATGGGGGGATATCTCATAAAACAAGCTTAGGAGTAATAAACTAAATGGTGTTTTAAAATCGAAAAAAAATCTAGAATTGTAAAATAATACATTTTAGACACCACACATGTTTTATTTTTGTTTAATGTTCCAGAATTATTGTACAAATACGATTAGAAAATATGGGCTACGTGATTGTCATGTAAATCATTGGCGCTGTTTTGATATGTGCCCCGCCGTAGCGAAGGAAATCTCAATCCAAGTTAAAATGTATTTTGCATCTATTCTGCAATGAATTTCCGTAAACCCTTTAACAGTCATTCGTAGAAATGTATTTCATTCTTGGTTTTAAGTGGAAAAATAATAGGATGGCACTGATCTCAAAATATCTCGATTTAAACAGCATTGTCATCGTTCAACATTTTGGCGATCTTGCGAGATGTTACGATCTTTTTTCATCTGTCATTAGTGGCGATATCAATAAGAGATGGACGTATATTTGTATGAAAACGACAATATTTAATACTCATATTTGGGACATAGAAAGGCAAATTGATTACTTTAACTTTTGTGTGATTTTGAAAATGATTGATACGTTATTTGTAAAAAAATCAACACGGAAGTAAATTGCATTGTTGAGTAAATATTTTGACTGCTTGAAATTACGTTGAAAATTCATCATTTCAAATAACATCGTTTGTAACAAGCTCTTGTTTGTTGGAAGAAAGTCGCATTCGTGCAGAACAATTTATTTCTGGTACAGAATTTATTTCTGAATAAACTGATATAAATTATTTTCTACAGAAATATTTATTGACAAAAATGTTCGATTTTGAAAATTAAGTACAAAATTATGACTTGTGTAATTTTTCTTTTTTATTCATTGTCATGTGGATATAAACCTAATTGTAAAAAAATGATTGATTATTTTAGGAAAATAAAAACTATGACAAGTAAGAAAATCAATTTATTTACAAGAATTTATTTTATTTTTTAAAATTATGTATTTTAGAAAGGAGGGAGAAAATTTTACACTTTTGAAGCTCCAAGCAAAAACTTCAAAACAATCCAGCAGGCAGAAGGTTAAAGGAATATTGATTTTCTTCTACAACAAAAGAACACTTAATGTTTTTGAGCTAGTCTGCACCATATTTGAAAGTTTTTGTTCTGTTTTGCATGTTCATGTCATCGTTTGTTTCTAATGATGGATGTTTTGACAGAGTATTTAGTCTCTGGTATAAATGTTTCATGTCAATACTACAAAGAAATTTTTTATTTTTTTTATTCAAATCAATACTTCATATAAATCCTTCAATAGAAAATTTTGATTGACGTTAGATTGGTCTAACAAAGCAGGTACAATTTAACAGTTTTTCTTATCCTTGAATTCACCAAATGGTTATTACAAAATCAATATTGAATTATTAGGCTGATAAATCAATCTTAAGTTTCGCTGAACACTATACAATTTAGTACACCAATATTAGTAAACAGAATTTTTTCATGAGGGAATATGAAAGTACAATTAAACAAAATCATCATAGACTTCACATATCAAATAAGATTATAACATTTTGTTAAATTTTTGTCAGCAACTGTCTGGATTAATATTTGTTGCTATAATACACTGCCATGAAAACAGCAGATACATGCAATCCCTAAGAATTTCACTTTATCATTTTCAACACCACTACGTATCACATGTAGAAAAAAAATTGCAGTCAGCAAATCAAAGCTTATTAACACATTTCTCTAGCCAAATCCTATTAGTGCAGATTGGTAAGTGATTACCGGCAGATCAATATATGATCCTGACTGGGCAAGTATTAGACATAGTAGCCATTGTGCAAAATTATGACTTGGAATCTGCTGATGAAGCATTTGTTTATGCCAGGAATATAGAGCTCCTTGTTTTGATTTGTTTGTCTACCGTGATAAATGAAACAAATAACAAGTCCAGAAATAATCTAATGGTTGAAATATGAATGTCATTGCGAAACAGATTGAGAAACAATTTTACAGTTAAATGAGTTTTCAAGAAAAGCTTTAAAGATAGGGAAATGATCTGCATATTGATCAAGAATCTCTCCCAGAATAACTGAAAATTATGATAAATTATTTCTGAAATTCGATTTAAGTCGTTGTCAGAGTGCTGTCTTTCAATAAAAATTGCTTATTTATATGAACCTTTCATTAATATGATAGGGTAAAAAGATAACTGGTACAACTTGTATTGAACCTTTATCTATTGTCTAATTATCATAAAATATCAAATATTCTTTAATAAACTTGTCAGACATTTGGGAGGTGATAAAGCGAAAGAACAAAGTCTCTGCTGTTTCTTTCAAATTCAGTAGGTGAACAGAGAAGATATTCAATTGCTCTTGTTGCTCATTAAGAATAAGCAAGTAACACTTGTATGATGACAAAAAAATTTCACAAGACCTTAATTATCGTCCTGCTGTCTGATCAATAAATTAGCACTGCATGACTGACCATTATTGTATTATCATAGCAATACATATGATTTTCATCATCAGTGTTCAAAACTTCTTTCTGTACTTACAGGCAAATCAAACAGCCCTCACACAAGCCCTGCAATGTAAATTCAGATGATTTTCACCTATGGATCTTGTTGCTCATCAAGAATTAATAAAGCAGATAACACTTGTATAAGGACATATAATTTTCACAAGACCTTATCATCCTGCTGTCTCATCAATAAATTAGCACTGACTGACCTTTATTGTTCGTACCATGGCGCTACACATGATTTTCATCATCTGTGTTCAAAACAACTTTCAGTGCATACAAGCAAATCAAACATCCTCACAAAAGCCATGCAATGTGAAAATACTTAGTATCTCTTAAATCATACAGGCCAGACAGGCTTACTGACCTCTTCAACATTAGGCCCCATCAACAACAATTCTATGTCTGATCAACCCTGTTTATCTCAATACCTTGTTATGTCTCGTCTCGAAGGGTCCGGAGACATACTGGTTTTAGAAGAGTTGCCCTCGCATCGACGTCGGCATTGGTCTCAGTGTTGGCGTTCCCATTTGTTTCCGGAGAATAAGTCTGAAACTGCTTGACCAATCTTCACCAAATTTGGTATACAGCCTCTCCATATCATGTAGATGTGCCTTTTTGGGGTACCACTTATTTTCAATTCTATTTTTATGGTTTTAAAGGCAACAGTTTTGACTTTGTCATGCAAACGACCCTTCCCTTAACAATGACAAACTGCAAAGATGTTGATTAATGATTCCCATAAATAAAACCAAAACTTACAGTTTTTATTGTTTCATAAAAAAAATATAGTTTTTGTTTGGGTTATAAAAATATATAAGCATTTTTCAAAACAGAATTCAGCCGGAATGGTGTATGGGAAGACATCTGTTTTTACGAGTTTTTTCTAGTTTGGTTCAATTAGTACCTATTGAAATGTTAATAACATTTGCTAAGTGTTTCAGTTACATATACTATTGATGAAGAACACAAAACCAGACTTTCCTCACCTTTAATACTTCATAAGCCAATTTAAGAAACCATTGCATCTCCGTCCAGTTACTTCAACTGTGGTTCAATGTGGTAGCAAGACAATCAACTTCCTTATCCATGGAGTTTTTATTGGCAAAATAAATAACATTTGTCTCCTGTTCTGAATGTCCAGATCATCCAAACCTTTTTCGATTGTACTACAATCTGGTACTTGGTTTGGGGACAAATAAAACTTTGTCTTGTTTTCAGGAGCTGAAACATTTTCTCTATCTAACTAACTTATTATGATATTAAAGATTTTTTCCCTCCTTTTCCCACAAGGTGAGATGACGGGACGAGAGCCTGACCCAAACCGTCTTTATCTATAAAACCTCATTCTGGTACTTGGTTTGGCAACAAATCTAGTATAAAGTTGCAGTGCAGTTAGCAGATCGCTCATCCTTCTTTATCCAATATAAAATAGATTGGAAATCTAGCCTAGCTTACCTGAAAATTAATTGGTCAATTCCTTAGGGGGAAATAAAGCAAATTTTTGAAAAGTTACAAGTCCTGACCAAAAAGTAACCAGTCCTGGCCAAAAGTAGCCATGGCGCCAAGGACTGGCGGATTGGCTATATTTTAAACACTGCTTTATCTATCAAACCTTTATCTGATATTCTTAGATCACATGAGTAACTGTTACCTTGTCTTCCAGTTGCTAAGACTGCGAGTCCAGAGCACAACTCCCAATTGGCAGGCAGTATCAGATCTACGACAGACCCGGATCCGGGATGCAGAGTCCGGGGAGATCCTTCTCTTCAAGGAGATCGACTGGCAGAACATGAAGGTGGAGGCCAACGCTACAGAGTCTGAGATCCCAGCAGACGTGGCTTCCACTCCTCTACGTCTGCTTGCCAACCAGGCCAAGATTAGGATCACCATGAAGAAGAAATTAAGTGGTAGGTAGAGTTAGTCAAGTCAACATTACATCCCAAAGTGTCCCCTTCATTGCAAAGTTGATATTTTTTCTTAGGATCAAGAGTTTGATAGAATCAAGAGATTAAATATTTGAATCTTACTCAAGGGCCCAGGATCTTTGTGCTCCGAAGACTGCTCTTCATGCACACTGTTACCTAAAGCGCCCTAACCCGTGAGGACTCGTTTATTCCTTCAAAAATATCTTGGTTTTATCACGCTGCATAGCTACAAAATCCTCTTGATTGGATCGCTGAATTTATGTAAAAACATAAAAGTATCGAGGCTGTTCACAGACCATACTGATAGTTTCACCATGGAATAACTTTACCCCCATGAGTGAAATAAGATTTCTTTGAATTTTGGTGTTTAATACAAGGTCTAATTACCCTATTTTATCCTCTGTTTCAGACTGCAGTATCATATCATCGCGAGTCATGCTGTTGCTGGATGATATCTTGTGGGTTTTGACAGCCACCCAACTCAAAGCGGCCATTTTGTATTCCAATTCTCTGAAGGAAGTCATAGAGAGGTCGACAAAACAGAGCAAGAAACAGGCTGCAGAAAAACTGCAAGTAAGTCAGAAAAAATGGGGATGGAGTTTTGCAAATACATCTGGGATTAAGATGATTAGATTGAATCATTATCAGAAATTTCATTTAACACAGCATATTTAGGCATATTTGATTCAGGGGTGCACAAAGATGGATTTTCTTTAGTTCTGAGAAGGCCCTTCTATTAAGTTCTCTGATAAAAAGTTGGGAATGTATTCACTCAAGTACTTGGGTTTGCATCATTATCTTTGAAAAAATAAATGTTATTTAAAAAAAATAATAGCATGGATACAATTTTAAATGACTAACTTTTTAAGATTTTCTCAGGGGCTAGTCCAATCTCAACATCAAATGGCGCAAACTGCAAACTTTGTAAATGTAAATGCTTATATACCGTAAATACCATAAATGGACAAAATAATAAATGTATTATATTTCCTCAGGGACTAGATCAACAACTACAACAACAACAACAGCAGCAGCAACAACAACAAATGGCGCAGACACGTGGAGCTTACTTCAACAAGTACAATGTGGTGACCACTTCCTACCATCTCATCACCAGTCGTATTGACCTCCATCTCTGTGATGATAGGCCGGTAGACACTGGTAAGACTATATTTCATCATTTGAATAATGGACCATTGACTTTCCAAAGATATGTCAGTGCTCACCAATTCCCTCATTTTGTTTTCAAGATTTAACTAACAGTGGCATAAGGAGGAGGGGTTGTGGTGGTTGGTGGTTGGGTGGTTGGGTGGTGGGGTTGTGGGGTTGTGGGGTTGTGGGGTTGTGGGGTGTTTGGGTTTGATTTCAGCTGTTCACCCTCCCCAATTTTCTGTGGGAAGATCCCACCCTCTTCAAATAGGTGAACCATCCTACTGTTAAAATTAGTAGATCTGCGACTGACTATGTCTTTAATCTTGATACATAAAGGTGGCAATTTGATAATTATCCCAGTACTGCAGAGGAATATATGGATGACAACTTCTTTGTTCATTGTATGCACTGTTTTGACACAGATTCTTGTGTCGTTCCCTCGAAGAACGACACAAGAATCTGTGTCAAAACGTTGCATACATTGAACCAAGAAGTTGTCATATATACCTCTGCATTATTGTCATTCCAATTTCTAAAATGCTTCTCAAAGAAGTTAATGATCCAAGTGTATAAAATGTAATCTAACTAAAATTATACAAAATTATTTGTTTAAATAGCCCTATGCCTTGATACATTTCAATGATGTGAAAAAGAAAAGTGCTTAACCCTTTAACAAACTAATAACAGTTTCAATATGAAAATAAAACCTTAGAGGTTCTTCGATTCATATCAATATGCTGTTGAAAAAGAACCCTAAAACTTGAAACAAATGTTTTCCGTCAGGTTTTGAGAGTGACAAGACGTGGAAGACCGAGGGCGGCTCGATGCAGGTGACGATGTACCGACTCTCAATAGACGTCTACCCCTACCATCCTGCAGGTTTGTATAAATACATAGACTTATTCTGTCTGATAACCAGGTCCTATATATGAGAGTTTCATCTGATACACATGTGCTTCCCATTCCACTTCACCAATGTATCCTTCTTGGCTCTAAATGAGTTTTTTTAAAGGGGATTCTAGTATAATTTCCGAAAAGTTTCAACGTTGCGGCACACTTTTTATTCCGCAATGAATAATTGTTTACAATTTAACTTTGTAATGTCACAAAACAATGGTTCATAAGGTAAATCACAACTGTACTATTACATCACACGCCATTGGCTTTGTCCAAATGTGATTGACTAAGTATGTTTTTTTAAAAGTAAACAGAACATGAATGAGATAAAATCAACATACTAGAAAGGTAATAGAGTAGCACTAACCATAATGCGTGTTGCAATAAAATATTATGCACTGAACTATTATGATGTCGAACCACTCGGCCTCAGGCCTCGTTTTAACTATAATAGTTCAGGGCAAAACTTTACTTATGGCAAAACACATGATGGTTTGGGCTACTCTAGTTCTTAAATTTGTACATGTGTGATGATCAATAGCCAACACATAACTACCTTTCTTTTGCAATTTTTGTGCAGGTTTTGTTCTAAATGGTTTCTTAGATCATCACCTAGATCGCTATATTTTTATTTCTTGAAAAATTCAAGATACTTAAATATGAAAACTTGTATTAGAGTTCTAAGAGTTATGTCCCTTTTCTCATTGTGACAAAATAAATCTAAATCAGCTTGTGCACTTTCATCAAAATTCTTTCCCTTGACATTTTGAAGTTCAATCAAATTTCTTCAATATAAATATCTTTGTAGATGTGGGTGCTCCTTCAAAAATTTGCAAATAACAGCTTGTGTCTACAAAAGGATATATTGCTTTGATGACATCAATATTTACTAAATATCCACCTTTGATCATATTAAAATGTTTTTGAGTTTGGTGAATATTAATTCCAGAAAAGACGATACAAAAATAAAATCTTTTATATTGTTTGTTTACATTTAATTCCACACAGAGATATCTCAAATTGCACAGGATGGAAGTAAGGATGAACTTTGTCCTTAAAACTTTAAAATCTTTTCACAAAAAGTGCATGTTATGCAAAAAGCCTGCTGATGATGCCTTTATCTCTAAATCTTGAACTCGTAGGCCTTAAGTCTCGTTTGACTATTACAAAATTTAATTTGAAATGATACACATGCAATTTTTAACAAATTCAAATTATTTTGCATGTTATTTTTGTTCTGTTTTTAGGATTTATTTTAATATTGAATAATTTTTATCCGTTGAAATTCTCACAGTTCCATTCAAATATCTAGTTCGATTCACATTGTGAATTCAACTTACATTACAGAAATTGCATGGGTGGAACCTGCCCTGCTAAGTCTTTCATCTTAGAGATAAGAAATATCAGCATCTGATAACCTGCAGAGTCCATGGCTTTATTTTTGCTTTGAACTGAATAAAAAGATAACAGGGTAATGCACTAGTCCTCCTTCTAGCACTTCAATATACCGGCCTCTCTGCAAATTATGGGCATTCACAATAATCGTTTTTTTTTTATATATACCGTATATTACAGTCTATAAGGCGAGTTTGAAACAAATATAGCATTACCAGCTACGTTGACTGAACGTTTGTTTAGATTTGTGAATGAGAATTATGAAAACGAAACATGACACAGTAATGGGAGTTTTCTGTAGCCTTGCTTGTTATCAGAAGCAAATGATAAATCATTGAATAAAATAACAAACACCGTAAGTAATTTATTTATCTTTTAATTACACATGACATTTCAATTAAAAATTACCGACCTAAATTTACCCTTACGCAATCTTGTCAACAAGTTGTCTGTCATGTCGACTGTTTCAACGACCTGCTAGAAGGGGGGTCGCCTTATTAATGAGATATATGATTTTGGCAGCAATTTGGGTGGGCTGAGAAAGGGGGTCGCCCTATGTACGAGGTCACCGTATATATTGTAATATACGGTATGTAAAAGTCATTGTTAACACTTGTTTAATATTTGTTAAAACTTTATCATTATTTTGGTATTTGCATGCATGTATTAACTCTTTTTGTATAATCTGTAATATTACCCATTAAGAATTCTGACACTCATGTGCGACATCATTGAACTTTATATAAAATGATAATGGACAAGATAAAGAATTAAAGGTTAAACTGTAAATACAAAACCAAAAGAGCTCCGAAAATAATGACTAAACTGAGATGTGACTTCTTGCTTAGTTTAAACTAACATCTAAACGCTGCTTCTCTCTGCAGTAAAGTGCTTCTAATATGCCAATTTCTAAATGTCCGTCAGAGCCAATTTATCATGAACTATGAAAAAAGCACATAAAATTACATGTTACAAATAATGATAAGAGGGGGGCGGAGTACCGTCAAACACAAATGTAACACTACAGTTGAAATAAAAGATTTAATGGTTACGTTTCGCGGCCCGGTAGGGCCGCTTCATCAGACAAAAATTATGCAGGGAGGTACTACTGAAGTAGTCAAATGCGGCTCACTTGATGATGTCATAATGGCTTCTGTGATGTCACAATCACTCATAGATGTAGGGTCAAAAAGCAAGGTTGTGATGTACAGAGGGGTATTTATCACATTATTATTGATGGAAAAGTTGAAAAAATTGGAAGAAAAACATAAAAGAAAAGAAAAGATGGGAAGTAGAAAGTCTGAAGAAAATATCCAAAGTGGGTGACGGCTCTGCTTGTGGTAGTTGCGGTATGTGGTCCCGATCTCTGCACTCATGGTGGTACTTTTGGAGGTTCGGGCTGCAATCTTCTGGGTAACTGTTCAGTTGTGGCGGGAGCGTAGTTGGTGGTAACAGCAGCAGGGGGTTCCAGATGGAGAGTGGTTTGGAGGTATCAGATGGAGGTGATTCAAAGTGGGGGATGAAAAGACTGCTCTCAGTTGTGGGGAGGATCTCTTAGTGGCGGTCTGGATGTGGTCTTCAAATCTGGCAGGTTGTGAAGTTGTGGAATGCTGGGATGACTCATGGCGGCTCTTGTGGTTCTTTATTATCTTGGATCTTTTTGGTATATCTTCAAAAAAATGTGGTCCGTGATGATGGTGGTAGAGGGCGTCCTCTTCGTGGATGGTTGTGGTATCTCTTGGGTTTTCGCGGGATGCTCACTTGTTGGTGGGCTCAGGTGAAATGTTGAAGTAGAAGATGTAGGGTTCGCGCAAAAAGTTATGACAACTATGCGGGGGAGGCGCTAACACCGTAAGCAAATCTTGAAAACAGTGGAGTGATGCATTTGTGGATCAAATAAATGATTCCGACGGCTCAGGAAAATTATGATAAGAGGGGGGCGGAGTACCGTCAAACACAAATGTAACACTACAGTTGAAATAAAAGATTTAATGGTTACGTTTCGCGGCCCGGTAGGGCCGCTTCATCAGACAAAAATTATGCAGGGAGGTACTACTGAAGTAGTCAAATGCGGCTCACTTGATGATGTCATAATGGCTTCTGTGATGTCACAATCACTCATAGATGTAGGGTCAAAAAGCAAGGTTGTGATGTACAGAGGGGTATTTATCACATTATTATTGATGGAAAAGTTGAAAAAATTGGAAGAAAAACATAAAAGAAAAGAAAAGATGGGAAGTAGATAGTCTGAAGAAAATATCCAAAGTGGGTGACGGCTCTGCTTGTGGTAGTTGCGGTATGTGGTCCCGATCTCTGCACTCATGGTGGTACTTTTGGAGGTTCGGGCTGCAATCTTCTGGGTAACTGTTCAGTTGTGGCGGGAGCGTAGTTGGTGGTAACAGCAGCAGGGGGTTCCAGATGGAGAGTGGTTTGGAGGTATCAGATGGAGGTGATTCAAAGTGGGGGATGAAAAGACTGCTCTCAGTTGTGGGGAGGATCTCTTAGTGGCGGTCTGGATGTGGTCTTCAAATCTGGCAGGTTGTGAAGTTGTGGAATGCTGGGATGACTCATGGCGGCTCTTGTGGTTCTTTATTATCTTGGATCTTTTTGGTATATCTTCAAAAAAATGTGGTCCGTGATGATGGTGGTAGAGGGCGTCCTCTTCGTGGATGGTTGTGGTATCTCGTGGGTTTTCGCGGGATGCTCACTTGTTGGTGGGCTCAGGTGAAATGTTGAAGTAGAAGATGTAGGGTTTGCGCAAAAAGTTTTGACAACTATGCGGGGGAGGCGCTAACACCGTAAGCAAATCTTGAAAACAGTGGAGTGATGCATTTGTGGATCAAATAAATGATTCCGACGGCTCAGGAAAATTATGATAAGAGGGGGGCGGAGTACCGTCAAACACAAATGTAACACTACAGTTGAAATAAAAGATTTAATGGTTACGTTTCGCGGCCCGGTAGGGCCGCTTCATCAGACAAAAATTATGCAGGGAGGTACTACTGAAGTAGTCAAATGCGGCTCACTTGATGATGTCATAATGGCTTCTGTGATGTCACAATCACTCATAGATGTAGGGTCAAAAAGCAAGGTTGTGATGTACAGAGGGGTATTTATCACATTATTATTGATGGAAAAGTTGAAAAAATTGGAAGAAAAACATAAAAGAAAAGAAAAGATGGGAAGTAGATAGTCTGAAGAAAATATCCAAAGTGGGTGACGGCTCTGCTTGTGGTAGTTGCGGTATGTGGTCCCGATCTCTGCACTCATGGTGGTACTTTTGGAGGTTCGGGCTGCAATCTTCTGGGTAACTGTTCAGTTGTGGCGGGAGCGTAGTTGGTGGTAACAGCAGCAGGGGGTTCCAGATGGAGAGTGGTTTGGAGGTATCAGATGGAGGTGATTCAAAGTGGGGGATGAAAAGACTGCTCTCAGTTGTGGGGAGGATCTCTTAGTGGCGGTCTGGATGTGGTCTTCAAATCTGGCAGGTTGTGAAGTTGTGGAATGCTGGGATGACTCATGGCGGCTCTTGTGGTTCTTTATTATCTTGGATCTTTTTGGTATATCTTCAAAAAAATGTGGTCCGTGATGATGGTGGTAGAGGGCGTCCTCTTCGTGGATGGTTGTGGTATCTCGTGGGTTTTCGCGGGATGCTCACTTGTTGGTGGGCTCAGGTGAAATGTTGAAGTAGAAGATGTAGGGTTTGCGCAAAAAGTTTTGACAACTATGCGGGGGAGGCGCTAACACCGTAAGCAAATCTTGAAAACAGTGGAGTGATGCATTTGTGGATCAAATAAATGATTCCGACGGCTCAGGAAAATTATGATAAGAGGGGGGCGGAGTACCGTCAAACACAAATGTAACACTACAGTTGAAATAAAAGATTTAATGGTTACGTTTCGCGGCCCGGTAGGGCCGCTTCATCAGACAAAAATTATGCAGGGAGGTACTACTGAAGTAGTCAAATGCGGCTCACTTGATGATGTCATAATGGCTTCTGTGATGTCACAATCACTCATAGATGTAGGGTCAAAAAGCAAGGTTGTGATGTACAGAGGCTCAACACTATTTGTATTTCAGAAACTACATCAATTTCTAGCATGTTCTTTATTTCAGACAAGAAATGTTTTAGACTTCTTTATGAATACATTTTCACACTTCAGAAGTCTAATAATGGCACTTACCTCAATTTCTTTCTTCAATTTTAGTAAATCTTAACACGATTATCTATTTCAGAAAGTTCACAACCTTGTATTTCTCTCCCTTGCATGTTATTTGTTTCTGACAAAAACCAGTCTTAAACCTCTTTAACAAATACATACTTTAGATTACCTATAGTCACTTTTTTCAATTATTTTCTTCATTTGGGGGTAAATCTCAAAATTGTTTTTCAAAATTTTGACTTCTTTTTATTTCTTTCCCTGCATGTTGTTTATTTCAGACACAGATTTGATAATGACTCGTGGTGAGTGAGACGGCCGCAGTGGGGTTAACATGCATTCTATATTAACCCCCTCAGTGCCATGTATGAATATGGTGTATAACACGGTGCCAGACTTGTATCACATTTATCACATATGAAGTGCAGTGCTTATCATTTGGTTTACCATGATTCTGTTCAGTCTCAATCTTTTGTGCCGCTGGAGCATTTTTCACAACATGAGAAGTGCCGATATTAAAACAGGAGTTAGCATAGGTTTTATGACTTGTAAAGAGAGTTCTGTTAGGATATATATTTTTTTCTTTAATTCTTGAAAATGATATATTCACACACATAAACTTTGATTAACTATATTGTAATTCAGAACTTGCGGTAATTTTCATAGAAATCAAGATTGAAAGTTATTTCAAATATGTGCATGTGCATGGGGTCAGTCGTATATTGCAAGTTCAGGTGTAAAGTTGTGGATCACTACCCTTATTCTTTTACTATCATTTGCATGGAATATTCCAATCTTAGTTATCCAGGTAATGTTAAGTGGTGATCTGGTAAAATGACATCTCATGGGTTTAAATCTTTTTCATCTTTGAATTCTAAATTTGTTGAACAATTTTTCTTTTTAGCACCCATGTACTCCAACCAATGTGTCAGATCAGATTTGTTTATAAGGTTAAACCAAATTTATGTGTTACAAGATATGTTTTCTTAAATGCTTACTTTTCTCTTTTCTTTAATCATAATTTTGCTTTTTTGAGGCCCATATGTCACTTATTTTAGAATAATGCTTGCAACTTGAGAGAAAAATCAATACTTCTCTCTATGAAAACTCACTTTAAAAAGGGACAGACCTAAATATGATTCAACATTTAAGTTTCCAAAGCAGTAGCTTTTATACATGATGATAATTTGTAGGAAACAAGGTATATTGGTGAAAGGCTAAGCTCTACCTCAGCTGGGATGGCAAATGGTTTTTTGATTTTTACCATTTTTGCTGTTTTGTTTTGCTTTAAAAAATGTTTTCCCAAGTAACTTACCGTACCTAGTTTACACCTGGATTGAATATGAATGTTGCTGTATCAGCATTATGAGTAAATGCGTCATGATAAACGAGACTAGGATTGTTTTGTTGAAAATGCAATTTTATTTTGAAGACAATTTATCTTTTATGATATTTGATATATTTTAAAATCTTTTTCAAAGATGTTTACAACTTTGTTGGAAGAATAACAAAAACTTACATTAAACCAAAATATAAATTCTCAAATTTTCAATTGTTGTCAATTTCTTCAAAGTGTACAATTTCTTTGGTCTTATGATGGAGAACTTTATTTGAAAAATTTCAATTTATAAATTCTTGCTTTAAAAAGTTTGGAAATTATTGATTGTGAAGTTGATTTTCATATCCTGTCTTTTGAGCAATATCATTGAGAAAAATATTGTAGGATGAAAAGCAAAGAAGTTACCATGTTTGTCTTATAGTTCAAGCATATTCCTTGGAAACAATTCTATTACATTGCAATATAAAGTTAGCCGTCATGATTTGAGTCGTAGCCACAAAAATAAAAAAATCACTCCCATAATAAAGAAATTGCAATGATTTAACATTTTACAGATGACAATTAAATTTTGAAAAATATGTAAATATATGCAAATTATTTTAAGGTGGTTCCAAGATTAGTTTAATGAAAAAAGCTAGGATGTTCATATTTTAGTTTTGGATAACTGATTTAAAGAGACGGTTAGAATGGACTGTCCCTCATCAAGACAAAATTAATGTGATATTATTTGCAAACCTATTTTATTTGTGGTGATTTTAGCATTGAAGTACGACCATGTATATTAATTACCTCAATAGTTTACTCGATCCATATCGTCCATTTGAGACCTGTAATAGAATTGCACAGTTTTGTTCTAATTCACATTTCACTTGCCAATAAAGCTTTTGTGCAGTTCTAACCCCAAGTTGTGACAATAATTTTAACCATATCTGTACCGTATCACTGCTTCTTTGGTACGTGAATTTTCTTTTGCGATCTTTAAAGATTGCCTTTCAATCTAATATTAGACATTCACTACAGGGTCACCTGATAAAGGGCTTATTCTAGTTTGATGTTGATAAACAGAACAATAAAAATTTGTGAGAATCTTTTCATTTTACACAGGTATGTATTCCAAAACAAAAAACTTACCCTGCTTTTTCCTAGGTGCACATACATTATAGCCTAGAACAAGTCCATTTTGTTTGTGTTTTATCTAAACACCCTTTTTTATCTCTTTGTAAATTTTTTTATTATTAGGGAAAGGTTGTATATTAGTTTCAAAGATAATGACATTTTGCAGAAAAAAACAACAAATTTGACTGATCCTTAAAGTCACTTACCGTATTCGACGTAATAAGCGCCCAGGGCGCTTAAAAAATTGACTTGGGTGGGCGCTTATTAAAGTTGTGTGAATGACAGCCGAAAATAAAGACTACTCAAATGGAACTGTGTTTAGATTGTCTTTGATAACTGATACAGACGTTCAAAACATACTTACACATTATTGAGTAGATAATAACACATATTACCGCCAAATTTCTCTTGAAACAAAGTGACTACGTTGAATTTATAATCTTATTACGGCTGGTACATGGGCGGTTATTAGACCTATAATTACAAAACCCTTTGGGGGGCGCTTATTGCAGCAGGGCGCTTATTACGTCGAATACGGTATATGTTTTTTTTATTTCTCTATAAAAGAACCTTTGTCTTACAGGTGACGAAAGTGAACACATCCAATATAATCATGCTTCTAAAAGATAAATTTTATCTTGCAGGTGGCGAGAGAAAGAGTTGGTACCGCTACATGGACAACGTTGGTTCCCGCAACCCTTGGGTCCAACAACTCTTCTCTTCCTTCAGACAGGAAGTGATGACAGCGAGGCGGGCATTCAATGTGCAGTCCCCGAAACCCTCCCCGCAACATCAAACTCCCTCCTCTCAGCACCCCTCCCCCCATCCATCGCCCCTCCCAAGTCCAGCCCATCCAGCCAAGCCCATGCCAAGTCCGACCGCTCCCGGAGCAAGGTCACCGATCTCTGGGTCAAGGTCACCTCAGGTCTCACCAAGCCATCGACCTCCACCACGACCTCGAAGTACACGTCTGCTGGAGAGTTGTGTGGTGGTAAAGCTTGAGGATTTCACCATCTATATGGTGTCAACACCTGAAAACAAGCGAACTGGACACCCAAAATTCTTTGCCTCTGACAAGAAACAACTCCACCTGCCCTCAGACATGTCAGTGCTTCACCTCGAGTACACAGACTACTTCTTCCCAGAAGGACTGGAATCGCCAGGTAGGTTGTCTCCCTTGTTCTGTTGGTTGCACAGCTAGATGCTTCTATTCAATTGTAACTGTTCCCTTGTTCACCAATTACAGCCTAGAGCTTTAATACAATGTCTGATACAATACAAAAGATAAAAGGTGTGTTGAAAGATGTTCGTGAAATAATACTAGACTTCCTTTTGCAAGCTCTAGCAATGCTTGAGATTTCAGGGAGTATGCTTCTACTAGTAACTAGCATTAATATATATATACACTTTAATGTTGATGTTTTCTTTTAATTTTCTCAAATGATTTTACTTAGAGTGAAATAGTCAACAATTTGAGCTGACAGAAGAATTTAAGATCAAGTTATCACCTAGTTATATTGATTGTGTAATGTTAAGATTCCTTTTATCTTTATTATCCTCTTGTCGTTTGGTCAACTTTGAATATAAGGTTATAAACCAACTTTTGCAATGCAATCATCACAGCAATTAAATTTAAGATTCCTCACTTCAAGGTTAAAAAAAATTAATAACCTCTTTCAGAGAAATTTCTGGGATTATGAAACAAAGTATATTATTATCATCTTATATGTTTATATATATCATATAATGATAATAATAATAATAATACTTTATTGCCCGAGATGGGAATTTGTTGTACATCGGAGATGCTTGATAATAGTTATAAATACACACAATAATAAGTAAATAAAAATACACACACACACATTTCATCAACATCAAGATCACAATCAATCAGAGCATTTGACAGTATTCACAAAACACAAAGGACAATAAAAGTATTGTTACAAAGATAATTTTAAAAATAGTGTATAACATAATTCGTTAAGAAATATAGTAAGTCATTTAAGGTTGATTAAAATCTAGAAAACAATGCTATAAAAGGGTAATAATATATAGTACTAACAGTTAAGAATTTAATTTTAAGAAAAGCTAACAAATATTCAAAACTCAGATGGACATAAAATGTTGAGTTAAAATTTTGTTAGGAATATGGCTATAAATAGATAAACAGAATTGCAAAGGCTTGCTAAGATAATAGAAATAATGAATAAGTCTTAAGAAATAAATAAAGAACAATTAAAAAAAATAACCTAACAATTACTTGATAAATTGTTTAAAATAACAATGCTACATGGGATAAAAGAGTCGGTGGCTCTCTTAGTTCTAAAGCGACACGTTTGATAGCGGCGGCCTGAAGGGAGAAGCTTGTATTCGTTATGAAGAAAGTGAGTCGCGTCGGAGCAGATTTTGCATGCTAATGTTTTTACTTGCCGCTGACCTTAAGATGTGATGTCTTCAAGGATTGTACCCGAAATTTTGCTTGCTAGAGTTATTATTTTGGAAAGCTTATTTTTTTGTTTTAAAGTGAACATTAAGTCACTTTTGTGAAAATCATTAAGGAAAATTGTGATGTAAAGCATTATTTTGGTTTCTATATATTCATCAATCTGATGAATTCAATCATTCCAACCAGATAGTTTGAGAATATGAATGCTCTCTACTCTGAGTAGAAATTGGTGAAATGCTTTGGCTTGACCTTTCAATTTGACAATCTTTCCAAGTAGATCTATCAACCAAAGGTTGATTGCCACTCCAAGCAATTCACAGTCTGTATGGTTAGACATGAACACTGGTGTGCTCTTTACATATGTTAAAGAAGCAGTCCTATCTATCAGCTTGTATCCACCATCTTGAATTTGTGTTATTGTGAGAATATATTACTGTACTATGCTAATTTAGTAACATATAACTGATTGGTTGATAAGAAAATGTGCACATGTGTAACAATTTAAAGGGGCAGTAGCACGTTTTTTGACAATTTTATATTTTAAAATTTCCACTGATAATTGTAAGTTAATGCTAAATGTATTATATTGACAGTGTCAAAAATCTCATTACACAAGCCAATCATCCATAGTCAGAGGACAAAATATGAAGATTCACATAAAATCCATTGGCGGCCATTTTTTGTGAACACCTTTAATTCATTTCGTGTAAGAAAAAGGAATCACATGGCTAAACTTTACCTTATATATTTGAATTATTACTGCTCCAATTAGTTTCATTACATTGCCTTTCAATTGAAACCATAAAATTTCATTTTCATGACATCACCTTATATTCCAACTAAAAACGTGCTACTGCCGCCCTAAAGATGCTGTGCTATCTATCAACTTCCATCCGCCATTATTATGAGAAAACATTTACTGCATTATGCTAATTTAGTTACATATAACTGATTGGTTGATACAAAAATAAGCACATTTACAAATAATTCAAAATAAAAGTTATCAGTTTTGACATTTTGATGAAATATTAATTGGTTTTATGCTTGTAGCTCCAATGATTGTTTCATTTCATTATGTTTTTCTCATTCTGTGCATGATGCATACTTTTCTTCTACAAATTGTTAAATCTTTTACAACTAAAATGTTTGAAATCAAATGAAAATAGTTTTGTTATCATATGTGTTTCAGCAGAAAAGTCCTCTTGAATTATGTTTTTACAAAATATTCCCTATCTTTGAGACTTTGACCATTGTTTATAATCCCAAACCATAACATTTTGGTTGTCAGTGTCTTCTCAATAATCAGTCCCTAAGAATAGTCTATTTTAAAAGAATAAGTTTGTCATATTTTCCATAGATGAAATTACAAACAAACAAATATTGTTTCCGTGAGGAATCCATGGTCTCGGCTAACATTTTCAGGTTTTGTCAGGTTTAGATATATTTCATTCACAAAGAATCGAATTGGGGTTGAGTTGTATAATTTAGAACCCTCCCTCAGTATTTACAACATCAAATAACATATATATAAAAAGATGACATATACTGAACAGAAAAGGCCTCAAAGTGTATAAAAGAGAGTAAATAACAAGAAGAGAACTATACACACTTACGTCCTTTTTATCCCATCTATATGTAATACGGGATACCGTCTGTCTGTCCGTCTGTCCGTCCGTCTGTCCGTCCGTCTGTCCGTCCGTCTGTCCGCTAAAGTGTAACATTTGTAATTAGATATCATCAAAGGTCCCAATTGTATGAAAAAGTTAGTCAATGACAAACCACTTATCGAAAATGTTGGAGTTTGACAATTAAGAGAGCCTTGCTGTTCTTCCAAAATGCTGAAATTATCTTTACAATTTCAAGACTCTACATTCATAACAATATCATTGTTTAAAAATAACCAGGTCAATTGTATTGATTTTCCCTTCTGAATGGTTTATAATCTGTTTATTGATTGCAGTAAAAATAAGGTCTGGAGAACGTTTTCTTAGCAACCAGTCTTGATGTAACCCTCCTCGGCAAGTTCTTGAGACTATTTTCGATCTGATCTAAACCTCAAGCAATAAAATATTTATTGTTTTGATAGGGTTCTTGTTGATTGATAGCTCTATATTTGATTGATGCATAACATTAGGGAAATTTGCTCTTAAGAAAGCATTGCAAGACCTGTTGTTTTAATCATTTGATTGATAAGGATAATATTCATATCAAATATTCCATGTCTGTAGATTTGAAAATCAGGTAATTATTCAATATTAACATTTGTCATATTAAAATCTCTCTACAACCTAACACTCATAAAAAAAAAAATCTAATTTGATAGTAGAAGTTGTAACTTCAATAATCAGAATTGGCAGAGGTTGGTCCAGATAGTAAGAGAATTTTCCAAATAACTGAATACACTAGAGAGAAAATTATTTGTTATAATCATGAATATTAGTCATTCTCAAAGAAATCTCCTCAGACTGAAAAGGGCGCTGAAACTGTCTGTGATGCCTTTGGTACCATTCCATTGTAGTTAACCATTTTACAGAAGAATTCTTGATATTCCTGGAAAGTGTTTAGGATAAAGCATGAAGAGGAGGTCTTAGTCAGGAATATAGACCACAGGGTAAAACAGGCAGGCCCGATAGCCTGAGGGCAGAGCTCAAGGTCTTTCTGCTCTATCTGACCCATCCTGAGGTCTATTGTCCTGAATGGAGACAAAGTCTGGAGCTTTACCAGCTTAAAGTGTTCATTCAGGTCATGCAAAACCTGGAAAATCATAGAAAATTAAAGTATTTCAGGTCTTGAAAACCTGGAAAATGGAATAGTCATGAATTTTGTATTTCTTGTGATATATGTCTTTTGTTAATCTTCATATCTTTAATGTTAAGTATTTTTTCAAAGTTTGTGGCATTCAACTTTATGTTGCGCCTTGTTTGGTTTGTCATGAAAAACTCTTTGGCATTACTGAAAAACAATACTCATGGAGTTATTATTGTTTCAAGTGTATGAACCCTGAATTATTAAGCCTCACAAATTCTCTGCTCGAATAAACAATTTTATGCCATTGTACTAAACATGCTTTATTCCCAAAAGATACACAAAGCAAACAAAACATATTAAGGTAAAAAAGGCAATTTATCAATCAATATAAGGCAACAATGCAAGCAGAGATCCATGATCAACACATTTCAGTTGCAAGACAATAAAGCCCATCAAGTTGCAATTTAAAATGTCATATGAAAATTTGACACAAGAATTTCACTGACTTAAGTACAGACAATATGGAATTTTAATTCTTGAAAATAAATCACCATTTCAATTTAACTTGTACTTTCAAGCCTTATGGCAACTTATCCTTGCCAATTCTGATGAAAGAATTCAATAAATAATAACCAAGTTCCAAGGCAAAGCAATACATATTGTGCGTAATATTATTATCTTCAGTGAGAAATCAAATCAAACTTTTAAGAATCCATTTGTTGAGACTTAATTTTCAAGTACATGATAAATTTGAGTCTATTTGTAATTTCAAAACAGGTGGCAATTGACAAACCGATTGGCATTTTCAAATTGTGTTTGTTAATATCAGACCCTTACATATGTATGGTGAAAAAATATTTGATATTTTGATCTAGCAGGATTTCCTTTTAGCTCATTTGTTTGAGTGTCAAACTCTCATCCGTTGGTTGAAAGGTTCGAAACTCCAATCTCTACTAATCTTACTTTTGTCTTACGTATCACTCTACAGCACTTCCTGTTTAGTTGGTCTTGGTGCTACTGGGTAAATAGAGTGTTCATTTCATTTTGTTTAACATCCTAGAGGTACATCTGGGTGACATCATTCAACAATTGGAATCTCTCTGTATAGGGGTCGAAGGTGGTTGCGCACAAATCTCACTTTGATTCGAACATATCACTCTACACTACTCCCAGTTCTGGTTGGATTTCGCACATTAGATCATACACAAATTTAGTTTGTTTATATATTAGAGTTACGTGTCAGAGAGATCACTCAAAAGATTAAATCTCTCTGCATGTGGGTTGGAGTTGGCTCCGCATTGTCAACACAAATCTCACTTTGATTCGAACATATCACTCCACATACTCCCAGTTCTGATTGGTCTGCGTGTTCAACAGATCGTACACATTTTTGGTTTGTTTATAATACTTAAGGTTCATGTCTCAGCAGTTTGAATCTCTCTGCATCGGGGTCGAAGGTGGTTCTGCGTTGTGAACACGAATCTCGCTCCGTTTCGAACATATCATTCTACAGCACTTCCAATTCTGGTTAATCTGAGTGTTCAATAGAGCGTACACAACCGGGTTGATCGCTGTGTGGGACAGAGCAAGGAATGTCAGGAGCGTATATCCCACAATGCCAAGCTGTTTGAAGTCAGAGTCTACAACGTTGACTACAAGGAAGGGAATATGGGTGACTCCGTAGCAGACGATAATCACAATCACAGTTCGGATCAGCTGTAAGTCCTGTCGAGATCGGATCCAGCGACACGATTGGTCAGATTTGGCGTTGCTTGACATTCGTTTCTTTGATGAAATATATGTCCACAAGATTCGTATGTAGCAGTATATAAGCGGAGGTACGTTTGTTACGAGTATTAGACTACATAAGAAGACGATGTATGAGCGAGTGTTCTGGTCCGAGCTGAAGGTACAGTAGAGCTTCTGAGGGTGATGTTCAAAATGTCCCCAGGCTCCTGTCAGGGGCAACAACTGCAGAAGAAGGAAGAACAGAACAGGGAACGTCAGCATCATGCCGTTGAAACGTCGACTGGAATAATAGTTCTGGTAGGCTATTGGATGTACGACTAACACGTAACGATTGATTGTAATAAGCATAAGGGCGCTTGTCTCAATACAGGTCATCGTATGCATGAGGTATGGGAACAAGTGACAAAACAACGAGCCCATGACCCAATCCTTGAAGAAGCTGTTGATACCGAAGATTGGAAGGACAATTAGGCATGTTAGGAGGTTGTTGATGCACAGATTCAGAATATACACATTGCATGTCTGTTGATACAGACCTCGCGACACTATCTGGTAAATTGCGAACGTATTTCCCACAATTCCAAGAGCTGAGATGGTAAAGGAACAAATTGCTTGTATCCTCTGAACCTCTTCGTTAATTTCGGTCATCTTTGAAACTTTGTATACAGTTATCTCCTCTTGATGTTTTGAAACTATTGTCAATTCATTGTTGATGGATCATGGTGTCTATAAAAACCTTTTCACCAATTTTTTCTTTCACAATGTTTGATCATGTTACATACTGCAATATTGTTTGTCATTTCAAATGTTTAATTTGTCGAATCCCATCAGTATGCTAAAAAGTTCACTTTAATATCCATTTTTCTTGATATTGCCGTTGTCACTAGAAAGGATTCTAGATTCTCACTCATTTTCAGATTCATTTTCACCAATTCACAAAAATTTCAGAAAGTTTTCAGTCCGTTTACTGTCTCCTCAGGTGACTTATTTCGAATAGAGCTGAAAAATAGAAAACAATGAATTCAATACATTAGTTTAAAATGTGTTTTGGTGTACCCAGGGGCTTAACTTAGGTGTTTAAGTTACGTAAATGTCAAACACTTAAATCAATAGTCATAGAAATGGAAATATTTCTAACCCTCTGGAGTATATAATGAAAATAGATGGAGTATTTTTTTTTGCAGTGACATATTGAACACTTAAAACATAAATTTTGATGGCACTGTTTGAAGAAGATTATGTGGAAGCTCTACAGTGTTCACATCACCTTTGTTTGTGATTCATCAGGGAAAGTTAAACATTAATTTTACATTTTCCAATTAAACACTGCTATCCTATTGAAACAGTGTGGAATTACATTTCGATGTGTTTGTGTAATCTTTTCTATCAAAGTTTTGGTTTTACAAATGTGTTTGTCAACGCTTTGAATAATGTTATTTTTTGCTTGTTTATTTCAAATGGTAATTTGTTACTTTTAATTGACACATTGACTAATTTTTTCTTTCAAAGTTTTGCCATGGTTTTCATGAAGGTGTTTGGCAACACTCTGTATAAAGTCAGTTTTATGACAATTTATCATATACCTGCTTATAAATACAGAGGTTTTGAATGTACGATACACCCTTCGTCAAGCACCCTGTATCAACCCGCAGGATTTGTCATTTTGATACAATCTAACTCTCAAGTTTAGAAATTCAACATGGTAGAAAATGAACTCAAAAGTCGCACGAGGCGTAGGCTCGGGAGCTTAAACATTATCGGTATGTGTTTCGTTAGCCACATGTTATGAATTAAAGTTTAAAAATGTTAGAATTATTTGTGTTGTTTGTTTGTTAAGTATATATGATAAGAATAGTATGATATGTGTATTTCATATCACATTCGGTATCAGCCCTCGACCAATATCAGCCTGAGAGCTAAAGTTCTCGGGCTGATATTGGGGTCTCGGGCTGATATGGAATGTGATATTAAAATACCCATAAAATACTATATTTATCTTATATCACAAATTTATGACAGTTATTTCCAAAGTGTTATCTGATATTTGTAATAATAATTTACCAGTTATTACCAACAAATTTATAATATATATTTGCGGTGTTACATAAATAATGAAATAAGTCGCACATTGTGGCAATGTTGTTTGTCCTTCGCTCAAGTACAGGAACAATAGATTACCGTTGGTCAACAGCTTCACATTCTCAGGCCATGTTTGCTTTGGTCTTGACCAGTGAGTAGCGCATGCAAACAGGAACTATCGGTCAAGCACCTCTTGTGTTGTATGTTATATCTGATATTTCAATTCCAACATTAACATTTGACATAGAAACATGTATCAAATATCATTTCTATATTAACTTATTAAAGACTCAATGTTAAAGGGGCAATAGCACGTTTTTTGAAAATTTTATATTTTCAATTTTTCACTTATTATTGTACATTCATGCTAAATGTATTATTTTAAGTGTTAAAAATCTCATTACACAAACCAATCATCCACAATCAGAGAACAAATTATAAGGAATCACATAAAGTCCATTGGCAGCCATATTTGTATAAACACCTTTAATTCATTTTGTGTAAGATAAAGGAATCGCATGACAAACTTATATTATATATTTGATTTTTTACTGCTTAATTTAGTTTAAATACATTATTTATATTTCAATTGGAATTATTTATTTTCATTTTCCTGACATCACCTTATATTTCCCCTGAAACGTGCATAGCTGCCCCTTTAATTAACATCAGTTTCATATTCATGATTATATATGTATATGAATCAATAAAAGTTAGAAATAGATAAAAACAAAATTTAACCTTTACAAACCAATGTAGCAACTTCTGACCAAACTATTTACAGAATATGAATTTCTCATTATGTCAACCTAGTTTTTTCCAGATAATATCTAATTAATACTTGGACTATTTGATCAAGGTTTTGTCTAGTGATATGATATTTCCAGAACCATAATCAGACCACGTTAATTTCTTTTGTACCGATATCTTCTCCAGACATAGCAAACTTCGAGGGTTATAATAAAATTAGCTCTCCTTCTCCTGATCCAAGTTGTTTTTAATTTGAAATCCTTCAATATATTTCCAAGTACATTTAACTTCTGTAAAGTAAATAGCTAGTGTAGAAGTGTCTTTTGCTGTTTAATAGTTCAAAAAAATATATGCATTTCCATGGAAACGTGACTCAGATCCTTGAATAATAATCTTCCAGCTTATATCCAGAACAGAACTTAAAACTATTGATATACTTAAAAAAACAAAAACACAAAATTACTTGTCATGCAAGCAAGAGAGTATCCCTAAATATATTAAAGACTTTTGATGATTTGTTTTGAAAAATTGGGATTTTTTTGTATTTACTAAACTTAAAACTGAAAACTGGATTATTGATAATAATAATATTGACAAGTTTTAAGCCTAATATCCAGTGCAAGCACTGCATGCTCATTGGCTGTACATTATTACCCTGAAGGAATCGTAATTTCAAAGCCGTTACTAAGCTCTCCACACGATCACATATGTCTGTACTTCCCATATTGAGGTACCCAATTCTACAGCTGGGTCGACTGAGTGCTATGTGGATGAAGTGCTTGCCCAAGGACACAACACAGTGTCAAACCCAGGTCACAAATCTTTGGTGTCTCCACCTGGATTTGAATCTGGTTTTTTGACAATCATTTGTATTAATCATTCCATTGGTAATAGAAAATTTCAATTGCAATAAGGAACAAGCGATAACTGGCTTATATATGGCTTATTTCAGATATTTTATCTTGCATTGTTAGGAGTTTAAGTATTTTAGATTAAATTTTCCTCCTAAAAGTATTTTGTTGTAATTCGAATTAATTGATGTTTTAATAATTCTCACAAATGTGATTTCCTCAAATTATTTCAATACATTATTAAGATAAATGTTTCAATCATCCTTACCACATAGGATATGTTTTCAAAGAATTCTATTATATCATGGAAGCGCTTGTCTTTATCCTAATCTCAATTTCCAATATTCATGAAACTTATCAACTTCCTGTCAAAGAATTCCATAGGGAACTGTCATCCCTTTTTTGTCACAACCTAGCTGGAAAGCGTAATGGTTATATTGAATAAAAATATTATGGCAAGTGCAAGAAGATTAACCAAGTGTTAACATAACCCATAGTCTGTTGAAATGTTAACCCTTAATCCAGTGCCAGAGTATTTTGAGTAGAAACCACATTGAAAGGTATTAGAAAGTTTTAGGAAATTTTATATTTTTTTTATTCAAATAATTTTGTTCAGATGATTGAACAGCTCATTATATTCAACCTAATTTAACTCAACTCAATTTAAAGGTGTCATTTGTTGCGGAAATCTGCATTATTAGAAATTAGTGTAACAAAATCATTTTGTAATTATTATGGTGTAAACACCATTAATCAGTGATTTTTATATTGTAATCATACATTGAATGTTATAGAAATCCTTGTATTTAATGAAAATAATTGTGTTGCAATTCAGTGTTTGAAAAAACATAGGCTCGCGGCTTTTTCAACATATGGTACCTGGCAACTTTATGGGGACCGGTGGGATGTGTCATCTTCTGATGACTCTTGTTCTAATATTACTTGCAGTAGGGCATATTGTCTAGCCAAACCATTTAAAGGGGCAGTAGCACGTTTTTAGGGGGAATATAAGGTGATGTCAGGAAAATGAAAATGAATGGTTCCAACTAAAAGACAATGTATTTAAACTAAATGGAGCAGTAATAATTCAAATATGTAAAGTTCAGTTTAGCAATGCCATTCCTTTTTCTTACACAAAATGAATTAAAGGTGTTCACAAAAATGGCCGCCAATGGATTTTATGTGAATCTTCATACTTTGTCCTCGGACTATGGATGATTGACTTGTGTAATGAGATTTTTTACACTTTCAATATAATACATTTAACATGAACTTACAATTATCAGAGAAAAATTTAAAATATAAAATTATTAAAAAACGTGCTACTGCCCCTTTAAACAGTGTTGTGTATTCATAAGACACTAATACCAAGTATATATTTATTTAAAAAAGCCTTACCTTTGAAATGTTTTATAACTGTTTGAAAATATTTTTTTTCTATTCTTTATGTTCTGGGGCTATGTGAAGCAAAATATTTTTGAGTATCCTGAATTTAAAAAAAAAATGCTTTTGTTTCGTTTTAAACATGAGTAAGAATGTGCCCTCAAGACTTATTTGATTACAATACATTTCCTCAAGGGTCAAATAAATATTTGGGAACCTACATTGATTCTAAACTGAACTGGAATTCCAACATTAATGCCTTGTTTAACAAATGTCAACAACGTCTTCATCTCATGCGAAAACTCAGATCTTTCGATGTTAACCCCTCCATCATGTCAACCTTTTATACAGCTTTTATTCAAAGCATATTAACATTTTCATTCCATTGTTGGTACGGGTCCCTCTCAGTTCATCTTAAATCTAAAGTTAACAAAATTGTGAACGTTGCGAGTAAGATTGCCGGTGTCAAGTTCGAGTGTTTAACTGATATATATGAGCGGCAAATCGTAAATCAAGCTGTCAAAATCATATCTGATCCGACACATTACCTTCATTCAGAATATCACCTTCTCCCTTCAGGCCGCCGCTACAAAGTTCCAGTTTTGAAAACTAAGAGAGCCCGTACATCTTTTGTTCCGAACACAATATGTCTATTAAATAAATGTGAAAAGAGTTAAATGCATGTACATAAATATTTCATATGATTGTTCTCCTGTTCAAGCTCTGTGTTGATGTAAAACAAATTCCTGAAAAGGCAATAAAGTATTATTATTATTAAATGTCAGTTTCCTGTCCAGATTTAGCTTTTCTCTTCAGTTTGACAGGCATTATGAAAGTAAAACCAATATCTTAATGTTTAACTTGGATTTCCTTGTAACCTCTGTAATTTTGATAGGCTTGCTGTTTTAATTAATCCTTGTACTTTCTCCAAAAGTGAGTGACTCATATATTTATATCTACACTGCTGGTAAGACGTAGTATGACTTGAAAGACTTTAATTTTCATTTAAGAAATCAATAACGTTTTGACTGACAATATAATCTGTGCATTATAAAATATGAGCTCATAGACTAGTGTATCAGGAAATCAAACGAGATCAAACGAACATGGGAATTGTTTATGTTGACCAAAGACTACATAAGGCTAAATGAAAACAATTGCTGATAAGTGCTATTTATTCTTGACGTAAATGAAAAGTATACTAGACAGTAAAAAATCTTTTATCATCTTTACTAATAATCTTAGCTTAAAGGGGCAGTAGCACGTTTTTTGATGATTTTATATTTTAAAATTTTCACTGATAATTATATCTTAATGCTAAATGTATTATTTTGATAGTGTCATAAATCTCATTGCACAAGCCAATCATCCATAGTCAGAGGACAAAGTTTGAAATTTTTTTGTGAACACCTTTTATTCATTTTGCGTAAGAAAAAGGAATCGCACGGCTAAACTTTACATTATATATTTGAATTATTACTGCTCCATTTAGTTTAAATACATTGTCTTTCAAGAGGAACTATTTATTTTCATTTTCCTGACATCACCTTATATTCCAACTAAAACGTGCTACTGCCCCTTTAAGTTTGACTATTATTCTAGTATTAACTAGAAAACTCTTTTGTTTGATCTATAATTTAAATATGAATTAAATCATCAAACAAGCTTGCTTTTGGTATCCATACTGAATAGGATTAAAGCAATATTTTGGTTGAAATATTCCCTTTGAAACACAAATAAATTATGATTACTGATTAATTCCTAATTAAACTTTTTCTAAGAATAAGAATAAGGATGCTTAAATTAGGACTTTTGAAGCTTTGCTTTTATGTTGTTCTATGTGCGATATGATATAATCTGAGTCACTTGAACTGATATTTCTAAACATATTTATGAATATATTAAATACATCTTTTTATATTAGCCTTTTTAAAGTCAACCATAGAATAATAGGAATGCTGAATGATAATATATTGAAATATTTAACATAATTTTAACCTCAAACTTTGATCTTACATTTATATTAATTTTCTGATAATCATGCAATGAAATGAATGATAATGTTTTTATGACAGGAACTTACCTCTGAATGATTTTTGTATCCTTTCTTCAATTTCCTGATCTATTATCCCGATCATGCAGTGATCTTATCCTCTCCTATGTTATGTATTACTGGACTATGGTTCTGCAGCATTGTTGGTAACCGGTGTCCCTGCAAGGAGCTTGGAGCTACTCGTGACACTGTCTCCTGTTTATGCAGTGCTGCGAGCTCGAGCAACTAGCTGCTATGAGAATGCATGGTTCAAATGTGTGTCAAAGGAAATGAATGTAACATGAAACTGTCCAAGAATGACGGATATTGTCACATTTTGTCAACATAAAAGCTAGTTTCTAATAATCATGATATTACCTTATTTATAACTAGTTTGTATTTTTATGATATGAATGTCAGGTTTGATAAACATGTTGTTTTGGATTAAAGTTCAAAGTTTGAATCAGTGTATGTTTTAGACACATTTTGTATTAGTTCAAAGTTGTGAAATAACTCAAAACTTTTTAATTTTGAATTTTATTTCATTCAAAAAAGTTTTTTCTTTTTTGAATGCATTTCTAGGTTTAAATCCAAATAATAATTATCCCCCGCCCAGCGTAGTTGGCGGGGGATATTGAAATGGTCTCTGTCCTTCCGTATGTCTGTTCGTCCGTTGGTCCGTGTGCCTTTTGGGGTTTCCAACTTCTTTGCATTTTTAGCTCATCAGGACTGAAAGTCCAGATGGGCTTATGGCATGGCCCGTCGTCCGGCGTCCGTCCGTCCATCGTCCGTCCGTCCGTCGTCCGTCCGTCGTCCGTCCGTAAACTTTTGACACTTTCGACTTCTCCTCATGAACCATACACATTAGAGAGCTGAAATTTTGTGTACAAGTACCTTAGCATATGGAGATTCTAATTTGTAACTTTGGTGACCCTGTGACCCCAAATAGGGTCACAGGGGTCACAACCTTAAATACCTATTTTCATCTTCTTCTCCAGTTCCAAAAGGAGTAGAGAGTTAAAAATTATATGCGCAGACTCCTTGGACAATGGAGATTCTAATTTGTAACTTTGGTGACCCTGTGACACCAAATAGGGTCACAGGGGTCACAACCTTAAAAATCTATTTTCATCTTCTTCTCCAGTTCTAAAAGGACTAGAGAGTTAAAAACGATATGTGCAGACTCCTTGGCCAATGGTGATTCTAAATTGTAGATTTCGTGACCCCATGACCCAAAATAGGGTCACAGGGGTCACAACCTTAAAAACCTATTTTCATCTTCTTCTCCAGTTCTAAAAGGACTAGAGAGTTAAAAGTGATATGTGCAGACTCCTTGGACAATGGGGGTTCTTATTTGTAACTTTGGTGAACCTGTGACCCCAAATAGGGTCACAGGGGTCACAACCTTAAAAACCTATTTTCATCTTCTTCTCCAGTTCTAAAAGGACTAGAGAGTTAAAAGTGATATGTGCAGACTCCTTGGACAATAAGGATTCTAATTTATAACTTTGATGAATCTGTGACCCCAAATAGGGTCACAGGGGTCACAACCTTAAAAACCTATTTTCATCTTCTTCTCCAGTACTAAAAGGACTATAGAGTTGAAAATTATATGTGCAGACTCCTTGGCCAATCAGGATTCTTAATTGTAGATTTCGTGACCCCATGACCCCAAATAGGGTCACAGGGGTCACAACCTTAAAAACCAATTCTCATCTTCTTCTCCAGTTCCAAAAGGTCTAGAGAGTTAATATTGATATGTGCAGACTCCTTGGACAATGGGGATTCTAATTTGTAACTTTGTTGACCCTGTGACCCCAAATAGGGTCACAGGGTCACAACCTTAAAAATCTATTTTCATCTTCTTCTCAAGTTCAAAAAGGTCTAAAGAGCTGAAATTATATGTGCAGACTCCTTGGCCAATGGGGATTCTAAATTGTAGATTTCGTGACCCCATGACCCCAAATAGGGTCACAGGGGTCACAACCTTAACAACTTATTTTCATCATCATCTTTAGCTCCTAAAGGTCTATTGAGCTGAAAGACTGCATGTAGACTCCTTGGCCAATTGGGATTCTAAACTGTAGGGTCACAGGGGTCACAATCTTAAAAACCTATTTTTCTCCATTAGATGACAGTCTATGGCAAATTTATTTCTCCTTGGATATTTAGTGTGGACTTCTTTCACTGTCTGATATTGGCAATCTAGAAAGTGTTGAATAATAATACATTTGTTTTGTAATTTTTTTATAGGTTTTCTTGCAATAGGTAACATCAGTTTCATTTTTAGCTCATCTTGCCTGTATAAAGCAAACTTGATATGATGCCTGATGAGCTACAGAGCCAATGGCTCTATTTTTATTTTTACCTGTTTCCATGGAAACATAACATAGGATTTAGTTTCCGGATCACAATTCCAAAACAGTGAGACCTAGCTTGACCAAACTTGGTATGTGCAACGGGCATCATGTGGAGATGTGCCTTTTGGAGTTTTCAACTTCTTTGCATTTTTATTTTTACCCGTTTCCATGGAAACATAACAAAGGATTTCCTTTCCAGAGCACAACTCCAAAACGGTGAGACCTAGCTCAACGGAACTTGGTATGTGCAACAGGCATCATGTGAAGATGTGCCTTTTGGGTTTTTTAACTTCCTTGCATTTTTATTTTTACCCGTTTCCATAGAAACATAACGTAGGATTTCGTTTCCGGAGCACAACTCACTACCCTTTCCCTTTGGCGGGGGATATAGCTGACTCTGTCTGCTTGTTATCATAGTAGCCAGCTGTATGGTCTTGTTATGTAGGTTTTATTTTGCAGTCTTGATTCTTTATGGTGGTGACATTATACAATTATAGACTGGTGATGAGGTCAATACCTTTTTAGCTCATCAGGACTGAAAGTCCAGATGGGCTTATGGCATGGCCCGTCGTCCGGCGTCCGTCCGTCGTCCGTCCGTCGTCCGTCCGTCCGTAAACTTTTGACACTTTCGACTTCTCCTCATGAACCATACACATTAGAGAGCTGAAATTGTGTGTACAAGTACCTTAGCATATGGAGATTCTAATTTGTAACTTTGGTGACCCTGTGACCCCAAATAGGGTCACAGGGGTCACAACTTTAAAAACCTATTTTCATCTTCTTCTCCAGTTCCAGAAGGACTAGAAAGTTAAAAATGATATGTGCAGACTCCTTGGCCAATGGGGATTCTAATTTGTAACTTTGGTGACCCCATGACCCCAAATAGGGTCACAGGGGTCACAACCTTAAAAACCTATTTTCATCTTCTTCTCCAGTTCTAAAAGGACTAGAGAATTGAAAGTGATATGTGCAGACTCCTTGGACAATGGGGATTCTAATTTGTAACTTTGGTGAACCTGTGACCCCAAATAGGGTCACAGGGGTCACAACCTTAAAAACCTATTTTCATCTTCTTCTCCAGTACTAAAAGGACTATAGAGTTGAAAATGATATGTGCAGACTCCTTGGCCAATCGGGATTCTTAATTGTAGATTTCGTGACCCCATGACCCCAAATAGGGTCACAGGGGTCACAACCTTAAAAACCAATTCTCATCTTCTTCTCCAGTTCCAAAAGGAAAAGGAGAGTTAATATTGATATGTGCGAACTCCTTGGACAATGGGGATTCTAATTTGTAACTTTGTTGACCCTGTGACCCCAAATAGGGTCACAGGGGTCACAACCTTAAAAACTATTTTCATCTTCTTCTCAAGTTCAAAAAGGTCTAGAGAGCTGAAATGATATGTGCAGACTCCTTGGCCAATGGGGATTCTAAATTGTAGATTTCGTGACCCCATGACCCCAAATAGGGTCACAGGGGTCACAACCTTAAAAACTTATTTTCATCATCATCTTTAGCTCCTAAAAGTTTATTGAGCTGAAAGACTGCATGTAGACTCCTTGGCCAATTGGGATTCTAAACTGTAGGTTTTGTGACCCCAGGACCCCAAATAGGGTCACAGGGGTCACAACCTTAAAAACCTATTTTTCTCCATTAGATGACAGTCTATGGCAAATTTATTTCTCCTTGGATATTTTAGTGTGGACTTCTTTCACTGTCTGATATTGGCGATCTAGAAAGTGTTGAATAATAATACATTTGTTTTGTAATTTTTTTATAGGTTTTCTTGCAATAGGTAACATCAGTTTCATTTTTAGCTCATCTTGCCTGTATAAAGCAAACTTGATATGATGCCTGATGAGCTACAGAGCCAATGGCTCTATTTTTTTATAGACCCGAGGAAAACAATATTGACCGAGGACGAAGTCCGATTCATTCAGGTATTGACCGAATTCACCAGTCTATAATTGTTTTATTATGTCTTGGTTAAAAAACGAAAAAGAAATAGAAAACTACAGGTATGAGCGGCATTTCGGATCGATTGTTGGCAAGGACGGGTCATTGACGTCATGATAACAATAGCATGACGTCATGAAACAACGGTTTGACGTCATCGGCTCTATTTTTAGTAACTCAAGTCAATATCACTTTTGGTCGGACTCGGGGTCACGGGGGTCAAGGCAATATCACTTTTTGTCGACTGTCACGTGACCGGTCCTCGACCATTTGGATTGCCGGAAAATAACGTTCACATAATAATTAGTTATGTTTGTGATTTATAATGATAAGGTATAGTTGAAAACCAAGTTTTGTTCCTTTTTATGTGTAGTTATCAGACTTCTGGTACCAATGAGCATCCTTTATGTTTCAACCTAAATAAAGATTCTACATTTTCATTTTCTTAGAACCCAATATATATATAACTATTTCAGAAAAAGTGATACAGACAGACTAAGCAGATGTTGGTTATATGAATATGGTCAAGGAAAGAAGCATGCTTGAAAGTATTAGTAGAGTTTTTCTTAATGACTATAGGGGTACCATTAAAGGATGCCGATGGTAAATATAGAGCATATTATATGAGTATCCATGACATACTATGTTTACGACATGAGTATTTCCCAAGTGAGAACGAGGCACGAGTGTCATAAACGTAGTATGTCATGGGCACTTTTTATTACGCAATTTAATATTCTGTTTATTACCGTAGTCATACTCTAGAAAATACTCAAAACCTACTTCTCAAGTTAGGCGGCCTGTATATATTGTGACATCATCGATAAACCGTGATGTCAAAGAAAATGTTATAACGCGACGTCACAATGAAAAAGTGATATTTGCTCTAGGACGACATATGCAACATATGAACTTCCACGTGACTGCCCTCATAGTTAAAAAATATGTTTACAGAGAGAAGGATGTAGCATCCAGACATATAAAAAAACACTTGGTTATTTAGATGCTTGAATGAAATTGTGTGACCCCCGTTCTCTTCTGCCTTTTGGAGGCAAGGCTCTTATTTCCATCAAAACTGCTATAGAGCACTAATATCAGGAGGGAAAGCTAGGGACTTTACTATTAGATAAGAAATATAGATATTATATAGGAATGTGCGTTAAGGTACATAAAATATTTGAAGCAATGATGTTCATGTTGATGACTGCATGGTCAGGATGAATGATTTATGGAGCTTTTGTGGATCTTTTGTGAGCTTAGAATATTTGATGCAATTTCATGTCTATTGACTCTTGCGTGAACTTGGATCTTTCATATTAATCAATGATTGCCATTTAGCAGAGCTAATGGTCACATTAATTCTGTTGGCATCACATCTAGACAGTGTCTGAATGCAGAATAGCCTAGGGAGGAATCGTGACAGTTCTCTCAGTTTATAGATGTTGACAATATTTAAATATCAGTTAAAGGGTAGCTGAATCGATGCAAGGCTTTCTCATAGGGATCAGTTGGACATTTTGTGATTGATAGATTGTCTCGTAAATTGGTTTGTCTACAGATGAAGTTGATTATAGGGATCGAACATTGTGCATAAAGCCAAATTATGATTATTGTTTATATGACACATTACTCCATTTTTTTCATAGTTAAGTTTTAAAAATAAAAGTCTGAATAGTTAAGGCTCGTGGGTTTGTAAACAATCCTTAGGAAGCATCAGCTTTTACCATGTACAATGTGAAATAATAGTTGCTACTAAGAATAAGGTGAGCTGAGGTGATCTGGGGTTTAACAAGGCTTGCAAGAGTATTTCACTTATATTGCGTCTGCTAGTATTATTGCAGGGAGAAAGCCTGCAACACAATTGTGGCTTTGTATTGCGGTGAAACTTGCGAGCATTGGCTGGAACTAGCGAACCATGGGTGGTACTGCGCTGAAATTCAGGGTAGCATTGCAACCAAACCTTACTGCTTGTAGAACAGTTCTCTACTGTAGACAAAGTTGCTGAGCCCCTGGTGGGATTCTCTTGAACCTCTTGTCCACTGCGCTATCCCGCCCCCACTAAGAGTAAGACCCCTCAATTATCCTCACCCTTGCAAATATCAAAACATTGAAACGAAAGGAATATGCAACAATGAGAGTTTTGAGTTTTGCAAGTTCTCTGGAAAGAAAGAAATGGGAAAATACCATAGACAATGGCACCCAGATAGCTCAGCTGAGTGTAGTATTCAGCCTTCACTTTCCAAATGTTCAATTCAGAAATTCTTTAAAAAATTGAAAAGTCTGAATATTTTGATTTGATTAAGACATCGCAGTCAAGTTGATGGCTTCCCTTACCACCTTCTGACAACTCAACTCTGAAATTCTGAAAAAATGGAATTGTGAGAATATAAGTAAAACCAGACATACTAGTTGAATGTATGACTCCCCTAACCATCTACTGACATTGCTCAGACAATTAAATTGGACACTGTCCATTGGGAAGACCTTCAGTTCCATCAATGCTCAGTTGATTTTGCATCTGATGTGGCTGTTTTGACATTTAAGAATCGCTCTTCAAAGATAATCCTGAAGAATGTTAGTTTATGTTCTTTATTGTCAGTAGTTTGCAGAATCTAATTGACATTTCAGTTTTGCCCTCAAATTAGTTTTGCAAGAACATTATATTTTTTCAGTGATATGTGCGTGGTGTTCTGTTTCCATGGTAACATAGCTCTTTCACTAACAATTCTAATAATTTTGTTGTCATTTCCACTTAAAGTCATGGAACTTGGACTTCATTATGTTATTTGTGCAGCGAGCATTGTTTTCTTTTGACTTTATTAAATTATCTTCTCTTAACAGTTTTGAATAATGTGTGCGTGAACCATGTTATTGCATTGAGCTTAGCTAGTTTTGTCCTACAAATGTTTGTATTTTCTATTCTCTGTACATTTAAATGTGTTAGAGAGAATGAATGTTTTCTTAGCTAATAAACTTACAATGACATGTAGTAGAAAAACAACACACGTATCTCCCAACATAATGGATGTGTTGGATCATTCTGCCAGTTGCCATGGAAACTGGAAAATTTGGTGACAAGAAAGATTAAAAAGGTCTTTGGAAACATGTCTGAATTCTTGATCTGAATTTGTGGTTTTCTTCTTGCTATGTATTTATCATGATTTGTGTTGTTCATTTCCATCTCTTTCTGGTATTGAATATTAAATGAGAGGGCTGTGGGTTTATAGTGACACACAGTATGTTGTTTTGGTAAAATATTGAATGTTGTATTCAATATAAAATTTTTCTTAAAAAAATGCCATTGCATATATATCACGCCTGAGATTCTTCAACATCAAGGAAATCTAATTATAAACGAAATCATGGTACAATGAAGATCAACTTAGAGTGTTTTAGGGTTTTTTTTCACATTCAAATCTAGATTTGATTATACGCTCACTCTTTTGCATTTGATTAAAAAAAGCATTAAAGGTTCATCTCTAAATTAACCAGTAAAGAGACTGACACTAGATTCAAGATTCAAGATGTTTTATATTTTGAAAGTCATTATGAGAAAAGGTTGCATTAGAAATGTAAACTTTTCAAAATATTTTTTAAGGATCATGTCTCATGTAATTTGATAATATTCTGAAATATTTTATCATTTTGTCAACGAGCAATCTATCTTCTACTACAGAGAATAAAGTTTTGAAATATAACTCCTTTTTCATCACATTATGATTTGTTTTTGATATATGACATCCTCTCATATTTTTTCGCTGATTACAAAACTCTTTTGTCATCACTTTTGAAGTATTTCCTTTGGAATAATGAATTTTGATCAAATTTCACAGGAAGTTATTATGAATTATATAGCTGTGATTGATGATATAGATGAAAACTTTGTAAACTTTGACCTATTAAAAGATGAATATCATGTAAATATTTTCAAACTATTATTTTTTCATAACTTTTTAATAATATTTCAATAATTCATTATCACATCTGATGTGATAGTATGAACTATACATGAAATAAAAAAAATTGACATATAAATTTTATTTTCACTTAGATAAAAACTGAAATCAAAGAAATCGACATAATATTTATTAACAAATACAGTTTTTGATATAGTGATAAATGCTGACAATATGTATCTCAATGTTGTTATTGCTTCACACTATTGAGTGCAAATGAAACGAAATAGACATGAAATTGACAACGATTGTGGTGTAGGCTTCATATCTTCTCCTGTTCATTAACAATCATATACACCAGTAGGGTGTTAATGGACATAGCACGCAGGAAATTGATTGACAGCTAATGTAATAGACACTAATAAGAATTGCGACAAGTGGGCATAACCATTGACACTAACTCGCTTATTTGTTTTCATCGTCGCTATTATGCTGATAGACTGTCTGTCTCTAAAATCTTCCAATTGTGAGTTTCATAACATAGAAGTTCACAATTAATTTTCATGCATGTATATTGAATGAGATTGCAAGTGCAGACATTTTCGAGAAGATGTCATAGATTTAATGTTAAATCTGTTTAAAATTATACAGAAGATCAGTTGTGAAGTTAAATCATACATTGAGTTTAAAAATATAATCATGTAAAACAAATACATTTTGTTCTTAATTGAAAACAGTGTAAAAAAATTATACTATTTGTTGTACAAAAGATAATAGACACTTTATCTGAAGTCTAATTTTATGGAATACAAAAAATCATACATTCTTTTGAAAGAAAATCACATTCTGATTTTGGTCATTTTTCTCAAAGTTTTAAACTGTAAAAAAGTATTTGATTTTTGTTTCATTCATCAATATAGAAATAAAATGTTCATATATGCTAATGTTAAATATGTTTTGTAGGGGCATATGTTTCTTTTAATTCTATTGCAAGGAAACTTTTTTAAAACATAAACAAAAGATGAGAACATTATTATAAATAGTTTGATGCATGTTTTGTAATAAGACTTATCATTACTCTTCCTAGTTCAAAAACAAGTCCTAGCTGTCAATCTTAATCTCCAAATTGTCTATCACAAACCTTAGTGTACTTCCTTAGTGAGCGAGAGTAATCTCCCCTAGTTCAAGTTCAGATTTTCTTGGAATGTCTCAGAGTGTAGATTAATGGGTTTATGGCAACATGCCCCCAATTAAAATAAGTACATATCGTATGGGCCCATATTCCGAGTTTCTTCATGTTTGGATCAAACAACACAAAAGCCATATAGGGAACATAACACAAAGCGTAGCATGCCAACACTGTCAGAATAGTTCTCAGAAGTCGAAGTTCCTTCTGTGCCAAAACCGCAGCTTTTCTGTCAGGCAATGTTTTAGATGCGTCAGCAATTGTCCGTTTTGATTTTCGATATTTTGAGAAAATGGATGCATATGACAGAAACAGGACCGGTATTGACGTACCCATTAACGACCCAGCCAGAAATAAAGCATAGCTGTCATTCCTCATCAAGGAACAGTAGTTCTTCGTGTGATCGTATCCAAACTTCCCCCACGTCGAAGTCAAAGGCAGGAGTAAGAGCGAAGAGTAGAAGAGCCAGCAATATGTCAATATCATAATATTATTCCTCCGATTTTCGTAGATCTTTGAGTACCATTGTGGGTGAACAATTCTGAAGTATCTGTTCAAGGACAATAATATCAGCGAGTTCACTTCAGCACAAAGTATGATGTACATCACAAATCCAAATATTTGGCAAAAAACTCTGCCATAGATCCATCTAATGAAAAAAGAGTTTATCCCAATCAGGGGGAGGATAATGGAACAGCTGAGTAGATTGTTGATGGTGAGGTTTAGAAGGTAGAGATTGCATTTCTCTTTCTTTGAGCTGTTTTTTATGAGTTTGAATGTTGTGATGATATTGCCAATAATTCCAACAAATGCAATGGTTATTGCACATATTCCATGAAAATACCGCAAGTTCATCGGTAATTCAAATTGAGTCGTCACATTGATCACTGATTCTGTAGTAGATTCCATTTTATATTTATGCACTTTCAAGCAAAAACTGACATCATAACTTTGAATTTATTCTTCTCTAGGTTTTCATTTTTCATGATTATGGAAAGTCTTCATAACATATATGAATTTCAACATATCTTCCAGTTTCAATATTATCGGGTATAGGAAAGTTCTGAAAATTCAAAAACAAGGATTAACATTTCAAAGAGAGAATGTTTATATTGCCCATTACCGGGAATCCTCGTATTTTAAAGCCCAGGGCTTACTTTCGAATTTCACCCCTTTTATTTGAGAAATATTTAGGGCGTAATTTCGAAGGGAGATGAATTACAACAAAACTTGTTTTTTAAAATTTTACTTTCAATCTAAGGAATCCCTAGTAGTCGAGGGTTTATTTGTTAATGATCCCCATGCTGCAATGGCGAATGAAAAAAGAGAGACTTATTTTTCTTTTAAAAATGGATGATTACCAATATCAACCCTTTACTCTATATCAGTTCCTGCTTTCTTATCATCTAATATATTTATACTATTATGTTTGGTGTCTAAAATGGCATTTATATTTTCAGACCAATGCATTTTCTACGTTTGAAACCCCATTATCTATCGAAGCCTAAAAACAGGCAGTGATTCCATCGAAAATAACTGTTTCAGTCATTTTGAAGTGAGAAAATATGTGATCAAATTTAAGCACATGGGCTAAAATACGAAAAGCAAAACTCTTAAATACGAGGATTCTCGGTAATTCTTTTGTTAAAATAGGAATTATTATCTTAAATTTTAAATAATTCAACTGCCAATATTAACCCCACATACAAATATTATCATTTTGTTAATAAAAATATTTTTACTTGATTGATAAACTTATCTTTTCTGAATATTTCCTCCCCAAAAAATGCAATTTGAAATACCGTTGTAGATTAATCAAAATTCATGATAAAAAACAAACCTTTTTAAGAGATTCAATTCTGTTATCCTCTCAAGGTAATTCCTGTTTTCCAATTAAGATTCTTCCAGGAGATTGTCTCTGTATGTTGAAAGACATTTACAAACCTTTCACCATCATGCCTTCATCCGTACGTTTATGCAAGTCTTTTATTGACGGAACTCCCCGTTCTATTGATTGACAAGTAAAGATTTCCTGTTTGATAAGAAGAGAACATGTGTAAATAGACTACTAAACACTTAAGCTGTGATAAGGTTTGGTAAAAATATCAATGATTACCTCCCGTGCTTGTCAGAACCAGGGATTTGGCACTCCAATGATTTTCAAGATTTTTATGTTTTGGTAACCATCAATAAAATCTTGCCATGTCAAATCCTGAAGGTTTAGTTACTATAAATGTGCCAGTTTATCATCAGTACCTTCACACGTCAGATTCCACTGTTTGATTACATTTTCTTTTGGTTCAAAAGCTTGTAAATCTTGCCAGATGTTTTCACATTTGAAATTGTTTATAACTTTCTATGAACTGTCCTTTTCTTAAATTATCACAAAATTTTGTCCATGCACTGTTTTATCACATTTATTTAAGTTGTCATTTTACTCGGTTAGTCAGATTGAGAAAGGTTTTTGATATGTTTGCCTTGTTGTATTTGACATGTTTGATGATGATTCCGGAGTCTTTTAGATTCAAAATGTTTGGAGATTCTCTGGGTTTTTTCCAATTCCAAATGTTTGATGATTCTCGTCTTCACAGATTCCAAATGTTTGATGATTCTCTCATCTTCATAGATTCCAAATGTTTGATGATTCTCACATCTTCATATATTCCAAATGTTTGATGATTCTCTCGTCTTCATAGATTCCAAATGTTTGATGATTCTCTCGTCTTCAAAGATTCCAAATGTTTGATGATTCTCACATCTTCATAGATTCCAAATGTTTGATGATTCTCTCGTCTTCATAGATTCCAAATGTTTGATGATTCTCTCGTCCTTATAGATTCCAAATGCTTGATTATTCTCACATCTTTGTAGATTCCAAATGTTTGATGATTCTCACGTCTTCACAGATTCCAAATGTTTGATGATTCTCACATCTTTATAGATTCTAAATGCTTGATTATTCTCTCATCTTCATTATAAGATTCCAAATGTTTGATGATTCTGACATCTTTATGATTCCAAATGTTTGATGATTCTCTCGTCTTTATGGATTCCAAATGTTTGATGATTCTCTCGTGTTTATAGATTCCAATTGTTGGATGATTCTCTCGTCTTTAAAGATTCCAAATGTTGGATGATTCTCTCGTCTTTATAGATTCCAAATGTTGGATGATTCTCTCATCTTTATAGATTCCAATTGTTGGATGATTCTCTCGTCTTTATAGATTCCAAATGTTGGATGATTCTCTCGTCTTTATAGATTCCAATTGTTGGATGATTCTCTTGTCTTTATAGATTCCAAATGTTTGATGATTCTCACATCTTCATAGATTCCAAATGTTTGATGATTCTCTCGTCTTCACAGATTCCAAATGTTTGATCATTCTCCCATCTTTATAGATTCCAAATGTTGGAAGATTCTCTCGTCTTGTCCAATTTCAAAGGTTTGATGACAATCTTACCTTGCTTATTCAAAAGATGATGATGATATTCTCATCTTTTAAAAAAACTGAGTTTTGCTATCTTGTCTTGACAAAATTCTAAAGATTCTTGTGTTGTCAATATTATTCAATATGATTCATCCCTGTTGTAGCTTATGGCCTTGTTTTATTGTGACGCTTCTTTTTATGTAGAATTTTCCTGGCCTTGATTAATTGTTAGAGCATCTGAGAGACTCTCAGGCCAGCTCATTCATTGGGCCTCAGCAGCCAGTAGGTTAATTCAACCGGGATGCCATATTTCAGTGGATTGATCATTACTCACTTATTTCATATTAATTGGAATATGTAGACTAATTAATAGTACCTTGGCTGCTTTGTCCAAGTGACTTATCTATCTGGTTTTAATGTTTGTGAAAGACTAATGGATACTAGGTTTATACCGAATGACTGTTAACCCTTCCGGTGCCAAAGACTACGAACTAATACATCTCTGTACATCATCTGTTATATGTGCCAAGTCATTTCATTCTGAAGAATTCAACATATAGAAAAATTCTAATATAGTTGAAAGTTTGAAACATTTTCCAGTTTTTCTTGTTTTTACTTTTTTTGTCCTTAAAAACTGGATCGAGAGACGTAAAATCAATGAGAAATAAGAACGATTATAATTGCTTCCTGAAGTTTTAGTTCAGATGCTTTAAAAAGATTATTAGAAAGTGAAATTACCAATCATCTTCTCTTTGAAAAACTCCATCACTTCAGCTGCATGTATAAAAGAAAATTATAAAAAAAATTTTCAATGTAATATAGTTTTGTCTTAACTAGTTTTTTGTAGGATAATGGTTGTAATGGCTTCAAGGTGATACTTACATAGTGCTTGTTACGTTAGTTCACGTTGGTAATGATATAAATTTTTTTTCAATATTTGCCCTACCACCGCAAGAAATAATGCAATTTTTAGTTTAACAGCCAATAGATGCACATGTGCACATTTGATATTATATAACCCTTATATTTTTTCCCATTTAAGAAATGTGGTGAATTATAACCAATTAACTTTGTGACTTTGAGGGTTAATGTTAGTTTGACTATCACCCCATCATGAGTGCAGTTCCTCAATAGCTTGAATCAGCTACGAAAACAACAACACTATCACTTAATTCTATTAGATAAACATAGCTTCTATTTGGTTGACCAAGTTACAAACAAAACAAACCTGATAATGCAAACTCTGATTTGTAATTTCTGCCTTAGATAAGAATCATAATGTACCAAATATCCTCTCCCTGATAATCTCTGTTCCCGACATCTCTCTGGGGATTAGGTAAATTCTGCTCTAGGTAAAATGAACAATGAAAATAATAAATTGCAAAAGGTCTCTTTGTTTCAGGCAGTGCTTACAATTAAGTTAATGGATGAGGTTCAAATTGATATGACACAATGAGAAGGAAAAGAACTCTATAATGGCAAATTAATTTGTTTACTAACCAAGTCCCATTTATTCCGATCACAGGATATTAACGCAAATCTGAGGTCGTAAATGCATCCATTGATTGTAGGAGGTTTTAGATTTCTAGCTAATGTGATTCTTGAAATTGATCTTCTTTGTGTAGTTTTTAGGTTGATTAGAAGTGATAGTTTTTAAACATATATGTATCAACGGTTAATGTTAGTTGATTAATGAAGTAGATCAGATTTATATTGGTTATATACCCTAGTTAGTGAGATGTAAATATCAATCTCTTTTGACACTATTGAAAGACAGTAATTTTGTAGAAGTTCACAATTATGAATATGCTGAACCTAATAATTAATAAAAAAAATAATATTGGATATTTAATGTGCACATACTTCCATCCTGTAGTGCAAACTTTAGTCAAAACCAACGTTATTACCCTGGTCTAACTCAAGCTGACATACTTGTCGTAAAAGGTCACCACCAACACAGCTCTTTACAAGGTACCCAATTACTGTTGCTTGAAAAGAAACACATTTTGAATAAAGTCTCTTACCCAGGGTGACACCACAAGTCTCTCAACTTATGTCTCAGTGTGGGGCAGGATATCAACCCTACAAAATCTCAGGATATAATAATAATTATGTACTTATGTGGCGCCTTTTCCACGTACATGCTCAAAGTGCTACATTATTACCCTAAGTGTATTTTCACAGCTGCTACTTAGCGCTTACCACGACCACATAAAGTTTTCAGGAACCCATTTAAACAGCTGGGTGGACTGAGTGCAATGTGGATGAAGTGCCTTACGAAGGGACACAACAGATGATGAGACCCAGGTCACAAATTTTTGGTGTCTCCACCAGGATTTGCACCCGAGTCTCTGGCCTGAGAGGCCAGCATGCTAGCCACTACACCACCTTGCTGCAGGTTATTCAGCAATGAGCAAGTAACCCACTTATCAAGTGAGACATGCCTATTGTTGCTGAACTATACTGAAAGTAGTTGATGGCCACTGAAAAGGACCACTTGCCACTAACTTGGTTAGGTTCAAACTAGCTTCGGATCAGGAGGTCCGTGGTTATCCCACCAGGGGCTCGGCAACTTTGTCTGCAGTAGAGAACAGTTCTACACCAAGTAAGGTTTGGATGCAATGCTACACTGAAATCCAGCGCAGTACCCCCCATGGTTCTCAGCTAGTTCTAGCCGATGCTCGCAGGTTTTACTGCAATGCATAGACACAATAGTGTTGCAGACTTTCTTCCTGAAATAATACTAGCAGCCACAATATAAGTGAAATACTCTTGAAAGCGGCAATACACCCTGCATCACCTTTGGATCTGCTACAAAAGGTCAAAAGGTCACTACAGCATAAAGTTGTAGAGCCAAGGATTAATCTTTTTTCTTGATCGCTATGTCTTTTAAAATGCCATGAAACATGAAGGAATCATCCATCATCTTCATTCCTAAACTCTCTTTTGCAAAGTTTTCATTTCAATTTGTATCGTGATTGTCTGAGAAAGAGTTTTTTGATAGATGATGCTTCTCCTGTGGATGATAAACAGGTACACCATTGATCAAACTGACGTCCTGTCTGGTCACAGACTTGTACAGGATCATTTCTCTCCCAGTATGTGTGAACCTGTCTCGTAATCTGATCAACTAACTCCCAGATGAGAAACTCTCCACAACTTGTGTGTTTCTTTGAGGTTTCTATGACAACCAGTCCAAAGTCATGTTTGGTACTTAGAATGATAACATTTGCAGGAGATAATTTGTTTATGGATTTCTTAACTTGTAAATGCTGTTATTATTGTAATGAAAGTTTGTACAAACTTTCTTCAAGCAAAAGGTTAAAATGCTTATTTTGTTAATTCTGAAAATTAGTTCATCAAATTTTTAGAGGTATATGTTTAGCTTTTGTCATTGTACCATCTTTATACTGTCTGTTCAATTATTTGCAATGCCAGTTGTAAGTGGCACAACAACCTAGGAACATAAAAAGTAATTATTTTTCAGATATTTTTCAGTTTCTAAATATATTACAAGTATTTTTAAGGGTATAAAGTTGAGTTGAGTGACATTTCCAATGCTGTTATGCCTTCTGTTTATGTATGGAAATTGATCGCAGTAAAACTTAATTAGTCTGGAAATTTCTGCTATGGAAAGGGCTCACATTGTATCGAAAATAAATAAAACACAACATTTTAATTCAAGCATTTTGGTTTAAAAGCTTCAAAGCTATCATCATCTTAGTTTCGTAAGCTTCTGCGAAATGGATGAAGTAAATCCCTATATGTAACAAAATCTATTAACAAATCACATTAATGAAGTAAAAAAATCTGTTAATCTTAGTAGTGTTGCAGTTTCATGTGATCAATTACTGTTTCACAACTCCAGGGGATTTCATAAATCAGAGTTCGTGACAGTGTTAAGAGCTTTATGTAACAAATGCATTCACATTTGATCCCCAAATGAATTGCTAAGTGAAGTTTCATAGTAATGCAATGATCCACATTTGTCAGAATAAACCGCATACACAGTGATCCAATAAGAGTAGCGTATCATGTTCATTAATGTTGCCATTACTTGCGTGTAGAAGATACTGTTTTTTATATTTATCCTGCAACACCTATAAAAACTGCTGCACGCATGACATAACAATTAGTGCCTCTGTCACAATGGCAGCCATCTCAACTCAATATTTGAAGTAGTTGAAAAAGTGATATAACACTCACAATGGCAACCTACTCTTGGGTTGGTTAATGAAAATAGAATACAAAAAATCCATTCACTGAATATTTTTTTGAACAAGTGAATGCTGTGATGCAGAGGAATATATGGATGACAACTTCTTTGTTCATGGAATCAGTGTATAAAATAGATTAGAAACCTAGCCTGTCCTTAGGGGAAAATAAAGAAAAAAAATGAAAAGTTACCAGTCCTCAGACCAAAGAGTTACCAGTCCTGACCAAAGAGTTACCAGCCCTGACAAAAAGTAGCCAGTCCTGACCAAAGAGTTACCAGCCCTGACAAAAAGTAGCCAGTCCAGGACTGGCGGACGGGCTATGTTTATACACTGATGGTATGCTACGTTTCGGCACAAGCTTGAGAACAACACAAGAATCTGTGTCGAAATGTCGCATACCATGAACAAAGAAGTTGTCTTCCATATCTTCCTCTGCATTATTCCAACTTCTAATATTCCTCTAAAAGAAGTGAATGTTGTGTTCAGGCATTCTAGTAGTTGGGTTGATGAGGAACATAATTTTATGATGAAGACAAGGTATAAATAGAGGATATCTTTTGTTTTGTGTGATATCTATCATTATCATTATCTCTCATCGAGTAATGTGGTAGAACCAGTATTTTTATGAGCTTAGCTTTATCCCATCACAGTAAGCCTCTGTGATAGAAAATGTAATTAATTTTTTCAAAAGTTCCTGACTTGAGAGTTTTCTTGTGACGTAATATTGTTGTATCGTAATTTAGAATGTCGATGACTTCCCATTAATTGTACAAGTAACATCAAACCATTGTGCATATGACATCATCCCCTGTGATATTTTAACTAGGTTGAATAAGTGATATCACACAATGGAAGGAACACTTTTCTAGAACTGAAAAACTCAGTCTCTCACTGTTATGCCTTTAATGATATGGATATACAACTTCTTGATTCAATGTTGCAGGAGTTAAAATTAGTTATTTGCCATACTAGCCATTCAGACTAGGTCATTGCTGAGAGTACGAGCCCAAACACATTGAATTATCCAAATATTTCTACATGATCACATCTTCTTTAATTTCAACTGGTCCTTCCGACTAACATATCTTCCTACGCAAAGCCTAAAACTCAAGTTTCCGAACTGTCAGTTTTATGCCTTGCTGCATACCCTTGAGTTTTCTGTGCTTGCTCTCTAGCTTACTTTGAGATAATGCAATAGTCCAATCAGAAAGTAACTGGAGGTTGCTAAAATTCGCCTGTAGGGGCGCTTATTTCAGCACAGAAAACACAAAAGTCTGCAGCAAGGCTTAAAACTGACGGTTCCAAAACTGGCATTTTAGGCTTTGCGTAGGAAGACTTCCGACTACCAGTCAATGCAAGTTAGTAGCCAAGCTTCTTTTGACTTGCAATTGGCTACCAGACTAGTGCTGATTTTGAACCCTGATGTTAGTTATATTTTGATAATAATGTTATCAAGCAAGTGATATCATTTAGAGGTAGAAATTCTTTCTAATGATCAATTTACTGTGTTTCAGTGCCCCATGCTAACCTGTATGTTTTGCTGAACCCAGTGAGACTGACTGTGGACTATCTGACGCTACTGTGGGCCAACTACTTCATGTTTTCTCTCTCACAGAACCTGGTTAGTATTCAAGTCTTTTTATCCCACGCCACAAAGTTGGAGGGGGATGTAGGTTTGGGCTCTGTCTGTCCATCCATGCATCCGAGTTAAAGGGGACAGATTTTGACAATAAGTAATTAAGATAGAATTACAACTTTGTTGTGTGTCTTCAAAGTATCAATACCTTGATGGTGTTCGAAAATCAGAATCTCGTAATTAACTTTTATGGAGTGATTGCCCTTGTTCCATGTTTTTGGACTTCTGTTGAGTTTTATGCAGTTACATATTACAGAGATATGGCCCATGTGGGAAAATGGCTTGAGCTTTAATGAAAACTAATTTGGCAGGGGATCTTAATGACCATGTCTTCTTGTTATCAATGCAATTCAAATACTCTCCTTTCACCTTTTCTATCTTATTTTTCAGTGATGTCATTTTAAAAAGACCTTTTACACGAAAAAAAAAAAAAAAATCAAATTATTCTAAAAAAATATTTGATACAAATGAGAATTGGGAATGAGGGAATTTTCAGAAATCAAATCGCCTAGTTTTCCTTCAAAATGAAAGCTGCTGCTGGTTCATGTTGTCATCTGACTTCAAAGAGTGGATTCGAATTCTGAAAAAAAGTGCACAAAAATTTGCTTGTGCAGGTAGAAAATAATCCTAAATATAACACGGTTGAATATGACCAATTATTGAGATCTTGTTGAGGAAACAAGTGAAATTATTTTCATTAAATGAATGTTTCAGGAGATTGACGAGAAGACCCTGAATGCCAAGAAGGAACACGTGGACATCAAGGTTGAAGCTCTCATGCCCAGGGTCAGTTATCTCCCTTTATTTCTCTCATTGATCAACTTCTCTGCAAGGCATAATTGGCACCAATGTCCATCAGTAGCTCAAAAAGCCATGCTGCATTTTAACAAATATTGTGATTTGAATGCACTATTTTTATTGATGGGTAGCAACTTCAAGGAGATGCCTGACTGTTCTGCATCAGGCGGCTATGAACTGGTGCAGGAATAAGGAAGAATTCTATGGATTTTCCAACTTCTTTATTACAAGAGTGCAACGTTTCGGTGTAGATACTAACACCATTTTCAAGCTAATGATCCATAAAATTCTTTCTTATTCATCCTATAACTTCTAAATGCCTCTCAAAGAAGTGGTGCAAGAAGTTGCATAAGCAAGTGACTAAAATGTTTTTTGTAAGCTTTTGGGAAAGTTTTTCTCACATATACACCATAGATGTTCTAGAGGAGTAAGAGATGCAATCCTCCAAACTTGGTAAATCTGCAAGTCATTTTCATCGTGGTTTTCACTCAAAGGTCATTCTCTAGGGATAAGCTGTAAATACATCTCTTAAATCTTCTAGAAACATGAATGTCTAACCAAATCCATGTTTTGCTAATATAAGCACCTGTTATTATTTGGTTTCTATGTAAGCGACATCCTTGATTATAGTAATAGATTGAAAGATTCCTCATCCTCAGTATCAATTTGTTCCTACAGGTGATAATTCCCAACGAGTCGCGAGGGGACTGTCAGTCAGACCGACCAGAGTTCCTGCAACTCCAGGTCTCCAAGCTCTGTGCCACCAACACAAGGGTGGAGACCAAAACTGGACTGGAAGACTTGGAGAAGGCTATCAGAGTCTATGATGACGAACAGCTTCTGAGGACAACCACGTTTCCCAGGGACTGTTCAACAAAAGCCATTCCTCCAACGTTCCAGCTCCATGCAAAGGGAGCAGACAACCAATACATGGACAAGGACGTCCATGAGAAGATTCGTGAATGGTCCGAGAGAGAGATTCCAGAAGGGTCCGGTCCAATCCATGAGTTGGCCACCAACACTCTGAAGCGAGATGCTGCATGTGATGTCTGGTGTATCCTTCTAGACCAGGTCTGGTTGGAGTTTCTTCTCTCCCTCAGTTCCAAATCCCGGCCTCAGCCCTTCGTTGAAGCCTTTCCTCTGTCTCTATGGGTCTGCAGACCAAGTGCCAAAGATTCTTTCAAAGTCTCCAAGTCCAGAACCTCTCGGAGAGAAGCCAGGGTAGCAGATGAAGGCGAGAGGGAAAAACGACCTCAGCGTCTGCTACTCAAACAATACTACAGTTGTGATTCTGAGGATGATGATGCCAAGCCTGAAGAGGAAGGAGACCCAAAAGCTCAAAATAACTGTGATAAGGATGAGAAATCAGCCTCTGAAGACAAGTATGCTGATGTTCATGCTTTGGTGTCCGTTGGTGCCAAACTTAAAATACAGATGAACCACCTTCAGTATGTGCTACTCATGAGACTCAATGACTCTTTCAGCAAGTTCCAGACGCAGATGTCTTCAGACATGACTAGTCTCGGCCCCAGTGAGTCATCGTCTAGTCTCGCTGTTCCAATTGTGTTGCCGCAAATTGAATTTGCAATGGTTTGTCCTTGTCTTATGAACCATAGGTGTTTCCCTGATGACTTCTCAAACCCTGTGTCGCCCATTGAAAGACTCACTAACCTCACAATGCCTGCTGCAAAGGAGTTTATCAATGGAGATTATCCTAGGATAGAATTCACTGGTAAGATTAATATTTCTTTTTTACTTATCAACTTGCATCAATCTAACTGAAGATCTTTCTGGGCAATAGAAGTAATTGTACTTAAATTGTGAAGTTTCATATTCTTCTTTGGGAATTTTTACTAATAACATTTTTTTTCAGTTTTTTGTTTTGGACACTATTGAAAATAACAGAATTACAAACACTTGGTTCAAGCAAACTGTTATGATTATCAGACTTTTTAACCACACGGCAGCATCCTGAGAAACTACTTTTTCATAAAAGCATTCTTTTCATTAGGAGCCAATCCTTGTTTCATGAATATTAAAATCTTCAATGTAATAGATATATTTTCTTCCAAAACCAGAATCAGATATCAACATTCCCCCCGAAGTTCCCACCTCAACAAACCCGATGATCACCAAGTCCATGAGTGACTCTACAATCCAGTCTCACTCCAACGGAATCATCACCCATTCTGAGAGCTCTTCTGACTTTGAGAGGAAAAACTTAGCCGGAAGCAACCAATCAGCAGCTCCGTTACAAAGAACCGCCATCTCAGCTCTGACAATTTCGACAAACAACGACGACGAAGATTCAACACTTTCTTCAAGATCGTATGGTCTTGATTCTGGAATTAGCATGGACAGCCGACGAAGTCAGGCAATTAGATACGCCAAGCCCCAACCCAAAGGACCAAACGATATGAAAAAAGCGATAACATCGGCATTCTCAAGCATCACTGACAAATTAAAACTAAAAGGTGATGACGACATGCTGTCAGTTTCAGATGACATGGAAACAATGTCTATCAAAACAGATATATCTTCTGATGATGAATTCGAACATTTGACGTTTGAAGATTCGGAGGTTCCAGCATTTTGTCACGACCCTCCGTCGGAAACTGGCTCGACAACAGAGTCGTACAGTGACATGGCAGACGACGTCTCAAGTGTTTACGCCGAGAGTACGTCCACTCGGGGCAAAGAAATTGTGAGTCGGGACCAGGTTTGAAACTTTTACTTACATTAGTTAGAAGGTAGCTAACACCTAGCTGAGCTTTGGCTATGGAAGAGGCACTCACAACTTTTATTTGTTGGCAAGAGGTTTTCATTATTTCTATATTTTACTTAATATGCACTGCACATTTCTGATTGTTGAGGAAGGTAGGAAATACTTAGTAATGGAGGATTCACCTTGACCCTTAACCTGTTCATATCAAAATACAGAAGCCTAAATTTATATCTATGATCTTAGAATTTATCTAACATGTAACTACTTGACCAGGGGTTAAAACATCTGTGAGATCTTAACCAACCAATATTGATTGTGTGACTTGTCTTAATTTAAATTCTTCAAAATGATGTTGACTTTGCCCTTTAAATGAAATAAGGAAATTATTGGCTTGACTTTCACATGGAGCTGCTTGACTAAAGGGCATATTTCAATAACTTATTGACAGCTAGTGTAAAACATTTTTGACCCTGCATTTATTATGTGAAATAGTTAAATGTATGAACAGGTTAAGGTTTAAGACCGGGTGAAAAGTTAATTTCAAATTTTACATTGATTTTTAGTGCTTGCAATAGAAAGAAACTCGAAAGTAGAGTATATTAGCAAACACGTGGAACTAATATGAAAAAGGAAATAATTATTTGTCCACAATGTATATAAAATCTTGGAAAAAATCTGGATGATAGAGTGATTATAAAAAAACTGTTTGATATTTAAAATATAACTTGATTATGTGAATATTTTTATAAATACTTTATGTACTCAATGATACTGAAGTTTCATTAAGAGATTAAGTATTTAAAGGGCCATATTTCATATCAAAATTAATTGCAAAAATATTCAACGGACATAAGATAACAGTTTATTACTTGTATAATTGACTGGGATTTTCTTGTGTGCAAACATAATGTCAAATTTGTAAAAAAATCAGAATTTTTTTAAATGATTAAAACTGAGATAAATTATAATAAATAACCTTGCAGGTGTCTGTGGTCCTCTTCAAGCTGGACAACACCGAGATCCTGCTGACCAGTGCTGACCAGTGCATGATCGCCGCCGCCCAGGTGTCCAAGATTCACACCTGTCAGCCAGGTAACATTCACGCTGACGACTTCCAGGCCAAGTTCTCCAGTCAAAAAGGTATGTACACTTTTAAAATTGAACTTGACCTTTTAAAAGAACATGAGAGTTATATCACCTTTGCTCACGGTAGTTCCTTATCTTACTTATAAACAAATCATTGAATATCAATCTTTTCAAAGAGACTGCAAAGGTCAAAAAGACTTCAAATTAAGAAATCCATCTGTGTAAAGGTTTTGTAAGTTATTTCCTTTTTGAAGAGAAGGTATAGGTCTTGACAACAAAAATGTTAATTTTAGACTTTTGCAAATAATGTGACATTTGCTTGCTTTGGTTAAGAAAGGTTAAGGGACTTGACAATTGTAAAATCTTATATACCCCACAAGGAATTATGTGACATATAAACTGATTACAGATATAGTTATCTTGATAACAATTTTAATAAACTTTAAGAAATACCTTGTAGTGTGATGAATTCCCCCAGATAGTAGCATCACTGTTATATCTTGGTTTTATTTTGAAAATGATATTTCTGTGAGCTGTAGGCAGATTACAGAGAATTTTCAACAGACTTATGTAAAACATTTGCATTGTTTAGGGCGTTCCTTGAATTCTATCAATACCTGTGAATCTCTTTCAGGATTCTTCCATGAAGAAAGCAATCCCCCAAGCCCACCCAAGACATTCCCTTACAGTCTTCAGTTCAAGAGTGATGCCTCAACCGCCAAACCTTCGACACAAATCACCTTGAAGAGCCAGGATTGTAGTCTCAGTTTCAAAATGTCCAGCCTGATGTCGCTCTCCGACTTTGTCGAGGATGAAAAGCTTGCTGATCCTGTTCCTATGGTGATAGATGTGGACAACCTGTTGCTTATTCTGGAGGTGAGGTCACAGGGTTAGAGGTCAAGGTCACAGGTTCATAGGTCATAAGATGAAGGTCGTTAAGATACATTTGTATTATGAGATTTGATACAGTTTGATACAGTGAACACCCAAAGACGAAGGTCATCGGGAAGCTTTTTGATTATATATTTATAGCAAGCTTGGTGAAGGTCATTGCAAGCACTTTCTTATCAAAGTCCTCATTGATATTCAATCAGTTTGGAGGTCATTTGATAAGTTCGATATGATATGAAAATAAGTTATATTCTCTTATTTGGAGCTGTTGGTTGTCAGATATATACACAACAAAATAAGTTGACGACCATCCTTATTTTAAATTATGTGATGTTCATATAATAAAATGCCACTAACGGCTGAAATAATTTCCAAGCGGAGTAAAACAATAATTTCCTCACTCTTCTGATCATCCTTGAAGGTAATAAATTGAGGTGGTCCTTAACTTATTTGTTCAGTATATCATAACAGACATGTAAGTGTGCTTACATTACATCATTGATTGCGGCTTCCAGGAGGACCGTCCCTCCAGCAACCCTGCGTCTCCAGGAGCCATGCCCATCGACCTCCAGATCCACAAACTGACCATCAGACGAGGATCAGACGGAGTCTTCCACTTGTCAGGTCTGTACCAGTTGCCTAGTTACTTTGAAATGTACTCTTCAATAGGTATTGTGGTAGTCTGTCTAACAGCCCCTGAAACACAATATCTTTAAAGGCCCATGCAAGTCTATATGATTGCAGCAAGTCTCGCTCACTGCAGTTTTAAGGAAACAGAAAACTGAACAGCTTTATTGGGCTCCTATCAATTTTAATTGAAGATATCTGCATTTAATATGTATATATTTCAGAGACTAAAATTTTAGTCTAGTTTTGTGGTACAGAAGCCCTCATTTCAGGACAAAACCATCAATGCAACTTAAAGGACATACTAACATATAGAATGTGGTATAACTTTTAACTACCGTACATTGATGTACAGTGCATCGAAATGATAGCATACTGCAGTTCACCTATTAGCTTTATAGCACTTTCTTAAATAGACCTTTTAGCTGGAAACAGCCTTGTCTGAGTACATAATGAAGAACCAATCGGTTCTAGGAACTTCAACTTACCAGCTGTCGGAAAACTGGACAGACAAATTGAATCGATCTGCTTTGAGCTTTGAGATGGTACTTAGTCAATTCAAACTGTAACCTTGTTTGAGAGGCATTTAAGAAGTTGGTATTTAAAAAAAAGAATTAATAGATTTTAAACATTTTTGCAAGGTCTGTTATTGATCATGATTCTTTGTATAGTAGTGATAGAGTTACTTCCCCTTTTAAATATTTTATGTTTTTCTTCTTTGGTATCATTAATGAGTTTAAAAATGAAACAATCCATAAATCCATCAGGTTCAAATGTATATATTTCTAGGGTTGAAAGTGTTAAGTAAACACCATTTAAGCTGGCTTCTAGTTTCAAGTATATTCATCCTCTTCGGTAATAGATTTACCCCCAAAGCCTTGCATCAAATGCTCTTAAAATTTGGAAAGGTACTTTAACAAATTTGGGTTGATGGTTCTGTTTTCTTATTCATTGAAGGACTCACTTAAATTTGCTCTCACAAGACCTTCTGGTAGTGAGTCCCTGAACTCAGCAGGTCATATGGATTCATCATTGAAGTTGTTAAGATATTTATATCAACTCCTTAACAAACTGTTATGTTTAATGCTTGAGAGGCTAAAAATCTTTTTGAAATGTGATAGGAAGTCAATATTTGATGAAACGTTTTGGAAATAGCTAGATTATTAGTTATAGAAATAAATACCTCCAGCAACATTATACTCCGTAACATTTGAAATCATGAAAACTATATGGATGACACTGTGTAAATATGATGTTTTCTTGACCTTGTAGGTGGATCCATTGAGTCTGCTCCCATAGGGGGTTTGCAGTCACTTCAGCCAGTCAAGGCCATGAGGGGAGGTAACTCTCCTTCCCACATATCAGACACAACTGTGTCACCTGGAAGGGAGGCTGAAGAGGTCACGACCCCTGTTCTTCACCTTGAACAACTTCGCCATGTGCAGACGGAAAATTTCGAACTCAAACGTCAACTTCAAGAATATCAAATGGCACAAAAATCACAAGAACTGGAACTGAAATCGAATCTTGAATTCGTTGTCAAGCTGAAGAATGAAAATGAACTTTTGAAATCAAGGCTGACAGATCTAACCAAAGAATTTGATGTTGGCGGTGTAACTAATGCGACAACAGACTTTGAAGAAGAAAATTTGATTTTACAAGAGAAATTATCCCAAGCGGAACAAGAACTTTCCAATATGTGTTGTGAAAGAGACTCGCTGTTGGCTACTTTAAAATTGTTACAAGATGACCTCATCGCTTCTGAAAGAAGACATCGAAGCAAAACAACATCAACGTAGAAATATTTATTGTCACTGTAAAGCAGAACTATTGTTAGAAGAGTTTGTTGTTAGTGTGATTACCTTGGAACTTTCAACATATTTTGATAATATTGCAATTGATGATTGTACTACAAAACTATTTTCTCATAAGATCCATAAGAATTATAGGTGACCTGTTTTAGTGTTGTATAAGTTAAGGTTTATCTTTTTAAAATCACTGCTTCATATATCTTTGACAGTTTTGTTTCCATAAGTTTCCTTAAAATTGAACTTCTTTCAAGAAAGAATTTGTAAATTTGCAATTGTGAGTACTCAAAAATTTATGAGGGTGAATCAAAATGTATTATATAATTTACATAAAATTCATTTAAATGACAAATTTTTTATATTCTTACCGGTAATCCCACAATTTACAAAAAATTCCAGAAATTAATGCCATCCAGATCCCTTTGAATAATATTAATGTTTTCCATATGGAATAAGAAGGGAGTTGCATACATGCTATTAGTTCATTTGTAGTCATACAAATGTTTATTTTACGGGAAGCTTATAGGAGAGGTCGCTTATTGCTTGGATTATAGTATTCAGCCTCTTTGGTAATGTTAAGCTTGAAGTATTTATGATGCGTTCTATATGCTCAGATTACAGTTCATATACTTAAAAAAGCTTCTTTGAAGGTTGTTGAAGGTTGTTCTTGAGAGTACCAGGGAATTCTGAAAGCAAGCCCATGGCTTCTATACAGAAATAGAGTTTCTGACAAATGAATTCAATAAAAAGAGGTCTGAGCTTATATTTGGAAAGATGACTGGTATTCAGAATTGCTTTAATATAAAAGTTACATTGTAATGATGAAATATTGAATAAAGGACATCTTATTGACATATAATTTGAATAAAATATGTAATCTAAAGAAGGACTATAATGCTACAGGACGGGGCATCTTCAGATGTCCAAAATGTTCTATATACAGGGATATAACAGGGAATAACACTTTCGAAAGCATAAGCAAACATGGAAGAAATGCCGGCTGTCACATTTTTATATTATTTTGAGAAAGGAAGGGTATTTCATTTGACACTTTTTGGAATATAAGATAGACGCCCATGGGTTGCTCCTTGCTTCTATTTGGATTTTTCCCCGAATATAAGTCTTCAAAACATGAGAGCTTGATATTGATGTCCGAAAACCTGGTAGCTGGGAATCAATCTAATTAAAACTAGCTGTAATGTATATGTCCCATAAGTCCCCACGTTACATCTAGCTACTAACCCACCTGGTCCGTGTCGAGCATGCGCGGAAATCAACCCATGGGAAAAGAACTGGTTAGCTTGTTTTAACTAGATTGGCTGGGAATAGTTTTTCTGTATTCAAGTGGTTTTGGTTCTGGCATTGCCTGGATAAGCTTTGGCTGTGATCTATTATGAAAAGCTCTTAATATCTTTCCGCTTTTTCATATGTGCTCTGCTTTTTCTAATTTGAAATATTTTGGTTTGTGAAGCATTATGTAGAATCTTTGATTCTTGATTTTGTCACTTTATATGATTATAATGTTTAATTTTGGAATGAAGTAATTGTTATCAAATGTTAATGTATGGTTTTTCTAAATAAAAACATAAATAAATGATATTTTAGAAACAAAAGTGCAATATTTGATGCCAGTTAAAAATGCAAATATTTTTGTTAATAATTTGTGTCTGCTTCTACTTAAATCTAGGGTATTTAATTCCAATTTTCTTATCTTCAGCTTGTTTAAAAATATACAAACATCAGGAATTGAGAAACAGCTAAATCTCTCTTAACTGACAAAGAATGAATTTCATATCCTAAGATCTCAAAATAATATTTCCTTTCTATTTTGAAAGGAAGAAAAGCCAATTTATTGATTTTGTTGAATGCTTGCAGATATTTAGGTGCTATATGTTATTCATGCCATCAAGCATTAAAACACAATGTTAGTTATTGATTTGCTTATAAATCAGCAATTAATCCCTTGAAAGTTTGTAATCGTTCTTGTAATGTAGCTTACAATTTTGATAGAGTTCATTCAGAATAGTTTGATCTCTTGTCAACTTGTTCCAGCTAAGGTTAGGCCTTTGCATGTTTATCATATTTTTATTAAGAAAAATAACAAGTTTATTATTCCCCTGAAATATATTAAGTACATCTTTTGGTGCCAAAATGATTTTGAATTAAATGTACTTTAAATGAAACCCAAATGAAATTCAAATATTCTGATGAAATTTCAAAAATTAATTGTGCTCACATATACACATGTACACATATTGAATGCAATTCATTGTTAGTGAACTTGTGAATCATTAATTCACATTAGAGAAAGATTAAAAAATACGAAGAAATTTTGTGATTTAATAAGAATATATATAGATAATCAAATCATTTTGCTATGAAAGACTTGTGTTTGTTTATAGATATATGATTATTTTGGAAATATGCCACTTTTCATATCGAGCTGTTTTGAATGTGAAATTGATATTTTTATGTTGCTATGTGAAGCCTCTGAGGTTGAGTAGTTAAGCAGTTGGGACATTCAGTGAATGCAAAAGGTTGGTTGGGTTTGAATCCCCAAGGACTGGTCTCAAAAATGTTTACCGGTATGTCGAAGCAGACAGATGTTTGACATATGGAATTGAAAAATGATTATTGATACTATGTAAAAGATTTAATAGTAGGTTATATGATAAGGAATATTTGACAATTTGTTGTTCAGTTGAAAATTCAAGATTGATTGTGATTGATAAATGATGTTTTAAAAGTGATTGAAATTGGACTAGTTCCGAGGAATACTTGTTAGTAATAATATATATGTAATATATATATATATCTGTGGTTATTGTTATATGTCATGTGAAGTAGTATACAATTAGCAAGTTTCATGACATCGTGCCATAGTCCCTAGGTAGAAATCACATATACACAAGATGTATCTACGTAGCATATGCAGGTCATAGAGATATATATTGTAACTGTACAAAGTGTATAGATACTAGATCGTTGTTTTGCCAAAAGACGCTTGTTGCGGCAGAACTCAATATGTGCAGTGTCACTATAAAACTAAAGAGTAGAATGAGAAGTTATATATTTATGATAATATCTATGTACATGACGCGTTGATGTATCAAAATTGTTTATAATAATTTTTTGTTTGGAGATATTTGTCAATAACAATTATTTTTGTTAGAATTTAATCGGAGAGTGTTTGCATGCTGAATATGCTGTTAATAATTTCTGTCTTGTTTGGGTATTATTGAAATATTCCTTGTAGCAAAAGTTTTTAGATTCAGGATTTAAGAATTAAGTGAAAGGTGGAAAAGCAATAATGATATGATATATATTTCACCTAGCTAGATAAACAGCATCCAGTGTTGATAGTTTGATGTGAATGTTGTCGATTGCTTTCAGTGATGAAATAATGATATGTACATGTTTCTGATGAACTTATGAGGGTCAAGGACCTTTATTCAAGATCTCTTCGCGCTAATTTATGTTGTGGTAAGCCAATTAAATGTATACTCAACAAGAAAGTTACAGAACACCCAAGTATTCGGTTTAAACATATTTTATTCTCTTGAAAAAGGATAAGGATTAAATTGACCAATTTAAAATACCTTCTCCCTAATATTCAATAAAGGATAATATGAATCCAAATAACTTAATGTTGAAGATCAGGGCCTTTATTTTCAAGGCTATTAGTGCTAAGACAGTCGTAGGCCAATGTAATGAATGGTACTTGCGTCAATCTTAGCACTAGGGGAGCTTGGAAAATCTAGGCCCAGGCCGGTCCTTTTCTTATTTTGTTGAGTATATGTAACTTAGGCCTATTTTTGGACTAAGAGAACTTTGAAAATCTAGGGCCTGTACTCAAAGCTCTCTTAGCATAAATTCATAATTGTCTTTAACAATATTAGTAAATCATTGCTAAGAGAGCTTTGGCAAGAACCTCATTATCTTAAGATAGTCATAAGCCAATGGAATGGCATTAAAGACTGTCTTAGACCAAAGATAGCTTAGAAAATCTAGGCTTTTGTAGATAGAGATGTAATGCAGTTCAGCTATTCTATGCCAATTGACGTAAATATGCATAATGTAGGCATTTCTGTTGTGGAGTGATGTTTATATATATCAGTGTAGATAGACAACTTTAGATATGCTTATGAATAAGCTAAATTTAGTTGACATATCAGCTACCACACAAACTATGTGATTCAAATTGGGACCAGCATGATGGGAGATAACTCTTGAAGGGGAGGTAACTCTTGAAGGGGAGATAACTTGTGAAAAGGGAGATAACTCCTGGAAAGGGAGATAACTGTGATCAAATTGTGGCAATATCTTGTAGAATATTATCTCGCACTTTGGAATAAGGATGCTTCACAATCATCTTTATAGGAATTTAATGCTACCTTGAATGTTATTTGAAATAATATCAAATAAGAATTTTTTCATTGAAAGAGGAAGGGATATATGGTGGGGTTAAGAATTAGAGGATTCATGACATGTCCATTGTGAATAAATAAAAGTGATGTAACATTTGATCTTGTCTACTTGCAGTTCAAATTTATTTTTTTTACGAAAAAACTATGAAATATCTTTGATATCATAAGGTATGGTAAATTGAGGTAGAAAGTTTCATCAGGGAAACATTGCTCATTTCATTGATATTATTTTTCAGGATATAATTTTGTTGCGTCCGTATATAGAGCTTACCCAATCATATCATTTAAAACTGTTTTATGCTACGCAGCTAGATATTTATGTAGTTTATTTTTGTTTCTTGTATATTGTATGATATGTTACTGTTACTTATGTCCTGTTGCTTCCATTCTTTGACTTTTAAATGAACTTTTTATTGATTGTGTTGACTTCCTTGCTAGGATATATGCCTTGTTGAATTATTTGATTTAATTATTTTGCCTAAATGAAGTCTTATTATTTTCATTATGTAACTTCCAGGAGACAAATTACTGTAAATCCTTAATTAGAGGCCAAAAGTCAAATTTTTTCAAGCTGTCTCTACCATAGACGTTTGAGAGGCAGGCTTCTATTTCGTAATTAGACATAATTAAAAGATTATCTTCAGAAAAATGCAGCCATTTCAAAAATTAAGGAAACTATTTAAGATTAAACTTTGGTTTCCTTGGTTGAATCAAAGCAGTAATGTTTTTCCGTAAGTTCGGTGCAACGGCGTCTATTCGAGGGCAGATTTGTATCAAAGGTATCTAATTAATGATTTACGGTAGCAAGCATTTAGATAGTTATTCCTTTTTCAGTTGACATTAATCATAGGACCAACAAAATGATTTAGGATAATGTATTTCACTACTGTTTTTATAGGTAACATGTATCAATTTTGAGATATATATTATTTTATAATTGTGACAAATGATAAGTTTGTTTATGAAGACCTAAGGGACCGGTCATTTATTATAGGGGGGGGTGGGCCGGTGAAATTTCCCCACAGTATGTCCCAAAAAAAGTGACCCACCCCTTAAAGCTGTCATGATTTTTTATGACCCCCCACTGATGCCTGTCATATTTTTTTATGACCCACCCCTACACTATTTATACTCTCCCACTTTCACTGTAGGTGTTGGTTCAGCTGTGAGTTTTATTAATGTGAAAGGAGTTCAAATGTCACTTTGTTAAAAATGTTTACTCAAGTATTTTGTCAAGTTTTGGATAAATTTGTTGTCATGTTTGAAAACAGCACTAAAATACTGTCTTATTTTGTTATGACCCACCCCTAAAGGCTGTCTTATTTTTTTGTGACCCACCCCTAAAGGCTGTCTTATTTTTTTGTGACCCACCCCCTAAAATCACCGGCCCACCCCCCCCTATAATAAATGACCGGTCCCTAAGTATTCAGAATGCTGTGAATTAATTTTCTTCCAAGATTTGAAATTTCTCATCTATCATTCCAAGTTTTTAATCTTTACAGTCTACTAACTTTGTAAATTAATATTACTAATCAACTCTTTACTTTATAACTATTTTGATAAGATTTTGACAGCTTTTTAATGCATTCCATACTATAAAATCACAATAAAGAAGTTAATTGGAAATTGCATCAGAAATGTTATTTTGTTACCGTATGTATGCTAAATTGTTATTAATCTATTGTTTACATTCAACAATATTACTTCTTTGATTGGCATTCTAGAAGTTGGTGTGATGAACAATAAGGACAATTTAACGGATTAACAACTTCTTTATTCTGTGTAAGCAACATTTACTCAAAAATCACAATATCAATACTGTCAGCATAATTTTTGAGGAAATTATTTTTTTGGGGTTAAATTGACAGTAGCTTTATTATTTCTTTGGTAACGGTGCAGATATCTGCATCGAAATGTAATGTTGCAATGCAAAAGTTACAATAAAGAAGTTGACTTTCAATGAATTACAAATGAATGATTATCCTTATGATCAAATGTTATCTTCAATGATTCTAATAGAACCTGTAAGTCCTAATATTCATATATATTATGTTCTGCAGGAGAGAACTACTTGTGATCTGTAAATCCTGTTTACAATTGTTTTCGACTGTTTGTTATGTCTTTGCATAATGTGTCCCACAGCTTAGACTTGCTTCAAGTCGCAGTATTCTCGAGGAGTGTGCCAGGTCTGTCCAATAAAAGATCAGTATTTTACACACGTGTCATGTCTTTTTTACGAACATGATGGGGGGCAGTTCTTGAGGCTTTTACAGCATTTTGATGTATCAACCATTGAAAAACAAGATGTTCTGCACGAGATTCCAAATATATAGAAGTTAATTTTTTTGTTATACAGAAAAACTTGTTTTCCTATGGGTCAGTTTTGTAGCTGAAATATTTTCAATGAACAATTTCAAGGAAAACCCAAACGAAGCAAAATTAAAGTGATTTTTGTAATTTCATGTTATATTTTAATAAGATACCAGAAGCAAGGGCTTAACCTTTTCTCTAGAAAACCCCAAAGCTCTAAGATCAATAACTAGAAGGTTAAACGGACAGGGAAAGAAAAGTTCACTCTTTTTCTCGACTTTATTCACAACAATCTTATTGATTAAAATATAATGGGGTTGACAAACAAAAGCAACAATGGGAATATGCAATGCACCCATATGATATGAAATGAAAACTGGGCGTCAGATTTGACAGACATAGCCCTTAATGTAGAGCAGCCAACCCTTTACCTTTTAAGTACATAATTTGGGAGCTTTTACAATTCATACACAATAGTGGTGAAATAAACTTTGCAATCTCCAAAAATTGGAAATGAGAAAATATTTACTAAAATTCATTACATTACATGGCTGTATGGTGTTAAACATGGAAACATAAGCAGCTCTTTTCTAAGTGAAAATGAGACACAAAGTGCTAAAGTCTATTTAATTCACAAAACTTGGGGTATGTGAACCATAAACAAGTGAACCATAAACAAGCAAACCTAGGTATACAGTAGTTTGAAAATCGGAAAGCAAAGACATGTTTGATCATAAATGTAAGAATATTTTTAAAATCCCTTCATTTCCTATTTGCGTATGATATTATGATCTAGGTGGTATTACATAAGGTTACATAGATCATAACTTTGTATTCATAAAATGCGTAAAACATTGGTTAGTTTCAGGAAAATGTCACAATAATTATTTGAAGTGTGTTTAAGGCCAACAGAAAGCTGAACTATATAGCAAATTAGTGTGAATAACTCTGGTATCACTACATTTTAACGAAAATCCAAAGAATACAGGGATGTGTGTCAAAATATCCACTACTGTAATACAAATACATAGCAAAGAAGCCGGATTGAGACAGGTATTGAGAAATCTTGTAAAATCAGTTTCAAATTTTCAAAAACAATGCAGTCATGAAATTTTTTTTGTACATGTCATGATGTTCAGACTTGAATTATAAACAGTTAAATCATAAGTGTTGCAATCATTGATTCATCATATAACTTGTTTATTATAATGGTTTGAAATTTTTCCCTCCGAATGTTTTCATGAGGATGAAATGTGTGAAAGAGAATATGAATGTCCAAATTAATAATGAAACTGAAGTGAAATATACTTGTCGAAATAAGTTAAGGAACACTCTTATATTCCATATCTTATGATAAAGATCATGTCATAATGTAAACTTGACAATATCTAGATATAAGAATCAGAGTAATCCTTAACTTTTGTTGAGTTTATGTTTTTTTTTATATGTTTTAATTGAAACTTCTTTTTGATTTATAATTCAGCTAAAACTGATGAAAAAAACAGATTTCATGTAACTGACTTCTGGTGTTATGAAATGGTTCTTCTTTATAAAATATCTTCTAGATGACGACATACAAATGGTATTTGACATCCTGGGGATAAAATGTGAGTAAAACATCAGCAAAAACTGACATGTAAGCAGATGCATAAAAATGATAATCACTTGGCTTGTTGCTCAGCTGATGAAAGATACACTTTACAACCTATTACTATTCTAAGTGACAAAAACCATATGCTTCACTAAAGTTATAAAAGCTTTCTCTGATGATGTAAGCTATAATAATGTGTTTTGAGACTAACTTCAGCAGATCTTCTTTTGGATCAAATAGAAGAAATTCCAAATTGAATTTTTTTTCTTTTAATACCTTGAATGTAAAAGAAATTTCGATCAAACAGAACTTACATCACTTCAGAGATGTTCCTAGTTTAAGGTCAAAGCTGAGTTTAAATCTGATTTTTTAGATAAGCAATTGTACCTTAAAGCCTGATGGAACTTAAGAGCTTACGAATTCACATCTCATATTCAACCAAAAAAAGTGGCGATTCAGCAATTCAAGAGCAACTGCTAAGGAAATCTGGAGCACTAAATCAGCAACTTTGAAACTTGCCAATTCCAGATCAAATCAGATTTTTGAAAAAAGTCGAATCATCGACTTGAAAATTTGAAACTCCAGCTGACGTGTTGACTTCAATCATCAGCGGGAGGAGGGGAGCCGCTCGGAGGTTCGCTGGGGACGGCGGAAGAAGCTCTCGATCTATCAGACTGCGCTTGTTCCTGGTCGCCGTTAGTTTGACCTACTGAAGGACTTCGCGATGGACTCCGAGATCTTGACCTACTTTTAGATCTACTGACCGACTTCTTCTTAGACCTGGTGGAAGAACATTTTAAGTTGAAATCCATGTATGTGTTTGACATGCACAGTAACATTTGTTGAAAAATTCTTTGCTACCTCTAAAGTGTCCTTTGCATCTACTTGCCTTTTAATTTGTCAATTGCCACCAATAACACAAAGTATTAATACATTTTAGTCATTTTTCATTGCCAACCCTACAATTCTGGGTCCCCTTTCACAAAGTCCTAAAGTGATCGTAAATCCTTAAGGTAGCCTTATTGCAATGTTAAAAGATGGGAGTTAAGGTCAACCTTAGTAAAGGTTGCTTTCTGAAAGGAGGCCCTGGATGTCAATTCTGAGCTGAAATCCTTTAAATTCTAGGGAATAACATAGAAAGAGTCTTGAAACTTGTCATAGAATCCCATATGTACCTGCTACGAGATCGACTCTTGGAGACTGGCTTCTTCCTGTCTCTACTTCTGCTCCTGCTACGACGACTACGCTTGCTGCGACGGTCACGACTATGACTCCTGCTGCGGCTACGACTTCGCTTCTTTCGGTCTCGGCTTCTACTTCTTGAGCGTCGACGTGATCTCGATCTGGATCTTGACTTGCTTCTGTTACTAAAGATGATGATGATGATGATGATAATGATGGTAGATAAGGTAGTCAGGAAATGTTTTGCAAATGGAAAAAAGGTCAAATTTAAACTTCCTGTTGTCAAGCTATGCTTGAACTGCAATATCACATAATTTGTTCCCTAGTTTAGTAGAATATTAGTCTAAAGCCTGACTTGCAAAATCACCGTCAAATAATGTTAGTACAGGAATTTCTAACTCATTAATATCTGATAACAAACAAAAGGCAAGTAACACTTTCTAAGCAATCATAACAGAGTTACCTCCTCCTTCCTCGTCTCCTAGGTGACGGAGATCTGTAGCCTCCGCGGCTGAATGACCGGTCGTCAGGGCAGTCTCGAGCCCAGTGACCGGGGCGGTGACATCGATAGCACTCGTCGTAGGTCTGTAACATTCATCAACAAAGCTTCAGACACATATTGAATTTTAGAAATAAAACCAGCCTAGAAACTCCAAAACATTCACATTATTATTTATTCTTAGAATCTAGTTCTATTTTTTACACACTGGTAGAGAGCAAAATGTTTTGATTTGATTTAAACAATGTCTAAACATTCTTAAAGTTCTCACCTCATGGCCTTGAGACCCCTGTAACAAGAAAACAACAGAAAATTATTCATATGTAAATAAGAACAAAATCTAAGTAGTAATTTGATTGTTTGTTCAAATCATGGTAAATTGGGACGATATTCTGATAAGACGTGAAATTTGATCTAGAAGTTAGATCCTACAAAAGGTTCTGCATTTAGACACATGCAGTAAAATATGAATTAGGAAGATTGATATTTTTATAACTGATTTCAAATATTGAATACTAAACTAAAGAGGTGAGAGTGTTCAATGAACTTCAACCAATAACAGTATCGACCATCCTTTAAAATGTGGGGGAGGTTACTTAAACCATGGCAAAGAGTCCTGTTTGCTCAGAAAGAGGCCAAATGACCCTCTTGGCTAAATCAGCTAGGAACAACACTGATTATAGTACAAGAATTTTGCCTCTTCTATCAAACCAGTGGAATAATATTTGCAGAATTTGCAGTTATGTTGTGATGTCATCAAAACTTTACATGTCACATTTGAGAGTCTTGAGAAGAATTCGAAACAATTTTAAACAGAAATACTGAACGTAAACGCTGAAAGAAGAAATGACAAACCATTGGACGTCTTGGATTGCCCTTTGCGAATTCGACGATGATACTTGAACCACAAATCTTCCGCCCATTCTCGTATCGCAGAGCATCCTGAAAGAGTTGACACATCAGTGAGAACAAGGCCACACAAGTCTGCCGATCACCAATCACAAACAAGGACACGCATGCTAACCATTTCTTCATCCTGCTACATCAGCGTATATGTCTCCGCTAATGCTACAACCTATCCCCTGATATATCCTCCTATGGTCTTCTGTCGTATCGCTATATATAGCAAGCCAATCAATTGATGCCCTTTCAGCGATAGCGGCAAACTAGTTTCTTGGCTTCGTTCCGCGTGCTCACCTCGTGATTCAAATTAACCAATAGCAGTGCTATTAGATAATAAATCTGATTCTTGTTGCAGTCTCCCGCTAAGCTCCAAATCACGCGCTTTAAGATTTCCACGTGCGACATCACTAGACAACAGTGTATGGAGTTCGGAATAGTTTGACTGAAAACAGACAGGCTATAAATAGCGCCGAGCAACAACCCGTCAGCGATACGACAGAAGACCATAGGAGGATATCAGGGGATAGGTTGTAGCATTAGCGGAGACATATACGCTGATGTAGCAGGATGCCATTTCCTAAGCTTGTTATTTATATCTATCTTTTCAGAGTTACGAGACAGTAGGATATTCTACCATACAGCAGCAGAAAGAATGCAATCTCCCTGTAGACTTTTGCCAAACCAACTTACAGATCCGGCGGACATTTGACTTGAACTTGATTTTTGTCATAAGTTACAAGAAATCATATCTGTTTCCAATCTGGTTAAACTTAGATCCTTGCGTTGTTTCCTAGTCATAGTTAGAGTGGTGACTTATCCATGGTGAAAGATGGCAGACAACCCAAAATCAGCCAAGGGAATGTATCAATCATCTAAACAATGCGCCTGTGACGAGGAACAAACATAATTAAGATCTTGAAAGAATCAATGAATTTATCAATGAAAGTGACCAATTTCTTACAGGTAATAAAAATTAAATTTAACTTTACGAATCAATGTTCTTTGATTTCTCCGGAATTAATCAAAGGTACACCAAGTGAACATAATGAACTTTTCCATTTATGTTCAAAAAGGAATTTTGGAAAATAAAATTTGCTTTGCCAAGTTTGTTGTAAAAATTAAAGAGGAATGACTACAGGCAAATATCAATGTTATTTTAGTAACAATTGTGATAGATTTTGACCAAATACAAATGAACTAAAAATAGCCTTACAATTGATCTAATTCTAAAGATCTCCTAATGGAATTTGCACTCATGGTCAAAAGATTCTGTGACAATACGATATCATCTTACCTTGTTTCTTAGCCCTCAATGCCCAGTTAAAGTCGCTAAAGATACTGCTTATGTCATAAGTTGTTCACTTAATTCCTTTATCAAGTGATTCTGTTCCATAGTCTGGTTGCACACTACTACTACAAATTGAGCTTTGAAGGTTCATAAGACTCAAAACAAGTTATTTTAAACAAAATAGTCAAAACAGATTTTTTTTAATTGCGTCTAATGAGCAATTTTGTATTGACATGGTTAATCTTGTATGTTCATTTCTACTCTATCATAATCAGCTACCTCAACTAAGTAATAAATGCACTAATCCACCAAGAAGATAATCAAAGCATGAAATTTTAAAACATACATCAGGGTTAATAGACAATGAATCTAATAATTTGTCGAACACGCCATCAAAACAGATGAGATCACAAGTTACACTTGAAACAATAAGCAGAAACAAAACAGCCGTAGAGATCATATACAGGAATTAACATTGCATACATCTGGCCATGTTGTCAACACTTGATAATTTTGATTTTTAAGAAATCTTAAAATGTGTTTTCATATCACAGATGATAATGATCGTGAAAAATATCAAGGACTCTGCACACAAGCGAATCTTTGTGGTCAATTTAATCCACAAAGCAATTGAGCAATTTCCAAAATCACAAACGACAACAAAGTCAAGTATGCAATGTTCTAACCTAACAGAGGAAAGAATAAGAAAAAGATACAAATTGTTTATCATACACATACTGGTCACCATGGTAACAAGGGCAAGCCGCCTGGGTGCGGCGCTGCCATGGTGATGGCGCGAGTGGTCAGCGAGTGATGAACCCCGGTCAAGGTCACATGGTCAAGGTCAGACAAATGATCGGGGAAGGAACATTTCTGGCGGATTGGACTTGAGCCGGGGGACTATGGCTAAGGCCAGCGGAGGGTTTGGCCAGGCTCAAGGTCAAGGTCATTGGAGTCTGGCTAAAGGTCATGGTCATTGCTGCCTTGCTAAAGGTCATGCTTTGCCGAGACAGGAACAGACCAGATCTGGGGAGCTGGCTTGGTGGGCAGCTATGTAGTAGTATATTCAATATTAATAGCAACAAATCACCTCTTACAGTGTTCATTCAAATTCGGAAACCAATAGATTATCAATTATCTGTTGATTATCTTCAAAGTTCATGCTTTTATCTGAACCTTAATCCAAAATACTTTGAGTGTTATGAATTCAGTGATACATTTTCAATGTTAACGATTAATTCTGATCATTCTCGTGACTTACAAACAAATTATTGGTTTTGGGATAGGTTCAAAATTTTTTTACCTCTCCATCTCTTCGGTCTTCAAAGTCCACAAATGCGTAAGCTGTAAAATGATACATCAAAAATTTGCAAAACATCCTCATAAGTGCAGAAGCTTAATTACATGTCTAATTTACAAGAATATTAGTTTGATAAATTGTATACTATAAATGAATACTATCAACTGTCCTCATGTCAGCTTTATAGAGATTATTACCCGAGGAAGTGTGTCATATGACTTTGCCAAAACGAGTGTCAATTTTTTTATTGCCCGAGCGAGAGCGAGGGTTATACACAAATTTGCATGAGTTTCGTAAAAGTCATATGACACACTTCCTCGGGTAATAATTTCTTTAATACCGATTCTCTTCCATTTTACCATCGTTGAAATGTCCAAGAAACAAAACGCTTCCCTTGCGATGTTCGACTACAGTGACGTCACGAACAATGGTACAATGACGTCACAAGCGAAATAATATGGGAACTCATGCTACAACCGTTGCTTGCAAAAGTGATATGTGCACTAGTGCTCATATTATAAATATGTCACTACTTATTTTCAACCAAATTGGTAATAAAGATAAATACATTTCTGAAAATAATGAACTGAAATAAAATCAACTGCATGATCGGTTAACTGATTGATTGATTGATGGATTGTTGATAAGTAATTGTTTGATTGGTAATTGGTAGGATTGGTTGGTAATTTAGTGATAAATCACTTGAAAGGTTCGTCAGCTGTAAATTACTGCCTTTGGTTGCTGTGACATCATATTAGGACTAAAGATTTTAGTAAGTTAAATCAGATCTTGTTGAGTATTTTATCCTTTCTTTTAAAGCAAAGAAAAATAATTATTTCTTACCCATTTCAGCACCTGAAACACAATGAAATATAACCGATTAAAGATATATATGAAATATGTCAGACATTTCCTTCTAAACAGAAGCAATATCACAGAATCAAGCAAAATAGACACAGTATCAAATGTGAACTTAAATTAATGTTCATTTTCAGACTTAAAATCAGCCAATAACAATAATTTATTAGCTGATTGATGAACTTTTACCCATTTGGATATTATATTTTTATTTTTTGGTACTGTGTGGTCATTATAATTTCAACTGTGTATTCATAATATTTTAAACCTATCACCTATAACCTATAACCTTTATCATTTTAAAAAATCTGCGTATTCATTTGAAATTCAACGAGTTAAACATTATATTCACTATTAATCAATAAAAAATATATTCATTATTACACTTGTAGCAACTATCAGACTATCTTATCAAAATGTTTTGATGTACAGTGCTGACGGGTAAAGATACGCACCTATGAGATGAATGATCAGTCATGCAAGGAAAATACAAGATATGAGAAAATCCTATGTCAGTGTGAAAGTTTAGGGTTTAGTCGACAATTCTAATGTGGAAGAATCTTTTGAAAATTCTTTTGTGAAGATTCTATTTCGGGAAGATCCGGAAGTGTAGGCTAAAGATACGCAGGCAGGTTTTAAATACACTTAACGTTATAAATTTTATAATACTTATAGGTTTTGAAAGTGTTTTCAGAAGTTCAGGGAATGACATATAGATTGTAGGACCAATGGATGTGTTTCCATCAACCTTTGATATGGGAGGGAAACAAATATTTGATGACAATAATTTGTTAGGAATTTTGTCAGGTTGTACAAACATGTCACTGTTTTGTGCCGCTGTTCAACATCTTACTCCTCTAAATCAATCTAAAACCTTTTAATGTCTTCTAAATTTCAAAAAGATGTAAAGACAAAAAAAAGTTACAAGCTAACACTTAATGTGCAATTTCTAGGTTAACTTTTTAGTAAGTGCGTAGCTTTACCCTCCGCGTATCTTTACCCGACACGGCTGTACCAATACTTGGTTTCAGGGTAAAGGTCACTTGATCATTGATCATGTAAATAAGGTTTATGTATCTACTCTTGATGATTTTCATTGCACAAAGGCTAGATATTCTTTCTAGCCAAATACACTGATATACAGTAATCATATTTTCTTTAAATTCAACTAGTCCTTCGGACTACTAATGATTGCTCTTTACAAGCCCAGCATCTTTTTCACTTGCCATGGGCTACCGGTCTAGTGCTAATATTGAACCCTGCAACTAGGGAATAGAATTGAGTTGTGCAATTGGATAGAAATATATTTTAGTGTTATTTCGTATCATTTCTGTCTACTTCTTGATTCAGGACATTAAGAAAATTGCCCATTAGCCAGAAAAGGTCAAACTGCTTGATCGAAAATAGGACATTAGGGAAATGAAACAGTTGCTTCGTTATTTTTGATAATACCAAACTTATTAATTTACCATATTTGATATCACATCTTGCTAAACGTCCATATGGTTCAAATATATCTTCAAGATCCCTCACACGAGTGGTTTTACTGAGACGGCCAACAAAAAGCTGACCCTCCGAACGACGCGACATGGCGACGTTCTTTCTTCTCACTCGGAAAACATCGTCATTGTTCGACAATTTACGATAGTTATTCCGAAATGAGATATCAAAGAACAGACAAGTGCTTTCCGAATGTAATTAAAATGTAAACCAATTACTAGTGTCACTTTCGCATCAGCATTTACTATTTTATTCTTTTGGGTTATTTGTAAAATGCAAACTTTTGAATAAAATTTGTTCTACCCTGAGGAGATGTATTTTTGGAAATTATTCGAAACTGAGGTGATGGTTAGTCATATGATATTTTCCAAACAACTTATCCGGATTTCTGAAAGTAAATAAATAACACTTTTTTACAGATGAGGGAGATTTTCTTCTTAACATTAAAGATTGCATAGCATGAGATTTCTATGAAAGTTTATACGATACATTATTAAATATATATTTGTTCTCACCAATATATATGTTACAAGTGCACACTGTTTTGCTAGTGTCTATTTAAAAAAAATGGAAATAATCTAAAATAATGTATTCATGAATAAATATATATTTAAAGTAATGCATTATTTTTGGCAAGACATGCTATTATCAAAAAAAAAAAAAAAAAAGTCTTGTATAAACAAATGTTTTCGACATGTAGGTGATTTGAGTTCTGGATGTTTATTTTCGTAATTTAATTTTCTCGTTTCTCTTCCATCAATGAAGTAGCTAAGATACATAGCCCCGCGTCTGATGTAGTGGAAACGATAGAGAGAACGTAATCAAGTTAAGTTAACTCAGCTATCAATGAAGATATCACAATACTTCATTCTTTAAATCTCAAGGGCACATCACATCGTCAATTTACTGACAGTTTCGGTTTTACTAATGCTATCATGTGTTTTTTTTTTGCATTATCTTTAGTTTCATTAAATCTAAAACATATTTTAAACAAAACCTTTTCATTAGTTTATAGACCACAACATCGCCGATACAAATTAAATTTTAATTTGCCAGTCAAGTGTCTATAGCTTCTATACAATACAGAAGTACCGGGGACGTAGCTCAGTGGTAGAGTGTCCGCTCGCCACCCTGTCAGGGGTTCGATTCCCGATCGCGTCATACCAAAAGACGTAAAAGTGGGAGTTGTTGGTGTCTTGCTTGATATTCAGCATTGTAAAGGCAGAACAACGCATTGACTTGCACTGCACTGGGGCTGCCGGGTGCTTAGGCACAATCCGAATTTCCGACAATGTATGTATGTACTGAGGATAATAAAGTGATATTATATTATAAGTAAAACTATTTCAGCAGAGGTCCTAATATGTTTCACTTGGATAATAAGTCGTAGGTCAATAGTACTCGCATGCGCAGCGATTTTCGACACGTCGTCTGTGAATATTATTCCGAAATATTTCATCGCAGTTTAGCTTTTTCATAACAAGGAGAGTTCATAATGGGTTAGTTTCTGTCACTTGTTTACATTTTTATATTTCCAAGTTTATGTATGATCGCATATATCGTGTTTATATTGCTATAAACAGGGTTTGTTAGGCGATTTCGCCTTGTCCAACTAGGCCTAGTACTACCGGTAACCGCTATGCACAGTAAAAACTAAACAGTTAAATGCGTATAAATTGACTTGTCACATCATAAAAACAGGACAAAATATTGATGTAATGCGTTTTCTTCCGGATGCTGTATGAAATCTGTATCGAATCAATATACCGTATTTATTTGCCTCTGCAAACTAAGCCAAACTTTCTACCTGTGTAAATGTCAACACTTTGATGACCAGTAAAGACAACGAAATAGGCCCTATTTAATAATTGTTTTATCATGGTTCCAGTTGCACAAAACACTATGGTAGTTTTGGTACAAAAATGGGGTAAGCCCTAATGTTAGGTCAACAGCTGGTCAAGGGAATTACTGCAAGTGAATTTCAACTGTAATGTGTTACCAACCCTAACTAACCAATCCTATAAGATCATTGACAGGCATCGGAGGGTTAGAAAATATAGTCAATAAATGGTAACCAGTGATTTCGTAGGAGGATCCGTTTCATAGAAGCGGTGATTTCGTAGGAGGATCTGTTTCGTAGAAGCGGGATTTCGTAGGAGGATCTGTTTCGTAGAAGCGGTGATTTCGTAGGAGGATCTGTTTCGTAGAAGGTGATTTCGTAGGAGTGATATTTATTTTATAAATTCTTGAATAAGTTTTTATGTATCTTGGGCCTACTTGGAAATCTTATTAGGAGGATTGTTTTTTCACTCTATATAACCATGGTGTTATTGTAATTTCAGTGGTACGATCGAAAGATAACCTTGCTTCAAATATCAGTATATAGAGAACAATTACCACTAAATATCATTAGGCACTGATTGCTTAAGTAGATTAATTAATTTCGAGCAATTACTTTGACACTGATCAATTCACGCATCTCAAACTATTAATTTAGTAAATATCGATAGTCCAGTAAAATCCAATCCAATATAAAATCCCATGATCTTCCATTCGTTGCTAGTAAATGTTGATCATTGTTTAACATCATACTTACCATTGGAGTTTTATTCATAAAAACAACCAACACAAATATACATTGCCAATACTCAACCATCCTCTAACATAATATCTACTTCTACAAAACAACCGTCCAATCCTCCTACGAAATCACCGAAATATCCTCCTACGAACTGGATCCTCCTATGAAATCACCTACACCCCAATAAATATCCCAGGGATAAAGAAGGCCACCTTTTGGGAATCCAAAAGCTGAAAAGATTGATTTCGCCCTTTCAACTCACTCTACTCAAGAGGTTCTACCCATTAGATGCTTTTTATTTACTGTCTGCATCAAGTAACACCATTGACATATGTGATCTCAACAACTTTGTTTCTTTGAGTGATTTCATAATAATTCATTTGTTTTACAGGTGCACTTTGGTCTGCAATTCAAGGACTCTTGGGTCAACAAGAAAGAAGAATTCTTATCTTAGGGTTGGACGGTGCTGGAAAAACAACAATATTGTATAGATTGCAAGTTGGTGAAGTTGTCACAACAATACCAAGTAAGTGTAGGGATTAACATTGTTGAAAAAGATTAATTAGGAATGTGACGTAGGTTTGTGTATTGTCATAAAACGTGTCACTGACTTGCAAGTAATTTACTTAGACGCCACAACAGGTGTGCAGTTTTATGTAAAAAATACCTTCAAAATAGCCTGCATCAGTTAAATATGGAATGGGCCAATGAGCAACATCTTAGAAAACATGAAGCCTATCACCATGATTTATATTCTATATTCAACTATAATAACTGTCCTTTTTGTGACTTTCTGAAGACCTATTTTATTAAATTTTTAAACAATGAAAATTGTCAAGTTGATAATGAAATAGTGATGAAAAAATTATAATGATTATTCATGACAATAATTTAAATAAAAGAATAATTATATTATTGAAATCTGATAATGTGTAAAATTTTGCATCAGAAGTATAAGTTATGAGTTCAATTTACATAATTTTTTATCTCTTTTTCAGCGATCGGGTTCAATGTTGAAACAGTAAACTACAAAAATTTGAAGTTCCAAGTATGGGATTTAGGAGGTCAAACAAGTATAAGGTGAGTTTCTGTATATAGTCCCTTGGCTAAGAAAGTATATTTTATTATGATTAGAATGCAAGCCTGTCCATTTAAAGAGCCACTCTGTGATTTTCATAACATATTGTTTTACTACAATCAAACAGTGTATATGGTGTCATTAATCATATAGATTCAAAATATCTCACACTTTCATCCCCAAAAGTCACTTTATGATAAACCAATGAATACATTGTAAAAGAAAAATTCAAGCCTCAAATTTACATGATTGCTTGTTATGTAATCTATCAACTGTTCTACACAAAGCAATGATACAATGATTTCAAGTACCACCCATGGTTCCACGATAGTGTTGCAGGCTTTCTCCCTGTTTGGCCTCAGTAGTGTTGTGGGCTTTCTCCCTGCAGAAATACTAGCAGCCGTGATATAAGTGAAATTCTCTTCAGGCGTTTAACCCTAATCGCTTCACCTCACCTTTCATATCAACTTTTTCTCTACTTGACTTTTGTTATTTTCACAAACTCTCTTCAGCTTTCTTATGGTTTTCCTCTATCAGCTGAAATTGTTTTGTTAATGACACTTGGAAGAATCTTCATGCAACTTTGAATTATGTTACAGGCCGTACTGGAGATGTTACTTCTCTAACACAGACGCCATCATCTATGTTGTCGACAGTATGGACAAGGATCGGATGGGAATATCAAAACAGGAGCTCTATAACATGTTAGAAGTAAGTTTTATCAAATATAAACATAGGCTATTGTCCATATCTTTGCCATATTAGTCCAGTAAAAATGAATATGAAATTTACTTGACCCGGACATCAAGCAAATTTCTTTCCTAAAATGATCTATTGCTCTCTGTTATGCCGTTGAAAAAGCCCAACCAAAATCAACCTTGGGCAGAAAAAGTTGTAACAAAATAAGCGATTGTCCATATCTTTGTCATGTCTCTTTCACATGTTAACTTATTTATATGATGTAATAAGCTTAAGATTTATCAGCTACAATTTACATATGTAATTTATATGAATATTATAATATTTTATAATTTACTATTTGTATCAAACTATGGAACCAATAAAACAACAACAAAATCAAAACATAAACATACCGGTAGTGTGGTTTGTCTGTCAAAGCAATATCCCTTTATTCAGTGTACTGGCTGTTGACAAACAATCGGTGAGAAAGAGGCATGTTTCTTGTAATTTCTGAAAAAGTGTTGAATATTATAAAAATATCTACATGATCATATTTTCATTAAAATTTAACTAGTCCTTTGTACTACCAGTCATTGCTCTTTACTAGACCAGTTTATCTTCACTAGCAATGGGCTACCAGACTAGTGCTTATTTCGAACCTGTATAGTCTTATTGTCCTGAAAAATGCATGTTATTGTTCAAGTCACTTCAAATTATTGACAAGAAATTCTTTGATATCCCAGGAAGATGAGCTAAAGAAAGCAGTCCTAGTCGTGTATGCCAACAAACAGGACCTGGACGGTGCAATGAGTGTTACGGAAGTAGCGGATGCATTAGGATTGCCAAAGTTGAAGAACAGAACCTACCAAATCTTCAAAACATCAGCAGTTAAAGGGGAAGGCCTTGACCTGGCAATGGATTGGTAAGCAAGAAGAAGTAGTTCAAATCTTAGACTGTATGCATTAGGGGTGACTATTGACTCGCAAGGGACTATTGCGATATTGATAGTCTATTGTGAGTAACTATTGCAATAGTCTTTTGCAGGACACTATTGTGATATTCTATCAATAAGGGAAAGGTCAAGTTTGCTGCTTTGTTTGTGATAATTTCAAACTCAGCCGCACTTGAATTGTAATTCTAAATTGGCAACAAAATGGTGATCTGTTGTATCTTCAAGGTACTACTTTTCGCTCTCAGCGATCTGTTTAATGTGTTCCAGTATTTTCAAAATGTGAACAGAATTTTACTTTTTTATTAAAATTGAACTTAACCTGAATTGACTAAAATGTTGAAACTATCGAGACTATTGATCGTTTAAAAAATGTCTCAATAAATTACTATCGGCAAAGCAACTATCGTGATAGGTCGAAAGTCTGATCTATCGTTATACCCTTTGTATGCCTGTCTGTGTTGTATGTTGCATGCATTTGTGTATTAATGTCTATGTTGCTCTTACCATACCTTGATGTCTATCAAGCTAAAGTTCAAAATTATTATTCCCTTAATATTCTGGACCGTCAACCTATATTCTTGCTTAAAGGCCAATTTCCAAACATTGTCTTTGTAAATATCTCTTCACAACATTTTTGAATTGATGAATTCACTATGGTAGTAATGTATTATGTATTACTCATTTGAATGATTTTGTTTTAGTTGTCTCTAAAGTAATTATAATTCTGACAAATGTTTTTTTCCGATTCAGGCTCTCCAATGCACTCACAAACCAGAAATAAAGAAAAGCCAGCATTTACAGTATGAGTGATGATCGGGAGCATGTTCAATAGATCTGGGAGTTCCTGTGAACAGCGTTCATTTTGCACAGCCATTTCTCCAGATATGTCACTTGGTATCCAAAGTCACAAGAAAAGTGATCAAGTACATAACCTTGACAATAACCAGCTACTGGACAGTTTGTATTCAAATTGGATATATCCAGGCCTATTGCTCGAGGAATGGGAGAAAAATGTGTACTACATGTTACAATAATTTGTCTGTAGTTTTATGGCAAGTGAGAATACTAGGAAAGGGAACCAACCTATTGAACAAACCCGGTTTGGAATGCATGGTGTTAAAGCGCAATTGTGTAATTATCTCCAAATGTGAAATTATCTTCACAACTTCAAAAACTGAAAGAAGTCAAACGGTCTTGTCATTTTTAAATAAGCCTTTATTCCTGATGTCATCATCCAACTTTTTTTTATCATTTTTCATTTCAGATATATCAGTTTAGCACCATGTCTTTTGAAGTACAAGACCATTAAAAATATAATTGATTGCTCTATTATTCTCATCTCGGCACAAAGTTCTAGCATGCCTCATTGTTGGTTGCAATTTTGAAGTGACTAATGTTGCACTTATTGTGTCAATATTTGGAAAAAATGTAAGTTATTCAGTTGTCCTTGGTGCTTTTATAGGTTTCATTGGGTGAATGTTTGGAAAACATTTTGTCAACATGTTTATATCACATGCATGCTTATGATTTTTATGTAAACCATGTTGTTCTTAGCTAAATTATTTATCCTTTCTTTTATAGAGTTTTCAATCCTGTGTGGCTATCATTGCAATTTGATATCTTTTCCTCTACTGTCTCCAGCTAAAAAGTCCCTTTAAATGAATGTTTGTAGACACTCGACAGTGACATTTATGATTAAATGTAATTCATTAATGTTTGGATGTGCTAACCTTTTATGCATAACATAACTAGCGGATGGGTTATATTTTAAACACTGATTCTAGTATAGACAGATTGCAATTCTAAAAAGGCTATCTAATGTAATTGAGCTGTATTTAATTCTTGAATGGATGAACTCTCATGAACATTTCTTCGCATCTTCTTATTCAATTCAGTATCTTCTCCAGACTCCCATTCCTGTCAACAACACAATTTGTTCCCACCAAATAAATATAACAATGAAAGCTTAAAATGCAAACGAAACAGGTGCTGATTTCCAAAGTCCTCCCTTACCTAAGAAAATATGATGAGAATGTTACTACCAGAGTAAACTATGTTCATAAACGAGTGGTTCCATCAGCTTCATAAGTCATCAATGATGTTACATCTACCATACTGTTTCTTAATGGTACCAGGTACTTGCTTTTAATGAGCATTTGTTTGATTAAATGTTGTGTTCAATGAAAGAGATTCATAATTGTAAACAAATTGAAGATTTAACACTATATTATTTTATCAGACTAAATATCTTTAGTGGATATGCTTGGTGTAGTTTATATCGACATATTGTCATTGTTTAACTGTGATCCAGAAATTATGAAAGAGGGGGTTCAGCTAGTGAAAGAGAGGATCTTTAAATAATGTTTGTTAGGATCCACATTAGAATTTCCTTATTATTTATTATTTTATTTGTTGGTTATCATTTGCAATCTCGAGGGGATAATCCATTAAGTATGGTGTACAAGTATTATGTTACGTACTGCTTTCAAATTTTCATACTGAGCTGCTATTGAATGAATATAATCATAGATTGTTCTTGATTCTGTGGTTACTCGTATTCATCTAACTTATTCATTTAAGTGTTGTGGTAAGAGTTGGTATCATTCATGTGTTAATTAGAATTTCATTTATGTCTTTAAATCAAATTTTGTGCTTAAGTTAAGCTTAGTAATATATTGTCCTTAATGGGGTGTCTGTTTTTATTGAAGTTTGTGTCACATCAAATGGATGTATTCTTTCATATTGTATATATATGTTTTGTATATTCACGCAACATTCATTGTCCCATGGCCAGTGAACAAAGGCTTGTACAGATGGGCGCAACAAGTGTAAATATCTCAATATTAAATCTGTCATCTCCGGTACATCTTGTTTTCTTTTTCTGGAATATGAATTGTCCGAGCTATCCTTAGCAACTCACTATGTGGACATTTCAATCAACAGAACTGACTAAGAGCTATCGGTTTCAATCAATAACCTGACGTCTTTATCTGTTATGAGAACAAATGTGTTGTCACATAATTTATGAGAATATTTGAAATTTTAATTCCACATAACTTTTTCATGATTAATGAGAATATTGGAATCTTCTAATACCCTGCTACATTGTTAGATAAAGACAAGTTTGAGATTCGAGCGAGAGCTACAATCCAGTTTCTCCAATACAAGTAAAAACATTCAATCCTTATGGAGGTTAGGTGATACTGGGTTTATCACTGAATTTCAGTGTAGCATTGCACCTAAACCTGACTGCGTGTAGAACAGTTTTCTACTGCAGAAAAGGTTGCAAAGTCTCTAGCGGAATTCGAACCACGGACCTCCTGATCCGAAGCCCAATGCACTACCACTGCGCTATCCCGCCCCCTCATTCCTTACGGAAGGTTCACATGTCCAATAGCCTAAAATCTAAAGCGGGTAATTTCTTCAGAAAAGTGGTGATATAGTAGAGTGTAGGAACTGTTAGTTCTGGGTGACCAAGCATAATCTTAAAGACAAGGAATATATGGAGTATTGACTTCTTTATTGTAGAAAGTAGCTACTCTGTACATTAAAGAAGTTGATAATCCATAAATTCCTTGTCTTGATATTGCCAACTTCTATTCTAATAAACTTCTATCTTAAAATGTTATTACAAAGATTTTTGATGGAAAAATTGCAATTCTGATCACAACTTCATCAGAATCTTTTATTAAAGCATAAATTCTTTAAGTAGCACGGCAATAAACAAGAACAACAAAAGCAGATGTTTTAAAACCTGAGGTTTTTGCTTTAATATAACTTGGTTACTGTACAAAATGAACATCAACAGCTAACAGCTACCAACTAAACACCTCACCAAAATCAGTCCGATCTACAGAAACAAGAAATGTCAAATATACAGGCTTTGATAAGGTTATAATATAGAACCAGCTCTTTTGGTAGTGTCTGCATAAATATCAAAACTTTGCAAATTGTACACAAATATGTCACACCTTTAGAAATGAAAATAATGAATTGCAAAGATTTAGTACAAAGTATATAAGTTATCAAACTCGATTGCTAGTTCTAGAATGTTATAAAACATGAATTTAACATGCTAAAGAATCTGTTATATTTCAACTGGAAGAAATCTGAGAGATTTTAATTTGTTGAAAAATAAAGATGATGATCTCCCTGTTCAAGAGGTTTATTGCATAACCTTTTCCAGATTTTAACATGTAAATAATTTTCATTTATATAAAATGGCTAGAAAATATTCAAAGTATTAATTCCCCATTTCCTTCTCAAGGAAATTTTACAGTGTGTTACCTGCAATTACGGTAATTTACTTGTGAAAATGTGTTCAACTGGTATAAAGTTGACAAAAAAGAAGTTTGAAGTTTATGACATCTATAATTCATATAAATTTTGAACACGAAAACTTGAATAAGATTCTCTCAAATATATGATATAAACAATTTATCACTGTGAAGTACACTACTTGCAGCAAATAGAGGATGTTAAGTGAAGAGTTGCAGAAAAAAAACCTTTTAGAATTTGCTCAATTTCAAGTTCTAAACGCTTCAAAACTGCTGACTTACAAGATCCATAATGTTCTTCGCAGGCAGACCATCAGTTCTATAAGCAATGAAACTTGGAATAAGTGTGGATTTGCAGTTAAAGTGTCAATATATATACATTTGTGGACAAGCCTTAGCTGTGGCACTCTAAACAACACCAAGGAGAAAGCAATTAATGAAATTATCAACTTTGATTTGGCAATTATGATAATGCTGAATTTTACTCTTGTAAAACTTTCACAGTAATTGGACATCACAGATTTCTTTGAGGGAAATAGCTAATCTGCTTAAAGTGATCAGAAGAATTTTTCCAAAGCACCTTACTTTGTTAATACTTTTTATTGTTTATCCCTGTAATCAAATCATAATTTGGTAAGCTATCTGCAAACCACCATTGGGATAATACTTGCAAAACTTAAGAACTATGTTGCACGTACATGCTTTAAAAATGTTCATAAATAAGAACATCAAACTTATAATTCAAAAGGATTTATTGAATAATTGGTAGATCATCTTCCTAGGCAAAGCCAGTTTCTGAACTGTCAGTTTTATGCCTTGCTGCAGACCTTTGATTTTTCCGTGCTTGCTCTCTAGCTTACTATGATAGAAAGCAATAGTCCAATCAGAAAGTAACTGTAGGTTGCTAACAATCACCTGTAGGGGCGCGATATCAGCAAACAAAACTCAAGGTCCTGCAGCAAGGCATAAAACGGACATGGGGAAACTGGCGCTTTTGGCTTTACATAGAAAGATGTTGGTAGGTATTATTTGTCAGCTGCAAACAACTTACACCAGTTCTACAGAACTCAAAAGTCATAAGCTACTCAATCGATAGTTAATTTAAACCCATGAAAAGTTAATCAACCTCCTCTTTAAATAAAAACAATATTCTCACAAAACACACCGTTGGTGAGTAAATTTTTTACAACATGAGCGTGGTGAATTTGAGATGTTTATAAACAGAATTATTTATTGGAAGAAAACACATGTTAAATAGAGTGTAGAGATTATGTATGACAATGTTAGTAATCACTCAATGATTAAATATGATAAATATACTACATATATGGTGTACAAAATGGGATGTGATATATCAAATATGTTACAAAAGTTGGGTCAATTTTAAACTTTATCGCCCTACCAAATTTGTCATAGGCAACAAATCAATTCCACATACTGTTTTTTCTTGATAATATCTTAATCTAGAACCAATCAGCGTCCAGTACATATTGATTCTAATTTTTTGTCAGCTGAATAATGTACATTTCGCATTAATATGCAGTCTAAGTAAACCTAGTCTCACTATTATCCGCAACACTGCTATACTGAGTCTAGAAAGGTCTGGTTGAGGGTCGCGTCAGCCGACCTTTCTGCGACCTATGACCCTCCAACGTTATACGTGCGAGGGCACACTATTGTGGCTTGGTAAGAGCAGTTCTGATTGGTCAACTTGGTCACGTGGGCTGACGCGACTCTCAACCAAGCCTTTCTAGACTCAGTATAGCAGTGTAACGGATAATAGCGAGGCTAGGTTTACTTAGACTGCATTAATATGATGATGATTATGATGAGAATATTATTGATAAATCACTTCTACTCCAATGCTCTATGCAAAATGTATTTTCATCAGCAAATATCATAGTATACATGTAGCAGCTGCACAATAACTTTCTTTCTGCTTATAATGATTATTATCCAAGAACAATAAACTTTCCCTCATAATTACACCGATGAGGTACAGAATATACATTTAAATCAACACACCCTTGTAACCTATTTTCAACCAAATTTTTCTTAACAATATTGGTGTATTAGCATTTTCTCAAATGGATAAAACACCTTTCATCCATAGTCCAGAAACTAACCCATTTTAGTAACAAAACTGCTTAATCATTATAGTCAGGGTAATGTAATCGAAAGCCAAAATATAATACTTAAACCTTTGTATTGATTAAAAAGGATTCTTTAATGTCTCACAATCAGTTACATCTATTTTTGTTTTGTGAGATAACTTAATTTCCCTAATTCAAATGTGGTACAGTGTCTATAATAAATGTTTGCTAGAATAAATTGGTATGTCATCAAACATGGCTTAGATTTCAAAGCTCTTCACTGCTGTGAAATAGTAGCACTTTTGACAGCACTTTAAGAACTTTGAAAATCTTGGATTTAGATTTTGTTTTCCTGGGTTACAAATATAAAATATTCTTAGATAGTACATTCAAATAAAGAACACAAGGCAAGATTTGAAAGCAATTTTACATGATTCCATTAAAAATACTACGGTTATTGTCAATTCACTGAGTAAATCTAGGATATGCTCAATTTTCAAAAGTTCATGAACCTTCCACATGAAAGCAGTTAATCAACCTCAATTTGACAATCATTCTGATAGCAGTGTTAAATGTGCTTACTGTACAGAAACAAACTTTCCAAACTAACTTCCATATCAAATTGAGATAATAATCAAACTTGGTTTATGTCACAAATGCACCCTCTCGTTTGACCAACCAGACGGATTGAACTTTTCTTAAAAAGTTTTTTTTACTGAAAATAACAATAAATTTGATGCATCGAAAGTGTCAATATTTGAGAAACCTCTTATGTGCTTGTTTAGTAGTCAAGGTCATTATCAGCTCATCCTGCTTATCCACAGAGCTCCTTCAATACCCTGATACCTTTCAGACAAATTGTCATGTTTTCTTATTGCTTGTTATTCAAAGCCAGGGCGGATTTCTTTTGGGAGAGGCTGTCCTTTTTATGTTGCTGGTAGAACTATTGAAATGATTACTTTGCATAAAAGAATACGTTTCTACAGGAAACTTAGCTTGTATATTGATTAAGCTCCGTGCAATACACTCTTTCTGTATTATTTTATCATGTATGACAGGGCTCGAAAATTGTAAAAATATGTACTTGTCCTGCAGGGCAAGTGATTTCCATTTTCCACTCGTCCTTCTGGAAATTTACTTGTCCTATCATTCACGCAAAAACATGGATGCAAATTTAAGTTATGAATTAATAAGTGATGTCTGGAATAAAAAATCCCCCAATTCATTAGAGCTGCATATATATACACCTGAAATGTGAAATTCTGTGAATGTGAATGTTAAAACACATAATTGTGATGTTTATAAGTTGAACATTATAAGTTCTACGTGTTACCCATGATAAAATACAGTTACAGTTTTTATAGTTCATTTATTTTGCATGTCAATAAATTTTTGAAATTAATTAACATATGTCTCATTATCATAATCATGATAACATTTGATTTTATGCATGTGATTTGACCCATCTCAATTCAAATCAGTAAATAATTGGATATCAAATCCTTAAATACATCAGAACATCTGTCACTCACGTATCGTGTAGTGGGTGAGGCGCCATGTTTGTTTACATCAGGGTTGGAAATTTACAACTGTAAGATACATCTCAAAGAATACAACTTTTGATGTTAACTTTCAAGGAGAGAAACAGGGAAATATTAACAATCACGCTATCGTATAAAAATGTTTATGTCACTAGCCCTATTCCTTTCAAACAAACATGATAGTAAGGATATAACATGGACATCCCTACGGTAACGGTTATACTCGCGGCTGCCTCGGCCTAGTCCGAACACGATCAACCACTCTTTCTCTAAACAAATGGTCCAAATAAATCTGCCTCATAGTAGGATATTTAACAAACTCCAGATGTTTCCTATTGGTATCGTGTTACTGTGGGATATATATTCTCTTCAGAAATAAACATATTTATCAAACATCCCATCGCAATGCTTTCCTCGTATGTAATCACTGGTTCCCGTATGTAAACAACGTTTGTGTTTTATAGTGTTCAGTTATTGTTATCAACCATTGAATAAATGTTATTTAATTATAAGAACAAGTTAAAAAGAATTGTATTATTATATTTAAGTAAACATTTATTATTTCAATATTGCTGGATGTCATATATATTGAAAACGTTATGTCAAAGCATGGAATTCCCTGATCAGCTGTTTACGCATTCTGGTTGGTCGATCTCTTGGGGATGCCCCGATCTGATTGGCTGATGTATAACTAGCATCAGATAAGAAAAGATACTCAACACTGTAATCAGAACATCGTCGAGACTTTGATTGATATAACAGATTTCAAGAGAATCTGAAGAAAAGTTTCAAAAAATGATTCAGAGTTTAAAAAGTAAATAGTTGAATTTAAAATTAAGACAGATATTGTACTCGTCCTATGGGACGAGTAGAAATATTTTTTCACTTGCCCGAGCTAATTTCCACTCGTCAATACGAGCGGACGAGTGCTATTTTCGAGCCCTGTATGAGTTATACCCCTGTCACTATTTGCTGAATTTGGAACTTTCTTGGGAGGTGTGCGCACCCCCTTCTCGATTCCCCAATGATAGCAATGTTTAGCTTGTAATTTTTAACCTTGAATGTCAATTTCAAGATATTTGTTAACTAGGAAGTAGTACTACTGCTAAATAAGGATGGGTATTGTTCTTTAATTTTGTATTGCAATATATTGCGATACAGGAAAGTGTATTGCAATTTACTTGCAATTTTAAAATTGAAGAATTTGCATGCTATCTTGTCTAAATATATGCGTTTAGAATTATCATCATTGTTCAGCTGTGAGCAGTTTTGAAAAATGATATTTTTTCAATCACTGTTTATTACATTTGATTAAATTGTTTTAACTATTTTAACAACACAACCTCATACTTTGACAAGAACTTTCCGTAAAATATAATTATATTTTTTTTCAACTTGAGATTGAAATTGTTCATTTTAATACGTTTGATATATTGGATATTTTCAGAAGTGTGTACAGATTTGTATCATGTTGTTCCTGTATTGCAATATACCGATATCTCAATAATACAGCGCATCCTTACTGCTAAATGCAAGTTGTTTACTTGTATTTGACCGATTATTTACATCTTTGTTCTGGTAGATACCAGGGTTGAAAGAGCTATACAGATTTAAGTGCTCTGATCAAGCAGGATGACAAGATTTAGATGTGAAACCAATGACTCATTGATGCAGTGATGAGAAACAATTATACTCAGTCAATTTCATGAATATTTCTCTTGAAACACAGATACATTAAATCTAAAAGAAATTCCCCTGGAGTTATACACACAAAAGCACATATAAATTGAAAATAAATGTTTACAAAATTCCAAGTCAATGACGCTTGAAACATACTGACTTATTAGTGTATGATCAGATATGTGGATTTAATTTATGGATCAAGTGTTAGGGATATAAGTCTACATACATGATATAAAACGCCTTCCCAAATCCAAACTGTAAAAAGTTGGAATAAATCAAATTTTGACATGTGCCTTGTAATAAACAACTTTAGCCTTGGGAACTTTCCTTAGATTTGATGCATGAATGTAGAAATTTGAACTCAGACTTTTAACCATTTGAATTGTACTCCATTCACAACTGTACACCACCCATAGCCCCAGTTAAATCAGCTTCATAATCACTGTCCATCCCTCCATCTTCTTCAATCGTGTCCTGCCGGCTCTGGGTCGAGAGGTTTGACCGTCGTCGTGGCGACTGCTCCTCCCAGGAAGTTCTTGAAGGACTGTATAAGCTGTTTTCGTTCTCAATAAGGTCGTTCGGAGAGTAAGGAGGCGGTGGGTCTGATTGAGAACAACAACAACATTTATCAGAATGTGAATATCTAAATTGTGCACTGTTCTCCTCTCACGTTGTGACGATATATTGATACACCAAAAATCCTTATACCTAATCTTGTGATATACATATTTTGATTTATTGTCAGTATATAGTGAGATGTTACCTTCCTTCATCTAAAATTCTTTTTGTTAAACAGGTTTCTATCTTCCAATAAATTTATTCAGAATATAGGATGACTGATGAGTTACCTGGGACAGATTGATTGAATATGAGTACAATGAGAGAACAACAACAACATTTATCAGAATGTGAATATCTAAATTGTGCACTGTTCTCTCAGTTCTCCATTTAGAGTTGTGACGACATATCGAAACACCAAGAATCCTGATACTTAATCTCATGATAAAAGTATTATGATATTATATATGATGTTTGTATCGTGAGATGTTACATTGACTCTAAAATTGCTTATTTAATCTAAAATTCAAGATTTTTGTTAGACAGGTTTCTATCTTCTAATATCTTTATTCAGAATATAGGATGACTGATGAGTCACCTGGAACAGATTGATTGAATATAAGTACAATGAGAGAATGAATGGACATATGACAGAATGATGTATCTATGTATCTATGAGTTTTTTCTAGTAAATAACCTAAAAATTGTGAATAGTGACATCTATCGTATCAAATCATATCAGTCTTTGATATTGTGATACATATCAAATATCGTGACATGTCTGTACCTATAAAAAACTCGCACCAACCTGTAGAGGTTGCTGATTCTTTGAAGGGAAAACTTCCATTGGGTACCTTATTGCAATTTCATATATCAGATGAAAATAACACGAAAGTTGTAGAAATATTGGAAATATTACGATAAAAACTAAAAAACTTACCCTATCGTACTTCCGCCTGCCCACTACTCGCCCCTTACATACTACGCGCGAGTACCTTACAAGGGGAAGTAATCCCTACCCAACCTTCACTTTCATAGCCAATTAAGAATAATTAGTCAGAATTAGGCGGGAGGAGGGAGGCGGCTACCCAATGGAAGTTTTCCCTTCAAAGAATCAGCAACCTCTACAGGTTGGTGCGATTCTTTTTCAGGGTAAAACTTCCATTGGGTACCTTATTGCAAAATACAGACTCCTAAAGATAATCAATGGGAGTGGCATTCTGACTAAATAAAGTGTGAAAACACTATCCTTAAAGCCAAATATAAAAATTTAAGCTAAGGAGCAGACTTTACTCACCGTGTCAACGTGACAGCCAGCAGGCCTAACACAGGCGAGAGAGAGAGAGGGGTAAGTGGGTCAAAAATGCCAAGCTAAAAAATAGCGATTACGGCTAAAAGTAAGGAAAAACCCCACCCCCCCCCCCCCCCCCTTTTTTTGTAAAGAGGAAAGGTAATTTACAAAATATGCCCAGAAAAGATCTCCCTGAAGCGGCAGAAAACCTCTGAAGTGCATAAAAAGGTGAACTTGTATTTACAAGTGCAGATATTAGTAGAAACTGGGATCGCCAAACCCTTGGCAAGAACTTCAAAGTGTCTACCCATAAAAAACAGTGCGTCAAACTCAACAAAACAGAGCCCATTCAGCTAAGGTTGTTGACCCTGCCCATTGGCGAGAACTGACTGACCAAACCGAGCACGCTCCCTGGAGTGTTTGTCCAAATTGATAGTGCTTAATGAACGTACTCGGCCGGCTCCAGATAGCCGCGGAGCAGATCTCCTCAATGGGCAGGGCTGCAGCATACGCCTTCGACGTTGCCACCGCCTTAATTGAATGAGCCCTCAAACCTTCTGGGGCCGCCTTGCCCTTGTGGACATACCCCATGTAAATAGTGGAAACTAGCCATCTTGAGATGGTCTGTTTACTTGCTGGCAGGCCCACCTTTCCGCCTCCATAGCAACAAAATAGTTGCTTATCTTTACGAATGCCTCTTGTACGCTTGAGATAGACTTTAAGGGTACAACGTACATCAAGGATATGGGTTTCAGAGTTAACCGAGGACCCAGCAGAGGTGGCCTGTCGAAGGACGGGAAGTTCAATTGGAGCTGTCACATGAAAATTGTGATCGACCTTTGTACGGTAAGAATCCGGCAGTCTAATGCTGACCCTGTCTTTGTGAAAGACAGTCAGCTCGGGATCCGAAGACATAGCATGTATATCTCCGACCCGCCTACCGGAAGTTACCGCCACCAAAAAAGCCGTCTTCCAGCTCAGTAACTGAATGGAGAGGGAGGAAGGGGTGCGAAAAGCTGGCCCCAAAAGCCAGTCGAGGACCACTGATAGATCCCAAACTGGACTTATCCTCCTAACTGAGGGACGGATTCTGTCCACTCCCGCCAGAAATCTCTGTACTAAGGGATGAGAACCTAAGACAGTTCCATCTACAGGAATATTGAAAGCTGAAATGGCCGTAGAGTAACCCCTTATAGTCGAGGCGGCCAGGCCAGCCTCCAGCCTAAATTGCAGGAATTCTAAGATTGTAATTACAGTCGTAGAAAAGGGATCGAGATCCCCTCTAGCGAGACACCAGCGCGCGTAACAGGCCCATCAATCCTCATACTGAAGGTTTGTCGAATCCCTCCGCGAAGCCAGAATTGTACGTGCAACTGGTGCAGGAATTCCGCTCTCCTGGAGGCGATTCCTGACAAAGGCCAGGCCACCCACTGAATCCTCGGATTCGGGTGGGGCTCTCCTTCCTGAGACAGAAGATTTGGTCGACACGGTAATAGAACAGGAGGCTGAGCTAGAGCTCCCATCATTACCGGAAACCAGCTCTGTGATGGCCACAGAGGTGCGAGAAGCACTAGCCATCGAGCAGGTTGGGCGGACAGTTGATTCAGAACTCTGGGAATCAGAGGTACCGGCGGGAAGGCCCATAGTACTCTGTCCGTCCAGTCTAGGTGAAATGCGTCTGCGGCCACTGCCCCTTGATCAGGGACGCGCGAGCAAAACACTGGTATCTGGTGGTTCGTTCCAGAGGCAAACAGATCCACCTGGAATGATCCGTACAATCGGGAAATAGTCTCGAATATCTCCCGATTGAGCCTCCATTCGTGTGGGGCTAGGATTCGGCGAGAGAGAGCGTCTGCTCGCACATTGTCCACCCCTGGTAGATAGACTGGGATCACTCTCACTCTCTGCTGGTCGCACCACAGCAGAAACTGCCAGGTCTCCTGCAGGAGAGAGGGGGATACAGTCCCCCCCTGCTTGCGGATATACGTCATGGCCGTTTGGTTGTCCATTTCTAGACGAACAATATGGCCTCTGACCTGAGGCAGGAAGCGCTGGAACACCAGTCTGACAGCTCTCAGTTCTAGGACGTTGATGTGCAACTTTGTCTCCTGCTCGGTCCAAAGACCCGATGCAGTGAGCTCGCCCAATACACCTCCCCAACCGGTGAGGGAGGCGTCTGTCTGAACCGTGAGAGACGGGACTGGATTCTCTAGAGGGAGGCCCCTTGACAGGTTCCCTGCCTCGGTCCACCACCTCAAGTGAGGGGCCAACCATACGGGAGCTATGATAACCTTCTCGTAGCTCTCTGAATGAGTCCAAAGACCAGCAAGGGCCTGTTGAATGGGTCTCATTCTCAAACGGGCCCGCCAGACGACGTCTATCGTCGATGCCATATTCCCTAGCAGCTGGAGCCAAGCCAGTGCTGGATGGGAAGGCGCCTCCAAAAACTGGAGGGTGATCCTCTGTACTTTGGTAATAAGATCCTGAGACAGGGATACCATCCCCTGCTCCGTATTGAACCTTGCTCCAAGAAAAACCAGCTCCTGCGACGGAGTCAGGTCCGATTTCTTGAGGTTGATAACCCAACCCAGACTCAACAGGATGTCTATAATTGCCTGGGTCGCCTGCTGATTGGCTAGGCGGGACAAAGCCCTGATAAGCCAGTCGTCGAGGTAAGGGTGACAACACTTCCCTCGAGACCTGGCAACCTGTGCTGCCACCAACATAAGTTTGGTATAGACCCTGGGCGCCGTAGAGATGCCGAAGGGTAACACTCGACTGGTAGAGCCTCCCGTCGAAAGAGAACCGGAGGAACCTCTTGAAGGCGGGGTGCATGGGCACGTGCAGGTAAGCATCTTTCAGGTCGATTGATGACAGCCAGTCGTTTGTCTCCACGGAGGAGACCACTGAACGCAGTGTCTCCATCCTGAAGGTCGGGACCTGAATAAGTTTGTTCAACCCTCTCAGATTGAGAATGGGTCTGAAACCCCCGTCCTTTTTTGTCACAATGAAGTACGTCGAGTAATGACCCGCGTATTCTTGACCTTCTGGTACCAACTCGATCGCAGCCTTGTTCAACAACGCTTTGACTTCGTCTCTTAGGATTTGGGCTTTTTCTGGTGAGGCAGGGACCGGAGTATGCCTTATCCCCGAAAAAGTAGGGGGTCCATGAATCCATAATGGTAAATGGCCATCCCTGAGGGTAGTCAGTACCCAGGGATTTGTCGTGACCTTTACCCATTCCCTGATAAACAGGTTCAAGCGGCCCCCGACTGGAACATGGGGTAACAAGCAGAGAGTCCCGGTCCCCAGCGGCCCTACGGCAACTGGCGGGGGGATCTCGGAGGGTACTTTCAGACGGGCTACTGGGCAGCCTTCGGCTTGCCGCGGCCCCGAAAAGGCTGTTGAGAGCCACCCTTCTGCTTGTTCTTCTTGCCTCTGCCCGGAGGGGGACGGATCGGACCCTTCCAACCCTCCCCCCTCCCCCCGGCCGGCGCTTCGGGATACAGATTGGCAAGGACGTTGGATCGCTGCCTTTTTGGTTTGGGCTTATCCCAAAGGACCTTGGTCTCAATCAGGGTGTTAGCCGTCTCCGCAGCGTCCTTAACTACTTGTTTTGCCCCAGCAAAAAGGGAGTTTCCCAGCCGAAAAGGCAAAACAAGTAGCTTATTTTTTGTGGCTTTTGAGTATATGGATACTGAAAGCCACAGGTGGCGCATGCCCATGACTGCACTCATCATCTGGCTGGAGCAGCTCAGTAAGCTGTCCTTAGCCAGGAAACTAGACACCTCGGCCAGCTGCCCGCTAAGCACCGAAGAATCGGTGCTGTCGCTTGGTCTATTCAGCTTCTGCTGCAAGGCAGTCAGATAGGCTGAGTAGACACAGATCCTCAGCTGTTGACTGGCGTTCCTGAATTGCTCCTGGAAGCATATCAACGCAGTCTTCAGCGTCGGCCCGCACAGCGGAAAAGGAGGCAGCCGCCGGCCCTGCTTGGTCGAAGACCCTTGCAGAGTGACCGAGGACACAACACACTCGTCCACATCCGGCAACTGAAACAACCAACCCACTCATCGGATACTTCTTAACAAGGTCAGGAAGATCAAATTTCTTCCGAGTACCCGATAGGAGAGGATCAATCACCTCAGCGGTCAGAGAGGGCAAGATGCGGAGTCGAGTCTACGATACTTTCGCCGTGGCGAAAGCATCGCCCGGAAGGCGGAACTCAGTCGAGTCTGACGTTTCCTCAGGCATGACCGCCTGCGGCAGGGCACACGCGATCTTATCACGCACCTGACGCATGGAAGCCGCTATCGTGTTCGGTGGATCAGTATCACCAGCATCCTCCGAATCCTCCTCAGACTCAGAGACGAAGTCTTGGTCATCTAGACCAACTTCTGTCTCCTCGTCTAGAGAAGGGTCGGGAGGAACCTGATTCTCCTGACGACCTTGCACAAAGGCGGGGGTCAAAACCTGGTTTGACGCCGGACCCCGGTTCCGAGATTCGATCCCAGAGGTTGTCAATGCAACATGGGAAGTACTCTTGGGCAAACCCTGGACGGTGGTGAACCCCGGACTAAGTCCAGGGATAACCAACGGCCCTTGGGCCAAGACACTAGCAGGCACCAGGACAGTTCCTGGGACAGTAGTGTCGAGGTTTTGACCCGGAGCCAGGCGTGAGCCAGGACAGGAAAAAACCTCTTGATTACCTCTTGTCCTCCCCCGGCCTAGGCCAGGTTTGGACGTTACCATTGGTAGTTGGGCCCTACCACGACCGAGGCCGGGTACGGACCCACTACCACCCTCCAGATGAGCTAGACCGCCTTGCTCCTCGGACCGGGGCCTCATCTCCTCTCGGAGTTCAGCCACCGTGTCCTTGAACAAGGATTGTACAGACTTCATCTGATCTGCAAGCAAAAGATTAAGTTGATCAATAGTGACTGCAGGTGCTTGGGTTGGTGTGGGTGTAGGTGTAGGTGTAGGGGTGGGTGCAGGTGGACCTTGCTGCAAGTCAGAGGTCTTCTGCCGTTTCTCACCCGCCTCCTCGCGAGAGGAGGGAGCAGAAGACGACGAAGAGGCCTTGCTCTTTTTAGACTTACGTGCCCTCTGGGAGGGCGGAACCTGATCAATAATCTCTCCCCCTGCGTCGATGATGGCCCGGAAAAAGTCCAAGTCCTGCCGTCTGGACTTCCTGACTGCAGGGGTGAAGTCCTGACAAAGCTTGCACTGCTGGTCGTCATGGGGAGAGTGTGCCAAACAACGGACACACCAAGAGTGTCTGTCTTGGCGAAGCAAGGGGACGTGGCATCCCTCACAAATTTTGATGGACTGTAAGTCGAACAAAAGTGTGAAGAAAACCCCGTCATAAAAACTTTTTTTTTTTTTTTTTTTTTTAAATATGTAGACATGTGTTTATATATGTAACACGACATGACATAATTTATATAAATGCATAAGAGAAACAATACTAAATTCGCAAAGGCTTAGTAATATAAATGCATAGTATGAAAAAAGGAGCAAGAATCCCCCAGTGAGGAATTACATGCGATAAACGGCCGTAAGTCACTAGGGAAAAACGGACGAACATCACATCGCATAAGTTATATATTACACAAAGCTGAAAGAAATGTGATATAATATGGAAATGCAAAAACGCGAATGAAATGCGATGAAAAATAAAAAAGTAAAAACGAGTGTAGCAACAGATACTAGCTCGAATTTAAAAAGCACATGGTTGCACGCGAACGTGTACAATCCATGAAAAAGGATTTACTACAACAATCACATCGAGAAAGCGAATAATGGAAAGCCTTTGCGAATAACAATAACTTTACCACACATACATTCTCTTCCTCTGTCATTTTCTTAGGTGAAAAACTTCCCGTCGCAAGAAAAACTTTCTAAATACTTCGAAGAAAAACGTCGTCGATACGACGAATGCTATGAAAGTGAAGGTTGGGTAGGGATTACTTCCCCTTGTAAGGTACTCGCGCGAAGTATGTAAGGGGCGAGTAGTGGGCAGGCGGAAGTACGATAGGGTAAGTTTTTTAGTTTTTATCGTAATATTTCCAATATTTCTACAACTTTCGTGTTATTTTCATCTGATATATGAAATTGCAATAAGGTACCCAATGGAAGTTTTACCCTGAAAAAGAATCTAGCTCTATTCAAAGTCCCATAACAATAGGGCTTAAGTGTAGAAGTTACAGAACATTTCTTGAGCCTAGATATTTGAAGGTCTCTAATGCCAAGATAGTCATAGGTACCTTTTTTCAACATTGGCGGAAATATTGATCCTGGAGTTTTGAAATGTGAATTTCTAATTAACATAAAAATCATGCATTCCCATAAAATACAGCTATCATTCAATAAGTTTTTTTATTAACTGGAACCAAATATCATGTCAACACTCAATATACATGGCTCACAAGAATCTAAATGTCAGAAATTGATTGTAGGTAGAAAACAAGTTTATGATTGTGTTAAATGATATTCGAGAAGAGAAGTTACAAACAGCCATTGCTGCAAAAGTAAAGAACATAATAACATCCTTATAACAGATCTCATTCTCTCCCAACAGATGCAGATCAGGTCATGAAATGTTGAGACAGCCTCTGTTATATTATGCCGAGTTTGTGCGATAGAACGGGAGATGCCTGATTGGAGGCAATCTAAGTTTGTTGTGCAATCAGTGGCGCTGTTCTAAAATCATCATTTAGGCTACTGAATGTTGGCAAAAGCATTGTGATATGAACCACCCTCTCCATGCGAGAAGCGTTGTCATTTGATAAAGAAATTCAAATGGATTGTGATGCAATATTTTTCCGCCAGGGGAAACTGACGGAACCCACTGATTTTGGCCTAATATGACAGAGGCTGTATCAACATTTAATGACTTGATCTGCCTCTGTGGGGAGAGAATGATGAAATGTTTGAATCTTATCATTCAGTGCCTACCATAACTTTCTTGCTGCTGAGGTATGTGGAAGTGATGACTTTGACGTCGGTATTGACGAATCTTCTCCTTTGCTTCTTGAACATAGAACTTAGTGGTACCAGATCCTGAAAGCATAAAAGACATTAGAAACACACGAAAACCAAGGAATTAGACTTACTTTTTCTGACATCAAATTCATTGGCGGCCATTTTTTGTGAACACCTTTAATTCATTTTGTGTAAGAAAAAGAAATAGCATGGCTAAACATTACATTATATATTTGAATTACTACTGCTCCATTTAGTTTTAATACATTGTCTTTTAATTGGAACCATTATTTTTCATTTTCCTGACATCACCTTATATATACCCCCTAAAAACGTGCTACTGCCCCTTTAAAGGCCGTCTTTTTTGTGCACAACTAGATTTTATTTTATTTTTCTCCAAATCAGGTACTCATAGCCTCCAAAGTTTATACCCATCGGACATCATTTGGTTAACTGAGACGCCGTGTAAATCTTACACACATAATGATTATATCGCCGAAAGCGGGTTCGTTAAAGGCTATGACACTTTTGCAGAGGGTACTGTACTTTGGACTAATTAAGTACTTCATTGCTGATTAGAACATGTAAATGTGATATCAAACTTTCAACAAAGATTTTTCTACCAAGTGATGTATTTGTTTTTTTCAATAGATTGAACATGATCAAAGTAAGTTTTGTTATAATTATTCTCTATCATAATGAAGCTTTTGGTTTTTAACATTTTTTAATTTACTTTTATGTTAAAATAAAGGGACAATAAATATTTCTTATTATTTTACATGAATGAAAAAATACTTTTTGGTCAAAGATGAAGTGTCCAATTGGTAAGATCTTGAATCTGCATCTCTTGGCTTATATCTATCATACCGTAATACCACTTTCTCCTGGTTACATCATGTCATGAACAATACAATAAAATCACAGTTTTCCTATGACTTTGCATTGCTTATATTGGATTTTTTTCAATGATCTAGCATCTTTGATGTTAAAAGGAATATAAATTGGTGGTAACATTTCTTATATTTCACGAACAAATGCATTATGACATATTTTATCTTAAATCTTTTCTTATTTTAGGAAAATGAAGAAAACATATCCCTGTTATCCAGTACGATGACACCTACCAGTATATTTCATATCTCCCAAGTCTTGTGCGTCTACATCAGGCAATTGATGTGCAATTTTCTGTTGAAATAATGCATCAAATTGTAAGGCAAACATATAGAAGAAAGTAATTTTATCATGATTCAAATTCATCTACATAGATCATTTTCTAAATTGTAGAAACATTGATTACTTTTAGTTCTTTGAAAACTAAAACTAAAAATTTATCAAAGAAATCAAAATTATTTAACAACATATTCTTGAGAGATAACATCAAACAGTGCTATAAAACAGTATTCCAGCTTACAAAATAATAAACTTTGATTTTCCTTAGAAAGTTTTAAGCACACACGAAATATTTTCCTGACATTGTCTAAAAACCCGCGGCTACAAAGATTTATGGACTAACAAAGTGCAATACTTTGATAACCTTTGATATGACTAAAACAATTCTTCTTCGAGATGATATTCAAAGATTATCACTAGCTTTTAGGGGTGACTATTGACCATGTGGGACTATTGCGATAGCGATTGTCTATTGCAACCTACTATTGCGATAACGATAGACTATTGTGAGCCACTATTGCGATAACTATTGCGATAGTATTTGATCTTAAGAAAATCCAAAATTAGCTAGAATATTCATAATCTTTATTATATTCATGTAATTGCTAAAAGTAATATGCGGCAAAATCTGTGATAAAATCATGAATTAAACAGCTTTTGTCATTTTTCACTCTAGCAAATGACTTCCTCACTCTAATATCACATCTGTCCTCATAATAATAATTAAACTAACCGGCAGAAAAATTAGTAAATATTTCCAAATATAGCGGAACATTACACTTTCGATACTATCGATAGTTAACCTTACTATTGCAATAGCGATAGTCTTTTTGTGTTTCCTATCGATAGTGTACTATTGCCAAGCTAACTATCGCGATATATCGATAGTTTGATGTATTGTTACACCCCTACTAGCTTTGACAGACAATACTTGACTACTTACATTTTGGGCTTCAAATATCACAGAACACTTTTTGGCAAAATCACAATATGCTTCAGACACTTTCAACAAGCCTTCCTTGAGGCGTATTAGCTTCACAGCTTCGTTCTCCTGCAGTCTGTCGGCCACTGGAATAAGGTGATTTGTATAAAAACAAGCATGATTTTAAATTGTAATTGGACTGTGTTTAAGAGATTTATTGCCTCTATGTCTCACAAACATGAGACAAAAAAGTCACTGCCCAAAATAAGTCATCAGAAAATATTGTTTGAACACAATACTTTGATGTTAAAAGGAATATAAATTGGTGCTAACATTTCTTATATTTCTGTCTTAGTCATGAACTTGGATATAGTTTGTTCAAATACCTTCAGTCTGTGCTAGATCTTTGGCTCTCTCTGCTTGAGATAGTCGGGTCTCCAAGGTCTGTAGTTCAGCTGGTGTTGCTTTCTGCAATTAAAGACCCAAAGTGGCATCTTATCTTATAAGCCTTAATATTAAATTGTATAATTTGATATAAAAGGAATTATACAATGTGGCTCTTTTTTTGTCTTCAAATTCTCAAAAAATGTCCCGACTTTAAGTTACTTACCTTAAAAGCCTTTTTCAATTCTTTTCGAACTTTGACTTCTCTTTGTTCACAGGAAGTCTACAAAACAACAAAAATAACTGAATAAATATCTTCACAACTTAGCTTACAAGTCATGTAATTTGTATTTAATAAAATCATAAACTAAGATGCTCATTCGCTACCACCTTTTCTTTTCTTTTCTCAATGCAACAATCTTTACAACTCTAGCAAATCACCTTATCGCAACCTAAAGGCTTCTTCCATGAAAGCTTGGCTTCTCACATCCAGGCCTATCATGATACGGTCATCAAATAACATGACAGTATTTGTCAAACTGATTAAGGGAAAGAGCCCAGTTGAATACATTCTCATTTAAAAAAAAACACTCAAAAAAACTGTGGCTTCAAAAATGTTTTTTTAATGTTTTTTATTTTATTTGTTCCCAATGGTAAGATCGTACAGACAAATATGATGCATCGTCATGATATAATATTAAGTTACAATACAATAGAGTAAGATATACAAAATGGTATAACATAATATAACTGTAGTATAAAAATCATGAGCATGGAGCTATGGAGGATGTAATTTATCAAATTTGTTCACTAGAGTTTTCCATTTGTTGTTAAATTTATGTATACATTTCATCATTTCTTTTGAAAATAAATTTTTCAACATGGTAGTTGTCCTTTAAGATATTCAAATAGTTGCTAAAATTTAATAGCAAATTCTTAATATTACATAAATTTATATATTTCTTTGCCGTTAAAATGTTGTGGCTTCAAAATTTAACAGTCTCTTTGATTGCGGAACTAATTCTAAATGCATGTCCCTTTATAGCCCAAGACCTGATCCTATTGAAACAGAGGTTTCATAAGAATTTTATTGGGGTGAGGTGATGTGGGGTTTATCGCTGCTTTCAAGAGTTTTTCACTTATATTGCTGCTGCTAGTATTATCACAGGGAGAAAGCCAGCAACACAATAGTGGCTATGCATTGTGGTGAAACCTGCGAACATTAGCTGGAACTAACTATCCATCAGTGGTACTGCGCTGATATTCAGTGTAGCATTCCTGATCGCGTGTAGAACAGTTCTCTACTGCAGACAAAGTTGCCGAGCCCCTGGCAGGATTCCAACCTGATCCGAAGCCAAACGCACTAACCACTACCCTATCCCTATCGAACTACAACTGTAGTAATGATACGTAGCTAATAGTCTTATAACATTCCTGTTTAACAAGCCTATGGATAAGTCCTTTTGACACTAGGTTATTATACCTTCTATTTGGACAAACACAATGGTCAGATTCTAAATAATAAAGCAAGCAGAGACAAAATACTTACAAAGTTGTTTTTGGCCTGAGCAACATGTTTTTGACCCTCAAGAACCATCTCAAACATGTGCTTGTACTCCTTGATATGTTCTGAAACAAGAACATCAATTGCAATCAGATTTATGTCAATTTCTTTATCATTTCATTGAGTTTGGGATTGATATTCCTGCTACATCATTTCATTGAGTTTGGGATTGATAATCCTGCTACACTAAAATTCCTTTATATGTTCTGACACAAAAACATCATTTGCAATCAGATCAATTCCTGCTACATCATTTCATTGAGTTTGGGATTGATATTCCTGCTACACTAAAATTCCTTTATATGTTCTGACACAAAAACATCATTTGCAATCAGATAGATTCCTGCTACATCATTTCATTGAGTTTGGGATTGATATTCCTGCTACACTAAAATTCCTTTATATGTTCTGACACAAAAACATCATTTGCAATCAGATCAATTCCTGCTACATCATTTCATTGAGTTTGGGATTGATATTCCTGCTACACTAAAATTCCTTTATATGTTCTGACACAAAAACATCATTTGCAATCAGATAGATTCCTGCTACATCATTTCATTGAGTTTGGGATTGATATTCCTGCTACACTAAAATTCCTTTATATGTTCTGACACAAAAACATCATTTGCAATCAGATAGATTCCTGCTACATCATTTCATTGAGTTTGGGATTGATATTCCTGCTACACTAAAATTCCTTTATATAGGATATTATATGTCAAAAGTCAGACTAAAGCATCAAAGCCACATATCTTAGTTTTCTTTCAAGAAGTATCGCTTAAATTGCAGACGAAATCACAACTAATTTGTTAACAGGAAGCGTACTATGGTAATAGAGCCCTCTAGCGTCAATTAAACGGGCACCTGCTAAACAAGGAACGATAACTCTGTCCCGATTTGACTTTTCCTTTTCTGAAAGAGTAATCTATCAAGAACACAGTTATAAAGCACACTTTTAGATTTTACTTTATCATGAATGTTATCGTTTTGAGCATTTTTGGATCAAACACAAACATAACATCATTGCAATTAAGTCACAGATTATCAATGGTATTTTTTATATTTAGGCATATGCATGAAAAAGGGATCTTTTATTAATAGAAATGTCACTAAAAAGAAGTAAATAGATGTTTTATTTTGCAAGGCCATTGAAATCCTTAAAGGGGCAGTAGCACGTTTTTAGGGGCAATATAAGGTGATGTCAGGAAAATGAAAATTAATGGTTCCAATTGAAAGATAATGTATCTAAACTATATGGAGCAGTAAAAATTCAAATATATAATGTAAAGTTTAGCCTTGCGATTCCTTTTTCTTAAAGAAAATGAATTAAAGGTGTTCACAAAAATGGCCGTCAATGGATTTTATGTGAATCTTCATACTTTGTCCCCTGACTATGGCTGATTGATTTGTGTTATGAGATTTTTGACACTATCAAAATAATACATTTAGCATTAACGTACAATCATCAGTGAAAATTTTGAAATCTAAAATTTTCAAAAAACGTGCTACTGCCCCTTTGAAGTAAAGCCAGTAATATCAACATCAATGTGAACGGCAACATCTTATATTAGTTGAGGGAGGACTGGCCATATCTTTTCTATTTGTGAATTTATGAAATATTCAATCATTAGCTAAACAAAATACGTTTATATTTCGGGAGTGGGAGGCCAGTGGTAACAAATCATTATCAACTATTTCTGAAATAGAAAATCTTTGGTCACGAAATTAGTGGAGGGCACCCGTATATATCCTGTACATTTTTTATCTTTGATCTTTTTATATTATAACTTTTAATAAGTCATTTCATTGAGTTTGGGATTGATATTCCTGCTACACTAAAATTCCTTTATATGTTCTGACACAAAAACATCATTTGCAATCAGATCAATTCCTGCTACATCATTTCATTGAGATTGGGATTGATATTCCTGCTACACTAAAATTCCTTTATATGTTCTGACACAAAAACATCATTTGCAATCAGATCAATTCCTGCTACATCATTTCATTGAGTTTGGGATTGATATTCCTGCTACACTAAAATTCCTTTATATGTTCTGACACAAAAACATAATTTGCAATCAGATCAATTTCTTTATCCTTTAATCAAATCTTCCTGCTCCATGAGCGTAACACTAAAACTCCTTAATATGTTAAGAAAAGAACATCATTTCTTCAACAGCTTTAAATTTGACTTTCTTTCCATGTTATTTTGCTTATAAACGTGCTTGTAATGAAAATTTTATCAGGATTGATAATTTGACTTAATATTTCCCTTGATCATGTCCAAAATTAAACAATACTTGCCGACAAATTCTCGCTGTACTTCAGTCCAAACAAGATTCAATTCTGCAAGCTGATTGGCTACATCCTGTGGAATATAAAATATGTCTTTATCAATATGCACATTTCTTATCATTGAATGGCCCTCTCTTTTCTCTTCTTTTGCATGAATTAAATATTTCCAAAGAGCTCATTATTCAGGAATCCCATTCTTTACCCAATTTGTTATAATGAGGTACACTTTTACTGACTATTGCGAAAGTAACAGTCAATTGTAACCTATTATTTTATTAGCGACATAGGTTATTAGCCATAGGTTATTTTGACCCACAAGTACAACAGCTAGAATTTTACAAAAGTGTATTCAGTGTGATTCCAAATGAATTTATGCAATTTTATACCTTTGCCAACAGGGGGCACTGCCCACACAGTATTTTGAAAATAGCCTTTATCTTTATCTTTATGTCATGTCCTTCATCAATTTGTCAGCAAAACATTACAAGTACGATTAAATATTTCACAAAAACTTGATGTCCTTTTACCTGAATATTTCATTATTAAAACGGTTATCCCTAAACAAAGTAAATATTACCTGAATTGCACGGTTATCTTCATGAGCTGCCCATTTCAACAGATCTTGGGAAGCTGTAATATAATTTATCAAATCAATGGTAATACAGTTAGTCATTTTACCCATGGTAATATACAGAAAATATTGCTAATTTGATAAGATTTCTGACTAAAATATACAATTATAGTGTATTAAATATGTCAAGAGAGGGTAATGTTGATGATGTTAAAATTAATTTACCTGCAGACTGGGCATTCATGAAAGCCTTGGCTGTATTTCGCATGTCCTTGACCTCCGAGATGAGAACGTTGAGGTCGCCATGACCTCCATTCAGAGAGAGAAGTTTCACACTGCTCCTGTAGGCATAAATTGAATCAATAGCATAAAATTTTTATTTTAATTACTCGCCTGTTGAAGATATTGCTCTTAAATAAATCTACAAAGCAATGACAGTGTAACAACGGGTGCTGACCGAATGATGTGGCGTCACAATGACGTCATAACCATTAAGCATAATGCCACTATATTAGTCACAATCAGCAACTGTGTTTGAAATGTAATCATTACAAAGCTTCAGTCATTTCGTCATGCTTTGGGAAAACTACAACTTATTATTTTGTTTTGCAATAAGAGTTACTCAACTTGGCATAGGTCGTGTGGGCAACAATAAAGGATTCAATGCAAAAAAATGTCTTCATTTGCAGAAATTTTGAAAGCAATTTGTGCTAAATATTTTTCAAGTAAGTCAATGTGCCAGAAGCCCAAGAATTGCTGATATGACAACAGAGGTTGACTGGAGCTATTTCTCAGGGGAAAGATTGACATCACCATTACATCTTTCTGTTATTATCATACATATTGAAACTTATAACTAACAGATATTTCAACATTGGCCAAAAGAAGGCTGGCATTACTGTTATTTCTGAGTAATCTATGCTATACGTACAATAACTCCATTTTATTGAGAGAATTACTAGAATACTAGTCATCCTCATCCTATGGAAACTTCAGGTTTGTATCAACTGATGAAAAAGGTCTTTAGCTCAGCTGTACCTTCTTTAAGCAGAATTTTGCTTACTGCATTATCAAAACTCCAAATTTTTCATAAAGTGTCTGTCATATATTATATATTATTTGTTCATTACCATAAATTCTTCCACATACAGGTTAAAGAATTCTGCATAACACAAATAGTAATAATTGCAAAATAGTGACTAGTCATTTAGTTTTTCTACAAAATTTACATTTCTCTTATTGATTGTATAAAAAACCTTTAATATAAAAAAACCCACTGCCTTCATATCACAAAAAAAACAAATCTCAAACCTTGAAATGTTCGACAGATTGGTTTTTAACGAAGAAGAACTGGAAATAAAATGTTTACCTTCTAACAGCTCTAGCAGCCTTGTCCATGATTTGTTGTTGTGTTGGAATAAAGCTTTTCAACCTTTTTGGAACTTGACTGCCGACCAAAACAAACACAAAATACTTTGTGCTTTTGCCGTGGCTATTTCCTGATCTTAGATAATTGAATTACTCGTAATATATGTAAGAAAAACGTACATCAATCAAAAGAATTCATTGTCAAAAGTCAGACTAAAGCATCAAAGCCACATATCTTAGTTTTCTTTCAAGAAGTATCGCTTAAATTGCAGACGAAATCACAACTAATTTGTTAACAGGAAGCGTACTATGGTAATAGCGCCCTCTAGCGTCAATTAAACGGGCACCTGCTAAACAAGGAACGATAACTCTGTCCCGATTTGACTTTTCCTTTTCTGAAAGAGTAATCTATCAAGAACACAGTTATAAAGCACGCTTTTAGTTTTTACTTTATCATGAATGTTATCGTTTTGAGCATTTTTGGATCAAACACAAACATAACATCATTGCAATTAAGTCACAGATTATCAATGGTATTTTTTATATTTAGGCATATGCATGAAAAAGGGATCTTTTATTAATAGAAATGTCACTAAAAAGAAGTAAATAGATGTTTTATTTTGCAAGGCCATTGAAATCCTTAAAGGGGCAGTAGCACGTTTTTAGGGGCAATATAAGGTGATGTCAGGAAAATGAAAATTAATGGTTCCAATTGAAAGATAATGTATCTAAACTATATGGAGCAGTAATCATTCAAATATATAATGTAAAGTTTAGCCTTGCGATTCCTTTTTCTTACAGAAAATGAATTAAAGGTGTTCACAAAAATGGCCGTCAATGGATTTTATGTGAATCTTCATACTTTGTCCCCTGACTATGGCTGATTGATTTGTGTTATGAGATTTTTGACACTATCAAAATAATACATTTAGCATTAACGTTCAATCATCAGTGAAAAATTTTAAATCTAAAATTTTCAAAAAACGTGCTACTGCCCCTTTGAAGTAAAGCCAGTAATATCAACATCAATGTGAACGGCAACATCTTATATTAGTTGAGGGAGGACTGGCCATATCTTTTCTATTTGTGAATTTATGAAATATTCAATCATTAGCTAAACAAAATACGTTTATATACGTCTTTGGCTAAACGTGTTCTCCAGGCCCGTAGCACAAATTTCGGGAGTGGGAGGCCAGTGGTAACAAATCATTATCAACTATTTCTGAAATAGAAAATCTTTGGTCACGAAATTAGTGGAGGGCACCCGTATATATCCTGTACATTTTTTATCTTTTATCTTTTTATATTATAACTTTTAATAAGTTTTCAGTTGTGTTTCTTATATCCAAGAAATAATATATTGCTATTTCAATAGCAATATGGATAGTTCAAAGGCCTATAAAATTGTGATGTTATATTTTAAGAATGCACCGAACACCTCGAAGTAATTCGCAAATTGTACTTGTCAGCTTTTCATTTATCGTGTCAAATTATTCATAAAAATTCATTTTTTTTTTGGTCTTATTTTTTCTTCTTCGATTTTCTGGAGCAAACTTTGAACGTCGACCTATCATCTTATTATCTTGGTAAATGTCATTGAAGTTAGTTCCATGGACCAAAAAGTTTTTATTTTAGTTAGAAAATGGTTTAAAAATAAAAAAGATGATATTGTTCATATTTTCATTCTATTACTTTTGGACAGATGTCTACATTCTTTATTAACATTTTAACTACCAAGATCCTCTTTGAAAGTAAATATTTGGTTCCTCAAAATAATTTAAAAGAGGCGCTCATAAAATAACCAGCATGCACACTGAAGCTTTTCAATTTATCGTTTGTACGATTCACACATCAACCACAGTTGACTAACTTCTTGAAAAATGCATTATGAATCGGAATTGCGAAAGGAATATATAATGCATTCATATGAAAATAAATAAACGAAGTAGAATTTTTCATCGCCTCCCGTAATAGTGTATCAATTCAGCCTCTGAATACGGTTATTAAATTTATAATAGAGAGAAGAGACTCTTACAAATGGCTTTTGTAGTTAACTTAAAGGGAATAGGAAATAAGGCCCATCTGGAAAAATGAATATGTAAATCAAGGTGTAAAGTGTCAAATAAACCCAACAAATATTTTTTTTCTACCAACATTAATGAGAACGCGGCTCTTGAACTTGATGACCTATAAAAAAGTAAACAAAAAATGACCTTTGACCTAATGACGTAACGAAGGGAATACATGACGCCATATTCCGCCATATTGTTACGTCGAGACGAGTCGAAGTCGACAAGAGAAAAATTCAAAATGCCTCGTATATGTGTGGTAGGTGGTTGCAACAACACCAAACAAGATAACACAATGCTTCATCTTTGGCCACGGGATACAAAGCTTGCTAATATGTGGACAAAATTCGTTCAAAGAACCCGATCCGACTGGAAATCAGGACCCTCAAAGTACAGCTACATGTGTTCAGCTCATTTCACCGAGCATTCATACACCCAACCTAACTATGTTGCGGCTACTTTGGGATTTAAACCGAAACTAAAGCCAGATGCATACCCTACCGTTCTGCCCCCAAAAATTGTGAAATCAAAGACTGAAACTACTGAAAGACCTTTAGCGAGTACAAGTGCAGAAAACGGACGAGCAGGGGTACATGTCGATGTGAAACAGCGCTCAGCATTTCGGAAGAGGGAGTTTTCAAGGGTAGGCATTGTCAGATTTAGTCAATTTTCTGTACATGTATCCGCTAATTCTTTAGGGATTCAGTTACTTATAATCGTGAGTAATCAGTACAAAAAGCACAAGCAAAACGAATATCAGACCGTAGGCATACGAGTCTGACAACGTGCTTTTGATTTACAATAATTGTGTTAATTGTCCGGTTTTCGATCGGTAAAAATCCGGGTTAGATTATGTCTCATGTCTTGTGCGAATGCTTTGAAGTTTGATCACAAATTATTAATGGTTCGTTTTTTGATAGGGCATAATGAAACATTTTTATGAAAACAATTATTCTGGTTAAACAACATTAACTTGGAATTTAAATGCAGTTATCGTAATTATTGTTATTTTTGTTTTATTTTTGAACCATAAAATAAATCTTTTGTGCTGTACATAACCCAACGCTACTTATTCCCTTTATGTCTATTGTGTTCCAGATGTTACAGACGTCAGCTACTGATTCTGATGTGGACTGTACTGCCAAACAAATAAAGGTTTTGGATGATGAGGTCAACACAACTGATATCAGTATTATGGCGGACACCCTTGACACCAACCCAGCAGATAGAAGACAGGCAAGAGACAAAAAGATTCAAGTTAACCTCAAACCAAGGAGACGGAGTAAAGGTTTGTCAAATAAAAAAATTATAAATAAAAGATTACAATTACTTATATTTACATTGCATAGCATTTATTAAAAGTTTTGGTAAATATTGTATAATGACATGCATCATGACATGCATTGTTTCAAAATGTTATGTATTTAATTACCGGTATAGGTACCATATTATGTCATATGTAGACACTAGCTTAGATTAAAGTCTAATAGATAATAAAGATTAATATTTGGTGATGGGAAGCTTCTTATGAAAAAAATAATTACATTGTCACTGCATCAATGTATGTTTAACTATTTTATATGAAAATTAATAAAATGAATGATTGTTTTTCAGGTGTTTCTACTCAAAGAATATTATGTGTTGACGCAGAGGTTCAGTGTGACCTCATTGGAGCTCCACCATTGCAGCTTTTCTCCACAGAATATCATCAGCAGGAACAGCTATCTGATGAAGAAATCATAGAGGAAATACCCTTAAATGACACTGATGATGAAAACCTGTCAACCTTTGATCCACGCGACTGCATAGATGAGCTGTCATCCAATGCTTCAATTTGCACGTAAGTTACTTGCATACGTGTTCTCAAAATTAATATCTCTGAAATTCAAATGTTTTCTTTTTTTACATAAAATGTATTTCATGATGTAGTTAGGAACACAATATTTTAGGGAAAGAATCAGATATCTTATAATGAGAAATTAAATGAATCTATATCAAGCATTTGTGCATGTACAAATGACATCCATATTTTGCAAATGCAGTTGAAATATTAGCTTTTGTATGCAATATGTCTGCAAATAATTATGATTTATCATAATGTTAAAAAAAAATTTATATTTATAATAAACAATATATTTGTATATTTGGATGAAAGTAAAGTTTTTTATTTTTCCACAGAGATTTTGAGAAATTTGACCAAATCCGTCCACCTCACCAGCAGCAGGTCTACCTTGTATATGAAGATTGTTTATTGGAGCTCTTCACAGTGTGCCCAAACTGCAAAAGTGAATGTGCTGCAGGTGTAGACCTGATTATAGGGAGCCTCGTCAAAGTCAAACAGCATTGTTTGTCTTGTGACTTCAAGAGGAGCTGGGACAGTCAGCCTTTCATAAATAACACCCCTGCTGGAAATGTAATGCTGTCTTCAGCTATGTTATTTTCAGGTATGTTTTAAGCTCATAATATGTAATATATAAAAACAACTACTTTAGGACCATCTGTTTGTAAGATATTTGATAAGTTAAAATAAACTATTCAAAAATACAATACTCAAGTTATATCTTTAATCTTAATATTATATCTCTATCACAATTTTTTTGGAACCTGATTTAAGATATATAATAGTAGATTCACAAAGATCACAGTCAAGTTTGTCCTTTGTTTTCACAGGAGCATGCATTGCTAAGACTTTAAGAATTTTCAACCACCTTGGAGCTTTAGCAATAAGTTACAAGACCTTCACCAACCACCAGCGTTACTACCTTATTCCTGCAATTGAAGCACTTTGGAAATCAAGCCAGACAGCCATTCTTGAGGAGTTAAAATCAAGTGATGTGCCGTTGAGTGTTGCAGCTGATGGAAGAGCTGACAGTCCTGGACACAGTGCTAAATTTGGGTCCTACAGTCTGCTAGAAACACAACATAACAGGATTCTCCACATGGAATTGGTTACTGTAAGTCTTAATGATTATTCACAGGGTCAAAAATCTCCTTTAAGTACCAATAGAAATGCAGAAAGGTAGTGAAATACACATGGAATATAAGATAATATATTTGACCACTTCTTGGTTGAGCAACGCCTACAGATGAACGCCACAGGTTGGGTTAGCACTCTATCTAGATTCTTACCAATAGATGATCATTGCCCTTAGTTGGACCTTCATTTCCATAACTATTATCATTGCCAATATGTGGTAGTCTAAATGTAGTTTGTTTGTCTCAATAAGGTAACAGAAGTCAGCAACAGCAATCAAATGGAGAAAGAGGGACTGGTGAGAACACTCCAGTTTCTGAAGTCACAAGGTGTAACAGTACACAATATTGTGACTGACCGACACGTATCAATCAGAAAGTACTTGAGAGAGAATCAACCAGATATCACACACTTTCTTGATGTTTGGCATGTTGCTAAGGGTAAGTCATGTCAGTTCTTAGCTGTGATGTTCAAATTGGAGAAATTCCTTTTAAAGATTCCAATTAGCAAATTTTTAAAAAATATTTCATTATTTATATACTAGACTAAAAAAGTTACAAAGCTTCATTTTTATATTTATGACATATTTCAATAAGAAGTCAGTGAAGAAATACCTTACTATTCTGTTTCAGAGTTTTTAAAGTATCTGTTAAATATTTGTGTAAATGATAAACATTTATGTAGATTATTATGTTTTAAAAAAGTTTTGAATTCAACCTCCTGATTGATATTGATTAAATTACATGTCATATGTAATTGATAGAATGATATTCTTTTCTAGGTTTAGGTAAGAAAATTGATCAGCTTGGAAGGCAGAAAGGAATGGAGCTTGTTAAGCAGTGGAAGAAGTCCATCACACATCACATGTACTGGTGCGCCTCCTCAAACCAAGAAGCAAACCAAGATCTCATCCTAGCAAAATGGGAGTCAATCGTTGGCCATTTACAGGGACAACATCTCCATTCAAATTCACTCTTCCCAACATGTTTGCATGGACCATTGGTCGGAGCAGAAAGAAAAAAGAAGTGGTTTAAACCAAGTACGAAAATCATTTCTTAACTTTCTCATGAAATTAAAATTTACGGCATAAAAATATTCACAAAACAATCAAACTTATCTGACTTAATGTTTCCATGATAGTTTGAACTGAATAAATGTGTCAACAATATGTCATAATTAAATGTAATCATATTTTCCCTAATAACTGTTGAAATCTAGTGAAAATATTTATAATAACAGAAATAGATCACAAATATCAGCATTAAAAAATGGTTTGTATTATTTTTTTTTACAGACACACCAGACTGTGAGAAGTTGATGATGATACTTGAAAGTACCAGAGTCAAAAAGGACGTCGCAATGCTCTCACCAGACACTCAGACTTCCCACCTTGAAGCCTACCATGCTGTTGTCAATCACTTTGCACCCAAGTTGACAAGTTTATCAGTAGACGGAATGAAGGCAAGGTTAGTATTCAATCTTCATGATATGTTGCAGAAAGGTAGTGCTGTCATTTACATGGTTTTTAAATACATGATTTAAAATTGTGAAAGCAAAACAATTGTATTAATAATTTTAATATACCTCTGCTATAACATTTTCAGATTGAGATTCTATTTATCATCCAAAATCATTTTTCATCACATTTGCATGAAAAATGTACATCTTCAAATACTGCATAGTTCTAAAACTCCTAGACCACTGATGTAATAGCTTTGTGACGACGTTGTGTTTATGACGTCATAGCATTGTGACGTCATTACTGATGATGTAAAACGTTTGTGATGTCATGTATTTTCTGATGACAGGGTATTGTTCAAAATCAATTTTTTTTTGCAATTGTCTACCTCAAAACTATCCTTTTTCAAGTTTATCACTTTGGTTTCCTAATTCCTATTATTAACTTAATTATTTTAAGGTTGCAACTGGCCTCGCTCCACTTCAATGAAAACAGCTCACGAGAGCAGGCTACAAGTGTTGATGGACAACAGCAGTTCTCCCTTGAATTCAAGAAGTTCAACCATGGTGACGCCACATTGAAGAAAGTGCTTGTTTCATGCACTTACAGTAAGATATTCAATCATTTGTGACTGTCATCTTGGCAGGATTTATGAAAGAAAATTTCCTACATATCTTTTTATGTTAAGTGTCTGAATATTGTAATAGTTGATAAGTGATAGGGTTTACAATGTATGGTTCTTAATAAAGATCTACACACTACCGCAACTAAAATGGCTTATTGTGCTGAAAAAGACATAACAAGATTAAGAGATATGAATTGTAGGAACTGAGTTGTAATAACATCTTGTTTAATATAACTTATTTATGTTACAGATTACGTCGAGGTCTTAAAGGATATTGTCGTGAGATTAGTCGAAAGGGATGAAAAATGTTGTGTGAAGAAACAAGGACCCTCAACAATAGCATCTTCACTCAAACAAAATAATATAAGTAAAGATGAGTGTATCAAACTGCATCATTCAAGATATGCATGAAGGATACTGTAAGTGTCAAGTATTTTCTTACATTATTTCTTAAAGAAATTTGTGTGGGTTTTGGGATAGAGATGTCTTTGGCAAATGTGAATGCAAGTTTGAATCTGCCACCTAAGTGATTGAAATGTTCAACCATTATTTTTGTAAACAAATGTTTAATCATTGAAAATCCAAATCATGTCATTCTCTCCTCACAGATTCCACTGAGAGAGCTCATCCAGCCATCCATGATACCCAACTTAAGAACGAGAGTGCTGCAAAATCTGTTAATCCAAAAAAAACAATTTCTACCAGTACTACCCATCCACAGGAAAACTCCCAGACGGAACCTGCACAGCGAGGTCAACCTCTTAATCCCCTTCTCCTGGTAAGTGTGGTCAGATTTCCTCGGAACCTCTCACGCAAGCCTATACAAATCATCAATTACTTATTGATAATAAACACTTCTTTTCCAGAAGCATAAGGCCTAGAAAGCTAAAACTTTGTGTACAGATTAGTGAGGAATATAAATTGTAACCTTATTAGGGGTCACAGGGGCCAAGCCCTAGAAACCTATTTTCTTCTTCTCCAGAACCAAAAGGCTTAGAAAGCTGAAATCTTGTGTTTAGACTCCTTGAATAGTGAGGATTAAAAATTGTAGCTTTGTTGGCCCTGTGGCCTGTAATAAGGACCACAGAGGTCACACCCTTAAAACCTATTTTCATCTTCTTGTCCAGAAGCATAAGGCCTAGAAAGCTGAAACTTTGTGTACAGACTCCTTGACTAGTGAGGATTAAAAATTGTTGATTTTGTGACCCTGTGTCCCCTACTAAGGGGGGGAACCATATTTGTCACACTCTAAAGCAAAATCAAATGCAAAGCCTGATTAGCTACAGAGCCAATGGCTATAACAATTGTTTAATCAACAAACTGTCAATAAGAACAAAAATCTTAGTTTTAAACAACCTATTTATTTATATTTAAAACCTTCATATTCCTCAGTTGGTGATGGGAACCTTTTCCTGATTTCAGAGACGATGCAGGAAGGAATGATCCGGCGGACATCCCGGCCCAACCATCCATAGCACCATCTTACAACTTGCCGATAAGCTATGTGTCGATATCTCCTTTAGTTGAAAAAAAAAGAAGAAATATAGTGGTCTTTAAATCCATTAAGTTATTTTCACTTTTTTGCAGGTGAAGATACTCTTCAAAGTGTACAAAAACAACCACACATGATTCATCAAATACATTACTACGAATAATGATGATACTTGTACTATAATGTTTGTTATTTCTTTGATCATATGTATACATTACATTGGTCAAGCAAACCCCTGCTTTAATGCAGAGAAGTGCATAATTATTTTATTAATTGCACAAATGAATAAATAATCCTTCAATTGTTGCCATATTTGTTAATTTTATCTCTGAACTGTTAAATCTTTGTCAAGATTGCATTTTTATTACTATTGTTCATTTTCAATTTATTTTTATAGTTATTATATCTTAATGTACTAGTTTGATGATTAATCAAACATAAATTAAGCGAGTAATGAATAAAGTTCTTATCTATAAATTAAGCGAGTAATGAATAAAGTTCTTATCTAAGTCCAATGAGATAAGTTTTATGAAACTTATGAATGACAACCTCGCTTGTTAATATCAAACCGTTTCATAACATTTTTGTTTCACTGAACCTCATTTAGAATTTATTATTCATAAAATGTATAATACATTTCTTTTGAATTTATATTTGTAAATAATATTTTAGAAATTGCACATTGTAATTATAAATTGCAGATAATTGTAAATAAATTATTCATAAAACTTAATTTTGATTTCTCATATATTTGTCATCATTTGACTTACTCGTCTGGTCGTTTGTTTGAGTCATCAGTTTTGTACTGCTGTCTGAACTGAAAGTATGCTGTGTCCAGCACATCCGTGTTCAGACAGACAGCCTCAAAACTTGAGTGGAGAGTCAAACAGCAGACAGTCGGGTCACCAGCCCTGCACTTGTCCCTGTACTGGAGTACCTCCTGGCAGCACAGACTCTCTCTGACTGTGGGCATGACACTGCAGTGGTTACACTCGCACCTGAGGAATTACAAATGTGCTGGTATACAAACTGAGCCTTAGATTTGTACTTCATATTGAGATATGCACAGTAGGATTTTATGAAAGTTGACAATTGCTACCGAAATACACCTCACAGGAAAATTTACAAAATAATTTTCATTTACTTAGGGGATTGTTTCTGTAGTATGCTGACATACAAGACGCTTTTAATATTATTCTTATATATATGAGTTAGCATTATATAAAACACGTTTAGTCTCGCCAGGACTCAGCAGTGCAGCTTGGCTTTCCAGTGGAAAACTGCAGCCGTGATACTCAAGTCTTATCAATACCTTTTATAAAATACCCACATTGCTCATAATCAGTTGATAGTAATCTTCTTCATATTTATATCATCTTTGTTTACTCCATTAAATGATTATTATGAGGATATAATTACAAATCAATCGGATGACATTTTGAAAATTGATAGTTATTTGAAGCATGTAAACTAATATATTTGAGAAACATGGCTTTATCACCAAATTGAAAATGGGGATCCCTTATGATTTAAAAAATACATGTCATTCAAGTTTTCAAGTTAACCGCAAACTGGTAACAAATTATTTACTTTTTGACTACAACGTTTACAAAATTTTCAGCTTTACGAACATTTGGAAAATACAACTCCAAACTGGGTTACAAATCAAATCAAATGACAAGGGAAATAACTCTTTAACACAGTATTTTACATATTTCAAATGTCTCATAAATTCATTTGTTTATCTGAATCATTCATTAAAAAAATTGAATCCCTATGCTTATAAAAAAAAAAAAATTTAGGTATGACTGAAAGTGACAATATCGATATTCCTACAAATATATATAACTTACCATGCAGTGTTGTGACGTCGACCGTCACCTTCATCCGACTCGGATCGGTTACCGTCCGAACTCGAGCTCGAGCTCGAGTTCCTTACTGGTTCAAATCGATATGGATTCTGCGCTTGTGCCGGGACAATATTTTCTTGATCTGATTCAACCATGGATGAATCGGAAGGCCACGGGGATCCGTCACTATCAGTGAGGTCGTACACGATCTGTGTAGACGCCATTTTGTATGTATTCCCTCCGTGATGTCACATTATCACGTGACATCAAACTTGACCTTTTTCGAGGTCAGTCGATTTCATCGATGTTTCGAAGATTGTATCTTTTTCAAAAAAATTTCAAAAAAATATTTAATTAGTGAAAATCAATAACATTATATATATAAGCAATATCTTATTGATGGAAAGTCTAATTTCGACATAATTACCTATACCCTTTAAGTTAACTACAAAAGCCATTTGTAAGAGTCTCTTCTCTCTATTATAAATTTAATAACCGTATTCAGAGACTGAATTGATACACTATTACGTGAGGCGATGAAAAATTCTACTTCGTTTATTTATTTTCATATGAATGCATTATATATTCCTTTCGCAATTCCGATTCATAATGCATTTTTCAAGGAGTTAGTCAACTGTGGTTGATGTGTGAATAGTACAAACGATAAATTGAAAAGCTTCAGTGTGCATGCTGGTTATTTTATGAGCGCCTCTTTTAAATTATTTTGAGGAACCAAATATTTACTTTCAAAGAGGATCTTGGCAGTTAAAATGTTAATAAAGAATGTAGACATCTGTCCAAAAGTAATAGAATGAAAATATTAACAATATCATCTATTTTATTTTCAAACCATTTTCTAACTAAAATAACAACTTTTTGGTCCATGGAACTAACTTCAATGACATTTACCAAGATAATAAGATGATAGGTCGACGTTCAAAGTTTGCTCCAGAAAATCGAAGAAGAAAAAATAAGACACAAAAAATGAATTTATGAATAATTTGACACGATAAATGAAAAGCTGACAAGTACAATTTGCGAATTACTTCGAGGTGTTCGGTGCATTCTTAAAATATAACATCACAATTTTATAGGCCTTTGAACTATCCATATTGCTATTGAAATAGCAATATATTATTTCTTGGATATAAGAAAGACAACTGAAAACTTATTAAAAGTTATAATATAAAAAGATAAAAGATAAAAAATGCACAGGATATATACGGGTGCCCTCCACTAATTTCGTGACCAAAGATTTTCTATTTCAGAAATAGTTGATAATGATTTGTTACCACTGGCCTCCCACTCCCGAAATTGGTGCGACGGGCCTGGAGAACACGTTTAGCCAAAGACGTATATAAACGTATTTTGTTTAGCTAATGATTGCATATTTCATAAATTCACAAATAGAAAAGATATGGCCAGTCCTCCCTCAACTAATATAAGATGTTGCCGTTCACATTGATGTTGATATTACTGGCTTTACTTCAAAGGGGCAGTAGCACGTTTTTTGAAAATTTTAGATTTCAAAATTTTCACTGATGATTGTACGTTAATGCTTAATGTATTATTTTGATAGTGTCAAAAATCTCATAACACAAATCAATCAGCCATAGTCAGGGGACAAAGTATGAAGATTCACATAAAATCCATTGACGGCCATTTTTGTGAACACCTTTAATTCATTTTCTGTAAGAAAAAGGAATCGCAAGGCTAAACTTTACATCATATATTTGAATTTTTACTGCTCCATATAGTTTAGATACATTATCTTTCATTTGGAACCATCACCTTATATTGCCCCTAAAAACGTGCTACTGCCCCTTTAAGGATTTCAATGGCCTTGCAAAATAAAACATCTATTTACTTCTTTTTAGCGACATTTCTATTAATAAAAGATCCCTTTTTCATGTATATGCCTAAATATAAAAAATACCATTGATAATCTGTGACTTAATTGCAATGATGTTATGTTTGTGTTTGATCCAAAAATGCTCAAAACGATAACATTCATGATAAAGTAAAAACTAAAAGCGTGCTTTATAACTGTGTTCTTGATAGATTACCCTTTCAGAAAAGGAAAAGTCAAATCGGGACAGAGTTATCGTTCCTTGTTTAGCAGGTGCCCGTTTAATTGACGCTAGAGGGCGCTATTACCATAGTACGCTTCCTGTTAACAAATTAGTTGTGATTTCGTCTGCAATTTAAGCGATACTTCTTGAAAGAAAACTAAGATATGTGGCTTTGATGCTTTAGTCTGACTTTTGACAATGAATTCTTTTGATTGATGTACGTTTTTCTTACATATATTACGAGTAATTCAATTATCTAAGATCAGGAAATAGCCACGGCAAAAGCACAAAGTATTTTGTGTTTGTTTTGGTCGGCAGTCAAGTTCCAAAAAGGTTGAAAAGCTTTATTCCAACACAACAACAAATCATGGACAAGGCTGCTAGAGCTGTTAGAAGGTAAACATTTTATTTCCAGTTCTTCTTCGTTAAAAACCAATCTGTCGAACATTTCAAGGTTTGAGATTTGTTTTTTTGTGATATGAAGGCAGTGGTTTTCTTTATATTAAAGGTTTTTTATACAATCAATAGACCTTATTAGATTACCCATGATCCTTTGCGCGGCGGCCATGACAGGGGTTACCTATACGCTGTCATAGCACATATTATCTTAGCGATTAGTCGAAAAAGCATTCAATAAACGTTTCTACGACCAAACATAAACAGAGAGAAGAATATCGTCACACTTGAGCCTTTTGTTCATGCACGGTATGATGATAAGATCAGTTTGTTCGGTGTAATGGCCATTATATGAAGTGCCGAAACGGGAAAAGTCCGGTGACATTTCAACTTGACCAGACATCACACAACGATATTTGCGAAAGTATTTGTTATAAGCGGAAAGCATGCACTTGAGACCAGATTGTTACTGACATCTCTCATTTGATTCATCCAACATACGTTGTAAAGACCTGCTCCGTATTAAGAAGGGTTCACGTAGTTGATGTTTTTTTTGTCATTTTCTTGATCGTCTGTCACTCAGTTAAAGTTTTTTTTACCCACGCTGGTGTTCGATAATGAAAAAGAAGTTTATCCAAAACTTTCCAACTGATATCGTAATACTCATATGAAATTAGGATAACTTAAATCTAACAATTGTAGAATATTAAAATGAGACATTAATATTCTTCTTATATATAATATGATTTTTCAAACAAGTGCAATATCTGCCAAGATTAAGGTAGAGGTTCTTCCCCTAAATTTTGGTAAACAATCTAAGGATATTTTGATCCCATTCACATTACTGAAAATTGACTGTCATTCTATATTCAAGGAATATATTTTAAAAAAGTAGGCACTTGTGATGCAACAAGCAACAACAATTTTATGTTTTTAACAAAGTGTTTAATTAACACTATATAGATAATAAAAATATCAAGGAACTAAGATGACACATAATCATTTCAATTAAATCTCAATTAGATTACATTTGAGAATTTATGTCACAAGGACTATGTCCCAACTGAGAAAACTTTTCCATCTGATATTATCATACAGATACAATGAAATAATTCCTAGATTTGATATCATGATTTGTTAACCCTTTTGGTCTAAAGTAACAATAACATTTCCTTCAATATCTTAGCATAACAAAACATTCTAATATTGTTTTCAAAAAAGCAATGGCACTGTCTGCCCTTTTTCTGCAATGAAGTAAAATTAATATATTGTTGAGGGACAGGAGGAAACAATGGTTCATGTCATCAATCAGAATTATGCTATGTAGTCACAAGCCATGGCCCTAGTTGATGAATTACAATTCGCAGCCAAATTGGCTAAAAAAATTATAAGTAATAGGCCATAACCATCATGTGATTCGCAATAAAATCTAGTTTTGTCATGAATTATCATAACGTCACCTTTTACTGTATTAATAGTTCAGGACAAAACTATACTTTTTTGGAAAAACATGATTCTAATGGCTAATCTATTTCATAACTTATAATCATAGCATATCTTTGAAAAGACATGTCTTTTAAGGCACATATTGAAAAATATTGATAAATGTTTATCATTCAAAAGTGGTTACCATTGTAATATTGTTTGTGCGAGATACTTATTTAGATATTAATTGTTATAATTCCACTTGCAGGATCCCACATAACCCAGAGGATAGACCTGTGAATGGTTGTGACAATGAAAACTGTGCATACAACTTGTTGCCTTTTCAGTGTATTAAGATGAAGCAGCAACATCAGAGAGTTGGTTCTGTCCATACTCTTACTGTAGATCAAAGACAAACAGAGAGGAGTCAATGTTGATTTTATGTATACTTATTTTCAAGTTAAATAATGCATGGGAATAGGGGACCACAGTAGAGCTAGTTCTTAATGCCACTACAAATGATTATATACAATTATTAAAGAAAACATGTTTTCCTCTCAAGATATAAAATTGTAAATATCACATACAAAACAAATTTGCCAGTTATTGTTTTTGTCAATATAATATAACCATATATCTATGGAAACATATAATGGATTTTGTAAGGTATCTGCCTACATTTAACTTTCATGTTAAATTAAGCAAGCAAGGTAATGAATATACTGGAAATTTTGAAGACTGTTGTTTTCTTTAATATTTTCATTGTTATATAGTGTTTGTTCACACAAAAAACTAAGCAACATGTTGAATTAGGATCATGAACATCTTGTATAAATTGCTTGAATATTGTGGTGAATTGTGTTCAAGCAGTGTGAATAATGATCTGATTTAATGCTATAATCTACCCCAAAAGTGATTCTGGCTACATTATTTCTTAATGTATGGCCACTTAGAATGTGTACATATTTTTCTGGTAAAAGATCCTTGTTGCTTATTTTTTGTGAGGACTATATCATATATGAATCTTGTATAAATATCTGTGAAATTGAAGAACTTATTGACAGATAACAAAAAATGTTTGTTCTCATTTCCAAAGAAAACAATTTAATCAAGTAGGGTAATAGTCAGTACTATTTACATTTAGCCCTTTAATTGATTGTGACATGGTCACATGGACAGATAATGGTAGGATATCTTCAGCAATTTTCAGAAGATATCAACAAATGATATTACACCACATGGAAGCAACAACACATAATAATAATAGGATCCACTTGACGTGACACATAGTTTTTGATGTGGAATATGTCAAACTTCAAAAATATTTATCTTTTTTTATTAAGAAAGTTTTCAGAATGTTGTTGACCTTCTTCTAATATCCATGAGACCCATCTCCCTTTTCCATTTTAAACAATTACTATGTATACATACTATTTTGGCTATTAAATTATAACGATGCAAGTTTTATCAAATTCATATAAACTTTAATACAAGATTGATGGAATTTTATTCAAATTGAGGCACATTAAATTGAGAAAAAAATCAGTGTCACTTTTGTGAGTTACTCAAAACAATCACAGAATAACATTAATAGTTTGCATTTATTCAGGAAGGTATGGATGTCATATCAAGTTCACTTAATACATGGTTGGTGGTATTTTATTCTAATTGGAGCCACCTGAAATTATAAGATATACTCCATCTCTGTGTCACTGATAAGCTTGTCCAAAACAGTCATACCATATATATATCTTTTTCTTACATACAAACCCCTAAAATATTTAGTATTCATTTAACAATAAAAAAGGTAGTTTGTGTGCTTCATTGATTAATGCAAAAACATACATCACAGGAATCTCACGGATTGAATCTCGATGATCTTTCAAATAAATTCAAGCTGAAAGGTATGAGAACTTATAATCAAAAACACAATAAATTATGAAATCTATTAAAGCTGAGTCCCAAATCAAAAGTGAAAACCAATTAATCTAACAAATAAATTGATATAATTTGTTAATGAATGAACCAAGCACAATACATTTTAGATACTTAACATATTTTAAATATAAATGTATAGATGTTCATGTTGAAGTTTCTGGAAAAGATGTTTGAACTTGATTTTTCTCCATTAATGCTGGTTTTGGTTTTACTCATGTTTATGAATATATGGTGATATATATGTAAAAGAGTTCTAATTTATGGTTTTATATATCCATGGTGAAACATCTACTTTTATTGAAAAAATAAGAAACAAATCATAAAATAATAATTTAATAACATTTATTTAAATAAATCATTAAACGTCATTACTTTATCAAAGTTTATAATGTTGATTTTAGTAAACCTTGAACAGTGTGCTGTATCGAACGTGAATATGTCTAACACATTCTCAAAACATTATTATTACGATGATAAACCAAAATATGACAGAAATGAAGAAATGAAGTGACCAGAACAAATCCTCATGTGTTTTGATAGGCTGAAATTATTCTGCCCTTATTTTAATTTGGTTTGACAGTCATCGATCTCGTCGTTTCTGTGACAGCTCTCTTGTCACATCTCCTTGGTTCAAAACAGACAGTTGGGATGCTAAAAATTACTTCTAATCCTTTTTGGATCTGTGTGTACAGACATTAACAGCACAGGGATGCTCAACAATGAAAAATAGCCTTAATAAGATTAAATGATCGGGATAAATCTGGAAAAACCCTCAGAAGCGTCATCGGATAGTATACCTAGCAACAAGGCCCGTAACCCCTAAGATGGCGGACGTTGCACACGGCACGCATCGTGACGTCATTCTAATAAGATCTATAAGAGAAATGTAAATTTTGTAGAAAAACTAAATGACTAGTCACTATTTTACAATTATTACTATTTGTGTTATGCAGAATTCTTTAACCTGTTTGTGGAAGAATTTATGGTAATGAACAAATAATATATAGGATGAGGATGACTAGTATTCTAAAATCGTTAAAATGCCTGCTGGGTATGCTATACGTACAATTACTCCATTTTATTGAGAGAATTACTAGAATACTAGTCATCCTCATCCTATGGAAACTTCAGGTTTGTATCAACTGATGAAAAAGGTCTTTAGCTCAGCTGTACCTTCTTTAATCAGAATTTTGCTTACTGCGTTATCAAAACTCCAAATTTTTCATAAAGTGTCTGTCATATATTATATATATTAATTGTACGTATAGCATACCCAGCAGGCATTTTAACGATTTTAGAATACTAGTCATCCTCATCCTATATATTATTTGTTCATTACCATAAATTCTTCCACAAACAGGTTAAAGAATTCTGCATAACACAAATAGTAATAATTGTAAAATAGTGACTAGTCATTTAGTTTTTCTACAAAATTTACATTTCTCTTATAGATCTTATTAGAATGACGTCACGATGCGTGCCGTGTGCAACGTCCGCCATCTTAGGGGTTACGGGCCTTGTTGCTAGGTATACTATCCGATGACGCTTCTGAGGGTTTTTCCAGATTTATCCCGATCATTTAATCTTATTAAGGCTATTTTTCATTGTTGAGCATCCCTGTGCTGTTAATGTCTGTACACACAGATCCAAAAAGGATTAGAAGTAATTTTTAGCATCCCAACTGTCTGTTTTGAACCAAGGAGATGTGACAAGAGAGCTGTCACAGAAACGACGAGATCGATGACTGTCAAACCAAATTAAAATAAGGGCAGAATAATTTCAGCCTATCAAAACACATGAGGATTTGTTCTGGTCACTTCATTTCTTCATTTCTGTCATATTTTGGTTTATCATCGTAATAATAATGTTTTGAGAATGTGTTAGACATATTCACGTTCGATACAGCACACTGTTCAAGGTTTACTAAAATCAACATTATAAACTTTGATAAAGTAATGACGTTTAATGATTTATTTAAATAAATGTTATTAAATTATTATTTTATGATTTGTTTCTTATTTTTTCAATAAAAGTAGATGTTTCACCATGGATATATAAAACCATAAATTAGAACTCTTTTACATATATATCACCATATATTCATAAACATGAGTAAAACCAAAACCAGCATTAATGGAGAAAAATCAAGTTCAAACATCTTTTCCAGAAACTTCAACATGAACATCTATACATTTATATTTAAAATATGTTAAGTATCTAAAATGTATTGTGCTTGGTTCATTCATTAACAAATTATATCAATTTATTTGTTAGATTAATTGGTTTTCACTTTTGATTTGGGACTCAGCTTTAATAGATTTCATAATTTATTGTGTTTTTGATTATAAGTTCTCATACCTTTCAGCTTGAATTTATTTGAAAGATCATCGAGATTCAATCCGTGAGATTCCTGTGATGTATGTTTTTGCATTAATCAATGAAGCACACAAACTACCTTTTTTATTGTTAAATGAATACTAAATATTTTAGGGGTTTGTATGTAAGAAAAAGATATATATATGGTATGACTGTTTTGGACAAGCTTATCAGTGACACAGAGATGGAGTATATCTTATAATTTCAGGTGGCTCCAATTAGAATAAAATACCACCAACCATGTATTAAGTGAACTTGATATGACATCCATACCTTCCTGAATAAATGCAAACTATTAATGTTATTCTGTGATTGTTTTGAGTAACTCACAAAAGTGACACTGATTTTTTTCTCAATTTAATGTGCCTCAATTTGAATAAAATTCCATCAATCTTGTATTAAAGTTTATATGAATTTGATAAAACTTGCATCGTTATAATTTAATAGCCAAAATAGTATGTATACATAGTAATTGTTTAAAATGGAAAAGGGAGATGGGTCTCATGGATATTAGAAGAAGGTCAACAACATTCTGAAAACTTTCTTAATAAAAAAAGATAAATATTTTTGAAGTTTGACATATTCCACATCAAAAACTATGTGTCACGTCAAGTGGATCCTATTATTATTATGTGTTGTTGCTTCCATGTGGTGTAATATCATTTGTTGATATCTTCTGAAAATTGCTGAAGATATCCTACCATTATCTGTCCATGTGACCATGTCACAATCAATTAAAGGGCTAAATGTAAATAGTACTGACTATTACCCTACTTGATTAAATTGTTTTCTTTGGAAATGAGAACAAACATTTTTTGTTATCTGTCAATAAGTTCTTCAATTTCACAGATATTTATACAAGATTCATATATGATATAGTCCTCACAAAAAATAAGCAACAAGGATCTTTTACCAGAAAAATATGTACACATTCTAAGTGGCCATACATTAAGAAATAATGTAGCCAGAATCACTTTTGGGGTAGATTATAGCATTAAATCAGATCATTATTCACACTGCTTGAACACAATTCACCACAATATTCAAGCAATTTATACAAGATGTTCATGATCCTAATTCAACATGTTGCTTAGTTTTTTGTGTGAACAAACACTATATAACAATGAAAATATTAAAGAAAACAACAGTCTTCAAAATTTCCAGTATATTCATTACCTTGCTTGCTTAATTTAACATGAAAGTTAAATGTAGGCAGATACCTTACAAAATCCATTATATGTTTCCATAGATATATGGTTATATTATATTGACAAAAACAATAACTGGCAAATTTGTTTTGTATGTGATATTTACAATTTTATATCTTGAGAGGAAAACATGTTTTCTTTAATAATTGTATATAATCATTTGTAGTGGCATTAAGAACTAGCTCTACTGTGGTCCCCTATTCCCATGCATTATTTAACTTGAAAATAAGTATACATAAAATCAACATTGACTCCTCTCTGTTTGTCTTTGATCTACAGTAAGAGTATGGACAGAACCAACTCTCTGATGTTGCTGCTTCATCTTAATACACTGAAAAGGCAACAAGTTGTATGCACAGTTTTCATTGTCACAACCATTCACAGGTCTATCCTCTGGGTTATGTGGGATCCTGCAAGTGGAATTATAACAATTAATATCTAAATAAGTATCTCGCACAAACAATATTACAATGGTAACCACTTTTGAATGATAAACATTTATCAATATTTTTCAATATGTGCCTTAAAAGACATGTCTTTTCAAAGATATGCTATGATTATAAGTTATGAAATAGATTAGCCATTAGAATCATGTTTTTCCAAAAAAGTATAGTTTTGTCCTGAACTATTAATACAGTAAAAGGTGACGTTATGATAATTCATGACAAAACTAGATTTTATTGCGAATCACATGATGGTTATGGCCTATTACTTATAATTTTTTTAGCCAATTTGGCTGCGAATTGTAATTCATCAACTAGGGCCATGGCTTGTGACTACATAGCATAATTCTGATTGATGACATGAACCATTGTTTCCTGCTCTGTCCCTCAACAATATATTAATTTTACTTCATTGCAGAAAAAGGGCAGACAGTGCCATTGCTTTTTTGAAAACAATATTAGAATGTTTTGTTATGCTAAGATATTGAAGGAAATGTTATTGTTACTTTAGACCAAAAGGGTTAACAAATCATGATATCAAATCTAGGAATTATTTCATTGTATCTGTATGATAATATCAGATGGAAAAGTTTTCTCAGTTGGGACATAGTCCTTGTGACATAAATTCTCAAATGTAATCTAATTGAGATTTAATTGAAATGATTATGTGTCATCTTAGTTCCTTGATATTTTTATTATCTATATAGTGTTAATTAAACACTTTGTTAAAAACATAAAATTGTTGTTGCTTGTTGCATCACAAGTGCCTACTTTTTTAAAATATATTCCTTGAATATAGAATGACAGTCAATTTTCAGTAATGTGAATGGGATCAAAATATCCTTAGATTGTTTACCAAAATTTAGGGGAAGAACCTCTACCTTAATCTTGGCAGATATTGCACTTGTTTGAAAAATCATATTATATATAAGAAGAATATTAATGTCTCATTTTAATATTCTACAATTGTTAGATTTAAGTTATCCTAATTTCATATGAGTATTACGATATCAGTTGGAAAGTTTTGGATAAACTTCTTTTTCATTATCGAACACCAGCGTGGGTAAAAAAAACTTTAACTGAGTGACAGACGATCAAGAAAATGACAAAAAAAACATCAACTACGTGAACCCTTCTTAATACGGAGCAGGTCTTTACAACGTATGTTGGATGAATCAAATGAGAGATGTCAGTAACAATCTGGTCTCAAGTGCATGCTTTCCGCTTATAACAAATACTTTCGCAAATATCGTTGTGTGATGTCTGGTCAAGTTGAAATGTCACCGGACTTTTCCCGTTTCGGCACTTCATATAATGGCCATTACACCGAACAAACTGATCTTATCATCATACCGTGCATGAACAAAAGGCTCAAGTGTGACGATATTCTTCTCTCTGTTTATGTTTGGTCGTAGAAACGTTTATTGAATGCTTTTTCGACTAATCGCTAAGATAATATGTGCTATGACAGCGTATAGGTAACCCCTGTCATGGCCGCCGCGCAAAGGATCATGGGTAATCTAATAAGGTCTATTGATTGTATAAAAAACCTTTAATATAAAGAAAACCACTGCCTTCATATCACAAAAAAAACAAATCTCAAACCTTGAAATGTTCGACAGATTGGTTTTTTAACGAAGAAGAACTGGAAATAAAATGTTTACCTTCTAACAGCTCTAGCAGCCTTGTCCATGATTTGTTGTTGTGTTGGAATAAAGCTTTTCAACCTTTTTGGAACTTGACTGTCCGACCAAAACAAACACAAAATACTTTGTGCTTTTGCCGTGGCTATTTCCTGATCTTAGATAATTGAATTACTCGTAATATATGTAAGAAAAACGTACATCAATCAAAAGAATTCATTGTCAAAAGTCAGACTAAAGCATCAAAGCCACATATCTTAGTTTTCTTTCAAGAAGTATCGCTTAAATTGCAGACGAAATCACAACTAATTTGTTAACAGGAAGCGTACTATGGTAATAGCGCCCTCTAGCGTCAATTAAACGGGCACCTGCTAAACAAGGAACGATAACTCTGTCCCGATTTGACTTTTCCTTTTCTGAAAGGGTAATCTATCAAGAACACAGTTATAAAGCACGCTTTTAGTTTTTACTTTATCATGAATGTTATCGTTTTGAGCATTTTTGGATCAAACACAAACATAACATCATTGCAATTAAGTCACAGATTATCAATGGTATTTTTTATATTTAGGCATATACATGAAAAAGGGATCTTTTATTAATAGAAATGTCGCTAAAAAGAAGTAAATAGATGTTTTATTTTGCAAGGCCATTGAAATCCTTAAAGGGGCAGTAGCACGTTTTTAGGGGCAATATAAGGTGATGGTTCCAAATGAAAGATAATGTATCTAAACTATATGGAGCAGTAAAAATTCAAATATTATGATGTAAAGTTTAGCCTTGCGATTCCTTTTTCTTACAGAAAATGAATTAAAGGTGTTCACAAAAATGGCCGTCAATGGATTTTATGTGAATCTTCATACTTTGTCCCCCTGACTATGGCTGATTGATTTGTGTTATGAGATTTTTGACACTATCAAAATAATACATTAAGCATTAACGTACAATCATCAGTGAAAATTTTGAAATCTAAAATTTTCAAAAAACGTGCTACTGCCCCTTTGAAGTAAAGCCAGTAATATCAACATCAATGTGAACGGCAACATCTTATATTAGTTGAGGGAGGACTGGCCATATCTTTTCTATTTGTGAATTTATGAAATATGCAATCATTAGCTAAACAAAATACGTTTATATACGTCTTTGGCTAAACGTGTTCTCCAGGCCCGTCGCACCAATTTCGGGAGTGGGAGGCCAGTGGGTAACAAATCATTATCAACTATTTCTGAAATAGAAAATCTTTGGTCACGAAATTAGTGGAGGGCACCCGTATATATCCTGTGCATTTTTTATCTTTTATCTTTTTATATTATAACTTTTAATAAGTTTTCAGTTGTCTTTCTTATATCCAAGAAATAATATATTGCTATTTCAATAGCAATATGGATAGTTCAAAGGCCTATAAAATTGTGATGTTATATTTTAAGAATGCACCGAACACCTCGAAGTAATTCGCAAATTGTACTTGTCAGCTTTTCATTTATCGTGTCAAATTATTCATAAATTCATTTTTTGTGTCTTATTTTTTCTTCTTCGATTTTCTGGAGCAAACTTTGAACGTCGACCTATCATCTTATTATCTTGGTAAATGTCATTGAAGTTAGTTCCATGGACCAAAAAGTTGTTATTTTAGTTAGAAAATGGTTTGAAAATAAAATAGATGATATTGTTAATATTTTCATTCTATTACTTTTGGACAGATGTCTACATTCTTTATTAACATTTTAACTGCCAAGATCCTCTTTGAAAGTAAATATTTGGTTCCTCAAAATAATTTAAAAGAGGCGCTCATAAAATAACCAGCATGCACACTGAAGCTTTTCAATTTATCGTTTGTACTATTCACACATCAACCACAGTTGACTAACTCCTTGAAAAATGCATTATGAATCGGAATTGCGAAAGGAATATATAATGCATTCATATGAAAATAAATAAACGAAGTAGAATTTTTCATCGCCTCACGTAATAGTGTATCAATTCAGTCTCTGAATACGGTTATTAAATTTATAATAGAGAGAAGAGACTCTTACAAATGGCTTTTGTAGTTAACTTAAAGGGTATAGGTAATTATGTCGAAATTAGACTTTCCATCAATAAGATATTGCTTATATATATAATGTTATTGATTTTCACTAATTAAATATTTTTTTGAAATTTTTTTGAAAAAGATACAATCTTCGAAACATCGATGAAATCGACTGACCTCGAAAAAGGTCAAGTTTGATGTCACGTGATAATGTGACATCACGGAGGGAATACATACAAAATGGCGTCTACACAGATCGTGTACGACCTCACTGATAGTGACGGATCCCCGTGGCCTTCCGATTCATCCATG